>OX453059.1:23202746-23837746 GCA_949699795.1 Spicauda simplicius
TTATCTTCAAGTTCTAGATATCTTATAATAATAACGGTCTGAAATATGACATTTTACAATACCTCAGTTTACATAATAGCTACGGTACGCGATATTCGTACTAAAATAAATCAGTATAACCTCTGAAATACAACAAGTTGCATTGGTCCTCAGAGATAGTTTCATCATTCAACAATAAACAATAAAGAAATACACGCTTTCTAACTCATAGCCCATACTAGAATTTTCTCCTGTGTCGTGGGTACAATGGTCACACACTAGACGAATACAAAAGCACCCAGAACATGATATGAGAAAAACATCCCTTCCTAACAAGCTATTAAGAAAACATCATGTTTTATACAGATAGATACAAATGAGCATGTTTTAGGGAAGGAGGGGCAGGCTGGTCATCTACTTCCGGCGGATAGTGCGGTCCACCCCAACTTCCTCAATGTATATCTTATACGCCCCAATCTTGTTTTAACAACCTTTGTTGCATGATTGTGGTATAAATGTTGCCCAGCCTTCTTCTTTCTTTCTTTTTCTATATTGTATGTTAGCGATATGAATTTAATTTTGCTTATGTTAGTAGTATGTTCTTAATCATCACTATAAAGTATAAAACAAAGTCGCTTCCCGCTTTCTGTCCCTATATATGCTTAGATCTTTAAAACTACGCTACGGATTTTAATGCAGTTTTTTTGCTAGATAGAGTGATTCAAGAGGAGGGTCTTAGGTACAATACATACATAAAATAGTGGAGAAACACTGATAATTAAAATTTTTTGACTTTAAGGCGGAACGAAGTTCACCGGGTCAGCTAGTATAATTATAAACTACATTTAGGTATGAATGATAACATTTCATTTATCTCAGTACAAAAAGTGTAGGTTTGTTTTTGAAAGACAGGACGAATAAAGGTATCACCGCTGCCACACTTACTTATTGAGTAAAGCAATTATCTTATTTCCATTAGGTCGTCAGCTTACTTTTATTTGGCGCCCATCTTAGCCTTTAGTAGTAGCAACGGATAAAAGACTTCAGATAGAATCCTAGTTCTGTATAAAGTTGTTTACGTAATCATGTCCATAGACGGTAGTCACCATTTACCATCAGGTGGACTGCATACTTGTTTGCTACTTCTCGTTAACCCATTAATGTCGCACTGCTGGGCACGGGTCTTCTCTCAGAATGAGTTTAGGCCATAGTTCAATGCGCTGGCCAAGTGCAAATTGGTGGACTTCACACACCTCCGAGAACTTTTGTTTTAAAGAACTCTCGGGTGTATAGGTTTTCTTACGATGTTTTCCTTCACCGAAAAGCAGTGATCATTAATTTCTAACATGCACATAATTTTAGAAAAATCAGTGGTGCGGGCCTAGGTTTGAACCTCGGACCTCCTGATCGAGACGGCAAGTTTCAACCCTTAGGCTATCACTGCTCGTTCTTCTACATAAACCATGTAAAAAAGAAATCCAAATATTCTTAAGATTTATAAAAGTGCCCTTCAAATATTTATGTTATAAACTAAAACCACTCAAACCCAACGTATCTTGAGAACAAACATATCGTTCTAACGTAGCGTCCCACCTAATCGACAGCTCACCCCAACGTCCCCAAACTCAAGCGAAGAAAAATGTTCTTCTAAATGCTGTTATCACAGATTACAAGTGCCAAGTAAATAGTATGGGGCGTTCTTATCAATCTATATTAGGTGACCGTTGACTTGGACCTTTAGAAGGGGACTTAAGATCTTATGAGGTGCCATTGATGGTTTTATGTTGTGATGATGTCGGGTCATATTGTTCGGATTAGGATTGTTCTAAGTTTCCTTATGAGTTCGAGTTGACTTTGATAACATCGAGTTTTAGTAGTCAGGAGTTGCTGATACAAATCGTTTTAGATATACTCAAAATTAGTTACTAACTTGGTATACTAAACAATATTCAATAAAAGCTTTTAAAATAAAAATTGTAGTTTACAAAATAATGATAATAATACATTTTAATTTGATGTCGTTGTCGCATAATTTCTATAAGTGTATCTTTCTAACAAGTCATTGTGTTACGCACGGCTCTCTACGATGAAATAAGGTTGACATATAATTGTAGTGCATTCAATTGCATTTACACATTTTTAAGGACATGGAGCATATTCATCGCAGTAAGTTTCTTAGTATTTTCATTATTGAAATCGATTGATGAATTATTTATTACGATACAATGTCATGTTTATGTTTACAGAAATAAGTTCCTAATAGCATTGTAAGTCATTTATCACTAAGTCTATGAGGTCTAAAAGCACTTTCCAAGGTGGGAGAACCAGTGTAGTTCGACCGGGGAAGTACCACCGCCGTAGGGGAGACCGGGGCCACAATTAACAAAAAACATACTTTTGACTGTAGTTTATTAACTATTCAACATTTAGACTAGATTTTTATATTATATGAAGCTATAATTATCTAGGTATCATTATAATTAAACAAATCAAACAGAACATGCAAGATGTTGTAGATATAACTCCTTTTCTCAAAAATGATAGTTGTTAATACTTACCTCACGTTTGGGGCTAGAATTAACAGCCCTGAGGTAAGTATTAACAAAAGGGGCAACAATTAACATTATGTTATGCTGGCTAATAAAAATAAAAACAAATATATTTATGACATATATTTTATTAAATGTAAGTGGAATTAATTGTTTGAAACACTTTTTCTTTTAAACTGACTAAAATAATCACTAATGATTTAAACATGATCAAAAACTATTAATTATTTTAAATAATCAACTTAAATATTTTTAAAAGTACTTTTTCTTCTTCTATGTATTAATCAGTCTCTCACTGGTATGTTTTGTTACTCAACTATCTTTGTCATGAGAGTCGGTACTTCCATTTATTTTTTTTCTTTATTTTTTTCTTTCATTTTTTCTCTTTCGCCTTATTTTAGTTTTCCATTTTCTTTACACTTGCCTTCCCTTTTCCTTCTCCCTTATTTTTATAGACATTTTCTTCTTTTTCAATTCTCTAATATTATGTTCCTCATCGTATTATTTTCTGGAGTATCGGTAAAAATGGCAGATTTTTTTAAAAAGAGTTGTAGCTACGTTGGCCCTGTTGAAGGAAGTTGCTGTGCTATAACTGGTGCATTCAGAGGTTCGTATCGCTAATGTATGATTTCGTCTTATAAAGTTCGTGACTCTGTCAGTGCCCGCCATCTCTTTAACTTTCCAGGTGGCAGGTATTTATTTCAATGTTGTAGAAAATAGAACATTGATATGCTAATTTTTTCATTTCACTGGGCAGTAACCCAAAATAAATACTAGGACATTTTAACAAATACTTTGCTATGAGGGCTTCTTGCTCCGCATTGAAAACCAACCGAGTTTTTTTGTAACCTATTTCCAATGGCGCTGCTTTCGTTGTTTCACAAAAATTTACAGTGAAACGTAGCAGATGGCAAATTCTTGTACCACATCTCTGTACTTTCTGTTCTTCTCCATCACTTCTAATGCAGCTAACTCGTAGAGATCTACGGATGTGGTGCCTCGCGTAGTTTTCCATTTATACGTTCTCATCTTATTATAAAAAAAAATATAAACAAACATTCGGGGTAAGTATTAACACGTTAAAACAAACCCCGCCGGTTTGTTAATTATAACCCTGTAGGTACATTTTTCGTATAAAGTAACATAATTAAATTTTCGTCAATAGTTCCATCAATGAACCAACATAGCATTATAAAGTATAAAATACGCTGCCAGGAAAACAAAAAACTTAAACTTATAAACTCATCATTCCTGTACAAATCAAAAAAATCGTGAAGTTGAAAATGTTCGTTACTTGCGTAAAAATGACTCCCAGTACACAGCTCACTTGTATGACGCGCGGAGCGCAACCGACCTATCTTATGATTTGCTGTGTGATGAAGCCAATGAATTAAAACACGTGCTGCAGATTTAGTGTTTATAGTTTTAAAGATATTCGCTTGTTAATACTTACCTCTGTTAATTGTAGCCCCGGCCTCCCCTACACCTATTTCTAACGTGAAACATTTCTTGTTTCGGTGGATGAGTGTGGTTGTCGGCACACTTTTATTTGAGGCGACCATCTTAGTCCTCGGGAGTCGCAACGCATCTTTGATTGACTTCAGATGGAACCCAAGTTCTGTATGAAGTTGATTACAGATGTCCATGGGCGGCAGTGGCCACTTACCATCAAGCGGACTGCATGCTCGTTTGCTACTTCAGTCAGATAAAAAAGTCTTTGAGGTCTAAAAGCACGTACACGCATGAAAGCAAACGTTTTATTAATTCGCACTGCAGGAACATAAAGGTTCAACAATTGGGTGTATAGGCGGTCATCAACAACTTCCTCTTATTAATTTTTTCACCTAAAAACGTAATTATGTCCCCAATTTGTGGTCACCGGCGCGTGGCCCGTCGCCACTCACGGTAATTACCGTAATGTCATTATATTTACTTCGCTTTGTCCGATCCTGAACGCTGATAATTGTAATCACTATACTACGGGTTGCACTACGGAGGGGTTAACGATAAACTTTGAGCGATTTTGTAGCTTTTCAAGTAAAAGCATGCTCGTAAAGGCTGTAGCATTTCAACGATTTTTAAGTATGTAAAAAATAAGTTAGATAATGATAACAAATAATTTAAATGCATAAAATGACAACAATATACATATTGTCCTATGTTGTGTTCAACATATCAACAAATACAATTAATAGAAACAGTGATATGGTCTATAGGCTCATCATCAAATGAAATAGGATTGTTACTTTTGAAAACCTTAACTGGGTTCGTAGTAAAATAATACGTACTACATTAATACAGACATAGTTTTTGTAGCTTGTAAGTTTAAATGAAATAACAAAGCTTCTTACACTCACTGGCCCACACTAGGATATTTAACACACGAAGATGAATAGGTACACAAGCCAAGAAAACTCAGATCTCAGATCAGAAATCAATTTTTCTTTTTATTCAGATATCTTCGTTATTCAGATTATTCAGATATCTATCTGGCCGGGAATCAAACCCGAAACCCATAATGTACGATGACCGACACGCGAATCATCTTTATCTTATTAAACTAATATTGCTTCCTGTTATATTGTAATTCTTATAACTATCAAGCGTCACTATCATTTCAAATCATCATTATTAAAGCTAATGCAATCTTACCAAAGCTCTAAAGTTATAAACAGATATTTCTTTATTCCCGCTTCTCTTTCCTCGCTTGCGAGGGAACACCGTAACCGCACTTACAATGGCCGGGTAATGAGAAAATTATTTTGCGTTTGCACCTTTGTGGTTAAAATTAAATGTCAATTTTGCGTAATAGTTTTTTATGGTTATCATTTTGTTAACCGACTTCCAAAAAGGAGGAGGTTATCAATTCGTCTGTATTTTTATTTTTTATTTTTATATTTGTTACCTCATTTCTCCGGACTGGGTGAACCGATTTAGATCATTTTTTTTTTATTTGAAAGGTAGTGCGTGTCATAGGGTCCCATTTTTTTTTAGTATTTTTTTGACTAGGGCATCCATAAGAAAAACGCATAAGTCTTAAATTTGCATTTTCAATGTACGCGATAAATGTATGAATAACTCAATATCCCGCCAACCGATTTTGATGATTCTTTTTTTATTAGAAAGGATGTACTCCAGGGGTAGTCTGATAAGAGTTTGATAAGGTTCTAATCATAGGATCTTCAACTTTTTGGAGCAAAATAATAAAATTAGTGATAGTCGGCCGAACCTTAGCTGGAGAAGTCCAATTGAGTAAAATATAGAATAAAATTACTATGTAGGTATTTACTATGAAAAATTTGACCTTCAACTCTTCAATCCTGATGATGCAGGGGTACTGCTAGCCTGAACTATAAAAGTTGGTCGTTTGATGTTTGCGAATATATAATGAAATTGTTAAGCAAATTCATGGGACAAAAATTTGACCTTCAACTCCTCAACCCTGATGATGCAGGGGTACTTAAAGCCAAAACCATAGGAATAAGCCATTTGGTGCTTACGTATATGTTATAAGATTACTGAGCAAAAACATAAGATGAAAAATTTGACCTTCAACTCCTCAACCCTGATGATGGAGGGGTACTTCAATCCTAAACCATAGAAGTTGGCAATTTGGTGCTTACGGTTATGTAAAGAAAATACTAAGCAAAAATATAAAATCAAAAATTTGACCTTCAACTCCTCAACCCTGATGATGAAGGGGTACTTCAATCCTAAACCATAGGAGTTGGCAATTTGGTGCTTACGGTTATGTAAAAATAATACTAAGCAGAGGCACAAAATTAAAATTTTGACCTTCAACTCCTCGACCCTGATGATGAAGGGGTACTTCAATTCTAAACCATAGGAGTTGGCAATTTGGTGCTTACGGGTATGTAAAAATAATACCAAACAGAGGCACAAAATTAAAATTTTGACCTTCAACTCCTAAACCCTGATGATGCAGGGTACTGCAAGCCTGAGCCATAGAAGTTAGCCACCTGGTACTAACGTATATGTTATAAGATTACTAAGCAACAATATAAGATGAAAAATTTGACCTTCAACTCCTCAACCCTGATGATGGAGGGGTACTTCCAGAGGGGGCGCCCTGTTTGTATGAATTGTAAAAGTGTTTTATGTTTAATTTTTGTGAATATGTAGATGCACAAAGCAAACTTAGAGGCTTTATTTAAATACAAACATAAAAATATAGTCACTAAAAAGTGTAAAATAAAAACTTTTTAACAAAAAATATCTACCGACTTCCATGTCACAAAAAAGTAAAAAATAATTTAAATATATTTTGGTCTAGAACATACTCAGTACTTAGTACATAGTTCTGAAGTCGGTGCTCATATAGGACGTAGTTACCGTCGTCCAGCGAAATATGTCGAGCACCGACTTCAGGACTATGTACTAAGTACTGAGTATGTTCTAGACCAAAATATATTTAAATTATTTTTTACTTTTTTGTGACATGGAAGTCGGTAGATATTTTTTGTTAAAAAGTTTTTATTTGTTATTGTTTTTGCAGGAATTAAACTTTAATGCGGACGATGAACTGTTTGTATACTCTCATTATGCTTATAATGATTATAATTATAATAAAATAAAAATAATTCTTGAATGACGTAATTCGAAGGATTAAATGTGATAAGTGGTGGACATAGGTAATAACTAGAGACGTTGCAACTTGTTACTCAGAGAAAGCAATGCATCTGTCAGTTCAATTTCGGGTTAGAATCTATTAATATCTGAATTGCATTATACATACCTATACAAGTGCATTACCTGAAAAAAATCAACAAGATCTTCGCTTACACTTTTTGATGTAAGTGAGTAAAATATATACATTTAAAAATTATTATTGGCCAATTATACTAAAATAATTATAGACAATTTTGAACAGTTATACAAGTATTTAGCAAAATCAGTAATCTATCCCACCCTTCATCAAAGGTTATTCTTTACACTTATTTATTTACATCTTTATTTATCCATTTCTACTTTGAAGATGAGAAATGAAACATCAATTAAGTGATTTGTTGCTTGTTTTCGTGTTGATTTTTTTCAGTTTTTTAATCATCGAAGAGTAAATTATTTAATTCCCTATAGTCCCTGTCCGCACAGCGGGCGCAACTTTCCGTAATGTGTTTTCTTGCGGAACTGTCCACACGATCTGGTAACTAAATATGGATTGTGCTTTTTATATTTTTATGTAACTCATTAAAATACTCACATTGGAATCAATCATTTTAGGAGCACTTTGAATGAGTATGAACACATTTTAATGACCCTGTTAAAGAGTTGGACATATAATATAATAGTTTTGAATTTTAAATATCCACCGTTGCATAAAAGAGCATTAATGACTACAACTTTTGTTGTTGTTGTTTTTTTTAATAATAAATGTTTCCATTAATATATCACTTTCTAAACCTGTGAATTTAATTCAATTAGATATTTTTTAACTAAAGCTACTTACCGTCCGGTGGACTGCATGCTTGTTTACTATTTCTATTACGTCTGTTGTTATTTAGTTAAAAAAAAAAAACATTCGTGCGTACAAAGTACACATGTCAGAAGTGAAACTTCTTTGGCGAACTAATTTATAAATCTTGTTTATCTTTATACAAATCTAAAACTTTAAATTTCCAAGATTAAGAGGAAGGGAAAAAGGCGTGATACGACGTTTGCTCTGTCTCACTTTTTCTCTCAATCTTTCTCACTCGCTTGCTCCCTACTCTCACTCCACGGCTAGTTGCTCATGCTACGTTCGCCCTGTCTTACTCTCTCTCAATCGGTCTCGATCACTTTGTCTCTTTTTTCCGACACTTCCGTTGCATACCGGCGTGACGTTTCATATGTAAAAATTTTACCCTCATGCGCCTAAAGAAGTTTCACTTCAATAAGACAATCAAATGTAAATTTTAACATTTTGATAAAAAGTTACGTGTCTATAAACAAGCGTGTTCCACTCTTAATACGCCAGAGGGTGTCAGCCTCGGAAAAATAGTTAGTGCATTTAGCGGATGAGCCTATCTGTTGACACATCTCACCCCGTCCCAGCATTCTTATCCTTTTACCGCCATTTGAAGACCTCTCGGCCATTTGGGGTCAGTTTGGGTCAGTAATTGGGGTTTGGCGTGAAAAGTTCAGAGTAAGCTGCTTGTAATGTTCGCTAATACTGGATTCAGTGGTTTATATTTTTGTGATGAGAAAAGAGGCATCTTATTGATTATTATTTAGGACTACGGTTTTGTATGCAGATTGATCGTTAGTTACCGAATTATGACAATTGACATTTAGGCCTAAATTAGGCCACACACTATATTTTTATGTACTGCTGAGATTTTTTTTTTTTTATTTGACTGAAGTAGCAAACGAGCATGCAGTCCACCTGATGGTAAGTGGTCACTGCCGCCCATGGACAACTGTAATCAACTACATACAGAACATGGGTTCCATCTGAAGTCAATCACAGATGCGTTGCTACTCCCGAGGACTATGATGGTCGCCTCATGTGAAAGTGTGCCGGCAACCACACCCTTCTATCGAAACGCAAGAAATGCTTCACGCTAGAAATAGGTATGGCGGTGGTACTTCCCCGGTCGAACTACATTGGTTCTACCACCTTGGAATTGGAAAGATTATACACTATCCTCACAAGGTATTCTACTTTATGCTTTATGAGGGGTTGTATTAAAAACGTAACATCAATGATTGACGTCACACATGAATGCAATAAAACGAAATTGTTTATTTTATGACATGCTTATTTTAACGATGAAGATGCAAATTAGCATTTTACCTGATGGAAAGTAAAGCCAATGTCATCCATGGGACACCTGAATTCAACCCCAGATTAGATTAGTCTTTTGACGTTGGCCAGAGATAGGTTGCTACACAGGTGGTATAGACCAAGTAGTCAAGACTAAGTTGGAACGCTTTCTAAACTCATAGCACGCTTTCTACACGCATAGCCCCACACTAGGATTTTCTCCGGTGTCGTGGGTACCATGAACATACACAAGAATACACAAACACCCAGACCCAGAACATGAATCTAAACTCATAATTTAGAAACTTGTCTGGCCGGGAATCGAATCCGAGACCCATTGCGCGTCAGACCGGTATAGTAACCGCTCGGCCACGCGTATCGTCAACGCGGAACGTTTTAAGTAGAATACAACTACAGTACAACGGTTGTTGCAACCAGAGTACAACAGTCGTCAATCCCGTTATTAGACAGAAATAGATGAGGTGGTGGTGCCTCTGCAGCCGAACCATAAAACATTCCACCACCTTTAAAATGCAACATTGTTTCAGGTTACTTAAATAATCCACGTGTTGAAGTAGCGTGTTACCGGCCTATTATTTTTGAATTGGTAGTATTAAAAATGTCGTCAGTGCATTCGTGATACATCGTCACATGCATCGTACAACCGGAGCGGGCATCACGTGTGCCTCATCACGCGAATAGTGTTCAGCGGCTAGGGGTGCTACCTAGCTCACATAACTGTTATAGGATACTCACTATTGGTGTAATAATTATGACTATAGTACTAACAGAAGTCATTAGACGCGTATGCATGTATGAACGTGCGCAATAGTATAAATGTAGCAAAGTTTAGTTTATGGTAACAAATGGTTACGACATCCACGGACATCAACTCCCAGAGATGCTTTGCTGTTGAGACTAAGTTGGAACGCTTTAAGTAAGTTTATTTTCATTGCCACATCCTTTAAGCTAGAAAACAGGAGCCGTCAATCCTGTTATTGTACAGAAATAAATGAGGCAGTCGTGTATTTGCAGTTGAGCCTTGTACGATTCCACCACCTTTAAAATGCAATTTTGTTTCACGCTACTTAAATGGGTTGTAGTAGCCAGTTACGGGCCTATTATTTTCGACTTGGAAATATTAAAAATATTATCAGTGCATTCGTGATACATCGTCACATGCATCGCACAACCGGAGCGGGCATCACGTGTGCCTCATCACGCGAATAGTGTTCAGCTACAGGTGTTCAGGTGCTACCTAGCCCTCATAACTGTAATGGGATTCCCTGTACCTAGAATCAGAACGAATCAAGGACCAATAGTAGTCATTAGAAGCACACCTTAAAATCTTACCTTATCTTACTTAATTATTTAATTCATTTGGCTTTGTTTTATAGTATTTTGCGTAAAAAGTGGTAAATGTAAAAGTGTTATTCAAATTAATAAATATTTATGTAAATTTTGTGATGCTAATGTAATTAAAAAAAAATCAATAATATATACGTTAACGTAATAAAGTGCTAATAAGGATATATGAACTCTAATAAACCAAAATGGATGAAGTTATCCATTTGAAGTCCACTTGTGAACATCTCCCCCAGATAGTGCCACTTAACAGGTCTTGTTTCTTCTAAATCCAACAGGTTCCCGCTGTCGTTATATACAAAAAGTTCATTAATAACTTTGTTAGTGACAACAAGCAACCCTTACACAAACCGAATCAAACATAAGCAAGATCCGTACAAACCGTTATATCAATCACGAAACCTTATTTCACATAGCTGTCGAGAAATTAGCGGCGCATCCCTAGCGGCGCGCACGCAGCTAGTGCCGACACCGGCGCGGCGCAGGGGGCCTCACGCGCGATACCTCGCTTGTGCCTCGTAATTTAAAACCCCTGATTTATAGTCCAACAGTAGCATTAAATTTGTAATCATATATTGATTTACAGCCGCGATAACGCCGCGCCCGCTGCCTTCCACGAACGAGACACTGCTCTATCGAGCTCTTCGCAATTCGTTTTGCTGAAATTGGTTTTCGAACATGTGGGCCGATATATATTGCCGGTGTTGTGATATTATTGTCGGACGGCGACAATAATATTGCACCCAACAATAGAATGTATTCGCGTGGATTGCTTAATCGCATGACGCATGGCTGCATGAATTTAAAGGCTTGCCATCTTTTATTTTCGTTTTGATTGTCTTGTCGCTGTAACCGTGCTCGATTGTTAATTGTAATGGACGGTGAATGAGAATATTATGACTGCTAAAAAGAATCAAAAAGTAAATTCGTGTTTTAAATCAAGTAATCGGTTTTTTGTACGAAGTTTAACTTTCTGGTGTAGGCACGAGTACATATTTGATAGGCTTTTATTTTTTTACTCCTATAATAAAATGCATTTTTTTTCAGTAACAAGTGCGTTACATACAGACAAATATAAATATTGTTATAATTTATCAGTTTTTTACTTCTTGTTCTTTGTTGTTGTTTGTTACTTCTTATTCTTGATATTTCTGTGTGAAGATAAATAGCTATAATAAAAATGTTTATCATTTCAGTTTAATTCTGACTTGAATCTACTTCATGAACAAAAAATATATAAAAGGATATCTTTGTACATATGTTTGTTTTTTGGTGGTAGAACCAGTGTAGTTCGCCCGGCGAACTACCACCGCCACACCTATTTCTAGCGTTAAATAGTTCTTGCGTTTCGATGGAAGGGCATGGTTGCCAGCACACTTTTATATGAGGCGACCATCTTAGTCCTCGGGAGTAGCAACGCATCTGTAATTGACTTTGGATAGAACTTCATGTTCTATATCAAGTTGCTTACAGGAGTCCATGGCCAGCAGTGACCACGTACCTTCACGCAGCATGCAGTCCACTGCATGTTCGTTTGCTACTTCAATCTTATAAAAAAAACATTCATCCGATAGCATTGGACTTATGGCAGTTATCGTTGGCACTTGTTAGAGATTTTTACTTGACTGCGTTATTGATTTAGCTCTACATATTATATTTCTACATAATACATTGTACATCAGAACTAATCCACATTAGGCGTTGTGCCCTCTACATCCAAAATTGCTGGATCTTAAATGATGTATAATTTGGAGTCAAAAACTTTAAACTTACATGACAAGAGCCGGTTTAAAGATGTTCTTCAATTTAAAGGTATACATCCGTAACCAATAGCTCATAAACCAAAATCACACGCATCATAAATATAAGCCATCCTCCAAACGGAACAGTCATCGCGATGAAACAATGGTGACGTATTGAAATAAGTCGAAACGCGCGTATAATTCGATTTGGTCGACACTTCCTGTGCATTGTCGCCGCGCGCCGCCGTCTGCGCAGGCGCAAGGCCATAGATCATGTTGGGAACAGTAGAAGTGGTCATATAAGATATAGTGAAATCATTTAAGTGTTATATTTAGTTGATTTGTTATATCTTATTATATCTTTTTATTATATTTATTCTTGTCACGATGTATTTGTAATTTTTACTTAAAAGAGTAACAAACACTACTCTTTTAAGTAGAAATTACCAGTAGAATTCGTTAAAACTGGTGCATATAGTTCGGTCCACCAATTCACACTTGGCCAGGGTGGTGGATTATGGCCTAAACTTTCTCATTCTGAGAGAAGACCCGTGCCCAGCAGTGGAACAATAATGGGTTGACGAGAGTGCACATAGTTTATAACCTAGATAAGCACATGAACGAAGTGGACAAAACCGCAGCAATAGTTTATTTTATGGGTTTCATTTAACCGATAGGTGTTGAAACTTCTTGTAGTTCGACTTCCACCCAATAACATCAATGCTTTGCGCTGCTGTATTTTCGTCTGAAAAATGTGGTAAAAGCGTGACTACCAACAGGTGTGACACTGATCTTATCTGAGTTTGCTGAGTGTGGTAAAAAACTGCCTCGATGCATTACGCACGCTTACGGGTATCAATGCATTTATAATGATACTAGTCGACCCGTGCCCACTTCGTAGAGCCTTAATTATATTTCGTTCAATCGTAATCCAAATATTGCCTATAGCACTCCTAAGTAGCTTTCTGATTCGAAAAGAATTTTCAGTATCAGTTCAGTATTTCCAAAGATTACCCCTTATAAACAAAGTTACAAACTTTACGTCTTTTTAATATTAGTACCTATAGATGATTAATTCCAATTCTGTAGGACAAAGCCCATAATGTTATACCTAATTGACTCTCTGTATTTAAAATGATGTATTTTAGTTTCAATACTGATAGGGATGTGGGTGTCAGTGTGACGCGCGCGCACTATGATTTGCGCCTCGCTCCGCTTGCGCGAATGATTGATGTGACCTAATCTTTACAATCAAAACTGCGTGTAATCACGTTTTTGTTCAAATTTCAACCCAACAAAAGGGCATTTCACACTTTTTTGGATATAGTTGCTGTGCTTGGTAATTTGCGGTTTATTATTTCTATTGTATTTATAGGTTTGTAAGTTTATGGTATCGTAGCCGCAAGTTTAATCTAATATATAAAATTCTCGTGTCTCAGTTTTTGTTGCCATACTCCTCCGAAACGGCTTGACCGATTTTTACCAAATTTTATATGCTTATTCAGTAGGTCTGAGAATCGGCCAACATCTATTTTTCATACCCCTTAAGGGTTGTCCACCCTTAACATTTTTTTTATTTTTTATATGGCAAAACAACGTTTGTCGGGACAGCTAGTTATTAAATAACATTATACATTATAATAATATACAGAATCAGATTTGATGAAAAATATTAAATTGTATCGGAATGCAGATTTTTACATCTTTCATTTAACTTTGTTAACAGAACAAGACAAAAGATTGATTGACACTGTTAACAGTCCATCAGCAATAACGTGCCATCAACATTAACACGATCAACATTTTGTTTATATACACACATACATATTTTGGTTGATTACTAGAACTATTTATATTATTTTAAACAGGAGATATCGGATGTTAATTGTTTTAGCCGGGAAAATTAAGAATTGCCATTCTGTAGAACCTTTGCAGGTACATCAGCACATTTGCTATTTCTTTTGATATTGTATGGCGAACCAAAGATCGTCTGTGGTTCACGTTCCCCTAGGGAAAGTTTTAGCTCACGGTGTGTGGATTGGCGACCACTATGATCTACACTGTAGATCATAATATTGCAACAGCGACACAAGCATGTGTCAATCGTTTTCAGGCTGTCGAAAACGAGCAACAAAACTAGGCAACGCAGATAACCGTTTCTCAGAACGAATGAAAGTATTATCAGTCGACGCCGCTAAAGGCGTGAAGTCGTAACCTCTAATAATAAAACATTATGTATTCGCGGCCACGTGCTACGAATAATGACAGAACACGGCAATGGAAACAAAAGTGGGTCTTTTTGTTGGCACCAAGTACACGGGCCTATAAGCCATCGGCACCTTAGAGGATTGTTTTCGGTTTAATGCGCTGTAAAGTCTGCGTGTCGTGACGTAAGCGCTAATAAAATAAGGTATTGTTGGCATTGTTGCTATTGGGACATTGCCACGGAAAGCTAGGCGGCGGCGACGGATTTCCCTATGTACTTGGAGTACTAGAAGTCATTTCATATTTTCAGCGGCAGAATTATAAATAGATCGTCATCACGTATGTTTTCACGTATTCAAGATCTGATGTATTTCAATAAGTTTAATTATGCCTTAAATAATAGTACGTAGAAGTCATAAGTATTACTTATAACTTTGAGCGCTTGCGTTGGTACTACTGTACATATTTATGCCTTAAAGCTATTATAACTTTGTGCTCTTCTATCAAGAACTGTATTAAAATGGCTATTACATAAATCTTAGATTGATTAAAAGTGGGAGTAACCACTTCTAATTATTCTTTCTTTCGTTTACAACTTATATTTCGCACTTTTAAATTTTACATTATTTACTTTACAATATTTTAATAGTTGGGTTAATCCCACTTTTAATCAATCGTTGATGTATGTCAACGATTGATTAAAAGTGGGAGTAACCACTCCTAATTAGGTATTACTAGTCGCCCGTCGCATCGGCCGAAATTCGACCGTAATTTAAATTAAAAAACTAAACATCAAATGACATCTGACATTCTTGACGTTGTGTCTTTTCATAGTAAGACATTGAATGTTCTATTTCATTTACTAAGTACATATGTGTTTGTGACATATGCACGGTAGTGTGTGTAATGTGTTTTTAGTTGATTTTATGTATGAAAAATGCATTATTTGAAAAAAATATTAACATTCTGCACTCCTTCTCTACGTCCACTATAACCGTGCAAAATTTCATACTAATCCGTCCGCGGCATATTACTTAAAAATCCGTCACAAATTTTTGCTTCACGTATAATTAGGTATTATTTCTTTTATTTACAACTAATATTTCGCGCTTTTAAATTTAACATTATTTATTTTATGATGTATAAATAGTTGGTTAATCACCGTATTTTCTCGTAGATACGGCACAAATTTAAACATATTGTATGACTTTTCCATTCAATGTAAAAGACATCGCTATTATAACGTCAAGTAGCTCACGTTAAATCGTAAATCGCGACGACAGCCAAATTGTACAGTGAATATTGTAAACACTGAAGAAATCGATATCTTACGCAGTGAATACAAATTATACTCTTTCAGCGAAAGATTATCGGGTAAGAAAAATAACAAGTAAATTAAGGAAGTAAAACATCTACAAGAAGGAGAACATATTATGACAAATAAAAAAATGACTAAATACGTGATAGGACATTTGTATTCTTAATTTATTGATAGTGATATACTGAAAGTGAGAGTGAGTCTGTCAATAAATTTAATGTTAATGAATGTCATTATGTTAAGTGTACGAATATATAATAAATTACTATAATAATTTTATTCAACGGCGAAACAGACAGGATAATGAATTAATATAATAATTTTGATCACTTTCTCAAATTAAATTATTTTTTTCCAATCCTGCGCCGACGCCCGCGGCCTGCCCAATTTGTTTCCGTCGCAAAAACTTCGATACGCTCATATATCTTCACATTCTCCACTTTTACTCCGAATCCATCATTACCGGATCACAAATCATTGGCACGGCTCACTACAACACATCTGAAAGCGATATGTTTATCAAAACGAAAGTTCATGAATTATTCCAGATAATCGCGGGTAATTTCATCAGGCACTACCGAGATTTCGAAAGGTTAAGCTGAAATTAATACGTGATTTATGAACGTCAATTTGCCTTCGTAACGTTGATCAGCTCTGGCTTCCAATTTAAATAATCGCGAAACGTCAGCGCAATACTCCTCGTTCAATACAGTATCGATGATTTTTGTATTTTCCATTCGAGTATACAATCGTGAATCTTTGTCATCTAACGTCAATAAAAACTTTTTACTGACGCTATTGGTATTCCAAGCATCGTCTACTAAACAAAACACAAGGACTGTCAAATTGGAACAATACGTTTCAAAAGCGAAAAACATGGCCTAACCAATGCCCAGTATAACACACTAATGACTTGGCGAAACCGACAAGCTCCTTCCAAAATTAAACAAGGTAAAAAAGCGGGCAAACGATCGATCACCGCTGGTTTCAAACAAAACACAGAAAAAACTACGTGAAAGGATGTATGGAACAAATTAAAAGCTCAGCATGAGGTGTTCTGGCCATCCACGAACTGAGCTTAGGGCAAATATTAAAGCTGTCAGGTTTGTGTAATTTGAAGGCTCGTTTTCGAGTTATAAGTTATGTTATTGAATGTTTTGGGGGCATGAGCGCCAAGCCGTGTGACCGACTCTAACGAGCGCTGGGTAAACAGGAGAAAGTTACGTTTATTGGGATTATAAGAAAATTAAACAATATCGATACAATCAGTGTCTACTAAAACCGTCAATACGCCCCATAAATACTCCAAGCGAGTCCCACTATCCTCAATTGATATTCAATCTATACTTGAAAAAATCTTACCAAGTGTTAGATAGTAAAAATGCATTTAAATGAGCTGCCACCTCTAACACCAGTTACACAGTAAAAAACATAAAGTAGCTAGTAAAGTTGTTTAAATTATTGACGGCGCTCCAACGACTCCATTACGCGATATGACACTAATGACAGATGGAGGCTCGCTCTTCCCCTGGGCAAATTGGCCGCAATTATGGCAGAAGTAATCGATTTTGGACGGTTCTAAGGAAAGATTGGCCGATAGCGCCGCGTCAGGTGGTGCAATCGCGATGCACTTCGGGCGGTGATACGAGCGCTTTTTTAATACAAAGGCAATAAAAAGGTGCTAGTCACGCACTAAATGCCTCTTCGGCGTGCTCTCGAGGCGTCGACCAAAAGAAACAAACACGAGTGATAAAAACGCACAATCACGCACCCACGAAATTATTTTCGCTCCGTAACACGTGTCAAGTTTCAATTTTACTAACGTCGAAATTAACAGTGGGCGTACACAGATTATTGATATTTTTGTCGATAAAAAAGTAATCGATGATCGAATAGAGCATCGCATTGTGTCGAAAAAAGCAGCCATTGTTACGAGTTTAAGGATCAAAGTTTTTCATGTCGAAATTAAATGGACGCGCGTGTTTGACAAAAAACTTGACTTCATCAATCAGAGATCGTTTTATTGACTCGACAATGGCGCGCTTGCAATCGTCTCGTGTGATCTGCTCTCGATTCCTCGAAGTTCTACAATTTTTCATGTCTTAAACGAGGTTAATTCAGTGACTTTTGGATTTGAAAAGCTATTGAGGTATCTGCTAATCAGCAATTTTTCAAGGCTAGTTTAGGAATAGATTTCTTGTCAAGATTAGGTTCTTGTATAAAAAGTATTGTACTGTAACTACATCTAAGTATAATGAAGTACATAATGTATGTGTTGTTACTTGTTGAGCCTTTTGAACAGCAGTTTTTTCATTTAACATGTAAAACATTAGAAATATTACCAGTTATATTTTATAGTACCATTTAAAAAAGAATATCACATCTCTTTTTGCCACAAATTTCCCCTCTGTTAATAATGCTATAATCATAGGTTTGACACCCTGCCATGCTGCTCGAAAAGTATGCGAACATCTGTGAAATGTACACGACGTTCATTGCCGTGCCCGTTAAAATTGGCATTTCTACTTTACTAAACAAGCGAGAAATGGTTTTGGCAATTGGTAAGAATACGTTTGGAACTATTTTGGGGGTTCCTCAGGGCATGCCTCTGGGTCCAATGTTCAGATCCTCGGAAGCTAATACAACGGATTGTGGGGGCTGCGGTGTAATTATAGCAAATGTGCCGTATTTACGGTGACAATGGCAGCGGTTACAGTCTCCGTTGTTCCGAAATGTCTATTTTAGCTGTTCTTTAAGGTTTGATTGTTTCATGGTTTAGTGCGTTGCTTAACTATTACGTAAATTTATATTTAATATTATGTATTTTGTATATCTAGACATTTTTTTTTAATATTGAAGAAGTAATTGAGCATATTGTTCATCTAAGAATGTGTTGTTAGTGCCGCCCATGACATGTGTAACTAACTCCAACTGCAGAGGTGGTACCTACAGCCGACCACAGATGCATTGCCTCTTCTAAGGACTAAGACAATCGTTTAGAGGTAGGCTGTATTAAATCTGTGCGATAAAATTTAATATATTACACTAAAATTATATTTGTTGAACAGTACGTTCAAAACCTTTGTATAATTCTGTATCTGTAATTTTACACTTACCAAACTAGTACTTTGATTATGTTAACTAAAGGCACGTCGATTTGTAATCAATAAATTATTTTTAAATGTAAGTATATCACATTTGACTTACTTCTTCTAGTCACATCATACAATACATATAAGATAATATCAATATCGGAGTATCGAATAGCACGAACTGTTTTACTTACACAATTTTATGGCCATAAATATCTCGTACGGCATCATCGCCTACCTGCCATCGATGTCACAACATCCATTGACAATTTTTTCCGTCCCACTCACAGGATGTGCGCCTACGTGCTCGGAGACAAAGGTACATTACCATAACACGGGGTTGAGGGGTGTGGTCGCCATATTAATCACATCCCGGCCCGTGCCCTGCGTCTGCGCATATCAGGACGTCACAGATTAAAAGCGTATGTCTGGTAACGATTTTGTATCTACAGGACCGTTGCATCTGATAGCTTCGATGAATTGACGATCAATTTACGTGTCAATATTTCTAAAAAGTAAGTTATATGTTAGATTCAAAATCGGACACTAGATACATTGTCTTTTTCGAAGTGTTTGAGCTTATGAATCTTTAACTGGTTATCGATAGATATTGATCTATGAAGATACTTTTTCAGCTGGAACTCGAATCTGGTAGTGGAAACTATGAATCACTCAAATTTTTATCGTCATATTTTAACTACTTTCTATTTTAAATTTGATATATCGTTGAAAGAAGTATCACTTGTATAAGTTTTCAATTCTTGATCTGAGTGTTTATTTATGTCAAGTCATACACGACGCTACAAATGTCTGCGGTTATATCCGAACCGTATATTTACCATTTAACGCTCAACAGGAAGACGAAGTACTTTCTTCTGGCTTGTAATCTTAATTCAAGGTTTGTTGTGAAGTTAATTCTTGGAGCGTAATAATTACGTACACATTCTATATGATACGTTTGTATAGGTTTTTATATTATTTTGAAAGAGTAGATGTCGTAGGTACTAAAAACTTACTCAAAAACAAACTGAGTTTCCATTGTTATGGATTATCAATATGATTATTTTTCAACGCCTTCACGCTAACGTATTTTTTGTAAAAACTTTACTAGGTGACATAACTTTTAAGCCAACAAATTTCTTTTGAACTCCACTCGAAAACAATGATTTGCGTGGTGAAACAAAACTTTGCGTACCAGCGTAGCGTAATTTGTCTTAGACCCTATTCTTCAAACACTGATGTGTGATCTCGAATAAATGAGTAATTCTACATTTGACGACCCGCGTGACAGAGCGCTTACCATACTGGTCTGACGCGCAATGGGTCCCGGGTTCGATTTTCGGCCAGATCTGAATGATGAGTTTAGATTCATGTTCTGGATCTGAGTTTTTGTGTATTCGTCTTGTGTGTGTCCATGGCTAATGAGTGTTCTTTATATCTCTATAGTAACCACTTAACTAAAATTTATACCGCAAATTACTAGCATGTAATTAATGTAAAGATTGCAATACTATCATTTTGGATTGCATATTTTTTTCATAGGATAACGTTTGGCTGCACATGATGGACAGTTATAGTGTATGTACCATGTTTCTATTTTTGTGTACATGTACACACTAAATATTATCATTGGGTCATCAATGGGTTAGTACCATTCAGTTCAGTACAAACATGAATGATCTTATGAATGGGTCGCAAGACGAGGGCTCATTGACGTTTGGTGTATGATGCGCTCATTGAAGTTCTTAGGAAACGATTTCAAATCTTAGAATATAATTCCTAAGAGTTTTAATGCCTTGGCCAGACTTGTTTAGATCATATTCATATATACTAAGATGATAGTATAGGTAACGCTGCTACAACTGTAGATAAAGAACCTTATGTCGAAGTCCTAAGAAACGAATTTGAATACAGCAACGATGCATTTTGACACGATATTGTCGAGTCATCAGTTGTTCAAAACGATGAAGATGGTGTTCGATAAGTAACAACTACAATGGATTTATTGGAAATTGATTTGAGGTCCAACGATCAGAGATTGTTCGGTGTTGTAACGATTAAAACGTCGATAGGTAACTTGAGTTTGGTTGTAAATTGAAAGTGATTATGATAATCGGCGCTATGAATACTTATAACCTCATGGAGTTATACTGAACATAGGCTTTATGATAATAATCAAAGTAGTAAATGGAGTAATATATTATTTTGTAGTCTAATTATTTTAATTGAAACAAATTATATTGAACTAATAAATTTTCTTTTAATATTACAGTTATATAAATTGAATGTGTTCATATAGTTCATCGCTAATAGAGTAAAAAGAACAAAAGTAAAAGGCGTGTAGTATTACATAATCATTTAAAAAAACGCTTTAAAAACGCTTTCTACACTCATAGCCCCACAGTAGGATTTTCTCCTTTATCGTGGGTGCCATGGACACACACAAAGACGAATACACCACCCAGACCCAAAACAAGAATCTAAACTCATCATTCAGATACCTGTCTGGCCGCGAATTGAACCCGGGACCCACTGCGTGTCAGACCGGTATGGTAACCGCTGCGCCACGCGGGTCGTCATGTTTCAATATATAATCTACATATAAATATATTATTGTAAAGATATCGCAAGCTATAACTAAAATAATCAAGTATCGCCTCGATAAATCACCATTGATAAAATGATAAAAGAATGAAAATCAATAGTTGTTTAGTATTTAGTGTAATTATTGGGTGTTGGAGGCTTTGTTCACGTAACCACTGAGTGCACAATGCACGTCTTGTGAGGGCCAACTTTTTGTTCAACGTTTTGTTGCCCTTTTCGCCGATAGCCAGCCAAGGATTGGATCAGAGCTGTGAAGAGTTCAAAATATTTCTAACCTCTTTTAAAATATTAATTGTGCTAATATTTTCATCTGTGCATCTTATGATATCTAAAGACTCTTCAAATATTAAGAGTAATCGTTCGATAATTCTAAATATTTGGCATAATGATTTTATGACCTAGTTGTCTTTTTTTTTGTAAAAGCATGAAGACAATTATGATATTAAACACTCACCGCTTTATCTTTTCAAATCGTTTATAAGCTAGAAATAGTTATAGTGGAGGTATCCTGAAGGTCAAAAGATTTTGTTCTAGTATTGTGATTTTCGGATTTAAATAATTATTTTTATTGTAAAATAACCTCCTTTTGTAAAGTATCTGGCTGAATAGATGTCAATGACGTGTGGATTAAAAACAAAAGATTGGTCATTGATAACTAACATGGACACCGTGAAAGTATACCTATAAATGTATCTTAAATATTATTGACGATTATGCAGTTATAATGTGATGTGAAATAAATATGTAATGGGAATGTAATGAGAAATAAATGTGTAGTGATGAGAAGATATGTTTTATTACAGTATATATTGATATAGTATAGTTTTTGATTTTTTAATCCGATTCAAGTAGTAAATGAGCATGCAGTTCACCTAATGGCAAGTGGTTATTGCCAGTCATTAATATCTGTAAGCAATTAAATACAGAATAGAAGTTCTATCTCGATTCAAGTCAAATGTGTTACTATGCCTGAGAAGTGTGTCTCTTCACATGAAAGTAACCTGGCAACGACACTTCCAGCTCGTGCAAGAACTGCTTCACGGTAAAAATATATATGGTGGTATTTCTCGAGTCAAACTACACTGTTCTACCTGGCAAATTGACTGTCCAATCTTCAGTTTCTTAGCTCCATGTACACGGCACGGTTTGTGCGGTCGCGTGCGGGGCGGGGCGTCGCGTCCCAACAAAGACGTTTAATTGTCGGTTGAGCGCCGTAAATACCCGCAACCTCTTATTATGCGACTTATCGAATCATTGTTAATTGAAACCCATCTTTATTTTTGGATCGAACATGCTCAAAGACATGACAATGAAGATAAGATGTTTTGATAGATTTATTGATCTTTGAAATATAAAGTCTTTAATTTTAACGTAACCCAAGATATGACGTTTTGTGTTTATGCATTGTTACAAAGTGTTATTTTGGAACTTCTTATTTTAGGAATGCAATTTTTTTATCGGATTGAAGTAGCAAATGAGCATGCAGGCCACCTGATGGTATGTGGTCACTTTCGCCCATGGACATCTGTAAGCAACTTTAAACGAAACACGGGTTCTATCTGAAGTCAATCACAGATTCGTTGCTACTCCGTAGGACTAAGATGGTCGCCTCACAACAAAGTGTGTCGGCAACCACACCCTTCCACCGAAACGCAAGAAATGCTTGACGCTAGAAATAGATGTGGCGGTGGTACTTCCCCCGTCAAACTATGCTGGTTCTACCACCTGCAGAATATAAGATTAAATAATACTTTACATTTTTTTATAACTTTCGGACCGGGACTATATTTTACTAATCAAATTATTTTAAAACTGAGGGTTTAATCTATTACTGTAACCTCAATAACAGTGAAACGATCGTTTTTGTCATACACTTTAACGGTCTACATGACATTACATAATCAAATAAGTAAGAACCCATACAAACTAAAGCAAGCACACCAATCACACTCACAACCACCTATTCCTCCATAAACGCGAAAACAAAAAGAAATATTTGCAGGAAAATAAGTGCGTATCGTTCGCACCTCGATTTCGAATCGGACATTGATTTATAGGTGCTTTATTTGATTCGATTGTATCATCAGAACGTCATAAATCGAGCTCCCCTACCCTTTGGATCATGGCGATATTTCCACACGGCTCAAGTTTTTCCTGATGTCATTATGTCCATGTATAGGTGATAACTGAATCCGGTGGGTGTATTCGCTGTATCCTCGAATTAAAGGAATAAAGCTTCATTTTGGTGTGGTTGGAAGTGTTTTGTGATATTCGGTTAGGACGCTAAAATGTGTACTATAAATTTAAGTTTTTATACTCACAATATGTGACTTTATTTTTTTTATTTTATTTAATCAAGATAACAATGATCCATTTGTGTTACTAGGGACTTATAATCTAGTGTAAGTACATCAAATCATTAATTAATTATTAAAATACAATTTCAAACTTAAGGTATGTGTAAGTGGCTATCCAAAGACCTATCTCTTATCCGATCACTCTCCTCACAAATCTCTGCCACATAGACGAGGTGTAATTTTCTACCTGCTTAAGTATGGTGTTGTGAGTAGCCCGTACAGCTCTTATCAATGCCGCGGTTTTTTTGCGCATTAATGCGTGTAAGCCGTCTGTATAGCTCTGCGCCATCATTTCAGAGGCACTGCGGAACCGGGGCAGACCTAACATCCTAAAAATATGAAGATTTAAAAAGAAGATGAAGGTGGTGGTTAGGGTCCGAAGAAACCACCAATCTTAACTGGGGTTGTGGCCATTTGCTAGCTACATTCTTATTACCTTGTAACTTAAAAAATAAGTATGTCACGTACTTCTATTTTCAATCAATCCTTACATGAACATGGCAAGCAACACATATTTTTATACACACAGACATTAATGTATAGTTTAAATTTAGTAGCCTGAATGGTGTTTTTAGATAGATACCAAGTATTTGTATGAATTTTATTTCCCATTTGTCAGGGAACTTCCTCATAGGGGAAAATAACTCATAGAGTATGTTTTACGTTCCAACACGTAAGAAAAGCTGTCAAGGCAGAAACTCCCCGTCGATTCGTCAACATCTTGTCGTCCCCTGACCGAAGCCACATTTTTACTCGTCCAAATAAATTAATAGAGGCGCTTGGGGCTGGGAGGACTTGTCAAATTAATTTCTTCTCGCAAGACAATTTGTCTGTGACGGGGGCGCAAAAAACTCCAATATCGATTCCTCGGCCATCAGAGTAGGTTAGGGTAGTTCTGAGAAGTTCGACAATACTCCCCCGTTGTTTGTGGGAAAACGTTTGGGTAGGACGGTAATTATGAAGAAAAATTGCGCTTTTTGTTCGGTCTTTTTTACTGGACATACATTATAAGGCGCTCGACACAATGCGTGTGAAAAATTAAATAGCTGGTCAACAGTTTGTCATTGTGATTGATTTTGTCCTATTTGACTTAAATTGGTTTGTTTAAACATTCTAAGCAAATAGTCTTATATTTGTTAAAGGACAATGCAGATGAAAAATAATTCGTTTCTTTACTTTTAAGAAGTTCTAATTTACTTAACGCAAAGAGAGAAACTCAAGAAAGGGGGACAGCTCGCAAAATCTTCCTAAACAGTGGTAAAACAGTTTTTATAGGTAATAAAATAAATACGCGGGCGTCACGCACGGCCCGGTGCGGCCGCAGCGGAATTAAAGTGTGCTTTTTTGAAGCACCCATCTCCGTCACACTCGATAAAACCGCTCCGTGCCGATTGCCACTGACGCACCTTGCTACAATTAGGGTAGTTGTAGAAAGTTGAGCAAATTTAGAAACTCCTTTTTGAGTAATATAACACTTTCGTGTTTTTGTATGGCTTTTAGTTAGGCTGTGTGGATTTAGTGTGTTTGCCAGATTGTAGGGCGAGTACGGTTCGACCTCGGTGCAACCACTGCTACATATATTTCAAGCGAGAAGTAGTTTTTGCAATTTAAAGGAAAGTGTGTGGTTACTGACTCAATTTCACAAGAAGCGAGAATTTTAGCCCTTCAGGAGTTTTTTTTATCTGACTGAAGTAGCAAACGAGCATGCAGCCTGCAGTCCATCTGATCAAATTCATACAGAACGTGGGTTCCATCTGAAGTCAATCACAGATGCGTCACTACTCACGAGAACTCTGATGGTCGCCTCATTTAAAAGTGTGTGAAACACAATAAATGCTTCACGCTAGAAATAGGTGTGACGGTGGTGCTTTCCCGGGTGAACTACACTGGCTCTACCACCTTGGGATAGATATATAGTGTTACCATAAGGTGGACAGCATGATCGACTGATACTCCATTATTATGAAAAATGTCACATTACAGGCAAAAATCTCGGTTATAACCTAAACCATATTCCACCTTGCTTATTGTGTTATTCTTTAAATAAGAAAAAGTTATTTGATACTCAGAAAAAAATGTTATAATACATAACTGTAAGATATAATATATACATAGATCGACGTATATTTTCCCAAAAATATTTTATGTTTTTTCTTTTATTTGTTATTCTTTAAAATATCGACATATCCGTCTGAATACATATCTCCCTATGTATTTTTGGTGTACACAAAATTACAATGAATTTTGCATCAATAAATCTACGAAACTTATTTCAGTTCAAAGAAGTATGAGTATGTTGTAATATGTAATGACTCATTGGTTAAGTAAATATATCTAATAATAGATAGTAGGCACAACTGAAAATGTCTTATGATAATACAAAGACTAAATATATTTTACCGATTTAGTTTAATAAGAACAAACAATGTAAACCATCCCTATCAATTCTTTTTAAAGACATTTAAAATCTCGGTCCCTAATTAGATGTGCGATAATTAGAATAAAGTTAATAGTCATCAAGGCTAGTTACTATACTTTAGTTTTTATTTAAATAATCTATACCTATAATAATATGTGAAGCAAAAACTTGTGATTCGTTTTTAAGATACTTGCCGCGGACGAAGGAGGATGAAATTATACACGGTTACAGTTGATGTAGAGAGCGATTACCAAATGCTCTGTTTACCTTTAATGAGTGATTAATCAATAAAATCAATACAATTTATTAATTGAGATAATTTGTGCCACTTTCTGCAATATGAAGTTCAGTTTTTTATAGTTAAATTACGGTCGAATTTCGACCGTTGCGACGGGTGACTAGTTTGATAAGATACTTGAACTATGATACCTAATTAAGTCTGTTATAAGTTCAAAATACTTAATTGATTTATATAATTTATCTTTTAACATCTAAAAGAGAGAGAAAAATTTGAATGACCCAACATTAGGTATATTAAAGTTGTAGCGTTTTTATCCAGTTAATTGTATATACAAATTAATTTTTATGTATTTTAGTGACAGTTGATTGACCTGTAATACATAGTTGCATGCATTTTAAGTTTGAATTTAATGCATATTTTTATGCAATGTGGACTTCCAAAGCCCGGACTTATTAAAAATCTAATAACCTTGAATGGATAAAAAGGTTGTATTTTATACCATTTCCACTAATACTTTACCTCCATGATATTGCCTGATGATACTAAATAATCCACAAATAAATGGTACATACCGCAACACTGCTGTCAATACGGGATGTCGCCAGTTGGTGCTGACAGAATGATGTGGGGATCAGAAAATCGTGAGCAAAACGCTTAAACTTGTATTAGGCTCGCATTCAGTTTTATCAAAGTTATTATATATTTTGAGAGGATTGTTAATAATATTGTGGTAGCGAATAGGCATGCAGTCTGTTTGAATTTAGTGGCCACTGTCACCAATAGGCACATGCAATCAATCTCAAATAAGACAAGAGTGTTACCTAAGGTTAATCACAGATGCGTTACTACTCCTAAGAATTAAGTTGAAATTAAGCCACGATAGGTTCACCTTAAAAGTCATCCTTTTAGTTATATTTACACAAATCTGTACCAGTACTTGTCTAGACAGAGAACATGAGCATTGAACATAAACTAACTTAGCCTAACATAATGTTATGCTATTAGAGTACAACTTCAATCCTAAGACCTAAATGATAAAATCAAAAAATAAGAATTTAAAAAATAATATAAGTTATTTATTTAAATTACAGTTTTTTATATTTTGTCTTTATCTTATTAATCATTATAAATGGGAAGCAGGCAAAACCACAGGAATAACCGATTTAATTTATAAATGTGAATAGGGACTCTACAATGGAAGCGTATACATTGACCCATATTATATTAACAAAACGACGAAAGTGTTAGAAACTTTTAATAAAAATAACGTTCGGCATTCAGGGACGCTATTGCATAGCATTTTTTATCAACTTATGCAATTATAATTATATATTTATTTATAATATATTGATATTATTCAAGTTTTTTTCTTTGACACCTTCTCACATACAGCTGTGTACATATTCGTCAGATTTCCGAGCAGCTCGTCTCAATCTGTGCGAGCTTCGTACTGTCATACCATATACTTATACATTAAGCAAACGCTCGGCCGCGCTATGAAGGCGAAGTGGGGGATGTTAAGTTTTTTGCGTTACGGAATTTCTTGATTCAGTTGCCGCGCTCAAAGACCGCGTGAAAAGCAATAGATATAAAATATTAGAGATAAACTCTTAACTGAAACATGGCAATCACAGTCATATAACACACTTATACACACTGTTATATCTATGAGAGTTTGTTAGGATAACAAGGCACTTGCGGCCACGATTCGCGTGTGGTCGCTCCTACAACACGCGGGGGATAAACATAATGCTTTGTAACCCGGGTACTCAAGTCTGAGGTAATGAGTGTAATTATTTTATTCTACTTGTTCTAAATTTGCGAGAACTATGATACGTTTTTGTACGTAGTATGATTTATTGTTATAATACAATTAATTATTTTGATCTCGCGCATTGGGTGGATTTATTATTACTTAAAGGAACATTATGTGTGTAAAAGAAGTTTTTACAAGAGAGTGAATGTAATTATACTTACATGGTTTAAAATCTTTAAGATTTGCGACGTAATACTGCATTATATG
This sequence comes from Spicauda simplicius, assembly GCA_949699795.1. Taxonomy (NCBI): domain Eukaryota; kingdom Metazoa; phylum Arthropoda; class Insecta; order Lepidoptera; family Hesperiidae; genus Spicauda; species Spicauda simplicius. The sequence goes on from OX453059.1 coordinate 23,231,404, forward strand.
TACATTCTATATTTTATTTTTGTCTCTCGTTTTGATTTACGCATGTAAATTTAACAGTTTTATGCACGAAAGGCCTAGGTTCGGCAAAATGAAATTTTAAATAATTATAAAAGTCTGTGTCTTGTTATTTTTTACAAACCGAATGACGAAGTGGTTACCACAAGGATCTGTCACGCAGTGCGATCCGGGTTCGATACCCGGCCAGACAGGTATCTGAATGAAGAATTATGATTCTTGTCCTGGGTCTGAGTATTTGTGTGTTTATCTTTGTGTGTATCAATGGCATCTGCGACACTAGAAAATTCAAGTTTGGGACTACGAATGTGTATGATGATTTATTTATGTATTTTTGTGTATGGGCCTCTAACTAGTCCATTATTTAGCGTAATCTTCTAGCCTATGGTTAGAACATTTGTGTAGTTCAATATTGTATATAAATACATTTATAGGAATGAAACAAACGATGATCAAACGCGTCAAATCCATCAGGTTCCCCAGATTCACCATTTTGAACCCCTATTGTTCCCCTCCGGTTTATAATTTGATTTCAACAAGCTGTCGCGGCTAGCGTGCGGTTGTGTGTTATTAATATTTAGAGACAACTTTTGGAACCGTTCATACTCTTCAAATAACCGCACCATTGAATAGCCAAAATTTAAAAACATCTATAAAATATTTTATGATTTTAAAATACCTATACATAATAAAAAGGGTATTTTTTATCTTGTATCTGTGTAGTTAATAGCAGTGATAGCCTAATGGTTGAAACTTGCCCACTCGATCAGGAGGTCCGAGGTTCAAACCCAAGCACGCACCACCGATTTTTCTAAATTATGTGCGTATTAGTAATTAATTATCACTGCTTTTCGGTGAAGGAAAACTTCGTGAAATATCTAGAAATTAACCACTGTAACTGGACTTTAGATAAGGGAACAAAGGTAGACAGCCAGCCATACCATCGTATATAGGCATAAATAGACATAGAGTTATGTTTACGAACGCAATATAGCAGATTAAAGCGGCTATCATCTGAGTTGACTCGCAATCAACGGCGCGACGCCGAACGGCGAACTAGACTCTCTTCATACTGACGGCGTTTTTATCCCTGGTACATTCATCGAGTTCATCAATATGGTTATACTGCCGCTTTTAATCCTGCTTGTTTTTTATTTACTACTGGTGCGGCCCGATTAATGTAACTAATAGACAGTATATTTGTAATCTGTGTAAGCAAAGAATTTGATGTTAGTTTATATGTGGCAGTTATGTTTTTTTATCTGTGTCATAAGTTCCGTTTAAGTTATCTGTATTTTTCAATTCGTATTTCCTTCTTTGTAAAATAAACTGTTACGTTGCAACGGCCGTCTGGACTATTCATTTGACACCTAATTATATCCTCTAAAGATATAACAACTACCCTTGTGGCCTAGTGATGACTGTACTGGTTAGTTCCATAGAAAGTTATAGTTTCGGTCTTATTTGCAGGTTGTGGGGCTGTAGTGGTGCAGAGGTGTAGCAAGTGAATTTACGTTGTTATTATATGAACGTAGTATATATCAACATAGACTCTATAACTTGATTCATTTAGCACTCGAATATTGATAGGTGTTTTATATAAAGTTGTCTTAGAAAAAGTTAAAGTTAGTCGTATAAAAAAACACCTGCTGTGAACACTGACATCAGGCAAACATCATACTACTTTACTTCTTAATAACAAAATACCTATAAAGGTCAATGATAATAAAGAACGTCCCAACAAAATGCTCCACGTGTGAAGCTCCATCAGAGAAGAGTAAATTAATTAGCTTCGGTCTGGAATCAAGGAAACAATAATCGCAAACAGAAGGGTTGGCCAACTTCGTGTCAATACAACCCTTATATTGTCGACGGATGCAATTAGACGGAGCCGGATTGTATTTGGCTCTCGGGATATAGGTGGATGTTATTATTGCTAAAGTAAATAAATAAGGAAATATTTATAGGTAATATGATGTATACCAGTGTATAAAAATACAACTGTTGGTAATACGAGTATTAAGATCCGAACTAAAATGTTTGAAAATACGAGTTTTATTGACGTACAAAACAATATGTCAAAATTAATAGTCCGTGAAAAAGGATATCATAAGAATAAATTATAAAAAATGTTTTTTTAAATTAGGTATAAAAATTATAATAAAGTAAATAATTCCTTTAAATTTGCGAATATACTCATGTATCTAAAGAATTTTTGTTACTAAATTTCTTTGGACTTTATTCGACAATTAAAAATATATTATTGAAATCTTTCTATGAAGAAACAAAAAAGGTCAAGCACAAATTGTAAAACGGTTATTTTACTTTTACTCTATTTGCATTACGAAGTAATAAATTACCAGAGCCTTTTCAAACAAAAAAAACGAATATATTTATGTTCCTGGATACATACTGACTATTAATTGTAATTTTAAATTAAATTTAATAGTAAATATAACAAAAAAATTACACTCAGTACTGCTACATATAAGTAACTACCATCTGCAGTAGTAATTTAAACCAGAATGGCAGCTAATTTGGTCCGTAGTAAAGTCCCAAAGTTAAACACCATAATCTTGTTAAATTTATATAAAAATGTTGACATAATGGCAAGGATTAGAGGTAATTCGGCGCGAAGAGCGCGCAGTCACTGGAAATTGACCACATATGGCGTTTTACCATGCTCCCTTACCATTGAAACCCCATGGATCCAAAAGGGAATAAGTCCATAAATCCCACGCCTAATTTTTAACTTTGTATCTTAAACTTAACGTTCTCATTTAAATCAAATATAACAAGCGTTTATGATATGAGTTTGACTCAAGAAATGTACTTAGTTTCGAAATTATAGCTGGATTAATAATTTATCCTAGTACAAGTTGGCAAATAAATCAATCCTGTCGATTTTGTGCCGTGAAATATATGGCTTTCGCGACCCTAATCGACCAAATGTACATTGGTAGAAGGAAATTCATTTGTGTTACTATTTATGTGCTGTACTTTAACTTAAAATTTTGTGTTCTTTCAATTCATATGTAGTAAACATTGGAATAAAAACAGCAGGCACATTTTTTCTCATAAATGCATTGGTTGGACTGAGGAATCACAAAGCCTCAAAACATTAGTTTTAAGGGCAAGCATTAAGCGTTAAAACAAACGCATGTGTCCAATGATAAATGCTGCGATACTTGCTGTTATCCGATTAAATATGTCTTGTTTTATGACAAGCAAACGTTTTAGTGGTTCTGATCAGGATACAGGTAGCAGCGAATGCTTGAAAGGCTAAAAATATATAATGCTATGGTCCCTGACCTAACACATGCACATAAACTCAGTGACTATAGCAAACCATAAAAATCTATCCTCCTTAGTAATTACTAATTCAGCTAAGCAATAATAATATTCAAAGTTAGTCTTCATGGAGCGAAGTAGCGTAGCATCTGTTATTAGATTCAGGTAGTGCTCAATTTCCATTTGAAGATGGCTTTTTTTTTGTTTTCGAGGGGGAAACCTTCCAAAGGTACCCGACACCATGGGAGCGACGCAGGGTTATGTGGGATTTTTACCGCACTAAAACCCCCCGGTGGCCGTCCTCGGCGCTGAAAAGGAGGACTCCGGGATCTCGAAACGACTTCAACCGGAATCCTCCGAGCGCCCTGCCCCATCGGGCTTCTCCCAGATGGGCGGCTGGGCCCACCGCTCCGTCTAGTCTTTACAACGGTATGCGACCACACATACCGCCGTCGGTTAAACGGTTCGAGCTCCCACTCTAGCCGTCTGCAACCCCGGAAGCCCCTTTTAGTCGCCTCTTACGACAGGCAGTGGATACCGTAGCCCTATTCTGACCCCGAGGCTACAGGGACGATTTGAAGGTGGCTAGATGTCATTAGGCAATGTCTCTATTACTTAATGACCATTTAATCTATACTATAATAAATCTGTAAGAGGTCGCTGTCTGTACATGGAATAAATTTAGGTGAAAACCATTTCTAGAGGTCTTTAATACGATATAGAAACCAAAATAATGGTTTTTAGAAATCTTTTCTGTTTGTCTGTTTGTCTGTTTGTCTGTTTGTCTGTTTGTCTGTTTGTCTGTGTGTTTGAAAACGCTAATCTCAGAAACGGCTTATCCAGTTTGAATATAAGTTTCACCAATGTGTTGTGGGAAACTTCACTTAACATTTAGTGTTTATTTTATGTAAATCGGTTTATAAATAAAAAAGTTATGTCCATTTAAAACTACGCAGTATTTATTCTGTGTTCGATAAGTGTTAATAAGATAAGTAACTGCATAGTTGAATTGGTTGAAACTAAACATGTTATGGTCTGTAAAATGTATTCCTTTGTTATGTATTTTTTATTGGTTATGTGTGTACCTATGTTATTTGATACTATACAAATCTATATCTATATATACTTATATAAAAACGAAAGGATGCTCTCTCACTCATCTATTGAATAAACATCGTAGAGCCTAAACTGCTAAAGATACGAATATGATTTTTACTAGGGGTTCCTTTTATGACGTCAGTTAAGAATGAATTTTCTGATCCCCCCCCCAATTTAACCCAAATAGGATATGTAAGTTTGTATGAAAGTACGTCAATTTTGAGGCTACCTCAATAAAATTTAGTATTTCGCTTTGATTTTTATGTTAAAACATAGTTTTAAACCGACTTCCAAAAAGGAGGAGATTATCAATTCGTCTGTTTTTTTTTTTTTATTTTATATTTGTTACTCGATTTCTCCGCACTGGGTGAACGGATTTGGATGATTTTTTTTTCATTTGAAAGGTAGTGCGTGTCATGGGGTCCCATTTATTTTTAGTTCACTTTTGACAATGGCATCCATAAGAAAAGCGCAAAAGTCTGATATTTGCATTAACGATGTGCGCGATAAATAGATGAATAACTCAATTTCCCGCCGATTTTGATGATTTTTCTTTTATTTGAAAGAATGTACCTACTTCAAGAGAACTCTGATGAGTTTGATACGGTTCTGATCATAGGATCCATTTCCTTGAAGAAAATAACGAAATTAGCGATACTCGGCCAAACCTAAGCTGTAGGAGTCCAATTGGCTTGAATGTAGAATGAGATTACTAAGCAGATATTTCCTAAAAAAATTGACCTTCAACTCTTCAATCCTGATGATGCAGGTGCACTGCTAGCCTGAACCGTAGAAGTAAGTCAATTTGTTTTTATGGATATATAATAAGATTGATAAACAAATTCGTGGGACAAAAATTTTTTCTTCAACGCCTCAACCATAATGATGTAAGGGTATTTCAAGACTAAACCGTAAGAGTTGGCTATTTGGTACTTACGGTTATGTAATAAAAATACCAAGCAAAGATGAACGGTAAAAATTTTGACCTTCAACTCCTCAACCCTGATGATGCAGGGTTACTTCAAGCCTAAGCCATAGGAGATGGCCATTTAATGCTTTCGGGTATGTAATATGATTACTAAGCAAAGACACAAAATGAAAATTTCGACCTTGAACTCCTCACCCCTGATGATGCAGGATACTGCTAGCCTAAACTATACGAGATGGGCATTTGGTGCTTTCAGTTATTTAATATAATTACTAAGCGAAGACAAATGATGACAATTTTGACCTTTAACTCCTCAACCCTGATGATGCAGGGGTGGTTCAAGCCTAAGCCATAGAAGTTAGCTATTTAGTGCTTTCGGGTATGTAATATAATTACTAAGCAAAGACACAAAATAAAAATTTTGATCTTCAACTCCTCAAGCCTGATGATGCAGGGTACTGCAAGCCTAAGCCACAGGAGTTGGCCATTTAATGCTTTCGGGTATGTAATACAATTACTAAGCAAAGACACAAGATGAAAATTTTGACCATCATCTCCTCAACCCTGATGATGCAGGGGTACTTCAAGCCTAAGCCATAGAAGTTAGCTATTTAGTGCTTTCGGGTATGTAATATAATTACTAAGCAAAGACACAAGATGAAAATATTGACCATCATCCCCTCAACCCTGATGATGCAGGGGTGCTTCAAGCCTAAGCCATAGAAGTTAGCTATTTAGTGCTTTCGGGTATGTAGTATAATTACTAAGCAAAGACATAAGATGAAAATTTTGACCATCATCTCCTCAATCCTGATGATACAGGGGTGCTTCAAGCCTAAGCCATAGAAGTTAGCTATTTAGTGCTTTCGGGTATGTAATATAATTACTAAGCAAAGACACAAGATGAAAATTTCGATCTTCAACTCCTCAAGCCTGATGATGCAGAGTACTGCAAGCCTAAGCCATAGGAGTTGGCCATTTAATGCTTTCGGGTATGTAATATAATTACTACGCAAATACACATGATGACAATTTCGACCTTAAGCTCCTCAGCCCTGATGATGCAGGGTACTGCAAGCCCAAGCTATAGAAGTTGGCTCGCAAGTGCTTACGTATAAGTAATAAGAATTTACCTTCAACTCCTCCCTGATGATGCGGGATAGTGCAAGCCTAAATTATAAAAGGTAGTCACATAATGTACGGTTGTGAGACATGGACACTAACTCAAAAAGAAGAACAGAAACTGTTAGTCACAGAAAAAAAGGTGCTGCGAAAGATTTTAGGACCAGTACAGACTGCCGAGGGAACGTGGAGGCAAAGGAAAAACCAAGAGATTCAAGACCTGATAGCCGAGCCAAACATCATCGGAAAAGTAAAGGCTCATAGACTCCGTTGGCTCGGACACCTTGAAAGGATGGAGGAAGATCGGGCAGTAAAACGCGCATACGTGGGACGGCCGAGTGGTAGACGCCCAGTCGGCCGTCCCAGATATCGCTGGAAAGATGAAGTTATTAAGGACCTGCGCGAGCTTCAAGCAGATAACTGGCTGGAGATGGTGCATGATAGGACGAAGTGGTCTCTCTTAGTATCGGAGGCTGAGTCTCATTTTGGGTCGTTGCGCCATCGCAGTAAGTACATAATGCTAAAGGTTGTTTTCAGTATATATCATGAGTTTAATGACAGCTCATTAAACTGAAATGTGATTAATAAATTAAACTTCAATTCATCAACCCTGATAATCTAAGTACACAACCTACTTAAGCCGTATGAGTTTGGTACTTATTGATTACAATACATTACGGCCCGTTCCTGAGAGAACATTATGATGAAAAGTGTCACTTTGAATACCTAAATCCTAAAAATGCAGGAGTATTGTCATGTTATTATTAAGAGTTGGATTTAGCTGTAGCTTTTTAAGCAGGATGGGTTAGGTTAGGTTGGAACATAAAAGAAAACATAAAAAATAAGCGAGCAGGGTGCGGCAGCGCCCTGCGAGCGGGTGCGCCCTGTTCGTATGAATTGTAAAAGTGTTTTGATTCTGTCTTCTGCTTTACAAAGAACAATTTACACGCACAAATAGCTCGATGCACCTCTTAAAAGATCTTATCTTCGACCACATGCAACAAAATATGAACTTAGAATATATGTCGCTGTTCAGTGATATTCCAATTTTCTAATGATTTCTTTGTTATCCGGAAAAGTTAAAATCAATCTTTATATCGATACGTCTTCGTTTAAATGTGGAGGATTTGGTTGAATAGTATATCCCGATATCTATACTTCTATACTATACTGAAGAGTTTGTTTGTTTGTTTGAACGCGCTAATCTCAGGAACTACTGGTTCGAATTTAAAAATTCTTTTTGTATTGAATAGACCCTTTATCGAGGAAGGCTTTAGGCTATATAACATCACGCTGCAACTATTAGGAGCGAAGAAATAATGGAAAATGTGAAAAAACGGGGAAAATTATTCATCCTTGAGGGCTTCCGTTGCGTGCGCTGCGAAAACGGTACAAGATATATGTATGAAATAATTATTTCTCTTGAAATGATCTAAAAAAATGTCCGCGACAGTATATGTCTATCTTTTAAGATTAACTTACTAGAACCGTTTTCATGGTAATCAAATTCTGTCGAAATTAGTTAAGAGTTGTATAAACGTAATAATATTAATATTTGTCCAAATAAATGTGTTGTTGATTAAGAGTATTTAATTGTGAACAAAATTGTCTTTGACAATCACTTAATTTCAATGAACATCTTAGAAGATATTGATAAATATAATAAATAATTGATAACTATTCCACGCGGACGAAGTCGCGGGCACAGCTAGTAATGAATATAATTTTAATTTCTGATACTGAGGCGTTCTATTCTTATACACACGTATCAATTTGCCTTTAGAACTCTTTGGAAGTAGAAGTTTTCTAAAGATATTTGACGACCCGCGTGGCCAAGCGGTTACCATACCGGTCTGACGCGCAATGGGTTCCGGGTTCGATTTCCGGATAGACAGGAATCATAAGTTTAGATTCCTGTTCTGGGTTGGGTGTTTGTGTATTCGTCTTTGTGTGTGTCCATGGTACCCACGACACAGAAGGAAATCCTAGTGTGGGGTTATGAGTGTAGAAAGCGTGTTTTTTTCAAAGTTGTGACCATTGCTGCTAATTGACGGATTCAATTTAAAGTTAATTAAAAATGCGTTGCTACTCTCGAGGACTGAGAGAATCGCCTCATATGAAATAGCGGCTGCAGCCACACATTTCCACTGAAATGCAAGAACTGCTTCACACTAGAAATAGGTAGGTATAGTGGTAGTGGGGTTGCGGGCGGGAAGAGTGGGAGCTCGAACCGTCCGGTCAAGTGACCCCGGGAAGGACGGCGGCATGTGTGGTTGCATGTTGCCGTAAAAACCAGAAGGTGCGGTGAGCAGTTCACGCCCCCCAGAGAAGAGCCCGATGGGGCACACGCTGAGGACACCGGCGGCGGCCAAGTGGAGTTCCCGGAGTCCTCTTTGCAGCGTCGACGTCGGCCACCGGGGGGGTTTTAGTGCGGTAAGAATCCCACATAACCCGCGTCGCTCCCACGACGTCGGGTACTTTTTGAAAGTTTCCCCCTCGAAAACAAAAAAAAAAAGGTATAGTGGTAGCACCTCTTCATATACATTCATTATAGGCGGTAGAGCTAGGTTAGTTCGACCGGGGAAGTACCACCGCCACACCTATTTCTAGCGTGAAGCAGTTCTAGCGTTTCAATGGAAGGGTGTGGTTGCCGGCACACTTTTATATGATTAGATGCCGGCTCACTTTTATACGAAGCGATCATCTTAGTCCTCGGTAGCAACGCATCTGTACTTGAATTTACATAGAACTTCATGTTGCTTGCAGGAGTCCATGGGCGGTAGTGACCACTTAACATCATGTGGACTGCATGCTCGTTTGCTACTTCAATCTTATAAAAAAAGGCATGAAACAAAATTAATGTTCCTTGCAGCAATCAAGTTATAAATTGTCAATTCCAGTTCATCGTTAGGTTTGATAGAGATAAGTATTGTAAAAGCAAACGTCACGTCCCTTTGTAGCTGAAGCGTCACACGAACGTCGAGTGACGTTTCGAAAAATCGCTGAATCGAAACAACTTTATAAAACCCCTGAGATACAGCAATGTAGCTCTTAATACAATGAGTTAGTCACGAGACAAGAGGTACAGATATGTTGGTGTTCTCACCAAGTTTGCACACTCCAGCTGTGTGCCGCGTCAGTGGTGGAACATTTTTTAGTGTTTAGAGAAACTCAGCGATTCGGTTGCCATATATGTTTGTTTCCTGAATCTGCAGCTTGTTTATGGCTGACATAAATACAGATCTAGACGTGATCGCTCTATTTTACGAACTAATTTAGCTCTTGAATCAGATATGTTTAAATGTCGACTTAGCAATGTTAAAATAACTAAACCGGTAACCGGTCGCAACGGTCAAATATCGACCGTAATTTAAATTAAAAAACTAAACTTCATATTCTCCAAAGTAGCACGAATATTTTTTATTCAAATAAATTGTAATAATTTTGAAGTTATTTTGAACGCACCCGCTAAAGGTAAAATAAGGTTTAATTAGCTAAGCTGCATTTAAAAGCAATAGCGGGTATTTTGACAAAGACATCTGACATTTTTGACGTTATGTGTTTTCATAGTAAGACATTGAATGTTTTATTTCGTTTATTACGTATGTGTTTGTGACAAAAGCAAGTAATTTGTTTTTAGTTGATTTTATGTATGTTTTATGCATTATTTGAAAAAATATTAGCATTGCGCAATCCTTCTCTACATCAACTATAACCGTGCATAATTTCATACCCCTCCGTCTGCGGCAAGTATCTTAAAAACGAATCACAAGTATTTGCTTCATGTATAATGCTATATATTATTATATATTATTGTGCTATATATTATTGTGTTAATAATATATATTATTAACACAATCTTATAAAAATTATAGACGTGAAAGTGTTACAATATGTGTGTATTTGTTGTTCTTTCGTGCAAGAACTACAAATCGCATTTCGCTGGTATTTGGCACACAGTTAGTTTGTACCCTGGATTAACACATGGAACGCTCATGGGTAAACGTGATAAAAGCGTGCGAAACTGCGGGAACAACCTAGTCAAATAATTCAGAAGAGGATACTAAGAAACAAAAAAAAAACGCAGCTTCTTAAATAAAGAGATATTTTTCTTTCTTACAGCACAGTTCCTTTAGTTTTATTGCCATACATTTATTTTGTTGATATGTACATATAAACTATATAAACAAAATTCCTGTATATTCTGCATAAATAGGTTTTGATTTGTTACAATGTTTATTTTTATGAAATTGCCCAAACAAACTTTCAATCCCTATAACGAAGGACTCGCTATTGTATCTTAAAAAACCTTTACAATACAAACAAACCCTCGCAGCATTCAAATCAAGTGTCCGACCACAATTGACGTTCAAACGAAGAACGGAACAATTTGTTTACACTAGAAACTAGTTATCCATCTCCATTGTTGAAATAAAAATTAGTAATTTCATTCACGGCGTGACAAAAGGGGAATATCAAACGAGTTGCACTGTTTATTGCCACAGTATAAAAGAACGTATTTATGAATGTTTGTATTTGAGCAGTAGGTTAACGGATTCGTTTTCTAACTTTTTTCTCTGTGGTGATGAGCAAGGTTAGAAAAAAAAATATTTTGCTGACAAAAGTAACAGAGTACGAAATTCTGTAGTAGTAAAAACATCGTAGGAAATGCTAGTTGTATATTAGATTGTTATACTGTGGCGCTGATAATCCGTAACGCGGCAAGGGACAGCCGTGACGAAATTGTGTGGGGTAGTGATGCAACCCTTCCGTATTTCGTACCGCGATCTGCGGCCGCGGGGATAATGTAGTCGTACAACGTAGTCTTGATACTCTTACTTTTATATTAAACTAGATGACCCGGCGAACTTCATTCCGCCTAAAAGTCAAAAACCTAAAATTGACAATGAATTAAAATCCGTAGCGTAGTTTTATAGGGACAGACAGCAAGTAGCGACTTTGTTTTATACTATGTAAATTAATAAAAGGTTCCATCACGGAAACCTTTTATTAATTTAAAATGTTCAAGTAATTTACTAAAACTAGAAACAAAATGTTGATGGATTGTAACATATGACATATAATTGTAAATGGCTAAGTTTTATTTTATTGCACTTAAAACATTCATCGATGCATAAATTAATATAAAAATGCTATTACACGTATGACGAATTCTTAAACGATGATTTAAAAATATAAAATACAAAAAAAAATTAATCTTCTAAAGTTATCAGCATTGTAATATGGTGTCTAAATAAATACGAGTATGTGAGTGCCATACATTTAGAACGCCTTAACCGGCAAATTCAATTTTTGGCGCCCTTTTTTTTTAAACATCTTATGTAATCAATATTATTGTAACCCAAAAATTGACTAAATAAAGATCTTTCTTTCTTTCATGATAATTTCAAGATCCACATTTAGACACATGCATCCATTAAATAGCGCCAATCCAACTGCTTTTTGAATACTGCGGTTGCCGCCGTCTTCTCCAGATCATTGGTCCACCAAATTTTATATATGAAGAATACAAATATGTTTTATTTTTTATTAATTAAAAGACAAGATTATTTATAATATTTAAAGAAATAACCATTATGTTTTGATCATTGTATCTTATTATAAAAGAAACTGGAATGTTTTTTTTTAAGAGAATAAAGTTTTTTAAACCGATTTAAAGTATCAAGACACATCAGACGCGTACAATGAACCCCACGTGGAAGCGTGAAATTCGTACAATAAATGCCTTTGTATTGCGGCGGCTGTTGACTTTTGGACGAGGCGGCTCTAAACAATACCTACTTTGTACCGCGGGTATATTTTGCTACTTTGCTTAGAAGGGAAATAAAATAGCTGTTAAAGTATTCTCTGTTCATATTGTATTATTGATATATATAATACATTTTTTTATTTGACTAAAGTAGCAAACGAGCATGCAGTCCACTCGATGATAAGTGATCACTGCCGCCCATGGACATCTGTAATCAACTACATACAGAACATGGGTTCCATCTGAAGTCAATCATAGATGAGTTGCTACTCCCGAGGACTATGATATTCGCCTCATGTGAAAGTGTGCCGGCAACCATACCCTTCTATCGAAACGCAAGAAATGCTTCACGCTAGAAAATATCGTTAACTCTATCCGAATGTGCTATTTCTAAAAGCAGTAGGATTCAGCGCTGTTGTGTTCTAGTCTAGAAAGTGTGGCAATAGAGACATAGATCTTACATCAGGTGGTAGAACCAGAGTAGTTAAACCGAGGAGGCACTACCGCCATACCTATTTCTAGCGTGAATTCTTTGCGTATGTAATTAACAATTACTTATATTTTTGGATATTATTATAAAGTTACAACCCGTACTTATAGATAAAAAATACGTTTAATTTGAGTCATTAAATTTGCCTAGATATATAATACCTAGTTATATTAACATTCACAATAATTATATAATTAAAATATCGTCCGGTCATGACCTCATAGTGCTTTAAATCATACACAAGTCCAAAACTATTAGCGTAACGCCGAAGTTTGTTCACAGTTATAAATTAGGCTGAGAGCGCGAGCAGGTAAGTTAGGCGTAATATCCACAATTAGGTGCAAGTAATTATAATGGGTGAAGGCGTCGATAAATTTCCGAGCAGTGGGCCGGCGCGGGCGCACGCGGGCGGCGGTTATGGGCAGATCGCTGGAGTAGAGCGGCTTAGACTGGCGGTTGTGTGGCGGCGGGAAAAACGCTGTGGCTGTTGTACGTTTGAGCTAATGGCGGAATATCAAAGTAAAATAGAAGAAATACATTTGATTCGTAAGATTTAGCTGGAGATCATTGTGACATGTACTATATGAAGGTCATGAGTAGGTGATTACTTAATTAAAATAAATACCTTTTATAAGAGGCAACAATCTTAGTCTTCGAGTGTAGTAACGCATCTGTGTAAGATTTTAGATACAATCTTTGGTTTGTATGAAGTTGCAGATGTCTATGGGTAACAGTTGCCACGTCACTTTGCAGCATGTGGATTGCATGCTCGTCTGGTACATCAATATAAAAAAAGAAACATAAAGAATTACTGAAACTTTTGTTGCGTGAACAATGGATGTAATTCGAATTTACGATTTCAAATGTACCTACATTTTGTGCTAAAAACATTCAAGATTAGAAAATAGTGTTATGTCGGAACTACACCCAAACTTTTGCTTAACAAACGTTAAACTTTATTTACATTTATGTATGTGTAAGTATATGATTTTAGACTAATATTATCGCGGAATTGACCATTTAATACTTAACGGGCATGAGTACCCGTGGTTTTTGAATCCTTTTCGAATATCGGTCATATTTTCGACCGGCAAAAAGAATTCGAAAAGGATCCAAAAACCGCATATCGTGAGTACCCGTTAAGTATTAAAGTGTATGTGTAAGTAATGCGGTTCTGACGTCCGTTTGTGCTACCACTTCGTCGTGGAGTCGTACCGTTCGAGTTGTTCGCCAATCCTATAATTTAGTGGAAAATGGAACAATGTTCTGTTGCCAAACGTACTAATAATTAGCTTCGACGTTCGGGCCTGGTCGTTAACTCGTTCGATAATACAAATATAAATATTGAAAAAATATTCGTTGTTCCGATTTATCGTGATCTGAAGAAAGGTTTTTGATGGAAGTAACCTTTATTGATCATGGTATCTACGTAGTCACTTTATAAATAGGTTGGAACCAATGTATAAGCTATCATATCATATCTTATGTCATTGATAATCAAACTAATATAATGTTTCACCGAGGACCAATCAAAGGATAAATGAAATAAACTGTCTTCCTGTGTACCGTCAACATATGCAGCGGTCACCAACACGCATGCTACGCGCAGTGACTTTAGGATAAGACTTCCACTGTGGAATGCTGTTTCCAGCAATTGACTTTAAAAGGTTGATAGAAGGATGGATCTATCTACTCCTTCATAGCTGCTTCTTAAAAAGGCAGACTTTACAAATATTCACGAGTTTTAATTTTGGACACTTTTTGGGAGGAGACCCATCCGAACTTTTGAAACCTGGAGTTTCTATATACTTCATACATTGGTATAATATTTGTAATTTAAAAGAATTGACTTTAAAAGCTTTTAACAGGTCGATGTAAAAGATTCTTGAGTATAACTTTGAACACTTAGGTTTGAGTTGCGATATAAAACTACTAAAGTAAGTGAGATGTAAGATGAATGATTTATTTATGATGTAACGACCAATTAACACTCAATGGACCTCAACACTTATATAAAATGTACATTTTGTGGATAAATAAATAAAATTTTTGATTTGATTTTTGGTTTTGATTAAGTTTTTTTTTGAAAACCCTTGGGGTTTAAATAGGGATTAAATGTTTGTTTTATAGCGCTGACTATAGAACAAATATTAAGCGTTCGATCGTGGGCAACAGCTAGTTTGTGATAAATCTTGTGATGTAAGTCATTTTGAATTTTTCATCTTGATCGTATAAAACATAAAAATATATTCGAGTTTAACTATACCTACATGTACGTATTTAATAAGACTAGTCGCCCGTAGCATCGGTCGAAATTCGACCGTAATTTAAATTAAAAAACTAAACTTCATTGTCCAAAGTAGTACATTTCTCAAATTCCAGTATTTTTAAATTTTCAAAGTAATTTTTAAATTTTAAAGTAATTTTGAACGCGCCCGTTTAATAAAAAAAGAGGTTTAATTATCTAAGCCGCATTTAAAAGCAATAGCGGTATTTTGACAAAGACATCTGACATTTTTGACGTTATGTATTTTCATAGTAAGACATTGAATGTTCTATTTCGTTTACTATGTATGTGTTTGTGACAAATGCAAGGCAGTGTGTGTAATGTGTTTTTAGTTGATTTTATGTATGAAAAATGCATTATTTGAAAAAAGTATTAACATTCTGCACTCCTTTTCTACGTCCACTATAACCGTGCAAAATTTCATACTAATCCGTCCGCGGCATATTACTTAAAAATCCGTCACAAGTTTTTGCTTCACATATTAATATAATAATAATTACATACAATAACGATCTTCGTAAAGCGATCAAAACAATTTCGAACTGTTCACAGATAACCATGCCCGGTCATTAGTTCTGCAGAGGTGACACTGGGCTGATTCGATCGATTGATTTTATCATAGCCCTAAATTAACTGCGGTAAGTACATAAATAACAGTTATTCAACAAGGAACCAGCAGGTGCATTACATCTTGTCGATCGCTATCGTTATGCAATTTCAGGTCTTATCCGATACTAATTCTAGTTGTAAATTATGGTTAAACTTATTCATTAAATACTAGTTCACACTTGGACCTTTAGAAAGAAGTTCCTCCTAAGGGCTATTTTCAGTGCCAGAACCGTTTTTATTCTGAGAGCTGTGCGTTTGAACCTTTTTTCCCACTGAAGAGTACAAATAAACAAGATTGAGGAGATGATATTTAGGTAGCAGTAATCACCCATTATAACTTGTACAAATAAAGAAGATTGAGATAATGAAACTTAGGTACCAGTGGTCACCCATTTAACTTAGTGCTCATGGAATCCTTTACAATTCGCGCAAATTTATAGTCTCACAGCGTTTCATTTTGTTCTTGAATGCCACATTATGAATGACGTGCCCATCATTAATAGGTACGTCAAATTTAAATATAATAATCTTTCGTATATATACATTACCTTTTTTTGTACACATTTCAAAAATAAACTCCAAAACGCAATTTCATTTTCGATTTTCGAATTTCTAAGCAATTACTGCTCCATAATTACGAGTCTACATTGGAAGCTAAATGACATTTTGAGCCGCAACAATTTATGAATGAACTGAGACACTTTATTTGGCAATTTAGCGGATCATTAGCGTAGGACTCGCCCGTCTATTAATCAAGGAAGGCAACACTTCATCGCGATTATAAGCCTTCAACGAGGGTGCAGTGGGTCTATATAAATTAGCTGGCGATGAAACGCTGAGCCGGTTAGTGATGGGATAGTCGATATTCGATAGGCTGGCAAACATAAGATATGCATAACCCAAAGGTTAGATTACCCAAAGGTATTCATATTAAGACATCCTTGTAATATTTTAAACAATAACCTTAGTTGATTTTGTATAATGCTTCCACTACTTACATAGTTGTATCTTTTTCTGCATTACGTTTCTTTGATTTAAATGGACTAATAGCGCTGAGTTACTCACACGAGTTGTTAATATTTAATCCTTAGGGCTGGTAATGTATCTGTGGTCTAAATCAATTGAGTTCTATAATTTACTACAGGGTAAATAAATATGTGATTATATTGCTCCATCAAGGTCTTCTTTGGTGAAGTAGATAGAAGTAACTAGGTCCATCATGTTGCCAGGTAAATTCATAGACTTTATACATACGAGTACTTGTGATCTCACAAATAATTTTTAGGCACTACAATATTTTAATTTATATCGATATGTAAAGTCTAATATAAACGTATAGTAACCTTACTCATGTATATACCGATAATCTCTATCGACGCGGTCCATCCCGATTCAACCCTTCCCCGATCTGGCTGCATCGCCCGGGGCCGAGCGAAACAGTTAACTAAATTAAAGTGAGTGTGAAGACCACTGCAGGGTTAACTATTCCATTTCGTTTATTGCGCGCCATTCTGCATAACCCTCTCTTAATAAAGACGCGGGCCTATTAGCAGCCGTGGAGGCTTTTCAATTGAGAACGTGGTAAAGCATTTTTTGAATAACTGCTTAATACATCTGGAAATAATTTCATATAGGAAGGTTGTCTTATTTGATTCTGGTAAGAAGTTGTTTCATATCATAAAATACAATGTACATTTAATTTGAGTACTTACATAATTTATGGACGTTGTAATTAATGTACTCGTATGTAAGTCTGATTTAAAATAGTGCGTATACCTACGTATACGTCGTCGATGTCCACCAAGATAAGTTTACGTATACTTATCTTGGTTTAAATTTGAACTGAAAAATGAGAATCAAAGAGCTCTACCATGATAAAATAAGTCTGAGTTGTTAAGTATTATTGTCCCTGTAGTTCCGGGACCAGAATAGGACTACGGTACACTCTGCCTGTAGTAAGAGGCGACTAAAAGAGGCTTCCGAGGTTGCGGGCGGGTAGAGTGGGAGCTCGAACCGTCCGGCCAAGCGACCCCGGGAAGGACGGCGGTATGTGTGGTTGCATGCTGCCGTAAAAACCTATAGGTGCGGTGAGCAGTTCACGCTCACCAGGAAAGAGCCCGATGGGGCACACGCTGAGGACACCGGCGACGGTGAATTGGAGTTCCCGGAGTCCTCTTCGCAGCGTCGAGGTCGGCCACCGGGGGGGTTTTAGTGCGGTAAGAATCCCACATAACCCGCGTCGCTCCCACGACGTCGGGTACTTTTTGAAAGTTTTCCCCTCGAAATCAAAAAAAAGGTACTTTTTTATACTTAAACCTGACGATAAGACAAGTGGGCTACCTGATAGAATGTACTCACGCCAGTAACTACTTAGAGGAGTCGCCAATGCATCGCCGGCTTTGAAGGAGAACTTTTTTCGAACCCTTTTGAAGGGCCCCATGCCAAAATGCTCCGGGAATACCTCAGACTGCCATCTAAGCATTTTGACAACAAATACATTGAACTTTTAAAATTATGGAAGGAATAGTCTACTCCAGTGGGACCATCACCAGTCAGTGGAAAGGAAATAATGCTAAAGCGTCAAAACAGCTAGTACATAGAAATGAAACAGTGAACATTCCATTCTACATAATTATTAGGTATAGGTATTTATATTCAAAACCCTACATTAAGAGTCCATGTTTGAAGTGTAAAAATGAAATATTCAGTCGAAATTAGGATGAAATTCTAAATTCGTATGAGACTGGTATGATGACTACAGAGTAGTGATAGCCTAATGGTTGAAACTTGCCCACTGGTATGATGACTACAGAGTAGTGATAGCCTAATGGTTGAAACTTCAATCGGGAGGTCCGAGGTTCAAACTTAGGCACGCACCACTGATTTATGTGCGTATAAGAAATTAATTATCACTGCTTTTCGGCGAAGGAAAACATCGTGAGGAAACCTATACCCGAGAGTTCTTTAAAAAAAAGTTCTTGGAGGTGAAGTCCACCAATTCGCACTTGGCGAGCGCGTTCGACTATGGCCTATAACTCTCTAATCCTGAGAGAAGACCCGTGCCCAGTGGGACAATAATGGATTGACGATGTATGGTTACTATTATACTGGTTATCAGTATTTTTTTAAACATTGAAGTAGCAAACGGCATACAGTCCACTTGATGGTAAGTGTCAATGCCGTCCATGGACTCCTGTAAGCAACTTCATATTGAACATGGATTCTACCTGAAGTAAATTACAGATGCGTTATTACTACCGAGAGGCAACCACACCCATCGAAACGTACTCCTTTGAATCGAAGAACTGCTTTGCGCTAGACATAAGTGTGACTGTGGTACCTCCCCAGTCGCACGACACTGCTTCTACAGCGTGGTAAAAGTTTTCTTTTTATTTGACTGAAGTAGTAAACGAGCATGCAGTCCACCTGATGGTGAGTGGTCAGTGCCGCCCATGGATATCTGTAATCCGCTTCATACAGAACATGGGTTCCATCTAAAGTCAATCACAGCGTTGCTACTTCCGAGGACTATGAAAGTCGCTTCATGTGAAAGTGTGCCGGCAACCATACCCTTCTATCGAAACGCAAGAAATGCTTCACGCTAGAAATAAGTGTGGCGGTGTTACTTCCCCGGTCGAACTACACTGGTTCTACCACCTTGATAAAAGTAATTAGTATATTAAATAAGAAGGGAAATAGTTAAACTGTAACAAACGTTTTTATTTACAACCCTTATATAAGTAAAGACTCAATTACGCAGTCATGTATACCAGCATTGAGTTGGCATTCTTAAAACCCGTATTACGAACATCTGGGTGATAATCGGCCGTCACCTAGAAGGTTCCAACTGACACCCAGCTTGTGACGTATAGCTTACACTGGTGAACCAAGAAGTTCTCAAAAACACATATATGCATTTTTTTTGTGTTGTATTTCTTTTTATTGCACATTATGTAATTTTCGCTTATAAAAAGTTTTCGTCAAACCTTTCATAATAAATTATTTACTACGAGTAGCTAAAATATGAAATTATCCATTAAAGTGGCTTATGGACATAAATATATTATTTGTGGCAGTAACAAAGTCCACAAAAATATTTATGATAGGTTGCATCGACCTGTCAAGATAATGCACGTTTTGGGTAGTTTTATCTCCGTTACTGTAAAAATACTAATAAGACAGATCAACAGAACTAGACTTTAAAGATAAAAGAATGACGTTTTACTGCGGTATTTAACATCTCATTTGGTATCAACCCTCATTTTTTTACTTATTCGTTAGAATGCAGAAAGATTCTGCAAAAAGACGAATCTGAAATCTTAACTGACAAATATAACGTGTCGTTTGGACATCTCTAAACAAAATATTCAAAAATTGCAAGCAAAATTCAAAATGATCATGTCATCTTGTCACCATGGATAAATCATATAAGTCCACCATGATGCCCTTAAAACTAAGAAAAATTACATATTGGATACGACCACCTCCTCCGCTCATAAATAACTCCCAAGTTGCTCCTTCGCTTCCATCTTTATGATATCTATGCTCTGAAATGCCATATTTTTTAATAATTGTATGTGATAGTTACAAAATATATTATTGAAGCCTATAATTTAATATAATACTTAAATCCATCCATCCATCCATCCATCAGCCTTTGAAAGTCCACTGCTGGACATAGGCCTCCCCTAATCTGCACCACTTCGACCGGTCCTGAGCCATCTGAATCCAGCGGTTACCCGCCGTCTTCTTCAGGTCATCAGTCCACCGGGTTTGGAGGGCGGCCTGCACTCCTTTTGCCGAGGCGTGGTCTCCATTCGAGGACTCTTCTACCCCATCGGTTATCTGTCCTACGAACGATGTGGCCTGCCCATTGCCACTTCAGCCTACTAATTCTGAGAGCTATGTGGGTAACTTTCGTTCTCTAATACTTAAATAATTAAAGGAAAACGCCTTAAAAATGTAACGAGGGGTGTGTTGGTTTCCACGATAACTCTCATGCTCACAGTTCATAAGCTCAGTTCAAGGCAACTCAAACTGCTGGCTTTAAAATCCTAGATTCTCCTCCACGATCTTTAAACTATTTCTCTGGGATTTTAACTAACTTTCAAAAATAAAATTGTTCAGTATCGTGATTCCTTCTGAGATTTTTTAAATTAGTTTTTGTTTGGTAAGGCAAACAGCAAAATATGCATAGAAAGTAAGACATCGTAATTTCGTATACACTATTTTGATGTACTATTTTGCTAGCTACACGGAGTAATAGTACTAGCAGCGACAACATAGCCTAATAGACACCTCATGTCTTCATTTCTGCTAAGAAACATTTCAGTCAAAGCACTGAGGTATGCGGGGCGGGAGAGCGGTAAAAGAAAGCATTGCAATTGGTCGATTCAAGGTCGCAATAAATCATAAATTACAATTAGTGATGGGAACGTTTTTGTAATGGGTTATTGATTAGAAATAATAAAATAATTATAATTGATTATGACGATTAATAAATAGCTCATAGTAGGTATAGTAGTACTCATATTGAATTATTGAGAAAAATAATGAAAACATCATTTATCAATCAAAACCTTTAATACACTACATAACGCAATTCAAACCAGTACTAACATTGTTGTATAAAATCTATTTAAGCAAAAAATGAATTAATTATTCTTAAAATGAATTAACTTGGTATAAATTCTTCTAATTGTAGGTTTCGGATCTACGGATTTTGTAATAAATAAAAAAAAAATTAAACAAAAAATACAACCGACTTCCATGCAACAAAAAAGTAAAAAAATATCTAAATACATGTTGGTTTAGAGCATACACAGTAGGTACTTAGTAGTAGTTCCGAAGTCGGTGCTTACATAGGACACATGTGGTTTCGTCGTGATCTAGCGAAATATGGTGAGCGCCGACTTCAGGGCTACTACTAAGTACCTACTGTGTATGCTCGAAACCAACATGTATTTAGATTATTTTTTACTTTTTTGTTGCATTGAAGTCGGTTGTATTTTTTGTTTAAAAATTTTTGTTCACCCTTTTTAGTGACGATAAACTCACTTTTACTAGTATCGCAATAAGATCAATGAGATAACATGGTGCATACATAGGGGAAAGTTGGGTATATTGTACCACCGGATAAATTGTACCACCTCAAGATTTTCTACTAAATCGTCATATATATTTTTACTGTCAACACAAAAACAAGAACAGACAGCGCCCTCACCTATTTGTCAGTTTGGAATGGCGTCCGACAAGTAAATTTAGTTCCAAAGATAAATAAAGTTTTTGCAGGTGTTTTATGTAAATTTTGATGTTAAAACCTAAGGATATTACGCACTAAAAAGGTAAGATATGATTTTTTAATTTCTTTTATGTTGAACGATATTTATTACTCTTTCAATCTGTAAAATAACAAACACATTATATTTCGAGGTTATTTTATTAAAAATATTGTTTTAATAAATCGCCTAGTTTGGCAAATCGTACCACTAGGTAGTTGTCTAAGTTGTACTGGTACGATTTACCCGTCCACTTACTTACCCATGTAAGATTTATTTTTTTCAGATGAACGGTGATAAAATTAAATACTATAGGTGGAACGAAGAGGACTTACAAAGAGCCCTATTGGCCTTAGAAAAAAAGAAGATGAGTCTCAATAAAATATCGGCAAATTATTATATTCCAAAACCAACCATTTTGCGACATGCAAAAAAAAATAAGATTACCACTGATTCACAATTCATAAAGGTAGAACGCTAAAAGAATACAGAAAGATGAAAAAAGCAAGAAGCAGATAAAAAAGCAAAAGGGCCAAAGAAAGAAAGAAAACAGGGTAACAAACGTATCAAAAAAAACTACGGTGAAAACTCAGAAAATAATGTATTGACATTTTTTTTATTGAGAACGATAATGTTTGATAACTATATAATTTTGATATAATACGTTATTAATAAAAGCATTATATTTTATTTAAACCCTTTTTTAAACAAATTAGCTATTGTATTGATTTAAACTATTTAGCGGTACAATTTACCATACCTGTGGTACAATTAATCGGACTGGTCGGATAATTTGTTCCAAGGGCAAGCCTCCAGAAAAAAATATGTTAAAAATAGTATACAAATAGATATGTTACTGATTTTTCGGGAAAAGTTAGACGAGATTCTAAGCTTTCTTAAACACTAGAAATAGTATTTTTAAATGAACATTAAAACGAGTTATATTTGTAAATGTAAAAAGTGGTACAATATATCCGACTCTCCCATAAATGGAAATATTAATTCAATCTCAACCTTACATGACAAATTGAACATAAACCTAAGCCCTAACATACAATATTTTTATCTATATTCTAATATATAAAGCTGAAGAGTTTGTTTGTTTGTTTGTTTGAACGCGATAATCTCAGGAACTACTGGTTCGAATTTAAAAATTCTTTTTGTATTGAATAGACTATTTATCAAGGAAGGCTTTAGGTTATATAACATCACGCTGCAACTATTAGGAGCGAAGAAATTATGGAAAATGTGAAAAAAACGGGGGAAAATTATTCATCCTTGAGGGCTTGCGTTGCGTGCCCACACGGACGAAGTCGCGGGCACAGCTAGTAATTCATATGAACTGAGCGCACCCTTTATGTTTTCTTGTAAGTTCCAACCTAACCTAACCCATCCTATATAAAAAAGCTGACAGGGGAAGTCGGTTACACTTTTTATACAAAAGTTTTTTTTTTCATTTCTATATGTACGTATGTTCTTCTTATCATAGCTAGTAAGTAAGTAATTCAATTTCATTAGTACCTACACCAAATGTCTTCAAACACAACTCAATTATTCCCATCGGTTGAGGAGTTACATATTTTGTCTCCGAGACACATCTTCAGACCCTCAAATAGTCAATGATAAATTGGCTTTGCAATTTCATTCGACATTATTTAGACATTAGAGTCATCAAATAACTATAATTATTGGCAGTTTATGATTAAAAGTTTAAAACTATAATTATTTATTTTAAATTCAATTTAAGTAATATTCAATTGCATTACTTGTCATCTTTCACCAGTTAGCTGAGGTGTACATCACTACCAAAATGGACGAAAAGGATAGAAATATTTAATTTAATGAAAAGGAAAGGGATGCACTGTAAGAAGACATCAACGGGCGCTGTTTAAGACCAGTATAAGTTGAGCTCCAAGATAATTTGATTCCTGTAATTATAATTGTGAAAATAGTTTACATGTGAAATGTTATGCCGTCTTTTTTGAAATTAGATGTTTTGCTACATTTTTACACCATCTTAATGATCAGGAAGTCATTTTGCTTCACTTTTTTTATTTTTTAAAGAATTTATTTCGCGCTTTATATAGTCTCGTAATACGATGTTTACAGGTCACATAAGTGGTCCGTACTGAAGCGTAGCTCGCGCTCGGTTTATTATATCAGTGCTAATAAACTGATGTGTTGCCCGAAAGTGTTCGCCTTAGATGCGGTGTTTATTAGGCTATGTTGTCGTTGAGTACTAGAGTATGTAGATATCTAATCGCGCTCGACCACGGCACTGCTGTCATACTTATTTCTGCTTATGATTATACTGATGATACTGATGATTATACTGCATTACTGTAACATTTGAAGGATGTGACTATATCAGACTCAAAACCAAACCGGGGTCGCCACACAAAATGACTACAAAAAGCTTCTAAGCGACATTAATATTCGTATATTAATGCGCGTATATCCGACGGCCGAATGAGTATCGGATGCTGAGATCATCGGAATTGGTAATGTTTACACGCTGTGCGGCCGCGCGTTTCCCGGACGGTTCCGATTTGTCGGAATTTCGCGTTCGACAACCACAATTGACAGGATAATAGATTTACTAATAGTGTTTTTGTGTGAAATTGAAGTAGGAAACACGCAGTGTTTGTGATGATAAGTGGTCGCTGCCATTCTTTATTAGCGTAATTAACCTGTAACACGAGATAGTATAGGTACATAGTAAGTGCCATTTTACTCTAAAATAGTATGTCTACTGTATGTTAGGTAAATACCTAACATACTTTAGACTTACCCTAATACGAAGACGGTTCTGTATCTCTAATCTGTATATCTAAACCTCTCGTTATTTTAATGTGCTGAGCGAAATTTAACCTATTGTCTAATGTGATACCCAGGTATTTGGTAGACTTAGCCCTGGGGATTGGTTTTCCAAAGAGTGATATTTGTTTCAGTATCAAAATTCGGATTTACTTCTATCCTTGGTTTCCTAAACCATTTGACTAATGCGGTGGCCGCTGATTGGAGTTTTGAAGTGACTATTGGAGGTTTTGGATGGGTGTAGTAGAGAGTGCCATCCGCAAATAGAGTTAGTTTCACGTTTGGGTGGCGGGGACATCACTTGTATAAAGCGTGGATAGAAGTGGAGATAGGACGGAGCCCAGGAGGACTCCTGCTCTTAATGAGCGAGGAGATAAGCGTGTGCCATCTACTCTGAATTGAAATTCTGGCCATTTGATAAAAAGTCTTGTATTATGGTTGCGAGCCTGTTTGGCATTCCAAAAACAGTAAAGCTTGTAGAGTTATCCCTTATGTCAGGCTTTATCAAACGTCTATGCTACATAGAAGAAGAGAGCCTAGATCTTTTTCTATTTAACCTAGTAGGGTATTGTTGGCATCTGAATTTCATATAAGGCGATCGTGGTTCTCAAGAGTGGCAACACACAAGTGACTAACTTCGACAAACCTGTTTTCGAGGGGGAAACCTTCCAAATGTACCCGACGCCGTGGGAGCGACGCAGGGTTATGTGGGATTTTTACCGCACTAAAACCCCCCCGGTGGCCGTCCTCGGCGCTGAAAAGGAGGACTTCAGGATCTCGAAACGACTTCAACCGGAATCCTGCGAGCGCGCTGCCCCATCGGGCTCGTCCCAGATGGGCGGCTGGGCCCACCGCTCCGTCTAGTCTTTACGACGATATGCGACCACACATACCACACATACCCGGGATTGCCTGACCGAACGGTTCGAGCTCCCACTCTAGCCGTCTGCAACCCCGGAAGCCCCTTTTAGTCGCCTCTTACGACAGGCAGGGATACCGTACCGGATACCGTAGCCCTATTCTGACCCCGAGGCTACAGGGACAACTTCGACAAACCCTTGTTCTATATTAAGTTGCTAGCATATGTCCATGGGCCGCAGTGACCATCAGGTGAACTACATGCTCGTTTGTTACTTCAGTCTTATAATAAAATACGAGGTAGAAATACGTGTTATGTTTATATTATGTTTATAATATCAAAGCGAGTGTTTTGTCAGCTTATCTACACTTGTTAGCAGGAAGGCGGTTGAAGGTCGTCACGACAGACAGGCTCACCTTACACCCTGTACTGTTCAGAAGGTATCTAACTGGTTTCTGATATCTTAGCTATCTTGTTTGTGTCTAGGTATAATGTAAAGTACTGAGTTTAGATTACGTTGCTAAGTGCGTTAGTCGGTAACAGCGGTTTAGTTCGTGCATTAAAATTGCTATTGCTTGAATATTATTTATAGCAATTCAGATACTGTGTATTGTTTGTATACTCATAAACGTATTTAACGCGTTGCGTACATTTGAATGATTTTGAGATCGCCTATATAAGTTTCATACACGCTTTCTACACTCACAGCCCCACACTAGGATTTTCTCCTGTGTCGTGGGTACCATGGACGCACACAAAACGAACACAAACACCCAGACCTAGGACATGAATCTAAACTCATCATTTAGATACCTATCTGGCTGGGAGTCGAACCTGGGATCCATTGCGCGTCAGACCGATATGGTAACCGCTCTGCTACGCGGGTCGTCGAATCTTTATTCATAGAATATTTCTAGTTTTCTTCCATTAAAGTTGAAATTTGCTACTTACAGCAAAGAAACTCCATTGTGACTATTGAGAACCAGTTGCCTTTGTAACTATTAAATATTGAACTCCCAATAACAAGCAATACAGCTTATATTTCACACGTAAACCTAGACTAGGTACCCTACGATGAACGTTATGCCTTATGCTCCGCCATAGGATTTACACTTTAATATATTTGTAAAAAAAAAGCAAACGAGCATGGACTATTATAAATAGAAATAGTAAATCGGCTCGTAATTTTGTATAATCAACCTAAAATAGGATTAGTGATACCTGAGGCTAACCACATACACAATAATTACATGCAGACATAACGAAACATATAATCCATTACGATTATGTCAGTACAATGGACACTAGATATCTCTGTTTGTTTACGTCCACGTCAATAAATAACAGCGTATCCACAGATCATGACTATGCATATCGCACACCTGACCGCCAACAACTCCGAAATACTCAAAATTCAATGCACAGACAGACGTCCTGTACCTATTTTATTATGCGGGATAAATTTGATACATTTGAACCGTCAATCGGGTCATTTAAAGCAAGTGCAAACTGTAGTAGATGCCAATAAACAATAATGCATTAATGATTCAAGGGATGTAAAAATATTCGGTCGGATTGGTTCGTGACTGATAAATGGTTCTTATTTATATTGCGAAATAATGTACGTTTGTTTCTGGCGTCATATAAAATATGAATATGCATAGGTGATTACGGAAAAATATATTTTGAGAACATAGTACAATTTGTCAACGGAATTCAAACTTTTTGCACAGTTCAATTGGTTTTAAGTAAAATTCTGCCGCCTATGGACACTGGGTACCCAATTAAGATAGAACAATTAAAGTATTTTATTTCCTATAAGATTTAAGTGACAAATGTCTGTAAGCGACTTCATACAGAACAAGCGGTCCATCTAAAGTCATTCACAGATGCATTGCCATCGAGGACTAAGATGTTTATACTTACAAAAATGAGTCGGCAACCACATCCTTCCACTAGAATTAGATTGACGATAATACTTACCATTTCCTTACTTATGCTTTGGGTACAAGTAGGCACCATACCATAGATAGGAAAAAATAGATAGCGTGATAGACTAGATATTATAGTCTATTTATGAAAATTAATCGATTTATAGCGAAAGAGCATGCAGTCAAGTGGGATTTGAGTCGATATTACTCTCGAGAACCTAATTTCACAATCTTTACTTTTATGAAATATTTTGTTATAACTTCTGCATATAGGTCGGAATAAGTATGATGAGAAGTGAACAATGGGTTAATTAACTACCTCCTGGGAGCAATATTCCTGGCGCGCAGACTTACATCCGTGAAATAAAGCCCCAGTAACTTCGATACATGACAGGAAAAGTATGAACGCGTGACAGGAAACCAGCATTTAGTAGCAAGTTTCAGACAAGAGCGATGATTGACAATCCTCAGCAAAGTATGACAAGCATAGGTATTCTCTCCACGCAGCGTGGGCCGTGAGTCGCGGAACAATGGCCATTGTGGACGCATTGTTTCTCCGCTTTCTACCGACCTTTGCGTTGTGAAAAACGCGCGGACGACGTGTCGCGCTGCCGCCGCGTGGGCTGGCCAAGGAGTATTGAGCAGGGTTTGGATGTGCTCCATTGTACATATTTTTTTTTATCTGGTTGAAGTAGCAAACTAGCATGCAGTCCACCTGATGGTAAGTTGTCACGGCCGCCCATAGACATCTGTGAGAAACTTCAAACATAACATGGGTTATATCTGAGGTCAATCACAGATGCGTTGCTACTCTTGAGGACTATGATGGTCTCCTCATTCAAAAATGTGCCGGCAACCACACCCTTCCATCGAAACGCAAGAAATGCTTCACGCTGGAAATAGGTATGGCGGTGGTACTTCCCCTGTCAAACTACACTGATTCTACCACCTATAAGGTAAAATATACGAAAGTCGAAAAATAATTGGAACACTTCATTTTTTCTAACATTCGTTAACGTTAACGATATTGCTATGTTTTTTGGCCCTTATTATCTTATTATCTTTAACTCAAAAGTAATTGAAAGAGGATTAATAATAATACGTCAGATAAACTTTAGTTATACTATAGGAAACAATATCTGTTTGATTATTTTTTTAAATAATTATTTTTATTTTGGTTCTTAAAAAAAACATGCAATTGTATAAAATATTTTCATTCCTTGTTAGCGATAATAGGTTCGCTTTTATATGTGGTGACCATCTCAGTCCTCGGCAGTACATCTGTGTTTGACTTCAGACAGAAACCTTGTTATATGTGAAGTTGCTTACTAATATCCATGAGCGGCATATTCCACTTACTTCGACGTAGGCTGAATGCTTGTTTGATATTTCAGACTATAAAAATATAAACAAATAGAAAGTACATTAGGTATAGTTTCCACTCTAGTCCATAGACCAGCAATCATTGTTTTAATTCTATTCAATAAAACCAAACAAAATATATAACGAAGTGAATGCGTGAAGTGTGACGTCAGGATGGTCGAGGTGTCTTCATTATTATTCGTTCTTGAAGATTTCAAGTAAAACACAAGAATAAACTTCTTCGATTTATTCACAATTAAGGAAGTCCGATCGCTTCGACGGTTAAAACAAGAATCTTTTTCTACCGGCGTTCGCTCGCCTATTTATAACAATGTTTGAGGTGACAATAACAAATTTATGGAGGGTAAACTTAATTACAATTCTTACAATCACTAAATATTGCTAATTTAATAAACAAACAATTTTTGATCTTTAAACTAACTAAAATAATTATTTTCGGCGACGTGTTTTTCATAAATACGCGGTGTCGCGCCGACATATATTTTTTTAATTACCGCATCCATTAAAAGGCTGCTTCACGTTGTTGCCTTTAGCCCCGTAGCGTGACAGTAACATCTTACATGCCTACACCGGTGTCCTCGTTCCGTATTGTAGGAGGCAACCCACTTAGACGCGGAGTTACATTATATGTACAACTAAATTGTACCTAAGTATACACTAACTAAATAAATTATGTGTTACATGTAATTTTTACAAAATATTAGCGTTTTAATTATAATTTTAGGCATGTTATTAAAGGTGGAATGACCTATGTGGTTCACCTCCAGAGGTGTCACAGTTACGGTCACAGTTATTTCCGCCGAATATCAACAGGATTATCTCTGCTATGTTTTGATCGGAACAGTGTGGTAAGGGAGACATTTCAAGAGGCAAATTTATTTACCTACGTTGTAATGTAACCAACTCTGATTACAACCAACAACCGTATTATTCGACTAGGGAGGTACCACCGCCACACTTATTTTTAGCGTAAAGCAGTTCTTGCTTTTCGGTGGATGGGTGTGGTTTCTGGCTCACTTTTATATGAGGTGACCATGGTAGTCCTCGGTAGTAGCAACGTGTCTTTACTTCAGATAGAATCTGTATTCTATATCAATTTGCCAAGACGTGTCTATGGGCGGCAGCGACCAACATGTGAACAGCATGCTCCTTTGTCTCTTAAATTATTTAAAAAAAAATAGTGATAATTTTAATAAAAAGTACATACGAGTGAATTACATGATATTAATTTACTTACTAGTCCATATTTATCAAAAAAATAACAAAAGACCCAGAAGCCTAAATCTTTCTAATGTAGTATAAATATTTCACATTCACAAATAACATGAAACATTACGAATGTTGATCTCAGAGCTGAATTAATTAAATTAGTCCCGCACAAAGTCAACGGCTGCCCAAATGTCTGTAACGGTTAATTATGCCATCATAAATCTGCCATTGTCATTCTAACTGTAAGTGGCCTGTCAGTACTTAACGTATTTATAAAACAACGAGATGATAATCATCTTGAGCTCACCATTGTAAGGATCGAGCCTTGTAAGTTCTACGACGTAGCGATAGGTCGTATCGATTCGAAAGAGTAAACATATTCGATAGAATTTTACATACCACAATATTCTTTATAAGTTCATTTTCTCTTAATTAAAACGACGATTCTTGTAAATATTACTCTTTAAATACAAACATTAATACTGTTACTAACTTTGTTTGAAGTGTAAAATTAAATAATATATCACGTACGTAATAAGTATTTTACGTACATGTTTTGAAGAAAATATTAATACTACTTTATTTAAGTATGAATTCATAGAAATTTGCTAGACCCTTCATTTTACTCTTTAAACACAAGACGTGTTAATTTTGTGATTGCCTTCATATAGAACTTGAGAAAATCCGAAAACCGATTTATTTATTACGATGTAATTTCAGTTGTAATTTGTATTAATATAATAACAATATAGAATTTCTAATTAGATCGTAAAATACGTATCCAAAAAAATGTACGGAGGTATAATTCAATTAAAGTTTATTATTTCAAATTCAAATTTTGTGAATGTAAACTAGTAATTTTGTATACATTTCCTTTATTACTGATACTTTTCGAGCAAACGTCTCGTTTCGATATCTAACATCCTATACCCCAAGTTATCCATTATCGAATCGCTAGAGGCACCCATACATTGTGCATTAAGATTTAATGAAGATAAATCAATTATTTCGATGCTTGACTCTTAACGTTCTCTTGTTAGGATTGTATGAGTATACATTAGTATTAGGGCAAGCTTACAAGCCACTTATCAGATTTTGATTTTATATTTAAAAATATACATAGAAAACACAGTTTTGTAAATAAGTAACACGATAAACAATAAACTAAAGCTATAGGTATTTTTGTGGTAAAAAGTAGCTTATGGTTAGTAGTTTGTTGGGCTTATGGTATAATATCTTCAACATGCACTAACAAAATTGTACTACTCTATAACATGATCTAAATTATATTATTAACTCTAAGAAAAAGTTATTTATTGTATGAAAAACCTATGTTTTCCCGGAGCGCTATGACGTGGGGTTCTTAAACAAAGGTGCGAAAAGAGCTCTCCTACAAAACCAGCGATGCATTGGCGACTCCTCTGGTGTTGCGAATGTCCACAGGCGACAGTGACTACTTTCCATCAGGTAGCCCGTCTGCTTTATCGTAAGTTAAAGTATATAAAAAAAATGTACTACTCGTAACGCAAATACAACTCGAAAATTTGATCAATAAAATATGTAAGTTGTCAAATACATTCCTAGTTTCACGTGGTTTTCATTGTACTAGGTTTGTAATCCAATAACGAGTAAGGGTATTTAACCTTTTTTTTTTTTGTTTTCGAGGGGGAAACTTTCAAAAGTACCCGACGCCGTGGGAGCGACGCAGGGTTATATGGGATTCTTACCGCACTAAAACCCCCCCGGTGGCCGTCCTCGGCGATGAAAAGGACTACTCCGGGATCTCGAAACGACTTCAACCGGAATCCTCCGAGCGCGTTGCCCCATCGGGCTCCTCCCAGATGGGCGGTTGGGCCGATGGGCCCGTCTAGTCTTTACGACGGTATGCGACCACACATACCGCCGTCCTTCCCGGGATTGCCTGACCGAACGGTTCGAGCTCCCACTCTAGCCGTCTGCAACCCCGGAAGTCACTTTTAGTCGCCTCTTACGCTCTTACGACAGGCAGGGCATGCCGTAGCCCTATTCTGATCCCGGAACTACAGGGCGTAAGGGTATTTAACCTAATCAGGCAAGTAACAATCAAAGGAAAGTGCACATAACCATAGTCAAATTCACAGCAACACAGTAGTACCGCCGCACGTCAGCTGTCAATCATAGCGTTTTGTTTTTTCATGATGGCTGGCTACCGGCGTAACAAAAAGCACAGTTAATTACTGATGTATGATAGCCAATACAATCAGCTATTTATTCCGAGATCGTCCGATTGTGGTAATTATGGACCGTTCAGCGGTGGACGGGTTTACGGTTAGCTTTTGGGAAATACCCATTAATGTAGGTCAGTTTAATTAGAAGGTATGATTTGACAGGTTTTGGGATACGTTAGATAAGTAGTGCTTTCTGTCATGAGAGCGTACAAGGATTTCTTTGTCCTATTTGCAATATACAAATACGTATAGAAAAAAATTTAAATTTTTGGAGAAAAATTTTGACTGGTAATTTAGATTTGTGTATATGCAGGAAGGTATGCCGGGAAGTATATTTGGCTTATTAAATATTTATTTATTTGTTTTATTTTTTATTTATTACCAAAAAATACATAGTTTTACAGTCTGCCAAACTGTTGCACAGTTTGTCGGAATATGGAATCCTGTATGTGAGATCTTTGACAAATGTACCAAGCAAGTCGTTAAGAATTATAGAGCGGTGAAGGAAGTTCCGCTTAAAGTATATTCAGTTTACAAACGAATACTGCTGAATTAACAAACCGTTCAGTGTTTCCCGCGCATATAAACATTTTTTTTTAATTCTGTACACTTTAAAATGTATTAAAGTCATACTTATAAATTTTGATCCTACTAATATTACAAAGCCTGTGTGTTTGTGAGTGTGTATGTCTGTTACTTCTTCACGTCTAAACGGCTGAAGCGATTTTCATAAAATTTGGTAGCTGACACTCTGGATTAACATATAGGCTACTTTTTACAGTGAGAAAATCTTAAATCTTAAATCTTATTCCAACGGGACAATCGATACATCGATTTTTTTTAACGCGGACGAAGCTGCGGGGTTCAGCCAGTGATGATATAAAATGTATTATAGTCCGTAAAATTGGGACAATTTATTATCTTATACCCTGAAAATATTTATAAAATTGATGTCTTCCGTTCAAAAAAGGTTAACGATATTCACCACAGTGGGGATGCAACAAATGGGCCCAGGGTCCAAATGATGAACAGGTTTTTCCACAAAGTAATTGTTTCCCGCAATCCGATCCTGGCCGCGCCTAAATCACGGATAAATCAGATAGGAGTGAAACAAAACGACAGCGGACTGACCGCGGTTGGGCGGCGGACTCTTGCCTTGTACGGCCATAGCGTGGGCGGGGAAAATATAAAATTATATCCATGCACTATATTTGCTGCTACGTCACGATTAATCTTATAGTTATTATGTTAACAATTACGTTGACGATCCGCGTGGCGCAGCGGTTATCGGTCTGACACGCAATGGGTCCCGGGTTCGATTCTCGGCCGGGCAGGTGAATAAATGATGAATTTAGATTTCTCTTCTGGGTCTGGATATTTGTATATTCGTCTCAGTGTGGGTCCATAGCAACCACAGCACAGAAGCAAATCCTAATACGGGATTTTGAAAATGTTTCGTTATTTTTTAACAAGTATACCACGGGAAAATCAAATAGTAGGTAATTCCGCGTAAGCTTAGACTCCGAATTGTATATTCGCCTATTTCATGGCCGAACTTTAGAACAGTTGTCCGGTAACAGAAAGGATGGACAGTAAGAGGGGTGTTCCTTGATCGGGAGCCACAAGACAAATGTCTATTATCTGTCACTGGTACACCCTTAATAACACCTATTTGTCTTTCAAAGGTATTTTGCAATTTTAATGTGTTATTTTTTTATCTGATTGAAGTAGCAAACGAGCATGCAGTCCACCTGATGGTAAATGTTCACTGCCGCCCATGGACATCTGTAAGCAACTACAGGTTGTATTTGAAGCCAATCAAAAATGCGTTGGTACTTCCGAGGACTATGATGGTCGCCCCATATAAAGGTGTGCTCCAACCACACCCTTCCATCGAAACGTAAAAAGTGCTTCACGCTAGAAATAGGTGTACTTCCCCGGTCGAACTACACTGGTTCTAGTACCTTCTAAATGGTAGTTATATTGGTAGGAATAATAACACTACCACCCCAAGTGATTAGAATCTCAGTATTATTAGTGGACTTAGTGAGGCGCAGTGCAAGAACAATCGGATCGCATTTGCGTAAGCTGACCGCCGGGTCCGCGGGATTATTGACGACGCCCTAACAACGCCACCGTGTTATCGACGTCCAAGTCATAAGCTGAATACAAGAATTGATTATTGGGACTAGGTTATGTCAGCGGCTTCGTCCGCTTTAATCATGTCTACTACTAATGAGTATCCCATGTGTTAATCTAGATCTAGACTAGGTATGTGTGTGCCAAAAATCAGCAAACTCTGACCATTCCCATCCATCCATCCATCAGCCTTTTGATGTCCACTGCTGAACATAGGCCTCCCCTAAATGGCGCCACTCCAACCGGTCCTGTGCCCTCTGAATCCAACGGTTTCCCGTTGTCTTCTTCAGGTCATCGGTCCATCTGGTAGGGGGGCGACCTGTACTCCTTTTGCCTAAGCGTGGTCGCCACTCGAGGACCTTTCTTTCCCATGGGTTATCGGTCCTACGAGCGATGTGGCCGGCCCATTGCCACTTCAGCCTGCTAATTTTGAGAGCTATGTCTGTAAGCTTCGTTCGTCTACGGATTTCATCGTTGCGAATCATGTCTCGTAGCGACCATTATTCGACCATTATTTTTGCGAAAAAGAGAATTGAATACACATACTGACTCACAAACTTTCTTATTTATAATATCAACAATAGAATATATGGTAGATAGAATATATGATGGTAAATAAAAGAGGTGGTACTTGTATTAAGAGCTGCTATGTTTTTAACGGAAGATTTTGGTAACAGAGTCATAGGCATCCGAGGCGTCTCAGGAATAACATACACGTGACTAACTTTAGTTAATACTGACATTATCTGGGGTTATTAGAGGCAGCAGTGGCCACTTATCAATGCCTAGAATTAATGCTCGTTTGCTATTTCATTACTATAAATAAGAAAAAAGAAGAGCGAAACTTCTTTTACGGTAATACTTGGTTAAAACAGCTATTTTTTACAAATACAAAAAGGTTAACGGATTTTGAATCGAAGCGCAACACCAGATTATGCTAATTTGTTTATGAAATCGGAAATAAATGATACAAAAATGGTCTTATATGTTTTATTAAATTTTTACTGAATCTTAAGGGTCATGAAAGAATGTCATGAAAAATATCCTCAAACCACTTATTACACTTATTTCCATTCGCTTATCAAAATATAATTACCTTCATGTAGTTAACATATAACGACATTAAATATCAATATAATACAGTAAATGTAACGTATTAAATAATTTTTTTTCGTGGTCAATTAAGAATAAGTAATATTATGTTAATCGGATAATAAAAAAAAAAACAAATTTAAACGTGTTGCTTGTAACTTACACCACGCTCTGCAAAGACGTCCAGTGGCCAACAAGCAAGGGTCAGGTGGAACGTCAATTTGCTCGGAACTCTGTCGTCTTCACTCCCGGTAAATCAGTGTGATCACTCAGCTGAATATTTAAATCACGAACCACCAGCTAAAGCTAGGTATCTTACGTATGTAAAAGTAGAATTAAATATAACTGTTTAGTAGGAACAAAGTACTTTTTACAAATTTTGCAATCTATTAAACTTTTACTTGTAAACTGTCTTTTCTTTTGCATCTTATACTACGTATTTTTTCCCCTTCATTAAGGACTGCTGTCCTAATATCAATAATAATCGAGGTCTAACCCGAGTTACAGAATATTCTGTTTGTCATAAAAAGCGACTACATTATAGGTATGTACCAATTTAACAAGTAAACAATTCGCCTTTGACGACCCGCGTGGCCGAGCGGTTACCATACCGGTCTGACGCGCAACGGGTTCCCTGTTCGATTCCCGGCCAGACAGGTATCTGTTCTGGGTCTGGGTGTTTATGTATTTGTCTTGTGTGTGTCCATGGTACCCACGACACAGGAGAAAATCCTACTGTGGGGCTATGAGTGTAGAAAGCGTGTTTTTTTTTACAGTGCTGCAATATAGAAGGTTCTGCATTAGAATCTCAACGTATTACGTTAGTTTGGGCCATTTGATTTTATAGGATTAAAATGATCGCCTACTTTAACTATGAAGCTAAAGTCGATTGAAGGATCGAGCGATCGAGGATATGTGAAGTCTTCTGAACTACGCTTGGTGTAAACTCTTTTCATCATTAAAGCACAATCACACCGCACATAAAAAAAAAGTAATAAATGATGTTGCCGATGTCTTGAAATGTTTATAAACTATATTGCAAGAAGATGTAACCCATTTTTGCCTATACTAACATCAATGGTGCCATCTGAACTAGCCTCAACTTATCACTAAGTGTATGTAGTGTGTACAAAATCAGTGCGTCCCGCGCGGCTCGTTTGCGGCTCGTTCGCGGCTCGTTTGCGGAATGTTTGCGGTCTGTCCCATTTGTGGCTTTTACGCCTAGTTACACTCCGCTATCTTCATACGAACTAATAATGTCTTACTTGAGTGATTCATTACATATAATTCAGTTTTAATTGTAACATGGACGTAGCAAATGAATATGTAGTCCGTCTGATGGTAAACGGTCACTGTTTCCTATAAGCATCTATAATACAGCCCTGGTAAGATCGGAGATTTACCTGAGGTTAGTTACAGATACGTTGATATACCAAAGGTCTAAGTTAGAAAGCCTCTGAAGTCTCCCTTACTACAACCTTCAAACTAGAACACGGCATTGTATTGCATGCATATCACTACTGTTATAAAGTAGAAACAGGCGTGGCGATAATGCTTCTGGAGTTTTTTTTTCTTTTTTTAACATTTTAAACTCATAGCCCCGCACTAGGATTTTCTCCTATGTCGTGGGTACCATAGACATATACAAGACGAATACACAAACACCAAAACCCAGAACATGAATCTAATCTCATCATTCAGATACCTGTCTGGCCGGGAATCGAACCCGGGACCCGCGTCAGGCCGGAGTAGCCTGATGGGGCAACGCGCTCAGAGAATTCCGGTTGCACTCCTTTGGAGTCCATTTGAAGGTTTCCCACTCTGAGAACAAAAAAAAGGCCAGAACTCTATTTAAGGCAAGTGTATTCCTACAGAAATATGTCAAGATTTAAAAAGGCTTATGAATAGCAGTAGATCAAAAGAAATTAAGATATATTTCCACCGGGAGTCATTGTTCTCGTGCTACGTAAGTGGGCAAGGAAAAGATAAATCCTAGTATTTTGCTTCGATGACAAAAATGTAAGTAAATTCACTTAGCACATACTATTTTTCTGCAAAGACAAAATGTTGATTTAAGACAACCTTAATGTAGATGCTTTTATAAAAATCTTAAATTATAGGAGTGTCTGTAAACCACGATAGACCATTCGTGGCTTAAGCTCTACCCCATTTGTGGCCACTCAGTAATATATTACACCTACATATTTTAATCTCTATGTTTATTTATGTTTAGTAAAATGTTGTAAAATGGTAAGTGTATGAAAGCGATTCGACAGTGATAGTTGTTTGTATACCCGTATGTACACACCCGCAAGTTCTTTAAAAAAAGTTCTCGGAGGTGTGTGAAGTCCACCAATTCGCACTTGGCCAGCGCGGTGGGCTGTGGCCTAAACTC
Source organism: Spicauda simplicius (assembly GCA_949699795.1). Lineage (NCBI taxonomy): Eukaryota > Metazoa > Arthropoda > Insecta > Lepidoptera > Hesperiidae > Spicauda > Spicauda simplicius. The sequence continues at coordinate 23,269,324 of OX453059.1, forward strand.
TTTCATTCTGTTTTAGCAATAGTCAGCTGTGTAGTTATTTATTGCGTTTCTTTGAAACATATGGTAAGAAAAATAACTAGCTGTATATGGAATGTTACTTTTCTTTTGATTTAACTAAAATTTACGCCTAAAGAATAGCACCTACATTATTATTAATGAAGTGTGAATAGGATTATATAGGTGTATTTTGACTATCTAACGAATCATCTTAAAAACAATTTCCAATTCATAGGCATATATGAATGGTACGAGACTTTATTTTCATTTTTTTATAATAATGAAGAAGCAAACGAGCACGCAGTCCACCCGATAGCGAGTGGTCACTGCCGCCTATCGACATCTGTAAGCAACTTCACATAGAACATAGGTTCTTTTTAAAGTCAATCACAGATGCGTTCCTACTCCCGAGGACTAGGACGGTAGCCTAATATAAAAGTGTGCTGGCAACCACACCCTTCCATCGAAACGCAAGGAATGCTTCACGCTAGAAATAGGTGTGGCGGTGGTACTTCCCCGGTCGAACTACAATGTTCTACCACCTTTGAATAAGATTAATTCTGGCATAATAAATATTTACCTAATGCACATCAAACATTTGTTTGTATAGATACTCAAACGATCCCAAAATTGAAACTCCGACCCAATAAACCTCTAGAAACTTTAAACAGAGCTCGTAAAAGCGGTCATAAAGTGGACCTGAAAGTTTCCTCTATAAATCATTGGTCCCCCCGAAAACTGGGAATTCCGCAGTGTATGAGACCCACTCGCCATATGTCATCTCGGTCAAGCAAGCATTTGTCTTGCAAAAATTCGGCGAACATCTTAAGAATGTCGCGTCCCTACGGTAAGCGGAATGTGTGCGTTTGGGGAGCTCTGGACTATTGAGGCAATATATGCGTTAAGTAGTAATGTCAAATTTAAAGTTTAGACAAATAAGGTTAGTAAGGTTAGTATACCATAAATTTCTAGTGTTAAGTATTTATGGTTCATCCCTTTTTGAACAGTGTAACAGGTAAATTTTTAAAAAAGCTGAGATTAAGAAATACTATTTTATTGTTGCTATAAGTGTAGGTATTACTACATCTTAACATAATTATACGCAATGTATTAAATTGGGTTCTAAGCTAACAAAAAAATGTTTATTGTTTAGATACCTACACAAATGTAATTTTATTTTCAAGGTGTGGGAAAGAAGAAGAACAGCCGATCCATCGGACATCAGAAGAGGTACTCAGAAATTACTTTGTGATTGTGACATCATCTGTTTTCAACATCTGGTCTGCCACTCCTACAAAGGTATTACCTACGAATGTTTTTCATCATATCGGTTTGCCGGAAAATTTTCGTTTCGACTTTTTTGACACCGACGTCGTAAATACTATTTTTAAAAGTTAAAACCTTTGGCAATGCAATCAGCCAGAGAGTCCTAGCTAAAACCAGTTTTTCCAACATTTTTTAGCTATGAAAAATTGCACATTGTATAGTGTATTTTCAATTGAATTATCTATTTCCGAGGAAAATATTCACAAGTTCCCCTTCGCCTGATGCGCAAACCAAACACGGCTGTACACACAAATCAGCGTCTTGCGGACCATAAATAGAATAAACCTACAGCCTGATTGCTCCCGCAGCAAACACGGACGCAAACACCGCCTTCGCCGCCTTCCTACGTATATAAAGGCACCGACGGTCATACTGCGTTTAGTTGATTCAAAATAACTAATGTTTATAAAATAATCTTGGAAATGTTGAGAAACTGTTTCATAATTAACTCATTCATATATGTTTTTGAATAAAATCAAATTATAAATGTCCTGCTTTAAATCTTTATATCCTATCTATCAAAATAATCTTAAAATCCAAATACAAGCATATATTGGATGCTTAATATAATGCTTTTTAGGATATTTTAAAACCGTGTAGGAAAGATAACTACATAGTTACAATAATATACTAAACAAATGTAGACATGACTATAATAATTTTATTATCCAATCCAAAGAACTTACAGACTTATGTGAACGCTGCTCTCCGTTTTTTTTTACAAAAAAATCTTTGGTCACGGTACTCACAAGTTAGAACAGAGAATTACCTAGAAAAATATGCTACGAAAAAATATATTACAGATTTAGTTAATGAAACGTGCTACGAGACTTAAATATATATAAAACTAGTTAACTCGGAAAACTTTGTTCCGCCTAAAAGTCAAAAATCTAAAACTATCAGTGTTCTAATATACTATACATGTATTATACATTAATACCTTCCTCTTGAATCACTCAATCTATTAAAAACTGCATTAAAATCCCTAGGGTAGTTTCAAAGATCTAAGCATACATAGGGACAGACAGCGAAAAGCGACTTTGATTTATACTATGTAGTGATATAAAGCACCAATGTGGGTAGAAACTGCAACATTAATATCTAAATAAAGAGCTCATGAGAAACAATGGTACAGAACTTTTTGCTCAACTCGACCGCAGACCGCAGAGCAAACAACGAACAAATGTCGGACAAATTAGACATTAGGGGTCGCATTAGGCTTCGCTCGGTTTTGTTTCGGTTGGGTAATTGATTCTGCATTTTAGGTAAGCAAAGGTAATTGACATGGTACTAATTAATAAGAAAAAAATATATAATATGTAACATGAATAATATTTTTTTATCATACGAGTAGATAAAGCGTTAAGTAAAAGTAAAAAAAAATCAAAGTGGTTGAATTAGTTCGGCTTTGAAAGCATCCACTGCCACATCTATTTCTTTCTAATAATGACAATGTTATGTGCTGTAGTATTCTAGTCTAAAGTCTGCAGGTGTGGCGTGGAGACATTCTTATCCGAAGCATTATCTATACTGGAATTGTTTATGAGTGGCAGTTACCATCAGGTGGACTGCATGCTCCTATGCTATTCTCATATTCTTAAAAAAGTCGGTGATCACCGCTCTAGAACATCTTTATCTTAATTGGTGTCTTTTTTGAGTTCGGCTATAGCGTAGCTACTACACCAGAGATCTTAGTTGGACTTTTCATATTTAAATGAAAACATGTTTCTGTTTTGTAACTACAATGGTCTGATCTACACCCTTTAAGCTAAAACGCAGCATTAAGCTATATCTTGCTCAATAATATTTCCACAGTCGAAAGACTTAAAACCCTATGTCGAATGTATATCTCGCAACAACATCAACTACAAGAATTATACCAAAATTGGCAGAGTTTAACTAAACAATTTGTTCAAAGTTAACTGAGTCATGTTATGTTCACACGACTTCAAACCACAAAAGCGGCCAATGAAAAGCGCATAAAATAAAATGGAGCAAAACTTTTTGTGCTTAGCAACCGCAGCAAATGAGGCCGTTTACAAACGAGTAAGTGAGGAATTCAGGCATTTGTGGTTACTTGATGAAAGGACTGTTTTGTTTCCCGCAACGACGGTATATTTATTTAAAAGTAAGGCTGATATTTTTTAGACATTGATTGATAAACAATCTCTCTATGAGAATTATAAAGGACTGAATGTAAGGAAGTTATTGTAGTCTATTTAGCTAGTCATCCACTATTTAGCAAAAGTAAAATGTAATAAATTTTACGATTACATGAGTTAAGCTTGTGATATAAGCGTTTTATGCATTTTAAAAGCAATTTCATATAATTATGTTTATGGAATTCAGAACAGTACTTTACTAAGACAATGCGATGAACTGGTGGAAACATAATTTGCACATATTTTTACATTGTTACATACGATGATGAACAAATTATATTTTTATAATACAAGTTTTTGCATCGTACAATTTTCTATCATATAAAAGCATGTCGCGAGAATAGTTCAGGAAACCACAGACCTAGATTTGAATAAATCTAATGTAGACGATCTTGCAAAAAGCTTTTATACAATAGAAAATTGTATCATGCAACAAAACTATGGGATTGACTACTACAAAGCTTATTTTTATTTTCAGTCCATTGAAATAAAAGCTTGTTTTAAAAACATTTTTTATTATTTTTATATTATAAACCAAACTCGTACCTATTTATTCATAGAAATGTTTTTTTTTTATCCGACATAAGAAACCGGATACATTTTAAAACAAAGTAAACTACGCAAGAAATTTAAACAATTCACTATTTAATAACACTAAGCGTGACATCCGTCTTCGAAAGAATGTTAGCGTCGCACTGACAAATGGTATCCGGGAAATGTTTAGAGGCCGTGTGGACGGTGGAAATATGGGCAAAGTGGCGGTCCCCGGGGCGCGCCGGGACGTAATGATGTTTAGGAGTAACTCCTTCGACGGAACGACAGGGGTTTTATAAAATGCTTTTTTAGACGTTTTTGGACTGTTACAGATACGAAAGTAATGGATTGTTTTGGGTATTCGAATAACGAAGGTATACATGCATAGTTTGTATTTTCAATACTTTGTATTCGTCAACCTCGTTCTCGTCAACCCATTATTGTCTCACTGGTGGGCACGGGTCTTTTCTCAGAATGTGAAGTTCAGGCCAAAGTCCACCGCGCTGGCCAAGTGCGAATTGGTGTCAAAATTAGCGACTAAATATTTATGTACATTGAATGATAATTCTGATAGTTTAGAAAAAAATGCAATTGAAAATACCAAATATTCTAAAGTAAGTAAGTTAAATGAGATATTCCTCAAATTAATATGTACAGTCAGCAGCATATAGTTAGTGGCGTTCAAAGTGTCCATATTGTTAGATACAATCAAAGTGTTCAATAATATCGGCACAACCTACTTGTTCTAATTGTTGACAACATCTTAAACTCCCAAATGTCAGGACGTTCATAAACTCATAATGTTAATACCACCCAAATTGTCACAAATGTTCCGGCGTCAGTGGTAACCTAGCAACGAGACTGTTTGTAAATATAGGTACATTTTTTATTATTAAACTTTATGTTGCGAATATGTTGTAAGGATCACTTACTGTGCGAGCAATGATAATATTGACATATGTTTATCTCATTTAGGGTTTTAAAATTTAATGAAGATACTTTTCATTCGTTTAAAAATGAGAAAACCGTAGAGGTTACAGTTAAACTATTATATTTTAGCTAAAATATATTGTTTGTGAAATATACATCAGTCTTTATTTTTTTTTAATATACATCCTTTGAAACCCTTTGAACATCCTTGCTAGTAACGATCGAATAACTTTAAGCTCGTATGTGAAAACGAATTTCTGAGGAACTTCTTTTTTGCACGTCAAATAATTGTGAACAATGTTGTTGTGGTGAATCAGCATCAGGTAGTGTCATTGGCAAACGTTGATTTCCGGAGAGAACAGGAAGAAGACTCAATCGATTGAACTTGTTCTTTTTCAAGTGTGTTATGAACCCACTTAGGCCTTCTTTTTCTTGACGAGGGTAGGTTTGTAGAACTTGACGTGGTAAGTATTTCAGGTGCAATATATGGGTATGTTTCCATATACAGAACATTAACAACACTTGACGCAATTGAGTACGGATGAGATACTAACTCTGTCGATGGAATTATTAGAATGCAATATAATGGTGTATGCCATTATGCCCCGTGACATTTACGCATTTTGCCCCAATTACTATGTTAAAAGGAAATATGAAATAACGGCAAGACTAAAGCAGTGTTAAAATTGCCCATCAACTTCAAGGAAAACGTAAAATAAAGGAGAACATAATCATCAATTCAATACTATTTCTTGCTTGTTTCTGTAGTTATTAAGGATAAAAAAATATTACATCAATTATGCATTTAAACTAAATTTGATTGTAAATCAACTGTCATGGTCCATTGAGTATTGTTTGAAAGCAGGTTCTGATGGGCTGCAGCAACATCTCGCAAAAGCGTTTCGTTTCCGGTATGTGTGCATGACCCGTCTTACTCGTCCGTCCTCTCGTCTTGTCTTATCATGCCTCTTGTTCCCCTAGACCGATTCTATGACTTTGACAGTCAATGACGTCATTGCAAGATATGAAAAGGATAGTTGTTAATATAAAAAAGAGAGAAGAGAAGAGTCATTGTTAGCATGTCCTATACCGTAAGTGATCAGGAACCTTATATCCGCAACATAAGGTATAATATTATAAAATGTACCTATATTTACGAACAGTCTCGTTGCTAGGTTACCGCTGGTGTCGTAACAGATGCTAAAATTGTGACAATTTGAGTGGTTCATTATGAATTTATGAATGTTCTGTCATTTGGAAGTTTAAGATGTTGCGAACAATTAGAACACGTAGATTGTGCCGATATTATTGAGCACTTTGGTTGTATCTAACAATGTGGACAGTTTGAATGCCACTAACTATTTGCTGCTGACTGTACATTGTTTATCCCAAAAATGTTGACAGAGAACGCCTCTAACTCATTTGCTAGTAAAGATTGTCTACATTTCAAAACAGTAAGTCATAAAATAAAAACATAAAAAAAACACAACAAAAATACCAAAATCAAATACCATAAAGGACTACAACTTAACCCTTACGCTAAAAAACTGTTTCTCAAAAGCCGTTTCTGCTATCACCTCATTGTTTTAGAAAAAGCGTTTTGCAAGTGAGTGTAAAGCCTTGACATTTCACCCTTGGGGTCTTTCAGACCGGTTTCGTATCTGATGACCGTCGCCCCTTTAACACTGCGCCAGCCGGTGGTTTTATCACTAAATTTAGTGCGATATACGCGTAACGTTCTTCCTAGTGTTTACAGCGTCGTAAAACTTTGAGTCTTGGGCGTGCGAGGGTTAATATTGTAAATAGGTGACTTATCTATTTTAATCTGAATGCGAATGTCTTGAGTCATTGGGTCCGTTTATAATGGTGTTGTATTCACGTGTTAGAAGCCGTTATGAAAATCTTGTTAAATAATTGTCAAATAATTCTTTCTCCAACTATTTCTTATCAAAAACTTATGCGAGTAGATTATTAATATTGGTCGTAAAGTAATCAATTCAGTTTTTATGAAAGTCGTAAACGAGCATTACGCTTGATGCTAAGCGGTCAATTGTTAAAGATTCCGAATAGACCTTCTATTTTAGATCAATCTTAGATGTATTGTTACTTTAAAGGATTAATTTGAAGTTCCATTGAATCTCTCTTCTATGAGTTTATTGTCCTTGCCATGGTCACATGCTTTAAACCAGGGAACAATAATTTTGCATAGCTACATATTTACATACATATTTCACATACATACATATTTTAAGCATTATTTGAAAAAAATATTAACATTCTGCACTCCTTTTCTACGTCCACTATAAACGTGCAAGGTTTCATACTAATTCTTCCGCGCCATATTTCTTAAAAATGTTTTACAAGTTTTAGCTTTAAGTATTAATACATATATAGATAGTTTGTAGTTGTATATTATAGGCACTTACATAAACAGAAACAAATGCAATCATGCATTTGTATATCTTAAAGATGTTTAATGTGTCACGATTATCGTTTTTATCTAACCTGGGCGCCAACAATGGCCGTGTAGGCAGAACTCTTTCAATACAATGATTCATGTTCAATTGGCTTCAATCTTATGTTTTATTATTATGAATAAAAAATGTGTTAGGGAATAAATTTGAATCACGTTGCAAATTGTAGGTATCCATTACGGATTTAATAAGTCGATCGAGTGTAGTGCGAGATATAAAAAGTGATTTACAACATAATTAGGCAGGCATTACAATAATTTAGTTACACTTTCCGTCGGTGCTCGCGTATTTTTTGCGTAAAACGTTTCAACGGTGTCCGTTTTTACCTGTTTTACGACGCTATTAAGTTTTACAAACGTGTTAATCCCACTATGTTTCACTTGCCCACACGCAATCGTAAATCTCATCATTAGTTTTTGTTTAACGGCCATATTGTGCTAAGTATAGCCTTATATTGTGTGTTTATTCCACTTCTGCTTTCTACTTGGAGATTTTTTTTCTGAAATGTAGATCAAATGTAAGCCAAGACACTGGAGCTTGCCTTTATTTTCATGTAAAAACAACAAAACAATATATGGCTGATTTGTATATAAAAAGACAAACCCACTGAGTTTCTAGGCGGATCTTCTCAATTGAGGTCACGCTCCGATCGAGTGCTAGTGTAAGAAAAAATATTATAACTGACAATTTGCAAATGACTTCGAAGGCCTAAACAACATAATATCATTTAATTTTATTTCTGTATATGTATATATGTACTTTTATCCGATTACCAAACGAGCATGCAGTCCATCTGATTGTACCTAAGTGTTCACTGACGCCCATGGACCTCTGTGAACAATTTTAAGAACAGAGGCTCTTTCTAAAGTCAATCACAGATACCGTGCTACTTCCGAGGACTAATATTGTCATATAAAACTGAGCCGGAAACCACATTCTTTAATCGAAACGCAAGAATTGCTTTACGCTAGAAATAAGTGCACTCATGATACATCGTTTTCAGAGTACCTCAATTTCTCCTTTGTAAAAAGGTGCTCGCAATGTTAAAGTGTAGATATGTGGTCACGTAGACATAAGCATTATATATTAAGTATGTAGCATCGTATCTGTTGCTGATTTTAGGTAGAACTCCAATGAAAAGCAGTACAATTATAACTGCCGGCTCGGTTATCGTTAACGTTCACGAGGAGTCACAACTAAGCCCTTGTCATATCTTACATCTGATTAAAAATAAACGTAAAGAATCTCACCGAGAGTGTGCGAATCCCCTAAAGAGTAGTTTGACGCGTAACGGCCGCTTTGTAAGAAATAGCACGCTACAATTACGCTGATTACCGTGTTTATTAGAAATATAGACGAAGAACCCGTATAGACTACTAAACTGGAATACCAGGTGGACCGGTGACTTGAAGAAGACAGCGGGAAACCGTTGGATTCAGGCAGCACAGTACCGGTTGGAGTGGCGTCATTTAGGGGAAGCCTATGTCCAGCAGTGTACCTCAAAGGGCTGATGGATGGATGGATGAAGCATAAACATGTAAATTATGAATTTAATTTGATGAAGTTTAATACTTCTATTGTAAGTAATCATGATAATAGCTTTTATTCAATAAAAATAAAATAAATAATAGGTTAAAGATAAACTGACGTGAATTATTTACATTCATGTTTTACGCAAGATCTATCCTTACTAGAAAATAGCTAATTTGGGAGTCTATTGTCTTTGTAGTCTTATCAAACATTAGTAAGTACTGGTATATCCACACGTACTTTTGTTGAGTATTGAAAAAAAAGTGAAACATTAATTGTTTACGTTACTTACGTCTTTTTGATAATGTTTTGTCAATGATTGAATACTTTGGGTCAACTTTAGATGAACGAATATTCGTGTAATATTCATGCCGAATATCATGTTTTTTTCTTAAGGGAGTTAACCTCTTCCTTGGTACCACTTTTATACTACAGTGTAGCGTTTTTTTCTAATTGTTTGTTGGTTCTATCCATCCATCCTTTTGAATCTACTACCGGACTGTCTCCCTTAAATGGCGCAAATCTACCCGGACCTATGCCCTCTGAATCCAGCCGCTTTCCGCTGACTTCTTGAAGTCATCGGTCCACCTGGTGGTAACGTCTATACAATAAATAAAAAGCGTTTGGTGCAGATAACTGGATAACAAAAGCTGCTACAAATTAGATAAATCAATCAATTATAGTAAAACTATATGTTTTTAGCGTAACGGCCCCCAATTCCAAACTCCTTATATAATAGAACATGTCAATTCTTACCAAATAGCTCAATAAAGCCAGAGAAGCTACTAATTGCTATTTAGCTTTGTCAGTCAAAAGCACCGTGAAGTCAATTACGTGGCAGCATGTCATGTACTAATAGCCAAATCGGTGGATCCCCAGCCTATCGTTATCGTCCATCTCAACGGCCACCACGAAATTAGGCGAAACGAACGCTAATTCATAAGACAAGCGTGTCCGCTGACACTACAATAAAAACTTGGCTTAATAAAATCTACAGGTAGGGTGGTAACATCTTTCCGGTTAGGGGTCCAATTTTCCCCACTTTACTCTTTATTGAGTTGAGTTAAAGTTTATTTTTGATGTGTACGATTGCGTGTTTGGTCGTTTTATCGGTATAATTGATATGTTGGTGTATCTGGGAGGACGTTATATGAGACGCAAGGTGCAAGCAAGGTGCGCGCCGACCGTTGCGCGCACCGGCCGCGTGACGCAACTGATTACTGGAACGCCGAGCGTAATGACCGCTTTGTTGACATTTCGCGGGGAAAGGAGAAAGTACTTGCTGAAGCCTTTGACCGCTTGGGGCTTGACTGTTACTAGACTAAGTGTAGCTTAAACTTAAGACTTAACTAAAGCAGGAAAAAAGCTTTTTTTATCTGATTAAAGTATCAAGCGAGCATGCATTCCACCTAATGGTGGTCACAGCCACCCAAGGACATCTGTAAGCAACTTCATATAGAATATAGGTTCTATCTAAAGTCAACCACAGATGCGTTGGTACTCCCAAGGACTAAGTTGGTCGCCTCAAATAAAAGTAAGCCGGTAATCCCACCCTACCATCAAAACGCTAGAAATAGGTGTGGCGGTGGCAGCTCCCTGATTGAACTATATTGGCTACACCTGAAAAGTTTTTTGGGTCTTCTCCTAAAGTATTTTTGGCAGCCAAGACTTATAAAGTTGTACTATACATTAGTCACTATTTTTATCGAAGTATAGGCAATCAGAATTTAAAAATCGTTCATCGTGAATAGCCGTTATCTATTAAAATGTATCGTCAACCCATAATTGTCCCACTGCTGGGTACGGGTTTTCTCTCAGAATAAGAGAGTTGGTATAGTCCAGCGCGTTGGTCAAGTGCGAATTGGTAGACATAAAATGTATCAATCCTGCAATAATATTTGTCTAAAACCATTGTTCACTACGGAAATTGAACCAAATCACATGGTGGATATGATCCCCATGGATCTTAATTACCTAGTGCAACAAACCCCTAATTTTCTACGAAAGTGATTTCAATAAACAAAACTCGATTTAAATTACACAACAAAAACTCGATTACAAGGATTGACGTACTTATATGGTAAGACGAAGTACCGCTAACGTACCGATCGGTAAAAAAGACCAAAATACTTACTGATACACACATATAGTTATATAGATAGGTACTACTAGTCTATCCCAAAGCTTCAATTGTATTAGGTTAATTCTTTAATTGTCAATGAGCAAGAAGAATATTCATGAGCTCGGTGTTCAGTTGTTAAAATAACTAAGTTAAAAATGAAATATAAAAGTCATAAACCATAAAATCTTTTTGCTTCAATGTCTCTTAATACTAATCCTACCTTATCATTAATTTAAAAATATTTTTTGTACTCAAGTGATTTTAGAAATTAATAATTTATTTTTAAGCCTACTGTTTGAGCATAATTATAAACCTCATCGATAATATATTCACTATATAATTAATTCTCAAAAAAATATATATTTGCTTTTATATTTGCGCTCTCAGTTATAAATTGCAAAACCAAGGAGCGTGGATTATTTTTATTTCTTTGTTATTATTAAACTATACATTGGACTTATCAGAAAAACACCCATTTACGTCATCGTGGATACAGAAGCAGTAATTATCCTGTCTGTGCCTTAACCCTCAACTCCAAGTGTGGGTAGGTGCAAATTCTTATCAAATTGAGCGTGTCATTACCCGCAAATAATGACTTGTTTACGCATGCGTACGCATTTCATGCATTGCGTTGTTGCGTAGCGTTGCTGCAATTATCGGCATTGCAGCCGGTTTTGGGGATATTACAATAGTGCTTCGATAAAATTGAAGATGTTGGATAAACGTCTTTGTCTTTTAAGATATCAAAAAAAGGACGCCTCGAGATAACGGCAGGCTTGTGCGCTTCGTCCCTGTAGTTCCGGGATCAGAACAGGGCTACGGCATCCCCTGCCTGTCGTAAGAGTCGACTAAAAGGGGCTTCCGGGGTTGCAGGCGGCTAGAGTGGGAGCTCGAACCGTTAGGTTGGGCGATCCCGGGAAGGACGGCGGTACATGTGGTCGCATAAGACTAAACGGAGCGGTGGGCCCAGCCGCCTATCTGGGAGGAGCACGATGGGGCAACGTGCTTAGAGGATTCCGGTTGCGGCCGTTTCGAGTTCCCGGAGTCCTCTTTCAGTAAAAATCCCACATAACCCTGCGTCGCTCCCACGGCACCGAGGGGTAAACCTTCAAAAGGTACCCACCTTTTGAAGGTTTTCCCCTCGAAAACAAAAAAAAATGTAGTAAGACGGACATATCCGAGTCGTTCCCACTTCGGCTGTGTCCCAAGTATGCAAACGGTTTAGTACGCCCTTCCATACCTATATTTGAAATGGAGTGTCCAGTTTCCTAGTTTGCGCTCTCTTTACGCAGTTTGCAGCGTACCAGCGTACAGTGAGCGCAAACTTGCAAACTTTGGACACTCCAGGACTACCAGGAATTGATTACAGATGTCCATGGGCACTTACCATCAATTAGACTGCATACTCATATACTACTTCGATCAAAAAATACTTCTGTACTCAATACAGAGGTATAATATTTAAATGCATTATATAACTTCCATTTAACTGGCGTGGCAATTTATTTATTACCATAATACACACAATTTATTATATTTCATAAAATACTTAGGTATAACAATCATAATAACAAACTTTTAATAAGCCAACCGTAAAATAGCGTTAAACCCATTACAAAAAACTGAAACCAAATTAATGATCCTATACAAATGTAATTTTGAAACGGTCTCCTTAAATTAACAAGTGGCTGATCAGTTTTACGGTTGACAAAGTGGCAAAGGTGCGCACGCGCCGACAAAAAACACCACATTTTAGGGTTCATCGTCATGTGGTCACGGGTTATCATTAAATGTATTAAGTTACCCACTTCCTTCATTTGAAGAGGGTGAAGGATGATAATTGATAATTTATGCGTTTAGTATTGTGGTTTAATACAATAAGAAACGGTAGAATTTATAGCAATTCAAATGAAAATCTTCTAAAAGAAAAATAGTTATTTCTAAAACAAAATAGCTACCCAAATTAGGTATTTATTAATGATTTTAAAAGTGGTAGAACCAGTGTAGTTCGACCGGTGAAGTACCACCGCCACACCTATTTCCAGCGTGAAGCAATTCTTGCGTTTCGATGGAAGGGTGTAGTTGCCGGCACACTTCCACATGAGGCGACCATCATAGTCCTCATGAGTAGCAACGCATCTGTGATTGACTTCAGATAGAACCCGTGTTCTGTATGTAGTTGATTACAGATGTCCATGGGCGGAACGGACCACTTACCATCAGGTAACTGCATGCTCGTTTGCTACTTCGGTAAGATAAAAAAAATATATTATAAAAATTCAATATGGAGAATTCTTACTTCTTTTGTAGGAATTACGAACTAGTAAATTTTTAATAGATGATTCCTTCTTCAGATACTATTTATTACACTCACATTTTTTGAATTAATTGTTTCAAATAATACCAGCTTATAACAAATAATTGTTACGATCTATTTTTAATTGATAACGATCACCCACACAAACACCTGTTTACAAACCCACTACATTAGTTTAGGCTACTAAACTATAATTTGTACACTTGATTAATCTTATAATACAGTTCTCTCTTTCTTATTTACCATTCACTTTAAATTAAATGTGTAAACACAGGACCTTAATCAAAATCCATTTAACTCCTACTTAGGGTCGTCTGGTCCCTGCACAGCTCATGATGAGACAATTTTGACCTTGCTATCGTTCCAGAAGTTTTTTTTATTAAATTTATGTAACAAATAATTGTAACGATGTTACATATAAGGCAAGATACTGGAGCTAACTTTTATAACCAATGTAAAACCAATATGAAAAAAAAAGACAAACCCACTGAGTTTCTAGCCGGATCTTCACAGTTGAGGTCGTGTTCCGATCCGGTGGTAGTGTAAAAAAATATATATGTAAGGTAATGTAAAAAAACATATAATGACATTTGATTCCATTTTACATAATACAACCGATACTATCTTTTTAGTATCGGTCTAAACATAAATAATCTTTTATCCTTTCATCACTCGATAGGGAAATCCGGAGCCAAGAGCACATACCGGCGACATTCCTCGGACGGTGGCTGGTTATTGCCCGAGGTGTCGACATAGCAAAAACACCCCAACGATGGGAACCTAGCATTCCTACCCTACCGTTAATAAATGTCACCGGCCATTGACACTTGTCGGAAGGGTGCGGACATCTGCGGAGGTCCCGTTGAGGACACGCTCCGCTGGTGTATAACCCTTTTATGGGAAGCAATCGCTGAAAAACGAGGTAATTGACTGCTGCGTTTAGGTTAAATTTATAGGTGGGTATCGACAAATACGAGTATTTATAGCTATTTAATGTATAAGATCAATATGTAAGATAAATGTTACGGAATCCTGTAAACCTCATTTTAGACGCCTAAAAGTCTTAACATTGCCGTCTCTTTATATTCTAGAATGTTCAATTTTTATAAAATCAAATCTAGAGTACTTTGAATTTTCGACGCGGGAACGGCATAAAAATAAAATGCAGCTGATAATGAGCAAAACCCATCTATATAAGCAAAGTTATTTTTGTAAAGCTCCTGTTATATATAATAATCTACCTTTACACATACGAACTATCACTAAAATAGACATCTTCAAAGATAAGCTCACTTCTCTACTAGTAGAAAAATGTTACTACAAGATTGACGAATTTTTGAATGACAAATTGCTAACAAACTTTAAGTGCTGACATTTAAATATGAATAAAATGAATAATTTATAAATAGGTCCTATATATTCATTCGTGTGTTGTTAGTTAAGTTTATTTAAATTTTATAATATTGTTTAATTTCATAATATTATTGACATGCATGGATCCAATCTTATTGTACGCCCAGTGAGGCAGGACATAGAGATTACATTTTCTGTACCTATCTAAATATTACCTACACCTGTTACGTACCTATGTTCCACAATAAATATATTATGAATTATGAATTATGAATTATTTTTATATCAAATGGTAAGATTGATTTTTAAATTATAAGCGCAAGGGTTTGCAAGAAAAGTTTTTCTAGCGTAAAGCAGTTCTTAAGTTTTGTAGATGGGTCGAGTTGCCAGGTTTTGCCACTTATCTTACTTGCTTGAGGCAACCATCTTAGTCCTAGTAGTCTTAGTGTAGCACCCCATCATTGGGTTCAGATGTAACCTATGTTTCATATGAAATTGATTACAGCTGTTCATGGGCGGTAGTGACCACGTGTGACCATTAGATTACAATTATCCATGTATGTGACCCATGTGACTATTAGATAAGATAGCATACAGGCATGCAGTTCGCGTGCGTGCTACTGTATTTGTACCCTATTTTTTATCTAACTGAAGTAGCAAACGAACATGCAGTCCACCTGATAGTAAGTGGTCACTGCTGCCCATAGACGTCTGTAATCAACTTCATACAGAACATGGGTGCCATCTGAAGTCAATCACAGATGCGTCGCCGCTCCCAAGGACTATGATGGTCGGGTCATGTGAAAGTGTGCCGGCCACCACACCCGTCCATCGAAACGCAAGAAATGTATCACGCTAGAAATAGGTGTGGCGATGGTACTTCCTCGAGCGAAATACACTGGTTCTACCACCTCCAAAACATAAGTTGTAATAAATTAGACAAATACCTACATATCCAGATCAAACTCATCTTGCAGACGGCTTGGTTGGACATTGGACCTAGAATTTTCTATATATATATGACTACCCAGTATAGCAATGTCTATACCACGCGGATGGTTCTTAAATTATCATAATATTATAGACTATGTATAGTGTGTAATGTACATATAGACGGCATATAACATTTAATTACCATTAATTAATAGCACTCGGCTGCATGACCAATATGGTATACAGAATTACCCGGTTTCACTCCAGGCTCGATTATATCTTAGACCACTGTTATTTACCTACTATATTTAATGTGTCATAAATTTTTAAAGTTCATGTACATGTTTATACAACACTTTATATGCGTTTTATTAACACCTATAAACAATATAGTTATTGATCGTTCAGTTTTTGCCTCAATTCAAGACTACTAATATTATTTGGTGTATATTGTAACGAAGTTGATGCTATACTGGGCTACAACCAGGTTACGTGACATCATGATAAGGACAGGGCTTACTTTTAATAGACTTGCTATAATCTTAGTTGGATGCAGCGACAGAAAATACTCAAAATATACGCTCTAAATAGAGAAAAAAATATAAACTTACGACACGTTTTTTTAAGGCTTACAATTGCAAACGAGCAGCAGCACTAACCAATTTGCATTAGATGAACTGCACGTACATTTAATGGCAAGTGATCCGGCAACCATAACTTTCTGCTAAAACGCGAGAACTCCACAAGAAGTAGGGTGAGGCGGTGGTTCCTCCTGGTGCCATTACTACCATACCACCAACCATCTAAGCTCTACCACCTTCCAGTCTGTAAATAATCTAAATAGAGAAAAAAAAGAAACTTTTGCAGGAGGTAGAATCAGTGTAGTTCGCCCGGGGAAGTACCACCGCCACACCTATTTCTAGTGTGAAGCATTTCTTGCGTTTCGAATGAAGGGTGTGGTTGCCGGCACACTTTTATACGATGCAACTATCATAGTCTTCAGGAGTAGCTGTAATTGACTTCAGATAGAACCCATGTTTTATATGAAGCTGCTTACCGATGTCCATGGGCGGCAGTACCACTTACCATCAGCTTGCTACTTCAATTAGATAAAAAAAAAACTTATAACTTTATGTGATGCAATAGATGGATATGGACAGACCTTGTCGTTACCAATCTGTCTTAGACCATATCTTCAGATGCGGATATAACAGCAGGTTGATGTAAGTCTCGTATTTAGACTTTACGCTAAAGTAGCGGCACTTTCAAGTCATTATCCATCATTTTAATTCCACTATACTTTCATCAGCAAAAACTCGCAGAATCGAGCTCCACATAACTACGCACCGCGGTGGCGTAAAAATCCGTCACTTATCGGGCCTTAGGCCATCTAATCTGAGACAGGGTACAATTACAGTCGCAAGCAACGCGGCTTGGCGATACGGCGGGCGGCTGCGACGTCCGACAGCGGCCGGCAATTGTACCTCATACTTATATACGAGTGTGATCTTTCAGTGTTATAAGTAAACATGTAGCACACCTTTAACAATTATAAAATTCAAAGTATCTGTAATTATAACTCTTCATTACTTAGACTGTTGTTATTTTGCACAATTCATTTGTATTAATCTAGATGAGCAAATTTATAACAATTAGAATAATTCTATAATTGTATGTAGGTTTATTTGTATGAAACTAAATTTCTGTTTACACGGTTTTTTTAATAATAGAAATTTGTACCCCACGAAGTGATAGCTAGTATAAACTAAAAATATGTCCGCGCAGACACGACGCATGCCGCAGCGACCAGACGCGTGTTCTAGTCTACAATTAGTGGATAGAGTGGTGGTTGTAGAGAATTATCCATTATTATACGGTGATGGCCAATACGGCAGAACGTTATCAATGACTTCTTGCTGTTCTTGGCGCCTGGTTTATTGTGTGGGCTAAGCGACAAGCTACACGTTTATAGTCAAATGCAATAACGTTCCCAATAAGACTATTGGACTTGCCTATTACTATTTTGCCGAAGAATCCATTACATAACGTGCGGCACTCGGGGACTGCCGCGGTAAAGATATTGCATAGCATTTTTTTCTTTTATATTAATTCAAGTTTTTTTCTTTGGTACTATATCGTCGTCAACCCATTATTGTCCCACTGCTGGGCACGGGTCTTCTCTCAGAATGAGAGAGTTTTTGGCCATAGCCCACCGCGCTGGCCAAGTGCGAATTGGTGGACATACTGATACTATATAATTTTTCACAAACAGCTGCTTACATATTCGCCGATTTCCGAGCAGTTCGTCTCGATCCGTGTAACTTTCGTACTGTCGTACCATATACATACATGTTAAACGAAAGCTCGGCCGCGCTACATGGTAAGCGAAGTGGGCAATGTTAGGTTTATTTCGTTACGGAATTTCTTGACTCAATCTGCGTGCTCAAAGCCCGCGATAAAAGCAATGCTATAGCTTAAAATGTCAATTTTTTATTATAAATTAATTGAAAAGCGATTGATTCGTGGGTGATTTTTAATCAGTGGGTTTATTATAATTTAACAATGTTACTTGTTGAATGACTATGAGCATTGTACTGCATCTCGTTATAAATGTCTTTAATTAATCATTATCGGAGACATAAGCGACGTAGACGGGCCACGTTATACGCTGCCTCCTGATATTTAGACAGCGTCTTACATTCATCAGAGGCGTTACATTCACACTATCCCCGCTATTCAATGCAGACATGATTAACTGTCATCTAATCCTTATTAAAATCAATTATACACTTGTCATCTGAAATTACACTACTTTTAGTTTGCAAATAAAGTTTGTTGGATTGTTGACTTACACACATTTATTCATAATGTCAAGCCATTGGATTCATTGGTCATAGATTGTTTAGAGTGGTGACCATTACGAGAGTACTATATTTAAAATTAATTTCGAAAGGCTGATTTGAAATTCTTATCAATGTCATTCAGTTTGTTTAGGTTTTCTGATTTATTTGAATTTTATCTTGGGTTTCTGTATTTTGCATTGTCAATTATTCAAAAGCATTTGCTACATGGATTTCGTCCACTTAGGAAACTTAAAGTAAGATAATAAGATATGTTTTGTATTTGTTGAATAATTACACTTTACAAACTTATTTCTCGCGTTATGTAGTTCTTGCGTTTTGATGGAAGGGTGTAGTTGCCAGTACAATTTCATATGAGGCGATCATCTTAGCCCTCGGGAGTAACAATGTATTTGTTATTGACTTCAGATAGAACCGCTGTTCTATATGAAGTTGCTTATAGATATAAGCAACGTCATAATTACAGAACAGATGTTCTGATGGTAAGTGGTAGATGGTGATCACTGCCATCCATGGGCGGCAGTCATCACTTATAATCAGGTGGACTGCATGCTCAATTGCTACTTAGATGAAAAAAAAAAACATTCAATGCTGTCAGTATACCTGTAAAGTCTACATTGTAAATTACAGTTAATAACCAAAAGTCTATTTGTAAATAATTGATCTATCGAAAAAAGTCACAATTAAAAGTTCTTTAATTCGCCATACAACAAACAGGCGGCAATGGAGCGCATCTCAATATTAACGTTTTTTCGCCGCCAATTTTCCGCGCAGTTTATCCCAAGGTAATGGCGAAGCGTCACGATAGAAAAATGCATTATTAAACCCCATAACCGTTTCCAATATCGCTATGATGGAGGTGCGCAAACAAACACCCTTTGGCACAAAAGCCGGTGTGAATTACGCCCGGGTTCGCTCAAACCCGAGCTTAGACCCATTGTCCGAGCACCAGGCCACTTTGGGGTGACTTAAATCCGAAATTGGGTATTTCGAAAAATGTGCATGTGTCATTTATCACGACCCTCTCTTAGTAGCGGGAGGAAAAAACGAAACTAACCCTATTTAAAAAACTACCCTCAATAATCCGGTAGCTAGACTCCCGTGGCACACTCTAACAGTATTAAATTTTTCTACTATTAATACAATGGAGACGCAAATAAATATTGGATAAACGATGCAAGCGGATCGCTAATCCTTTTTAAGTGAGAACTCGCAGTAAATACCGTGTGACAAGACAATGAATGATCTGTGTTAACTAGTTTTGTGTTAATTTGATCGTTATTAAATATATATTACTATTGGGTTCAACATTTTACGTCTAGACTTTGATTTAATATCCTAGGATTTGTTTTGACTTAATTTATGAAAAAAAGAAGAAAAAAAGAAATGTACTGAACATTTCTTTTTGAAAAATAATATTTATTGCTTTTTAAACTTACTGTTGGAATAACAGGAATTCATTGGTAACGAAAATGAAATTGAAGAAAAAATATTAGAATGATTAAAAAATCATAAAGCTTGAAATTGCGGTCACACTTTTGCACTCAACCGCATTTTATTTATACGGATGACTTGGCTTCATAATTAAATTACTCAGCGGTGTAATAGGCAAAATTAAGATAGTCACGTGTCGATTAAAAGCCAGCGTCGGCCCACAAAGAGTTGAGCGTTTACAATTGGCGGTTAAAATTTTCAATATTTTGGTTTGTGCGGTGCGTTCTACCCGCACGTGCGGCCGCGTGACTCGTGTTAGCCCCCCGTCGATACGCCTCGCTTTATTTTTTATTATTTTCATAATTCAACTTTCACAATAACAACCGGGAAGGCGTTTCGCACGGTTAGCTCATGAAACCACTCGCGATTCGGGGCTGAGACGGCGGCTTACCGCAAGGACCACTTATGGGCCCGTTTTTATTTATGTTGCATCGCTAGCGTCGCGTTTTGTGATCCACTTTATCAAACGCTTTACAGAGATCGCTCGCCGTGGGGTTGAAATGACTCGGATAATAATTTAGCCGGGTTCTTGGTGCCGAATGGCTTATTGTGTTTTTTGGCGCGGGATTAGCGAGCCGCGGGTAGCTGCCCATAAAGCTTTGGCCTTCGAACGTTTCGTCGACAAATATGAATCCTCAGTCGCAATTTCGCGTCTCTAAAAATTTATTGTCTACAAAAAGTGCTTCACTTAATCATTTTATGTATCTTGTGTTATATTTCTTTTATATCCGACTTAAGTAGCGAACGAGCATAGTCCACCTAATAGTAAGTGGTTACTTTCGCCTATGGACATGTGCAACTTCATATAGAACAAGAATTCTATCAAAAGTCTATCACAGGTGCCTTTAAACTCCATAGAATTTAGTTATGGTCACCTTATATAAAAGTAAGCGAGCAACCACCCTAAATTAAACTTTTTTAAACATATTACATTTTTATACTATAGAACATAGTAATTGTGACTCAGAAAATGTAAACTATATATTTTATAGAAAATATAAATAGTTTCTTGTGTATCCATTTTTTTAAATTCGCTCTACATTTCGTACTTACTGTTTATCTATAGCAAAACAACCAACACTTGTTTTTAATTAACCTAATAGTGCTCCCCAGTCACGTAGCACCCAGAAGTAAAATACCTTGCAACAATATTCGATTAAAAGCGTTCAAGTTTTATGACCTTGTACTGTGGGGAAGGCAAAATATCATGTGCATATTGAGACTTGTTTCTAAGTGGAATTTTTAGTGTTCCGTGCTTGGGGAGTCTTAAGTTGAATATGCACCGTCCATATTTTTTCAGTGCTAAAAAGACAGAGTTCAATTTAAGATTAATTTGCATTTAGATTTACAAATGCATTTGCCACTAATATTGATAATTGCGTAAATTGTCGATTTAACCGAATAGGTATATGATGGTGCTTTATTTGTTCTCAAAAGTTCATGGTAGATGTGATTCATATCGATGGCCTATAGTGTGCCGTAACCAAATTGTATTGGTTGCCAAATAATAAGAATATGAACTTATTTTTTGTCCTGTACATTCATAATAGTCCTTTAAAATGTGAATTTAAGTAGTGACATGAGCACTGGAAAAATCAAAACGGTTCATGTGTACGAGCTTTACCCAAATTGCCGTAACAGTAAGGGTTCCGTTCGGGGGAGACGTTTTTTTATTTTAGAGTAATTTCCCATTACATTTTACGTGAGTCAGGATCTTGTGGGGTAGCGTTTTTGCCTTCCCTCTTACAAACCGCTGTTACGTTTTCTATTATTCGCTATCTTTGTTTAGAATTAAAGTCTTTATATTTTTTCGTACGTACCATTTTTTAAAGGTACCATTGTTATTCAGATTGGAATTTTATCTAATTTTTCAGAAAGTGCATTACTTCTGATTACTGTTTTGTATTAAATTTAAATTATCTATATTTACTTTTAAATTTTCTGTTTTATTTTGGATTGATTGATTGGTTTTCGTGTTAGTAAGAAATACTTATAAGATTATATATACCTTAACATTTTTTTGTAAACAAAAATAAAACACAATTAGTATTATATCTAATTTGTAACTCGATTTAAAATAATTAATTATAAATCGTGATTTGCATAATGTAAATTTGCATATATTATATATAATTTCAATCAATATGCTTGACAGCGAGAAACTTACAGGAGTTTTTATTTTATTTTAAAAAGAAATAAATAACATACGCTCACCCGATAGAGATGGGTTCTCTCTGGAGTAAAATAAAACTGATTGCGATAGCGTTGCACGCGCGGTGCCGCTTGATAAGTCCAACGTATTGTTATTTTCATTCTAAGGTACAAAGGAACTCAATTTTTCCGTTTTTTATCATAATATATCATACCATATCATATTTCAAAATTCTCCATAAGTTTCTCCATTTTTTTTTTATTTCATATAATTCAAAATTAGTACTTGACTAGCTAGATTATATAGTAGAAGTACCTATAAATTTGTTTTTAATTATTTTGTATTCTTCAAAATTGGTTTGAAAAAGAAACCGGAAACATTCCGGCTATGTTACTTGAGGTTACGTAAAGAACATGTGACAAGTGGTGCACCCTGTAATAAATTACTGCAGACAACATAACAAATATAAATTGCAGAATTGGAGCAAATAAAATAAATTGCAACGGCACTGGATCATCAGTTTCCGTTGCCAATATCGCTGGACGCGTGTAAGGAAGTATTAAAGTCGTACAACTTAACCCCACGTCGGGGGCTTAAATATATCCGATAAAAAACTAAACACCCCTCATGCAAAAACCCACCCTAAGAAGGCAAATAGAAACGTCCATAAAGGAAAATTTATCCACAAATTAATTTGTAGCGGTGCCAAATAAAATTAAACGAATCCGTGATCAAATCAGATGGCCAGAATTGCGATTTTCTTAGCAAACCAACTTGTGATTTAATGACTTTAATGGTTTTTATTATAAGGAGATCAAATGTCGCGTGTCGAACACTAAATTAAACAAGTTAGATCCGAATAGATTAAGAGAAATCGAAAAAGATTCAAAAAATATCAACTAGATAATTTAAAAATAGCTGTCGTCGTAAAGTTTCCTATGTTTTATGTGGAGAATTGATAATCTGAATTATGCAAATGCAGCTATCGAATAAACGAGAGATGTATCAAAATTCATTTGGAGGAATTATTACGTCTATAAATCTCCATTGGAAAGCCATATGCCTTAAATTTCAACTTTCTTGCCGACGTGGAAGTGTTCACGTACGAGTGGTTTGGTGTTCGGTAATAAATGACAATTTTGTCAACGATTGTAGGTAGCCGTTTCTCGAGAGTACTATAAGGTTCAAGTTACTCATCAATAGGAACTAAGATTTATTGAAATGGGATATTTTCGGTTTGATGCAATGCTTTATGTTATTTTAAACTTCGGTAGCAACCAATTTCTTCAAAATATTTCATTATAGTTTCAATACGGCGACCCGCGTGGCGGAGCGGTTACCATACCGCTCTGACGCGCAATGGGTCCCGGGTTCGATTCCCGGCCAGACAGGTATCTGAATGATGAGTTTAGATTCGTGTTCTGGGTCCGGGTGTTTGTATATTCGTCTTGTGTGTATCCATGGTACCCACGACACAGGAGAAAATCCTACTGTGAGGCTATAAGGGTAGAAAGCGTGTGTGTGCGTGTGTGTGTGATAATTTTAGGTTTACTATACTCTTAAAATATTTCAGATTTAGCTTTGATTCTCTTAGATAAACAGTCCATGTTAACAGATACTTACTCGGTGCTAAATCACATGTCAAAGGGCCGTTCACATTCAATTTGTCTTTCTTAATTATGACAACGTATATAAATTATTATGTGGGAATACGGTGACGAAAGAGATTTTCGCTATTAAACTCAGTGGAGGCTGTATCGCCGGTGTGTGATTTATCATGTACAAACGTACATAAGATTTTTATGTTTGTGTCTCAGCGGCTGTAAATAACTCCAAGTTCTTCGCTCGGAAGATTAACGTTACTGATTTATTTATTTAGGCGTATGATGGATGGTGCGGCCGAATTATTTCTAAGTGGCGGTGAATACATAAAAGTTTTACCTGTTCATGTGTTTTATATGTGTTTTTCATAAATATTGCTCAATATTTTATACTTACACTTGATCTTAAGAACTTTTTTTAACAATTGCTTATGAAAATGAAATGTCGATAGACGGATAGGCTTTAGACGGCTAATCTTAAGCTTAGTCAAATACCAAAGGCCCCAAAGTCGAAACTAATCCAATTCTTTCTAGTAATTGCCTAATCTTTCGAGTTTAAATAGCCGGTACTCAATCTCGAGCCCCGAGGTGAACTAACCGCCCTTGAAATGGTTATTTTTTAAAGTTCCCCATTATAAGACTCGGGAAATTAAACAGGGAGGCAGATTTAGTGGCAATTTCGGAACAAATCTCGCTTTATATTGATTGTTCGTAATTTTTTTCTCCGTATGCATCGTTGGCTCGGTGATTGAGTGTGTTTTTCTTTAGAGTCAAGCAGGGAAGTGTTGTTAAGTTGCAACGGGATTTATTTGAAGCTATCTTTACTGTGCAAAGTGATATAAATTTCAACCTTGTATTGTTTAGGTTTTAATTTTCTGTCATTAGATCACTGAACACCTTTTTATTTGATTGAAGTAGCAAACGGGCACGCAAATCACCTGATAGTAAATGGTCACTGCCGCCCATGGACATCTGTGAAGAACTTCAGATAGAACTATGCTAATTAATTATTATTTATTAAATATTTATTATTAATCATTAATTATTATTTAGTAATTATTAATTACTTATTAATTATTAATAATTACTTCAACAAATGCATTATTATTCAAAAGTTATTATTAACAATAAGATCATTACCTGCGCTCGGTCTATTACTTTGTCTTGTCTAATAATACCAATAATAATCTATGTCCTCACCGTCTCAAAGCAAGTATTATATGTATCTAATCTTAATATTAAAACCCACTACTTATAAATCAAATTTCATCACGGTCATTCCCGCGGTGCACTCTCCAAACACACTATAAATCTATCGCATTTAGAGGTCCGTTGCACATAAGCACGTCGTAAACCTAAACTAAAGACATTTACTATCAAGTTTCAAGGTCAAAGAAATCAGCTGCAATATTTATTTAATTTACGTCGAAGATGCCACTAAATTATCGGCCAAACATTTACATAATTGATATAAGAAAATACCGTTTATTGCTAATGAGAAAGCTCCTTTTGTATGTCAGCGCTAAGATTTGGTATTTATTGGTAGAACATATGGGATTCCATACTATTGCAATACAACTTACTTACTCCATTCGCTCAATGCCTCACGAAGAGGGTTGGCCTCCGATAGGAGAATTCTTTATCCGACGCGATCCCTGGATATTTCTTGCCAGTCAGTGACGTTACTGTCAAGATGTGGCCCTATTGGTGTCCCAGGTATGCTGCTTCCACCCCGCGATCTTCTCCCATTCTTCCAAAATGGCCGTGCACCGAGGCGGAGGTATTTTAGGGTAGGTATGTAAACATAATAATAGAGAAGTCTTATAAACGAATTTGTATAAGACTCCCTAACTTTTGTCTATTTATCATAGATCCTATTATAAAACTGCCGAGTTTTAAAAATAATAAAATAAAATAAAAAGGTTATAACAAGTTGAGAATTACAATATATTTTCTTACATTACAATTACCACTGGATCAAATTCGACCAGAACTTAGAAGACTTGCTGAATAACTCAGAGAGTTCTTTCTTTGTAATCAGTTGATCACATACATATACGAATATATAAACTTGTAATAGTGTTCTTAAGCGAAATATTGTAATCTTAGCCTTAATACCAATGTGTTTAATGGTAAAACTATAACTAATAGCGTCAGATCTTATGAGACCACAAAATCCTGCAAATTGTAACTAAATAGCGGAACGCCAAAAAAGGTTTCGTGGCCCTCAGTTTGTTGTCGATGTCGCGGCATGATCAAGCGGTTATCCAAGTAGATCTATGGACAGATCTCGTGAAATCAATTCCATGAAATTTATTCCACAATCTCGAAAAGTTCCAAAATGATACGATTTATTAAGCTATTAAAGTTGTAAAGATTTCGTGATCAAACTTTTAATCTAATTGGAATTTAGCGTCTATGTATTTAGGTTTATAATTAACATAATTAGCGCGATCAGAAATTTCACAAGAAATACTTTAATTAATACTTTGAATCGGTTTATTTTAATTAAATTATCGTATTCATTATCACTGTGACCATCTACATAAGTATCTATTATTGGTTTTAGGAAAGGTTTTATGTAGAAGTAAAGTAGCAAATTGATGTGACAGGAATGTTTAATATTAGATATTAAATAAATACCCAAAACGTTGATGTTTTATATTATAATAGATTTTCGCAGTCTGCATGAATGTGGTCGAAGGATCTTAGTATGAAATATTGTCTATAATCTGTTTATAGTTGATTGCGAGATTAATACATTTGAATACGATCACAAGTTACTCTCTTAAAAACAAAGTCAGTATCCTCATTTTATATGTCTAGAATCTCACCTAAAAACTTGAAAAAAATGGTAAACGGTAATTTATAAGTAAAATTTTTAGTAATTATTTGTTTCGATAAACACAATACAAAATAAATGCATAACAACAATTTCATCTCATAGCGTTATCGTAAGATCAAAATATGCGATATTATCTGTAACACATTTAAATTTAATCGATAGATATCGACTCGCATTCCTCAAACATACAACCTTCACCCAGATATAATGTTGCCTTTATTTCGCGGACAATCCATTTACATATAAATTGTCACATTTTCTATAAATATTCAAGTAAGGAAACTTATTGACCACAAGCTTTTCTAGTAAATTTATTTATAGGAATAACTTGCATATTATTAACTTGCATATTTATTTACATTTACTTGGATAAATAATAACAAGTTATATACTGATGGTATAATGCTATGCCTAAGTTAGAAGTATAATCCAACAACTTTAATTAACTCTTTATGATTCCACTCCGACGACACCCATTTTATGTTTATTATTATATTATTTATTAGTTTTTTTTTATATCTATGCCTAATGATAAGGCAGATTGGCTACCTAATGAAAAGAAGCCACCGCCACCTTTGAATATTAGCAACAACAGTGGTGTCAATGCCTTGCCTGCTTAAAAGGAGAGCTTTTTTGCACCTTCCTTGGTGTTCTGCTTCGTAACACCAATGTTGGCCGCTGGTGCCTAAAATGTATTTAGACACACTGATTCGTAGTGTTGCCGCTTTTAGCACAGAAGTAGCATTCACCTATAGTAGAGTTCTAGTTTTATATAGGATTGATCACAAAATCGGAGTAGTGCCACAGAAGTCTAAGTACATCAGTAGGCCTTTACCGTCACGTTGATTGCATGATCGTAACTCAGAAAACAGAAACGCTGCACTTTTTTTAAAATTTAACAACTTATTGCTGCATAGCTGGGAACAAATTCCGTCTTCCCCTCGATGAGAAGATTTAGTCGATAGTCTATCACACTGGTCTCATACATGCTTTCTACACTCATAGTCCCACACTAGGATTTTCTCCTGTGTCGTGGGTACCATGGACACACACAAGACGATTACACAAACACCCAGGGCCAGAAAATAAATCTAAACTCATCAGTCAAATACCTGTCTGACCACGAATCGAACCCGTGACCCATTGCGCGTCAGACCGGTATGGTAACCGCTCCGGACAATACGGACTACACATATCACATAATTAATGGGTTTCGATGTGAAACCGAATTTCCTCCCAATAATATTTGATTCATTATTTATTAATAACTTTCAAAGATCAAAATAAAATCAGCAAAATGTGTTAATTACCTCTCGTTGTTACATCGACAAACATAATCACCGATGATCTCGGTAAGAGCTAATTCCGTTTTCTTAAAATAACCATTGTTTTCGTTTTCATACATTTTGATGTACTTTGTAATATTGGACAAAAACGTGTTTTTTTTTATCTGACTGAGGTAGCAAACGAGCATGAAGTCCACCTGATGGTAAATGGTCACTGCCGCTCATGGACATCTGTAATCAACTTCATACAGAACATGGATTCTATCTGAAGTCAATCACAGATCACGCTAGAAATGCTTCACGCTAGAAATAGGTGTGGCGGTGGTAGTTCCCCGGTCGAACTACACTGGTCCTGCCCACTTTCGTAAACAAATATCGTTTTCAGGACACGTAATATCATAGCACTAAGGCAATGATCAACTACCGTTTATTACAGTCCTCTTAGTACATACCGGTTTGTATATGAAATTCATATTGGTCACATAATCCACGAACGCGCACATAGATCTCGCTCGAATTTGCATTATCTATTGTGTTATGTGCTATAATGCGCAGATATTATGTGCAGGCTGTATTTCTAATGTTAGCCGATTACAATTGACTTGACTAAAGGCTGTGTGCGAACCGAGCGATTATTTCGTAATAGTTATTTAATAATTATGTTATGTTTTTACAGTAATACTATCGCAGAATTTAACACAATATTACATACTAGTCACCCATCGCAACGGTCGAAATTCAAATAAACTTGATATTGTCCAAAGAAACACGAATAATTCTCAAATTCAAATAAATTGTATTAATTTCTGAGTTATTTTAAATGCGTCCGTCAAAGATTAAACGAGGTTTAATTGACTTAACTGCATTTAAAAGAAACAACAGGTATTTTGAGTAAAACATCTAACATTACTTTTGATGTTTTCACAGTAAGATATTGAACGTTTATTTCGATTATAATATATGTGCTTGTGTCAAACGCACGGTAGCGTTCATAATGTGTTTTTAGTTGATTTTATGTATGTTTTACGCATTAATCGAAAAATAATTTTGTACTCCTTCTCTACATAAACTATAAACGTGCTAAATTCCATACTTCTCCGTCCACGGCAGGTTTATTAAAAATGGATCCCAAGTTTTAACTTCACGCATTAATATTAAATAAAAAAAAATCATTAAATTCATGATTTTTCGTTTTTTAATTTCATTTTGCCGTTTCGTTTGCATTTATTGTGGTCACAGCCAAAATATGATGAAGGGAAAAACCATTGACAGCCACTAGTGATAAATTAAACTATCTATACAACACCTAGTTCGTAAAAAATTGTAATGTTATTATAAGGAAGATCGCTCTTAAAATCATTTATATCTAAATTTTCTGAAATTAATTGTTTTAACAATTTGTATGGAAAGAATTTAAGTTTTATGTATATTTTTCAGTAACGCATTATTGACGTCAAAAACGATTTTCTCTATTAACAGTTGGAAATATTAAAAAAATACATAAAAGCGGTGCGTTAAAAACTCTGCATTTAAAATCTAGCTGTGTAATCAGCCTTAAATATTGAGGCGCGTGCACATTCCAGCGAGCAGCATTCCTCAGTACGGCGCAGGAAACGCTCCACTTGACGCGAGAGCCTGAACGTATGCCTGCGAACTCTATGGGTATTGTTCTTCAGTGTTCAGTAATATTGTTCTTGTATAGCTACAGCAAATACAAGTTCGGGTGTCTTACTGGTAGTTAAAGATCGAATTTAATGTAGTTTTAACATTCATACCTTATTTTCGTGTTTTTGTTGCCATTGAAGTAAACTATTCTTTGTTATTCAATGAATATGTAGCCAGATGTCTGTGTGTCGAATAATAATTGAATCCTCTATGGATTTCTGGTTGCATCTGTAATTAACTTCAAATAGGATTGGATTCCCATTACTGGTTGGTCGTAGGGATATTGCTATCCTAAATTCAAATTCAAATCAAATGCATTTATTTTGGAAAAATATACATAATTATGTGTAACACTTTAGTATTTTTACATTTCCAAACAAACAAGAGTACTTAAACTATATTCCGTGGCTGGGACCATCCTATTAAGCACTGTCGAAACGCCTGTACCAGGAGGTCCCGTTCTTCCTTATCATATAATATGGTATGTAACTATGTAAGTACAGTATTGATACAAATAAATAATTAACGAAAAAAAGACATCCTAAAGGACTACATAACTTAACCTTGTCACATCCTTCACACAACCACAGTAATAATTAACACAATTATTAAATATTATAGGAGTCTTAGTTCTACTATTAGGTTTTCTATTACATTCAACCACCATGTTCCCGGCTGCTTAGTGCACGAAAAAATTCACACCTTATGGATGTTCAACCTCATTAAAAATATTTGCCAATGAACAATTCTCAGTCATGAAGCAGTGCCCTTAGTATGAGTCTATTCCATTTCCGCAAAAAAAAACTGTGTTTAAGTTTTCAGTTTTGGTCATAACTCACAATATATTTATTTTGAAATGATGGATCTAACTTCTACTGTGACGATTTCAAACTCGTGCTGCAGTCACTTACACTTGACCCTTAGTACAAGTTTATTGTATTTCAAGACAGTAATCGTCTGTGTTTTCACCCATTTCAAAGTACTTTGAAATCTATGAGCGAACATGAACAATTATCGTTCTGAGGAAACAACTGGTACTAAGGGTCCCATGGTGACGCAGGATCTATGGAGATTGCATCACGACGTGCAACTCATTCCACGGCGCAATAAGTCAGTAATAACCAATAACAGGCGCTGGCACCAATTGGCGGCTCGACGGCTTACAAATAATATAATGCGATTTGTGTGACAGCTCGTGGTACCACCTGCGGGATGTTCGCGGGACCTGAGAGGAAGAACTGAACAGTTTGTATTAATATAGATATAAGAAAATGTACTTCCGTTGCTGGAATACTCCTAGGTGCTCTCGGGATCGTCCCTGTAGTTCGGGGATCAGAATAGGGCTACGGTATTCCCTGCTTGTCGTAAGAGACGACTAAAAGGGGCTTCCGAGGTTACGGGTGGCTAGAGTGGGAGCTGTAGCGCCGAGGCTGGTCAACGGGGGGTTTTAGTGCGGTAAAAATCCCGCATAACCCTGCGTTGCTCCCACGGCGTCGATAACCTTTTGAAGGTTTCCCCCTCGAGAACAAAAATAAAAGTTGCTCTCGGCATTAAATATACATCCATGTCTGATTAGGAAGTTACGTTTATCGGCACTTAACATAATATATAGAAACTAAAAAAAAAAGATTTTTTTCTATTTTGAAACAGTTACTAAATTTGAGAGCATGTCCTAATTTAGTCTTCAAGAATAGCAATGTTATCTTTACTTGATTTTATGTTCATGGCTTTTCCCACAAGTCCACGCGAAATTATGTGGTCGAGACAGCTCTGCACCTCCTTCAGTTTTGTTTTTTTTTATCTTACTGAAGCAGCAAACGAGCATGCAATTTACATGATGGTAAGAGGTCACTACCGCCGTGCGACATCTGTAATCAACTTAATAAAGAACATGGGTTCCATCTGAATTCAATCACAGATGCGTTGCTACTCCGAGGACTATGATACCCATGTGCCAACATGCACACCCTTCTATCGAAACGTAAGAAATGCTTCACGCTAGAAATAGGTGTGGTGGTGATATATTCTCCAGTCAAACTACACTGCTTTTACCACCTTGTTCTCATTAAAGGTATTAACATAAAATCAAATATGTAGAAGTAGTCAAGTTACCGTTTATCGTTACCGTTGGTGATCACAGGGTTTTAGATTACACAAGTTACACTTGGTAGTACAGATAAAATGTTCATTATTATTACACATTTCAACGCTGATCAAATTCCTGTAGAAATCCAATTAGATTACGTGATATGTAACGATCATTTATTAAAATCGAGGTATGCATGTAGCAGACTTTTTTCTTATTTTTTATCCGATAGAATTAGCAAACGCACATGCAGACCACGTGACGGTAAGTTACAGCCACCCATGGACATCTGTAAGCAACTTGTACGCCAAGTTGCTTACAGATCAGGGGAATAAAAGTCAATCGCAGATTCTTTTCTACTTTAGAAAAATAAGATGGTTGCCTTATTTATAAGTGAGCCGGCAACCACCGAAACGCAGGAACTCCTTTACATCAGAAATAAGTGGGACAGTGGTAGCTCCCTTGTGGTACACTGGCTCTGGTAGAGCCTGACCTGACCTGACCTGACCAACCATTCAATGGCTAATGTGATCAACAAAAATAATAAGTGAGAAGAGACAGTCCCATATAAATTCGTGTTATGGTGCCTCTACACCAGGGTGTCAGTGGGTGTAGGTTATGACGCGTCTCGTTATCCACGTGCATTGTTTATCGCAGGACGCATGCGTTACTCATGCCGTGTCAATTATCCGACAGCGACTTGGGCGTTCAAATTATCTGCGACCACTATGTATGTAACGAGAGACTAAATCTAAAAACTGAATTTATTCATCTCTATTTATAATGATGAAAACGTCTTAATTTACATATACTTACGATGAAAAGTTTATTTCTGGTTTTTAGTTTTTCCGATTGCTTACCTTGTTATAGCACAGTTCGGAATAAGACAGTATTTCCTTTTCATTTCATAAAGTTAAGATCATGCAGACCACATGAAAACGTGTAAAATTTGGATAAGATTAGGGTCGTACCTAAGGTCTACCATATAATATGTGTTGCTTCGAGCAGTAATTTGAAACGGCACGATATATACGTACGCTCGAATCTCCTTTTGCCACACTTCTTAAAAATAACATTTTTTTTGTATTGTCTAACATAACATTGTCTAACACTGTTGTTATTATAATTGTTGTTATTAAGCAATAACAGGTGCAACGGTGGTTCGACGTGCCAAACCTCTAAGGGTTATAATATAATACACGTAAGTAAGTCATTTATATTTGATTTATTACCTTTTTTTTCATTCCTGCGAGTAGATAGGTTCAATGATAACAAAAGTGAGACATTTATTTCATATAACGAATTGCGATAGACACAATGATGTCAAATTTTCTATTTTGCAAATTCTAGTAATCATTTCTACTTTATTTCAAGTTCAATTTTAGTGATAAAAACATGGACTGTTTTTATAGAATACTATTGCAAGAGCTAATTAACCCAATAACAGGTGTCAGACAAGCACGGGCAGCGACGGCCGCGCGTCAACCGCGCGTGGGCGGCCGTCAAACCTCGCGTGGCGCTAGCACGACCGAGTGTCGACTGCTGATTCGTGTCGAAAATGCGGATACAGCTTGGTGTCTTTGTGATATTTGGATACAACTGTAGATGAACGAAAAGTCTTTATCATAATCATTGGTACTACTACTGTCCACCAACTCGCACTTGGCCAGCGCGGTGGACTATGGCCTAAACTCTCTCATACTGAGAGAAGACCCGTGCCCAGCAGTGGGACAATAATGGGTTGACGACGACTACTGTCTCGAAGATATAGGTCTCTTGTAAAAATTAAAGGATTATAAACGATAGCCAGATATTATAACGATATACCAGCCTCGCCATGAAAGTAATTTTATACGAAGAGGCATTACACGCATAGATTCTTATGTGTTCTAGCTTTTCTTCCCTTTATTATAATCTATTGCATATACCTATTTAAAATAAATTAAATAGATTTCTATTTAAATTTATTTACCGCGATATCAATGACTAAATATATTCTTAGGACTAGTTAAAATGCATGAAATTAATCAGAACACTGGTTTATTACCGTAACTTGCTTGGAATTTCAACAACATTATTAATTTTCATATTTATTATTTGTTCTTAGTTATTTTTACTATTGGAACATAAGCAAAAACAACAACAAAACAAAAATATTTTAATTACAACAGTAGTACACAAAGTGTGACATGAGAAATCTATAAGAATGCAATGCAACAATACACTAACAAAAGTTTTAAGGGTAACGCCTATTGCCATATTTTGTCGATCCTTCGCCTATCATTTTCTCCACTCATTCGATAGATTTACCTGCTTGTACTTGATGTGGCGGCACCTTTATTTATTGCCCCGTGGGTTAGATTTATACCGCCTCGTTGGCACTGGCTTCAGTAAATAGTTTATATGATTAGATTGCTATTTTGATAAGCAATATATGCTTTAAAACTACAATTTAAGATATTGACTGTCAGTTACGGTTAAAGACAGCTTTTTTTAACATTGAAGTTGCGATTGAGCGTGCTGTCCATATAGTAGTGGCATCTGGCACTCTCAAATTTTTACTTGAGTTCGGCCATAGTAAATATTTTCCACATACTAGTGTGACCCTTTAATTAGTAGTGTTACCCTGTAATTGGCTATGTTGCTGCAAAATTTAAAGCAGTAAGATTTTCATGATGTCTCAAATTTCTAATTTCAATTTTATTTATTTTGGAATAATATACATGCGTGTGTAACACTTTAGTAATTTTACAATTTCAAACAAACAAGAGAACTAAAACTATATTTCGTGGCTGGGACCATCCTATTAAGCATTGTCGAAACAATGTTATTGTGTTTCAATTCCGTATATCCAACCGTTTAGTTATTTTTTATGACGAAGGTACCTAATAGGAGTGTTTGTTGGTGCACTCACCACCACCGCTACACTCATACGTAATATTTGTTTTTCCCGAGAAATTTATTATTTAAATTTTTAAATACGAAGAAAAGTAAAGTTAGATTTGCTTAATACTACATAATAATATAGAAGAAAAATAACATTAAGGTTAGGTAATCTCCTCTTTCTAATAAGGATATTAGGTTTTCACCCAATCCTACGAAAGCCATGGATGAAGCGAGCCCTTCTTTCGGGTTTATTGCCCCTTGATCATTACGGAAGGGTTAAGATTGAGCCCGGTCTTAAGGACCCCCGCAACTGCAGTATTTTAAGTCGAATTAGCGATAGGGTTACGTGACGAGTTATACAGTTTTTTGATGAAGATTTAAGTATGCGGAGTTCAAACGATTTTCTCTTGGGGTGGGTTGATTCTATGACTTAGTAAAATGACTTGTATACGTTTTTGAATGTACTAAAATTTATAGTGGAAAAGTTGTTCCAAAAAACCGCTATGAAAATGGTAGAAAAAAAGAGTACAGTACTATATATCTATAACCTTCATAGGATACCTAAGTTTCTACAACTATCAGGACTAATTGATCTACCTATTCAAGGCGTTTCAATTTAGTCATCTGGGGTAACAACGTTTCTGTGGCCTACCAGGTCCTACTTTGATCATAACCGGTGGTTGATTAAGTCAGGTACTCCTGGGTGCCAGTGGACACTCACCATCGGATAGGTAGTAAGTATGCTTGTTTGCAACGTCTCTGTTACGAAAAACTCATTCTTATTGCCTCTAAAGGTTTGGATTCATAATTGCTGCCAATTGATAACACAACTATTTCATGCCGAAAACGGATTAGATTAGATAAACACTAAAACGACAAAACTGGATCCGAGTTGGCCATTTAATTTGAGAGGCGAGCATTGCGCAATGTATCCGATGCACCGTTAGGATTCCCGAACGAACGAGCCAATAAAAATGCTTCCGACAGTACACGTGTTGCTGGCATAGATTATAGTGTGGAGGAACCAGTAGAGTTGACAATGGGTATTGGATGTCATAGAATTCGCCGTAGATAGATTATTTTTTATAAGACTAGGTTATTCCCGCAGCTCTACCTGCGTGAATGGTAATGAGTATTTTATGTGTTTATCCAAATTATAGTTACCAGAGTGCCAAATGTCAGTGAAATTAAAGTTTTTCGTGTAAGTCTAGCAAACTCACTAATACACATCCTCACTTTCATATTTACAATATTAGGTACTAAGATTGAAGTAACCACCATGCAAACTTTTTTCTGCTGGTAAACAGACACTGAATTCAGTTGTCCTGCATTTCACTTCATATTCATGGATTCTCCCTTAAGCCACTCACAAATCTATTATTACTCCTTGAGGACTTAGTCTGCTCATACACCTCTCACATAAAACACAAACCCTGGTTTGCGGTACGAATAGTAATTGCTCCCACCAATACATTTACAGCTTTTAGATATATATACATATCTTATCTTTATATTATGTCGCGCTGCCATACTCATAATGTCCTAATAGCCGCGTGCAGCTCCTTCTTTTCTTAATTTTATGAAATTGAAGAAGCACATGTGGCCTATTTATGGTAAATTATTATGACCATGTGTAGGCATCTGTAATCAACTGCAAATAAATTTGGAATTTAGAGATGCTGTAATATCTCCGACGTCTAAGGACCTTCAGCCGAGCATGCGTGACTCTGTTTTATTACGACGTCTAAACTAGGCTAGTAGGCTACAGAAAAAAAGTTCTACTACACGACAATAATAATAAGAACAGACCTATCACTATGATTTCTACCACTCTCATATTATATAACGGATATTTTTTGTATTTTGAAACTTCTAAATTATATTCGAATTCCAACGTAAACGTCTGTTACATTACGTTTTATAAGTAGAGTTTGAATAAATATTGTGCACGTTTTTTGTAGCTTACTGTATAACGAAGTGATATGTGATTGTGACGTCAGGAAGGCCAGGAGTCTTAACTATTATTCATTCTTGTAGATTTCAAGTAAAACACAGGAGTAAACTTCTTCGATTTATTCACAGTTTAGGAGGTCCGATCGCTTCAACGGTTAAACAAGAAATCTGTTTTACCGGCGTTCGCTCGCCTTTTTATAACAATGTTTGGTGGTGTGACAATAACAAATTTATGGAGGGTAAACTAAATTACAATTCTAAAAATCATTAAATGTTGGTTATTCAATAAACAAACAATTTTCGATCTTTAAACTAACTAAAAAAAATATTATCGGCGACGTGTTTTTCATAAATACGCGGTGTCGCGCCGACATGTATAATCATTTTAAATGGAATATTAGGTAAGATTTTGGTTATTCATAATCTCATATTTGTAATCTCAGAAATACGTATAAGATTTGCAAGAGATTATTTTACCTAATTGCATTTCTGGGTGTATCCGTGTTATTCTATGGCTAGTCATATAGAAAACGCCGCTGGCGCTGCGGTGGAAGCTCAAATAATTTAATTAGCCCAATAATGACCGGCCACCGCCAATGCAGGTGCGTCTTCGTTCTACGGAATATGACAGGAAGTGAAGATTTTATTGACACAATCAACAATTAGCACGAAAGTCCCATTTTAAAGGTTCGTCTCATTTTTTATGTATAATCAAATGGAGCTACAATTAGCAGCACTTTTGCCATCTTTACATCTAATTTCGACCTGGAAGTTACAGCAACACATTTCTACGATGAAGCTGTTCTTGTATTTCGGTAAAAAGTTGTGGTTGTGGTGGTTAGTTCCGAACATTCATATGACGCGGCCGTCTTAGTTCTGGAGAATAGCAATGCATTTGTGGTTGACTTCAGATAAATGCCCTGTTCTATACAAAGTTGATCACAGATGTCCGTATGCGACAGTGGCGACCCATCATCAGGTGGACAGCATGCTTGTTTGCTTTTTAAAATGTAAAAAAAGCGAAATAATATTAAAAAGAAAATGTGGAAATTTATCCTTCTGTGCTGTTGTGTGCTCGATCTTAAAACAGTGTGTTTTTAAAGAATTTAACCTTGTCATGTTTTCTTACTTGGGGTGTATCAGCATAGTGCCTTAGTCTTTAGGTGACTAACTAATTAATAAAATTATTAGGTATTAATTATTACAGGTATCCATGGCAAGCTGTGATCTCTTATCATAAAGTGGGCTGTACACTTTTTTGTCATTTCATCGGGAAAATAGGATCGAACTGGTTTTACTTGGAATAGGATCCCTGTTTGTTCCCGGGGATCCATTTGAACGGGAATAACGGGGTTTTATTTGAAGACGGCTTTGCTTACTGTTCTTCAAAACGATGTTGAAACGCATCGAATCAGCGTAAAAATAGCTATCATAAAAATCGAAAGTAAACACTCGTGTTTTCCCTAATTAGCGGCGGCATAAATGTCAGATGTCGGAAATAAGATAACTAATCAAGCGTGAGTCGGACAAGATCTCGGTGGCGTAGATAAAGTACTAGTTATAACCGTTAATAGAACAGACGTCAAGTAGAAATACCTTCCGCAACCTTAGCTGGAACCGGTGTCACCAAACATTTTATGGAGGTGCATAGAAACAGGCATTCCTTGAGATATCGTGGACTGAGACTAGTCTTTTTGGTTATCAGGAATAACGAGATGTTTGTAACTTGCGAGCAAGTGTTATTCACTGAAGCAGCGTTTTTTTATGTATTTATTTTTTAAACATAACATTATACTAATAATTAGCAGTAACTTGATGAACATCCAAATCGAATGATGTAAACAATGTTAGATGACAATTGCTTTTGCGTTAAAGAGTGAAGTATAATAATTATGTTCGACGACAAATAGTGAAAAGGAAGTCTTCTTAGGTCTACTTGGTCATATCAACCAATCTGAAATCAAACTCCAAAATAAAACGAGTGCCTTGCTTGATGTCAATAAACTTTAAATACTAAATATATAAATAAAAATGTCTTTAATAGAACTGAATTAGTAAAAATCTCCTCCTTTATGAGGTGTGTTAGAAATTCATAATAAATATAAGTTAGTAGCTATATGCATATTTTTTTTTTTTACACATAAAGTACCGACTGAATAATAGGGTACTCCATATCAATTACAACCTAGCCTTATATAAGGCTAATGAGTAATTCTAATCTAACTTAATTCTATTCTAACTTAAACTGCTAAATAATTGTATATTGAAGGAGGCGTCCACTGACACTGCACTTCTTTGTTCTAACATAAAGGGGTAGACACATTGTTCTTGTGTTCTATAATATGTATATGCATATAATGCAGAATAAATTGACTCTCCCTTTTTTAAGCTTGGCTGAGGTACTATGTATCTATTTCAAACTTGTAGGAGATCAATGCATTCACAGCTTTAACAAAAGCAAACTATTATCTCATGTTTTAAGTATAGGTTTTTGCTCAATATGCCTATGCATTTAGCTTGCAGGAAATTATGGGTGGATTTCACGATAGCTTGTATTTAGCTGTATAAGTGCAAATGTACCAATGATAGGCATACACTGAAGTTATTTCTAGTTGATATCTGTTCTGTGGCCGTTAATACACACTGATTACACGAGCAGAATGCCGTCGAGCCTGTCCTATTGGTTAATGAAACCAACCTGTTTGTACTTGTAATAAACTTTTGATTTGCAACGCTGCCTCCATAGTACTCGTCCGAGTGTGCCGTGTCGCTGGCTGAATAAAAATATAAGCTTTATTAACTTTATTAGCTTTATTAACAGGTCGTGGTTTTATTTCTACGTATTTTAATTAAAGGCATTCGTAAGGCAGTCTGTCATTTTAAAATTAGTATAGTAAGGACTTCAAAATAAATGTTTTAAATTTTCCTGTACTGTTAATGTTATGCTGATGAATATTTTTTCATTCAAAACTTATTACACTTATTTAATCTTTTGAACAGACACAATTTTCAGAATTAAATAAACATATATCAAATACAGTACTTCAACTAGTAAGTCCGTGTGATTTAATGAAGTTCGCAATATCATAAGCTGACAAATATTAGGCGACGATCTTATTCCATAGGAGTGACAACACATTTGTATAATCGGCTACTTGTATAATCCTTATTTCCCATGAAATTGGTTACAGATGTCCATGGGTGGGAATATTCTCTTGCCATCAGACTAAACTTCATGCTCGTTTACTACTAAAATTTAGTAAAAAAATACTATTATATCATTAAAGTAGCAAACGAGCATGCAGTCCACCTGATGGTAAGTGGTCACTGCCGCCCATCTGTAAGCAACTTCATACATAACATGGGACTCTTTCTGAAGTCAATCAAAGACGCGTTGCCACTCTCGAGGACTATGATGGTCGCCTCATATAAAAGTGTGCCGGCAACCACACCCTTCCATCGAAACGCAAAAACTGCTTTATGCTAAAAATAGGTGTGGCGGTGGTACTTCCCCGGTCGAATTACACTGGTTCTATCACCTGGCACTATTTATAAAATTGAAATAAATATCCTAATATATTTCACTAAGTGGGCTTACGTTAGCAGTAAAGAATTTTTATAGCATTTAAATCTATGTGTTTATCCTGACCGTCGTCTACATTCGTTCGTGCGATTACTTAGTGATATTGGTCAATTTCTCGGATGTGTCCTTTACGTTTCAGTGGCAATTCAGTAAAAGTATTTTCTGTAAGTGACAATAACAATAACCGTCCATACAGACTTCGTTTATGCGCGCGGGCGTCCGCAAAGAAATCAGTATTAGCTTATCGGCGCCACTCAATTCCACCTACATTCCCGATTTTTTCTACAAGTGCATGAAATATATTAGAGCTATAAAAAGAGGCTCTTCGTATTCGGAAGACTCGTAAAAATAGATGTACAGTAAACCAAATTGTTAAGCTTCCAGCCAAAAGATCCACGCCATTCCGATCTTTTTTGACATGAAATAAAGCTTATATCCCCATGTATATTTCACTCTGCTGTTGTATTATGTTGCGTGTTGTACGTTCCGCATCAATAATTCAAGATTACTTACCGCGGATAGATTTCTCATTTCTAGTATTTACTTAGCTCTATGGAGCTTCGCGCGAATATAAACCTTGTTCTTTTTTAACAACGATCGTCAATGTTTCTTCTTTGGTTTTGGATTGTGAGCCAACTTATTTGGATTTGGCTTATGAATTTCCTTAACTACTGTTTAGTATTGAGTATTTTATCTATAGAACAAATTGGCACTATCCATAATTTTGGCAAGAATGATTAATCTGTAACTATGTTATATTGTTTAGTTTTTTTTTTATGTACTTAAGAAAGTGTTTTGATTTTGAAATAATTGACGACCCGCGTGGCGGAGCGGTTACCATACCGGTCTGACGCGTAATGGGTCCCGGGTTTGATTCCCGGCCAGACAGGTATCTGAATGATGACTTTAGATTCATGTTCTGGGTCTGGGTGTTTGTTTATTCGTCTTGTGTCCATGGCACCCACGGTACAGGAAAAAATCCTCGTGCGGGGCTATGAGTGTAAAAAGCGTGTTTAAGGGTGTTTAAATAATATCTAGTATTTTCATTTGGAATAAAAATATTGAATAGATCAATACCCTCTTCCAAAGTTATAGCTGTCCCAAACATTATCATACCACTACGAATCCGTTCTTATTACATGTATTTATACGTTTTCGAATGCCAGTATAGTCTTACATTACCAGTTGGTCTCAAATAATTTACCTCTTTAGTAAAAAATCTCCCAATAAAATATCTCGAAATTGTTTCGGGCGAGTCCCGTTTCGAGAGCGGGCTGTCAAAAAAATAACGTTTCACATTTAAAAAGAATTATAGGAATGAGGATCGTACGTGCTACCGCGGAGGGGACAACTTTGTCACTGGCTTTTTTGTTTACGATTGTACCTTTTGCGATTGTTCCTGCGACCAGAAGGAAGTGTATTTCTTTTATTTTCGACTCCGTAATGAATACTTGGAAGCCAGCCTCCGTTTGGGTATTTAAGACCTCAAATATTCCGATCAATTTTTAGGACTCGACATTCCCGTATTTTTGGTGGTTCGATTACCATTTTGTTGTAGTTCTAATAAATCTGTGGACGTTTTGATAAATTTAATAACAAGATCAGTTCTTGGCTACATTAAAGAATGAATGAACTGAATTATGTATTTACATTTGAATGATATGGTTTTTTTTCAAGCTATTTCCTGTTCGTCATGGCGTGTATTGTTGCATCTACAAAGTATGATAAGAATACTATACTCTTATCACATTTTTGCTCTCATTTAAAGGTTTTATAGATATCTCTTACATTATGGTTTTGTTGTAATAGAAACCTAGACTCCATTCAGCCACACTACTTCAGTATTTTCATTCATTGCTCTGCTTTATTTTAAAAACAAAAAATATATAAATTATACACAGCGTTCTCAAAAGTCTCCTCATAGTGCTTTTGATCATATAAAAGTAATATTTTCGATTATAACTATTATATTACAAATTGAAAGCAGATTAGCCCTAATTAGACAGCGAAGTACGAAATAATCGATGTTGACGAGATAAGTCCCTTTACAAAATCATTACATACTTACAGTTATTAATGGTTTTAATATATTCCGTTTAATATATTCAATCAACATTTTGGTCAATACTTTTAAGGGAAGTTCTTCGTTCACGATCATCAGTGCAGTAAGTGCGTACGCCAGCTCCATTCAATCCCTCAGCGGTGGCAATAACGCGGGATTGTCACGCACGTACACGTTGCACGGTGGGGTCCGGGGGGTACGGGGGGTACCGGGTGTACGCACGAGGGGTTTTTCTAAATAAGTTTTTTAGTTCCGAGTCTGAGTGTGACGTTTAGGTTTGAGATATCCAGTTGTATTTGTCGGATTACTAACAAAAAATTGTTTTCTATAAGTTTAGTTTCGAAGTAAACAAATTACCATCCTCATATATCTATATTAGGGTGGTAATTTGTTTACTTCGAAACTAAACTTATAAGTTATAAAATTTGTGTAGCATGAACAATTAACACTTTTAGTGAAATTACCTATCGGTCAGATACAGAGAGAGAGTTAGATATGTGATTTATATGTTTAGGTCAGAGATTTACACTAACTGGAATTGAGTGGGAATCGTTAACAATCATACATACAACCTGGTCTCTGCATGTTTGTCACTCTTTCATGTAACTGTACTGCATGAAAGTGTAACAGATCGAATTTCATTTGGCACAAAGTTTAAGGCCCCGATTAACACATAGGTTACTTATTACCTTAGTGGACGTCGCGTAAATAACCTAGTATTTTTATAGAAACATTACCTCCTAACAGTAATGACTCTCACCTGCGTACTACTGCACTTAAAAAATCTTAAAACGCTTTCTACACTTACAGCCCCACAGTGAGATTTTCTCCTGTGTCGTGGGTGCCACGGACACACACAAAGACGAATACACAAACACCCCGACCCAGAACAAGAATCTAAACTCATCATTCAGGTACCTGTCTGGCCGAGAATCGAACCCGGGACCCACTGCGTATCAGACCGGTATGGTAACCGCTGCACCATGCGGGTTGTCACACGTACCGCGATGGAGCATATATTCAGCAAATCTCCATTATAATTCAAAAATAACGATAAATATTCACATCTCTGTGAGGGCTGGAGTGGACTCTACAACATACAACATGGTGACCCCTATGTTATACTACACTGAAACACTATGGATGCTGTGTTGGTAAACAAAGAGTTTTTTCCCTTAACAGCTTAAAATGCTAGCTTTATACAATTTACTATGCTAAGGCAAGGGTATCTTGACATATATCAACACAGAGTCGGAAAATGCTGCCAGTATATATCGCTAACGATGTCATTACACCAACATTCATACTCAAGTACGTATATGCAGTCCCGGTCGACAGACGGTGTCTATTCTGTAGAGAGTTCCAGGTTCGATTCCTAGGTAGGCTGATATTTAAATTTACATATTAATTATGTACTGTGTCTATTTGTAAGTGTACGTCTTTGTGTATACCACTTACATATGTAACACATTTAATATACGAATATAGGGATTTCTCTAATCACTTTACGCCAATTTTAATACCTATAATACGGGATACCCTAAAGCGTAATAGTTACGCACGTGCACATTGCGTACCTACCGAAGTGGGAATACGCCCTGTTTAGATTTCGTTAAGTATGTCTTTGAGCGCCTATAGTTACAACAAATGTAATACATACTTGAGCATTTTTTTAAATTGTCTTTGAATTTAATTTTTTAAAATAGACTCTAAAAATCATATCTATATTTGGATGGCCTAATGATAGTAATTAGAGGTCTTCGACTTATAATGAAGTACTATAGAATTGCTCCGTGTGAGTGTTAAACGCACAGTTAAATTTCAAACAAACATTATTATTAAAATATCCTATAAGTCGGAGACTTGGTAGCATTTCCGGATTTTCGACATTTGCACCGCCGCATTAAGAGGTTTGTGCAAAATTTTACAAACGGAACGGAATCAGTCTGAAATCTGGCATTCCTCCCGATCACCGTCCCGGGAGCCGATTGCCCGAATCCGGGCGATCCTGCGGAGCGACGCGCGTAATTTCCCCGCGTTACGTGCGCCGCATGCGTAACGCCGCGCAATCGCTCACCCCATTACGCTGCGATGCGCGGGAGCGAGGCATGGGTGACGGCGGATGACGGTTCGTTCGCGTAAGCTTGGGCCTGATGAGTTATATAGACCAAAGTTAGAAAATTTGTGTAGGTATTGCTCTTGTACTAGATAAATACTTGTCATTTTATGTACGCACTGCTAAAATAGGTAATACGGTTGTAAGGATTTATTTCCTATTGAATGGCATGTCATAGTGGATATATATTATAATATATATAAGTGTAAAACTTCATATTTGGTTTTGCTTATACTTATCTGTTACCAATTGTAAAAAATGTTTATATTTAGCTTGTCCTACTTGGTTAGTAATTTTCACTTATATGTTAACATTCATACTCTACACATTTTTAGTGCTGCATTTAATGTTGCACTTACTATCATAACTATGTAACAATGGCAATCTTGTCAGATTGTCAAAGCAGCACAAGTGCCATAATAAACAGAATGG
This sequence comes from Spicauda simplicius, assembly GCA_949699795.1. Lineage (NCBI taxonomy): Eukaryota > Metazoa > Arthropoda > Insecta > Lepidoptera > Hesperiidae > Spicauda > Spicauda simplicius. The sequence continues at coordinate 23,314,024 of OX453059.1, forward strand.
ATCGCCTATCGCTTGTACCACGCAGCAGTGGAACGCATTACCCGGATCGATGTCAGATCGAACCGGCAATCAGGCGAGTTCCTCCGCACTAGGTGTACTATCGCCTTTATTCTTAACGTCTTATGGCACATCGGCAGTAGTGGCATAGAATATACGGTACTCACAGTAGTTCAACATCCGGTCACACTAATAAAAATACAGATTTTTTTGCCTTAACTTTAATTTATAAAATATTTGGAGAATTAAAGAAATTCTAATTCGTTAAAGTTCTAAACCTATACTAATAATTTGGTTTCGTTGTAGTTGCCATGCAATACGAGTATACATATATAACAAGCAATAGTCCTCAAGAGGAAATATAACAAGTAATTAATATATAAATTGTCTTTGAATAAATTTACCATAACATGGCAAATTACTTCATAACATATCTATAGTTAAAGAGAAAATAGATATTAGAAAATCGTAACTTGAAGACTACGTCTTTAAGAAAATCCTTAGCATAATATTAGATATAAACACAAAGTATGTAAGTTAAAAATGTAGCTGACCCATACTTAGCCTTAAATTGTATGTACTTCGATAACTATTCTGATGCATAATCATTGCTCTCCTACTGCAGTATCGCTAATAAATTGTAGGCATTTTTCAGAAGCTCTTCTCTGTAGCTAATTTATGATGATCGAAGATAAACTGCGATTAATTTGTTCGGATGCCGATTGCCGATTGGTTTACTGACTTTGATGTATCTGTGTATGAAATGTAGTGTGCCTTCAGGCTCCTTGGCTTTTATTTTAGTCATTAGTAATAAGTTCTAGTCGGTTCAAGACTTTAATAAAGTATACGTAAGACAGCATATTGAAAATTCAAGCAAATAGGTATTTAAGTAAATTTGATATTCAATTTAATAGCATGTAATATAATTATTAACTATGATGAATAAGCAAGTTGGAGTGATTAGAGACAACACGGTTACAATGATTTATTTATTAATTTTAATCAAAAATTAACACATAAATCATTGTACCTGTTTATCGTTATTAGTTCTTGTTCAATTGATTACTTCATAATAATATGTTAGACCAGCGGTTGAACGTAGTTTTGATCACCTTTATTAAACATATCATAAATTAAAATAGATTTTTACTTAAAATTTTTGAAAAGTTTTAATAACATAAGGACTTAACGTGAGCTCTTAATATGGGTTTCAAATGGGTATATTTTTCAATTTGTTAAACACGTAGACAAACAAACCTTCAAGATGACCTTAAAGTATAAAAAAAAACTTACTCCCTTACAAGTCTCCCTTACAAGATGTGGAATGAATTCTCTCTGAAGCTTTTCCGGTGTAGTCCTACATTGTCAAATGTTTTTTCAAAAATATGAAGGCGTTCTAGTTCAGGGAATGTCAAATGCTTTTATTTTTAATGGTGTTCACTTAATTGCACAAGGTACCTATGCACTAACTGTGGTGTAACTAATTGAAATTATTTTATTTATTATATTTATTATATTTCGTATATATTTTGTATGTGATATAATGTGTGTGTTTTAAAAAATTTTTAATAAAAATGTAAATAATAATTAATTTAATTTATGACTTGAAAACTTTCCAAACTCGAACAGCTTCTATATTTTCCTTCTCAGCAAAGTTTCAAAACGCGACCTTGTATCAGTATCCGTGCCTAATAGATAACCATTTTTTATCTACAAAAAGAGATATCCATTGCACATTTACATAATGTGCATTAATTAGCTGGTGTCTAGTCATAAAAAACATACTAAAGTGGTTATCGGAGGTAGAGTCGAATAAACTTTCGTAGAGTTCTGAGGTCCCTATGCCGAGGTAGATAAGGCTGTTAATTGGTTAAATTTTATTATTATCGTGGAGAGGAACAACTATGATTGTATTTTATTGGTTTGTTTGTGTGCGGCGAAGAAGTCTCTTGACCTTGATGCGCGTACGCATCTTACTTCTGTGATTCTGTTTTGATATTTTTTGCATTTTTTGTCTTTAATCTAAAATAACTTAATTGGACCTTTAAGCATTTTGTAAAAGCACGAGTTCAATTTCCATTAATATAATGTTTTTATCATTTTTTAATCAACATCTTTCTATATCGGTTAAACTTTTTTCCTTATAGCGTCAGAAGGAAGGCAGTGTTTTACGATTGTATGTAGGTGCCCATGTCCTGTTATTTGGCATGTTCTGTAGCTCAAGTAGCTACGTGGATTACAGTATATGTTGTTTTATTGGATATTGTATCTTAACTGCGAGTGACGTAAGCTATATAACTTTTAAATATGGCGCTTTTGAATAGGAAAAAGAGACGGATTGGTTATTTTTATAATATCTTTATTAATGTGAAATAAAAACTAGTAAACAGAGTAGTTAGTTATTAGATTATTTAGTTTTTATTTAGGCCAGTTTATGTTATTTACTTTGATTGTTATATCTAAATAAATGCATAATTTGTATATGAGTATATTTTCCAAAAAACATAAACAGGGCATTGCATATTAAAACGTATACGCGATTGTCTCACTTGTTTTCTTTATCTATAAAGATAATGGGGATTTGTGGCTTTATTGTTTTTAATAAAAGTCTACCAGTCTATTTAAACAGGACTAATTAGACTTCATATTTATTAACAATATAGAGAACTAAAATAAATATGTATAACTTTACTATGGCAAATGTTTTTTAATATGTTCATAACTTATACAAATACGAGTATAAGAGGCAAATAGAAACAAAGTATGCGTCTATAAGTAACTAATTATTAAGTCAATAAATTATGTAATATCATTGGAATTTCTGGAATCCACTCAGCACTCAACAGTTAAAATGTATCATAATTTTACGACCCATATTGTTTTAGTTGGCTTTGGAAAAAAAAGTTTCTTATATAGTTTTTTTATTCAATTGCATCAGAAAGAAGATATTTTTGTGCGTATGTATGATTGTATGTATGTCCATTCAATTGTCACGCTACAGACCAAACGGCTTGACGGATTGTAACATATGACTTACTAGCAGAATCGACGCGACTTCGTTCGCGCAGACTATAATGTAATCTATCGAACCATTATACATTTGAGCACCACTCCTGGGTATGTCCCTCTCCCCCATCTGTAATGGGGATTTGGTCAATAGTCATAGTCAGTAGTGGGTATTGATGCTATTCCGATAGTAGTCTCAAAAACTTTTGCGACGACTGCTTTGTGTAAGGGTACACTGATCATTGTGCGGCGGCGATGTCCAAGCCTTTCGGAGATATTGATATGTTCTATTATATTGTAGAACATTTTTTTTGTTCTATTATCAATAGGTATAGTAGTGTACGCAATGCATGCAAAAACATTTTTGAGCAAAATTTTTGACACTTTGAATTACATTACTCAAGTTTTAGCAAAGACGCCTTTTAAATTCTAGTAATAAAAATAGCCTATGTTTCACAGGGATAATGTAGCATTCTCATGGTGAAAAAATTTTAAAATCGGTTCAGTGGTTTTTATATTAATTCATGACAAACATACAAAATAACAAAGTTTTCCCTATATAAAATTCGTATAGATATCGATCGATCGATATAGATAATTTGAAACGACTCACTTTTTATACTCCGCAAATGAAATTCCTTTTATTTATTTTCTATTTTATTTATTTGTTGTATTTTATGTGTTTGTTTGTTCACTGAGGAAGCCTTCGACCATCCAATCCAACTGCGCACAAAGTATGCCCTGTTTAGAAATAACGTTTATCTAGTCCGGTTTTATATAAATGTTTTGTGTAAATTGTTTCTACATAATATCAATAAAGCAAACAACACCTATAAAATAATAAGTATTGCCCTTACTATATATTTTTTTATCTGACTGAAGTAGCAAACGAGGCTGCAGTCCACCTGATGGTAAGTGGTCACTGCCGCCCATGTATACCTGTAATTAATTTCATACAGAACATAGGTTTTATCTGAAGTCAATCACAGCTGCGTTGCTCCCGAGGACTATGATGGTCGCCTCATATAAAAGTGTGCCGGCAACTACACCCTGCTATCGAAACGCAAGAAATGCTTCACGCTAGAAATAGGTGTGCCGTTGGTACTTCCTCGGTCGAACTACACTGGTTCGACCACCTTCAAAATATGGAATTACGGCCTATAAAAATACAGACACATAATTTAACTTCAGTTATTCTATGAGCAAATATTTTTTATAATATGGAAGTTGCGAACAAGCACTACTATTAGATGGACTGCATAAGTGCCTGATGAACATTTGCAATTGACCCCAGAGAAGAACTTATTCAAAGTCAGCCACAGATGCGTTGCTACCTCTGAGGCCTAAATGGGAACGTGTCGCTACACTGATACTTTATGAACTGGATAAGCACAGAGGATACTATTTCATATGATAAACAAGTTCAACGAAGACTTTTCTAGCTACTTGGCAATTAAAACTTTCTGCGTATGACCTCAGGAGGCACTTAGGTCAATAGGTGAACTTAAGACCATATCGATATTGTTATTAACGATATTTATCGATATGGTTATTATAGTCTAAAATTAATTAAATAGTAAATCAGAAGAACTTAAAACTAAATCACAACCATTATAAATATTAACGTTTGTAATTGATAAATACACCGTGTAATTTTCTTCGGCTATTTTGAATACATTTTCATACATTATCGATTCGGAAGCCGGCCATATTTAATTGAGGTTTCATTATTACCGCATATTAATAAGGAGAACGCATATTTTTATATTAATAGCTTATTAACGACATATGAGATATTGAAATTATGTTTGTTTAGTTTTTTGTAAACAGTAGTTCATTTAAATAGCGGAATGTATGTACAAATGATTGTTTCAAATTTATTTTCGTAGTGCAAATACATTAACATAACGGGTTTTGGTTCGTTTTTATTATTGTGCACGCGCTAAATTGAAGTTTTGGTTTATCACGATAGATTGTTACTAAATTTGTCTACAAAATCATTCAATTATAATCTTATTAATAAGGACAGATGAAAAAGATAAATGAACTGCTTTCTAACTGTTCCGCTGTCGGATAAATATTTAAACAACGTCATTTATTATCTTTTGCATGCTTGATATTTTATCGCAATATCCATAAAGTAAAATAAGAATAAGAAAAATAAGAAATGATATGTTTTATTCATATTATATGTTCCAGTTTTAGAATCATCATGAACCGTAGTACAAAGGTCAGTTATATGCATTAATTATTTTAATTGAAGTCTGTACTTAACTGACTGACCCAGCGACCCTCGTTCCGCCTAAAAGTGAAAAATCTAAAATAATCAGTGTTCCTCTGTACTATATAATGCATGTATTATACATAAAACGTTCTTTCTGAATCATTCTATCTATTAAAAAAACTGCTGTTGGCGCGCCTGGTATTTTTATAGTGGCAACACTACAATCTATGTATCAAAAACTGTACGCTTCGAAATTAAAATTGTATATTTTATAAAACTATCGTTTTTGTTAGCCGCCAAATGTTCCGCTAAAGACAACTAACTGCATTAAAATCCGTAGCGTAGTTTTAAAGATCTAAGCATACATATGGACAGACAGCGGAAAGCGACTTTGTTTTATACTATGTAGTGATAATAAACCGCAATAAATAGTTCTTAATTCAACTATACTCATTCCAACGGGCACGGCTAAAACCTTATTACATCGTTTACCTAACATTGGAACCGGAAGGATAACGTCTGTTTATAAAACATTCTTATCGGTTATTAATATTATGAAAAAATAGCCTTTCTATATACCGTATGCACCAAAACTATTAAGAATATCAAAAGAAATTAATTCAAATCTGGCACTGATTAAAACTCCGAGGCGCTTCATAGTACACCCGAGTTTGATGCAGCCTACAACATAGACACCATGCGGAAGAGATCACGATCATTAATCACCGGAGATCACGTGCTACATGCCTCGCTACTGGCTGGCTGGTGTTCGGTTTATCTTACTAATAGATATTTTCATGATCATCGTTGGATACCCTCGAGGCGTGTGTATCATGAGCGAAGTAAAGCGGTTGGGAATAATCGCTGGTAACGTTTTCTAGTCAAGCGGAGCATTAGCAAGTGCAGTGCAGTTCATCTTATGATACACGGCTATTAGTTGCATTGCTGCCCTTGACTTACCATAACTTTCAAACTAAAACATAGCACTATGCACTACTATGAGACAGAAATAGGTTTAATGGTAGCACAATCGTAAGTAACTACTGTGATTTAATCTCTATAGTATGTTTAGATCTTTAAAACTACGCTACGGATTTTAATGCAGTTTTTTAATAGATAGAGTGGTTCAAGAGGAAGATTTTGGCGTATAACAGGTAAATAGGTATAATAGGTAAAGGTATTCGTACTTAAATTCGTCCGCTTCGCCATTCACAAAAATTTCACTCAGCTAATATGAACCGTAAAGGCACAAAAAATAATTAGCATGTTACCGGATCAAATGACCATCAAAAGCGTATTATAAAAAGCAACACGTGAAGACAGACGCGGAAGGGCCGTGGTCATCAATCACCAGCGGTCACGAGGAACGTGCGCGCGTGCCACTGGCGCCGGGCTACATGCATTCATAACATAATAAATACTTGGATTAAAGTAATCCTTTTTTTATTTTTTAACTACTTTTTGAACAGTTTTTTGTTATCGAGGAGGAAACTTTCAAAAGGCACTATGTAGAACTCACTACGAAGGCCGTCCTCAGGCTGCGTGGAGGACACCGGGATCTCCAGTGGAACACAATCGGAAACCTCACGGCGTGATGCTTCATTCGGGCTTTTCCCCACTTAGTTCTACCTAACGACAAGGCAGACGGGTCACCTGATGGAAAGTCATCGTCGTTTATAGACGTTTGCAACATCATAGAAATCTCCGATGCATCGCCAGCGTTTTAGAATTTTGTATTTTAGAAGACAAGAACGCTGTACGAATTCGGATTTTGTTTTGGAATAGAGAAACCAGATATGGGTACAAGTTTTGACGTCCTGCGTGGCGAAGCGGTCACCTTACCGGGTTCGGTCCCAGGGTGAACAGATATCCGAATGATGAAGATTTTCATTCTGGGTCTAGGTTGTTGTTTATTTGTCAATGGCGCCCATGACATAGGGTAAAATCCTGATGTGAGGTTATGAGCGTATAAAGCGTTTATGTAAATTAAAGTTATATTACATAAAAATAGGTGTGGCGCTAGCGCCGTTACATTAAATCAATGCAGTCAGCTTGATAGGTGGAATTATCAAAAAATATATACTTGTGATTTTATTAATGTTATCATAAATGCGTAGATATTAGAGTCTGTACGTGAATTTGTAATTCTGTTACGCAAATCCACCGGTCACATTTCGTTGAAGTTCGGCACACGTACTTTTTGACCTATATTAACACAGGATTCCCGTCACTGTGGTAGATGTGTGTGACAATGGCACGAAATGGACGAAGCCACGGGAACAACATAGTCAAAAACAAAATCATATCGCCTATCGCTTAAAAATGAATGGCCATATCGAAATCAATCCCAAGAATTTGAATCTAGTCCACCTAGACAGGAAGGCAAACTAATTTATGTACTGCAATGATATTGATCAACAAGATGGATTGAGCGTGGCGGAATCCAGTTCGTTATTGCAATAAATCGCTTCACAGATGAATTCCCATTGTTTTGCACGGACCCTAATGGTACGGTTTTTGTTCTGATAATATTTAGAGCTGTTTTTTGTCCAGCCAACGAGATAGCAGCTGTCAATGTCGTAATGGATGATGTTGATTTGTAAAAAGCAAAATTAGTCGAATGGCAATAACTAGAATAATTGTTAACATTGCCTAACTTGAAGGACTAGATCTAGATTTAAATGTATATCTAACGATTAGATTATTGTAATCTCGCAAGCTTTACATTGTCACGACTACTCTTTGTTCTTAAAGGATCGTGAGGCGTAGCGTTTTCTATTCCAGTTGGACATGAAATAAGTTCGATCCCCGGTTAGACAAGTAACTGATTGATGAGTTTAAGTTTGTGTATAGGTGCTTTCCAAAGAAATACTCGCTGAATGATGAAGTTACATTTGTCAAAGTAGTCTTGTATGCTATTTAGTTTTTATTAAACACGAAAGTGCAACTTCATTTAAGGGTATTCTCTTCAAGAATATCATTATGACATATGACTCTTTAAGAAAAGAACAATTCGTTCTTTTCATTGATCAGCGATGCATTGATAACCCCTCTAGTTTTGCAAATATCTGAAATATCCATAAGTAATACCAGTAAGGAGGCTTATATAGGCCACTCGCCTTATCAGAAAATTCAGAAATAAAACAAATTGTGTTCGGTAACAATTGACTATACCTTTGTCACACTAATAAATTACGTATAATATTATTGCAAGTCATTTCATAGTTACATTTCAGCTACTGGAATAGTTTATATGTTGGGTGTAAGAATTGTAACCAAATACACGTGAACATACAAGATTACAATCGCTAGATCATGGCATTCGTTAGCAACCTTGTAAACACAAACTATTTCAATAACAAAGCAATAAACTCCTTAAATACAGTAATAATTTCAATTTTGTTACGATGGTTCTGGCCTTGGTGGATAATTGGTCAATCGGCAAATATTTTTTCCTCATCACTATCTGGTGCCGGACCACGTTTGCCATTCGATACGGTTTAATAGCGCTAATTATCACGTAATGGAGCAAATCCGTGGAGGAATCGTTGAAATCGTGAAGATCCATGATTGGCGTCGCGTGCGCGCTCATCTTTACAAATAAATAATTTGTGTATGTTATTTAACATTGCGACTAACTTCTTTTGCGTGCGAAATTACAGTCGTTTATGTCCGTCTATCTGTTTCGAATTAATGTTGAAAACCAATACATACTCATAAATTAGACGGGCTTTATAGGCACACTATAATTCTGTACAGACTTCTCTATAAAGCTCTTAACCTACAGTTTGGGTAAAATTATATGATCCTCTGGCGTTATGCTTCACACTATGCGAAGCTGTTTTAGCGTTCAGATGGACGATTATGGCAGACTTTCATTTCAGACAACCACCTTAGGAATGGCAACGCATCTGTGATCAATTTTAGGAAAACGTTACAGTTAGATTGTATTGCTAGTTAGGTACTTCAAAATCTTCAAAAGCTTCACCAATTTTCCCATTAAGGCAGTAGTAACAACATATAGTTAAAATACAAAAGATTATATAAAATGCGAACATTTAAGAAATTTTAAAACATTTAAGAATTTTGCACCTGTTGCGCATCAAAAATTCCTGCCTAAAATTATTCAATCATCCCCAAGCGAAATTCTGATCCAAAAATTGTGCAAAACAAAACATCGAGCAACAGTCGATGGACACGTGGCTCGAGGCTGGACCTGTTCGAGATACATGTACAATGAAAATTACTAAATTTTAGTAAAAAAAAGTGCTACCCTAAGGTTTAAACGGTGTTAAAGTAGAATTCACCAGGAATGTTATGTATCACCTGTGTCCGTCTAAAGAGTATAAGTGCAGTGCTAAAGGTCGTTGAGTTTTTGCTCAAACTATTTGAAAAGACCAAAGAATAGAATGAGGCAATTTCACATTTATGGGATCAATTTGTATAGGTTATACCCACGACACAGGAGAAAATACTACTTTGGGGCTATGAGTGAAGAAAGCGTGATTGTATACCAATTTTAAGGTCATTTGAGGTCGTTATAAGGATTTAACATGCGTAGAATATTAACAGGTGACAGTAACAACTCATCATAAGGTGCGCTGCATACTTAATTTTATTCATTCCTCTTCTCTCTCATCAATAGCCCATTTTGTAACTAAGAAGCCAAATCAAAGCATGCCAGGAATTCTCTTTAGCGCCACCTGAGCTAATTGCGACATTATTTTGGCAGATTGCTCTACCGTCCCATTTATCATCGCCGTGGGAACTCACAAAGCATATATCACTTACGGGTTCGAAGCTATCGACATATAATTGCTATCCGCGGCTACAAGTGATACAAGAATCCATCAAGAGAAAAAAAAACGAACTCGCGCTTTACTCGCTCGATAAATCAATGGACGTCATGCTGCTAGGTATTTGGTGTTATTTAGGGTTCCTTACCTCGGAATAATATTTCGGAATGAATATTTTTTCGGAACGAAATATTATTATAATTTCGCGGAAACATTTTCTGTATTATTATAGTTAGTGAGTTTTACCGATATGATATTAATTTTTATTTGATTAAAAAATGACTATATTATGGTCAAATATTACATCTTAAATATTATACTTAATTCGAAAGAAATTTGATTACTTAGTATGACAAGTGTTGTCGATAACTATCGATAGCAATTTTTTCTTGATACTATCAGTCAGATTTAACCAGACAAGTTGATGTAAACATAGCAACAAATTATGTAATAATAATTCTATAATATTTATCTCACATACCTTTACAAAGTTTATGTATTTAAAAAGTTTATGTAACCGGTAAGTTTAGTAAATGTATTTTTTAATATATCGCGTTGAACGTGGAATTTATTATCTCATAAGAAAGGCCTTGTCTCCGGAGAGACCCTACAATAGCACATTTATAGTATGGAAATTACAAACTAACATATAGTGTACGTAGTAAAAAGTCGTGATGGTCTCTGCTGCTCATTGACATACATATATATGTGATCAGCCCGAGATAAAATAAAAATCTTACCTTAGAGTGATCATAGGTACGTTGCTACCTCTGAGGACTAAGTACGCCTTGGATCAATATGTCTCTCTTACCATTAGCTTCAGACCAGAATAGCTGTGCTAAATACTGTTTATTAGGTGTAGCGGTGAAAAAAAAAAGAAAAAAAAACAAGGTGCCGCGGTGAGTCCCCGACGTTTCCCACAGCGGGACTCTCCCATCTTAAAATTGTACCTACATACGGGACCCATAGCTTCAAGCACAACTCACACCTCTCCGTTTTTTTCTTGTTGTAATGTGATTAGAGTTACGAAACGATATTTTATTGGCTTCGCCCGACGTAAACTATAATGTGAGGTTAACTGCTTTCGTGGCGATAGTCCCTGGTAGCTGAGGATTGCTCAACCGATAGACGGGTCGAGGTCATTATGCCAAATAATTAAGAAAACATTTTATATCCTTTACTAGCGAATTGATTCGGAAATGCTACGATGCAGAAAATTTAGCAGTGCACATTTTTATGTGACAAATCGATGTGTAAAAAACACCAGCGCCTCTACTAGAAACGGGTATAAGTCTATTTTTTGGTAAGATAACTTCTACCATTATTATAAATAGGAGATTTTAAGATCTCGTTTGAAAAAAATGAAATAGGTATCTCAGTTTTTCTAACAATTTTGGGTAGAAGAAATCAATTTGGCGAATATGGACTTATACTCGTTAACAATAGCACAGATATTAGATTAGTAAGAATATATCTAAAGTAAAAAAACTAAAAAAAAGTAAAACACGAAATATTTCATACAAACTAGACGCCTAAATATGTGGTTCTAATGACATTTTAACACTAACTAATAATTATTGTTGTTAATGATACGTGCATATTTTTAATTAATCAGAATTAATGAATGTTTACTATCGCTAAGAAATGCACGAATGTTGAGAGATACGCATAAATTTGTTTAAATTTAATGATCATATACTTGTCTATAAAACAGTATTTAATTAACAGCGTGCACATCTGTAAGACGCATTTCTTAGTATTATTAGTGTTATAGAATTTGACTTATATTTATAAAAATAATACAATATTATTATTTTCTGGATATTTCAGCTAATTTGTTTGGTTTGAAAGATGAACTGTTCGAGATTTTGTTGATGCCACCGACACTTATATTTAAAGAGCTGGACGGAACTAACCACATTGTACCTTACAGGAGGGATTAGCAGCCATCCCTATTTAACAAGAGACAAAAGGCCAGGACTCCGGTAATAATAGCCAAGCGCTCAACCGTCTCTCGCTCTGGCAAAGGAGGAATGTCAAGGAATCGGGTATTTCATTCAGCCTATCGTATCCCGGCTGAGCTTCAGGCTCGCCACTAACACGCTAATAAAGTCAACAATAATCAAACATTTAAAATTATAAATTATAAACATTTACCCTTTGTTTAATCCCCTCGGACTTAATATTTAAAATCCTTTAGTGTGTGTCTAAATTATAAAATAAACAAATTGTCAATTTCATTATTCTAGCGTTTGTAATTGAGGCACTGCGACGATTAACCAAAAGTGTTTTTTTCTTTTATATCTACTTATATTATGTAACATTCTAACAGTCTCTGCAAGTTCATTATGTATGAAAGTATGAGTAAAATGTTTCAAAAAGTAAGGCAATTAATGTTTATAGTAACAGCGTAGCGAAAGCCATTATATTTCTGAAAGAGTTATGGGATATAACTAAGCTATAATATAAGAAAGAAAAGGGCCATGATTCGCAGATTTTGCTCATAAACATAATTATCGTAGCCATTAGAATAATATTACTGTAAGGCCAAACCATAACAAAGCCAAATTAGTACCGATCGTCAATCATAGCAAACATCAATGTGGTTTTGTCTTGTTGGAGTATCCACATCCATAAATGGTCTCTTCGAGGTTCGATTTCGGAAGTTTTACCGCTACACCTATTTGTGCCTAATTATAATAGAGTTATGCGCTACTATGTTCTGGTTGTTCTGAGACGTTCCAGTATAATGTTCAGGAAAGCAGCGCATCTGTGGCTACCCTCAAGTAAGACTCAGATCTTATCTGGGGTTGATTACAGATGTCTATAAGTGACAGTGGCCACTTCCCACTATATGATATATGGTATTTTGAAGGTGAACCAGTGTTGTTCGACCGGGGAAGTACCGCCACCACACCTATTTCTAGCGTAAAACACTTCTTGCGTTTCCTTGGAAGGGTGTGGTTGCCGGTACACTTCTATATGAGGCGACCATCTTAGTCCTCGGGAGTAGCAACGCATCTGTGTTTCACTTCAGATAGAAAGCATGTTCTATATAAAGTTGTTTATAGATGTCCATGGGCGGCAGTGACACCTTAAAATCAAGTGGACTTCATGCTCGTTTGCTCCTTTAATTAGATAAAAAAATATGTCCTCTATGCTCGTTTGTTACGTCCATGTTATAAAAAATACAAATTGAAGTCAGTTATAATGGTGGATGTTAAATAAATTATTACGAGTGGATACCATTGTATGAAATGTTTAAAGGTAAGCTGTTTGAAAAATGATAAATTTAATTAATATTAATAAACAGTTTGCTAAAACCGAGAAAATAGAAGAGTAAAGAGCCTAAAACATAGGCTTTCGGTACAAATATTAACTCTCTTTTCCACACATATTTCTTCATCAGCAACAATATATACTATATGAAAAGAAATCAGAAATTAAATTAGAATTACATTATTTAAATTCATATACCAAATCCCTACAAATAATTCCATAGAAACTATTTTAAGTACTATATCACGATGCAGCTACTTATACTCTAAAAGCTTTGCGTAAATACTTTTGAACCGGTTCAGTCCGCGATTAGGGTCACTGAAGTACCGATGAACCGATGTACTAATGTACCGATGTACCGGCTTGACGGAACAAATTCGGTATCAGAAGTAACGGGCTAGATACCGGATACCAGTAAAGTTATGGCCCTATAAAAGTCTGAACCTGTGTCCCCGTCGCGAACATCGTCCGAAAGAGGCAAGTACGGACAGTAGACTCACCTAATTCTTTAAAATACTAGTTTAAAATGCTTGAATAAAAGATATTTTCATAAGTACAATATTTAATAGTAAATTAAATATTAATCTGTGTCCAACTGTATGTTAATGTAATAAAAACATCATGTTTCGGTAAAAAAAAAGTAAGAATTACGCTTATGCTTATATTTAATCATGTTTTAATACTCTATCATATTAAATAGAGTATTAAAATATGCTTAATTATAAAGACGGTTTACAATAAATAATGGTCTAATAGAAAGAGAGGCGATTTTTGGGAGGCATTGTTAAAACTATATTTCATCTTTTGTAAACTTATAGATTTTTCAAAATAAATTTAGATAAGTACACTTAAAAGTACCGTTACATACTTCTGTTAACTCATTAAATACGAACGAAATGTATGTAACATTTAACTGACAATTTTTTTTATTTTTAGTTCAACATAAATTAAAAAAATAAGAGTAAATAAGTGACCGTCATATAAAGTATTGTTTTTGTGTTAGTTAAATTAAAAAGTAGAACGGTTCGCTGTGTTCGCTGATTATGTTATCAAGTTAATTTCACATAAGCTGTACGCTGTATGCATAAAATGCCATTACACACTTATAAACACTCATCAATAACGTATTGATCGCGCCTGTCATATTAATACGTCAAACAGGCAAATTACGTGAATTCATTAAGACGTTATTATAGGGCAGTGAAATTTAATTATATGATTGACATTTGCCCTTACGGTAACAGATTCACAGCTCATTTAAATTCAATAAAAGTGGAGATATTGACAGATTAAGTTAACTTATTGATTGATAACGTGCAACGGGTGTATGGTACTAACTTCTGGTACACGGTAAATAATTAAATATTAATATGAATAATGTATGATATCTACTTAATCGATGAAAATATTATGAGTGGAATTAAAAATTTCACTTACCAGTAAATCTACTTGTTTTCACACGCCAGGAATTTAAAGCTGTGGTCAATCTACTTTCCAAAATTATGTCTTGGTTTATTCTGTTAATCTCTCATATCTTTTTGTAAATCTAACTGCAGGTGTACGTTTTAATTGAAATCAGTTGAAAAAAAAATTTAAAAAAGTCAGTGAAGTTAATTTCCTTCTCCTCAAACTAGAATTTGGCTGCGAACGGTACCTCAGACATTTCGTAAAGAGGACCATAAATTGAAGGTTATTTCGTTATTACGGAGAGATTGTACGCAACGCTTGTGGCGATAAAACGCTATCTCGCCGTAACTCATCGCGCGATCACTTTATATTTCACACGTTTGGACATCACTATTGCGTTTTTATACAGTTGCCAGGTGCAGTACCCATAGCATGAGTTTACTATGTTTCCTCAAAACAAGCAAACAAGAACAATTCCTTGTTTTCGCTAATCGATTTCGACGACCCGCGTGGCGCAGCGATTACCATACCGGTCTAACACGCAGTGGGTCCCGGGTTGATTCCCGGCCAGACAGGTATCTGAATGATAAGTTTCGATTCTTGTTCTGGGTCTGGATGTGTGTACTAGTCTTCGTGTGTGTCCGTGGCACCCACGACACAGAAGAAAATCCTACTGTGGGGCTATGAGTGTAGAAAGGAAAACAAAAGCGTACAACGCACATTGCGATACATGAGAAAAACAAGAGAAACGCTTGTTTGTAATTTTTGTCAAATTTATCATTATGTTTTCGCCTAAACATTGCAATGTAGGTACATTACACGGTTAAATATATATATCAGCAATGATGAGTACAAACGTAATCGATGACTATTTTTAGGAAATATTTTAAACTCGTACTAAGAGACAGGTTACTCGATAGCACAGCTGTTTTATCAACTTCAAAAAGTCTTCGCGATTAGTTCGCGAAGTAAATAATGTTCTAGTCAAAAATGACAAAAGTGGCTTGAAACTACCTACTGGTCATAGAATTAGTTATTTCTCTCCTGGCTTTTCTTAAAGATATCGATTGATTAACTAGACTCTTTTGCCCTATGAGCGATATAATTCTTATGAGTTTTACTTTTATATTGTTGAAAGGCCTAACATTCATCATGGTCATAGGTCATAGGTGATAGGTCTCCACTAAAACATAAATTCACTATAACTGCATATTTAAATTTGAAAAGTTTACATAGTTACTAATCAATTACTGTGTTACACGTTTCTTTATTCAAATAAGCAAACCTTGATTTATGTTAAAAAGTATCTTATTAGGGTATTTTAAAAACGAACATTTAAATAACATTCTATTCAAGCATTTAAACGTGCTATATGTATATTTTAAAAATTCTCTAAACTTCAAAATTAATTTAGAATGCAAATAGTTTACATAACAGTAAATCGTGATCGTTCCATTAGAAATCGGTGGACGTTATTTTTTATCTGTGGAAAGTGTTTTTGACTGTATTTTGCTCATTATTTTATCTCGTTGACAGGAAGCACCTTTATTATATAAGTCCATTTATAGTAAAGATCTAACATTATTTCTAAATGACGTGGTCACGATACCATTCTTTTATGGCAAGCTGTGACTTAGTCATCGATAAAAATGCGATGAGCAGTCTTTGACCTACCTGCTTGTGAAAGTATTTGTACAATAAAAAAGGACTATCTGTCATTATGTTTGTATGCTGTGTCGCTACGCCGTGATAAACCGAAACGCGTAGGATATATATTTTTTATAAACACAAATATTAATTATTAACATAATATTATTAACATTATTAACATAATATATATACTTTAGTCGCCGTGATAATAATTAGATTGTCAGGAGTAAGTTTTGAGATCTGTGCATTTGTTTAAATACCTATTTCCATCGCGTAATGAATTTAGTTGTAACCCAGAATTATTACACCTTGTAAATTTCCGTAAAAAATATTCCCTAAATATTTTAAATTCTGTTGCAATTGATGCGTACCTAGACATAATACGTCGATTCTGTTTTTCCATCCTTCCATTTATTCTTAACTAGCTTATAAACGCAGCTTTCCCTGCTCACTACGAAACCCGACTAACAGTGTCTGCGTGAATTCTAATAAACATTCAAGTAAATCACTAACGACAGTCACGTGCGTAGAAAGTATACGTCAGACTATAAAGTTTAATCAATACATAAAATTTCCTCGATAATAAGCCGCAATGCTCAATGAAAACGGTGATGCCACCGACCACCTTGTACCTGAGTAGCGCGAAGTTCAAGTGGCATTAAACAATTTGAGTGCAGGCGAAAGTATGCAAAACGGCGCAGTAAAGCACCGGCCGCACTCACTGGTAGCCGATGTGCGAATCAATCTCGGCTTAGGGCAAAACACACGGGCGGTATAGACGCAGCATTTCACCACCGACTAATGATCTAGGTGTTTTTAGGTCTCACCTATTTCTAGTGTACTTTCAGGCGTGGTTGCTGCCTTTTTTATCTGACTGAAGTAGCAAATGAGCATGCAGTTCACCTGATGATAAGTGGTCACTGCCGTCGATGAACATCTGTAATCAACTTCATACAGAACATGGGTTCCATCTGAAGTCAATCACAGATGCGTTGCTACTACCGAGGACTATGATGGTCGCCTCACGTGAAAGTGTACAGGCAACCACACCCTTCTATCGAAACGCAAGAAATGCTGCAAGCTAGAAATAGGTGTAGGTAGGCAGTGGTACTTTCCCGATTGAACTACACTGGTTCTAACACCTTGAAACCTCACCTCACTTCTATATAAGGCACCTTAGCACTTGGGAGTAGAACACATCTGTGATTGATTTCAGGTTTTGTTTCCTTGTTCTCTATAAAATCATTTACAGATGTCTATGAGCAGCAATGGTCACTTATTACCAAGTGGCCAGCATTCATGCTATTCGCTTTCTCAATTGTATAAAAACTATCTAAATCTTATAAATATTATAGATAGTAACGATTTATTTCTAACTTTTTTTATATTAAAGATATAAATTCTTTCATACACAATTATTTTGTTTGAGATGATAAAAGATACGTGCCAACTTGTGAATCCTAAGACCTAATACAAAAAAGTTTCTTTATGACAATACTCTACAAAATACTCTAAAAATTAGGAATGTATTGTGAAAAAACCGATATAATCTCGCTTAGCTGTTTTCTATGCCATCCTTTTTTGTCTTTTCACGAGTCTTTATTTCACAGGCGTTTAAAAATCAAAACGTCCAGTGCGAAAACCCCTACGGTCCGCGTCCAGCGAGTAATTTATGTTTATATATGCAGAAATGTACAAAGTGGGCGCTCGTTTACGATCACGACATCGTAATCGGTGAGAGGTGTTAACAGGAATTTAACGTCCCTAATTATATTGATTTACAAGCCAAATAGACCCTGCAGCCCGTCATTAGCCCCGCGAGTTTCTCTGAGGTCTCCTGCGTCCTTATTGTTTGAACCACAGACATCAGATACCAATTATAAAAACATAAAGAAAGAAACTATTTCACGTATCGGTGTATGGTAGAAGTCATTCGAGCACATCACATTAATGAAACACCCAAAGTTCAGATAATCAGCCAACTGTTCGCAAAGATTATAATGTTTGGTA
This sequence comes from Spicauda simplicius, assembly GCA_949699795.1. Taxonomy (NCBI): domain Eukaryota; kingdom Metazoa; phylum Arthropoda; class Insecta; order Lepidoptera; family Hesperiidae; genus Spicauda; species Spicauda simplicius. Next base: position 23,332,393 of record OX453059.1, read on the forward strand.
GAAATAGAATACATTAATAGACATAATATTTTTACGAGATATTTGAAATATATACATATCAAGTAAGAATTTCTGTGAATCTGTCATTCAGTAGTTTATAAAAATTATAAGTTTCGTTTAGATCAACTTTTTTTCATTTGCAATTACATCGTTTTACAACTGACGATGCCTAATTGTATATTCTGTTAAACAGAAGGGCAGAAAAATATTTAAGCTATATATATTTCTAACACCTAACAAAAATGTCAGTAAATATAGAGAGAACATGATGGTTTTAATTTTTACAAGGGTGCATAAATAAGGCATCTAAAATATAACATAGAGTTGCTAATAGACCGTTAATGCTAACCGAGCTTCGGTTATCAACATAATGTTCGTTATTACTTTCGCCAAAATTAAAACCGATAAAAAATATTCTATTCTCAGACAATTTTTTACATCGTCTGTGACCACAAACCTGCTTGCTGATCCGTTGATGGATACAGCCAGACGATAATGGGTCGCGAAGGCCACATACCATTTGCCAATACACTGGTTCTATTAGGCCTAAGCCAAGGCCTACCTTATAAACAATGGTACCTTATCTGTGTTAGCGAGATCGAGTTTCATAATTTCTTTATATTGCGAGGCGAGATCATTTTGTCAACCTGCAGAGCTGGTTAAGAAATACTGGTTAATCTTTTTTTAGCGCCAGAGATAAGGATATAATATTAAATAGGTATTATACAGCTTCAGTCGCTTGTGTGTGGTCAAATAAAATATCGATTGTTGTATATATATTTTTTTAAATAGAACAAGGCGTGATAGATAACCTACAGAAAATACCGGGTTCAATTCCCAGGTATACCAATATAGGTACTTGTTGATTTTTTATTTCCATTCTGATTTCATCACAGGTATTTAGTTATAACTTATTCAAGGTGGTAGAACCAGTGTAGTTCGACCGGGGAAGTACAACCGCCATACCTATTTCTAGCGTCAAGAATTTCTTGCATTTCGATAGAAAGGTGCTTCCGGCACATTTTCACATGAGGCGACTACCTTAGTCCTCGATAGTAGCAACGAACCTATGATTGACTTCAGATGCAACTCATGTTCTGTATGAAGTTGATTACCGATGTCCATGGGCGGCAGTGACCACTAACCATCAGGTGGACTGCATGCTCGTTAGCTACTTCAGTCAGATAAAAAAGTTATTATTTATTAAAAGCTGCCCATATTAGTAGTAGCAGTAGTAAAAAAAATATGCCATAATATAAATAAAATACGATATACTAGCACAGCCGATCTATGCACAATTTAATTGATTGTTAATATAGATAAACAAAAACAGTTCATCATGAAAAAAACTAGTAGAGTTAATCCTTATAATGACGGCTTATGCACTCAATACCCTTGTGTATTTATTTATTGTCATATCAGCGTCCGCTAATACAATACTCGAGTCATAATATATTGTAAGCTGTAAATGTAAGTTCTCAAGTCTGCTACAAGAAATGTATTGTTCGTTTAGACAGATTAATTATGATCAGGTTCTCGTTTTATCTAATTCGCTCTTAGAGTATTATATATGTCGGCGCGACACCGCGTACCTATTTATGAAAAACACGTCGCCGATAACAATTATTTTAGTTAGTTTAAAGATCGAAAGTTGTTTGTTTATTGAATTAACAATATTGAATCATTTTTAGAATTGTAATTTAGTTTACCCTCCATAAATTTGTTATTGTCACACGACCAAACATTGCTATAAAAAGGCGAGCGAACGCCGGTAGAAAAAGATTCCTTGTTTAACCGCGAAGCGATCGGACCTCGTCAATTGTGAATAAATCGAAGAAGTTTACTCCTGTGTTTTACTTGAAATATTTAAGAATCGACAGTAATGAAGACTCCTCGACCATCCTGACGTCACATCTGCATCTCACTTCGTTATATATGTTTTGTTCACTGAAGACATTCATCCTAATACTATTAAATAGTTAGTGCCTACTTAAGCTTCTTACGCTTCCACGCTTTCTACACTCCACCCCACACTAGGATTTTTCCTGTATCGTGGGTACCATGGACACACACAAGACGAATACACAAACACCCAGATCATGAATCTAAATTCATCATTCAGATACCTGTCTGGCCGGGAATCGCACCCGGGACCCATACCGAGTCGTCGCAGGTCGGTTTCTTCTTAATACTTTTACAACTCGTTATTCCTTCGTGTCTCTGAGGATTTAATGTTTTGTGTTTTTTCGACGACATCACCACCGAGCCCAATCTTGCGTAATATGTGATACTAAGTATTCTGGCTTGAAAGTTATGATTATTAATATACTTATTGCAGATTTTCTAACTTAGTCTCCAGGGTAACTAATGCCCTATAATGGGATATTTATATCTGAGGTAGGATTAAAATCTTAACTTGGCTTGGTAACAGGTTTACATAGGCGGGAGGGACCCCATACCAGATGGATGGCATGCTCATTTCCTATTTGTATAATATTAACATTCCTTCTAATCGTCCGCATTGTTATCAATTAATTCAATTTTACACTAAATTCATCCTTTAACCAATTATTTCTTCTTTGTTGCTTATACCAAAAGCCAAAGGAGCCAGTGTACAATCAGGTCTAGCTAGATCTAAGCCATCGCGAGTGTCGCAAGGCGAGTGGTCGCGAGCGACCTGTCCCCGAGGCCGTCCGGTGATGCCTGCCACCAATGCGCCCACTTCCACGCTACAACCTGTTAGAGTTGTGTGGATACGACTTGTGGATATTAAGGAGTAGATTGTATTAAGTAGGTATATGTGTAGATCTTTTGTCCGCTACAACTTGTTGGTGTTGTATGGATACGACATGTACACGGTGGTTACCATCCGAATATCATAAAAAATGATCACAGTTAAAACCCCGGCAAAGAAAATTTTAATTTTATTACTGGTATTTCTAGTATTGCGCTTACGTTTGTGTACTCTCATTATCTATATATTAATTCGTGAAGCAAAAACTTGAGATCCGTTTTTAAGATACCTGCCGGAGAAGTATGAAATTACGCACGGTTATTGTTGATGTAGAGACCTTTTTGATATAATGCATAATGATATGATAAACACATTACACACACTACCTTGCATTTGACACAAACACATAGGTATATAATAAACGAAATAAAACATTCAATGTCTTACTATGAAAACACATAACGTAAAAAATGTTACATGTCTTTGTCAAAATACCCGCTATTGCTTTTAAACGCAGTCTAGTTATAAGAGCTCTTTTATCTTTAAAGTATCTTAAATTTATACCATAGTTAATTAAATTTGAGAAATATTTGTGCTACTTTGGACAATATCAAGTTTAGTTTTTGTTTGGAATTAAGGTCGAATTTCGACCGTTGCGACGTATCACTAGTTACTAATAGAACTGTTGCTTTTTGGAATTCTATGGATTAATAATGAAAAAATATTCGACACGACCATGAGTATTGAAAATATACCAAATTTCAGACACAATCAACTATACCCAGTAGATATATCGTTAATTGAAATCATCTTGAGTAGCATTGACCTGGTTTTATGAATATAATTTAATTTTTGTTTGTATCAAAATTACGCAATCATAACATCAACACTAGCCATTGATTAGTTATTAATAGTAACAAAAAGTTTCAAATCGGGTTAAAATATTTTTTAAAAGACTAATACAGATCCATACATTGAATCTTCTATTAAATTTAGAAAGAAAATTAAAAAGTTATACGTATAACTAGGATATTCCCGGTACTTCACCTGCTTCGACCATGTCTACCACGGTAATCAAAAGCCATGTGGACACCAATTTTTTTATTTGTTTGAAGTAGCCAACGAGCATACAGTCCACCTGATGGTAAGTGGTCACTGCCGCCCATGAACATCTGTAATCAACTACATACAGAACATGGGTTCCATCTGAAATCAATCACAGATGCGTTAACACTCCCGAGGACTATGATGGTCGCCTCATGTGAAAGTGTGCTGGCATACACACTCTTCTATCAAAACGCAAGAAATTCTTCACGCTAGAAATAGGTGTGGCGGTGGTACTTCCTTGGTCGAACTAGACTGGTTCTACCACCATGGAAAATTTCAGAGAAATTTGACTAGTAGTTTTTCAGTGAAAGAGCAACAACATACATACATACTCAAAGACTTTTGCATTTAATATATTGAGATATTTAAGAATAAAAAGAAAAATGGTAAGTCACTTTTATATGAGGCGACCATATTACTCCTCGGGAGTAACAACGAATCTAATAGGCACCTTGTTCTATATGAAGTTACTTGCAGATGTCCATGGGCGGTGCTAACCACTTACCACCAAATGGAATGCATGTTCGTTTGCTACTGCAAACTGATGAAAAATGAAGAGTCACATCCACATTACATAATTTCGTGCGCATCTCCCTCAGGTGTGTATCTGGCCGCGTATGATCTGACACCGTGGCCCCGCGTCCCACTGACCGCTCACCACTACTAACACAACGTTATTTTAATGTTGTAGAAGCAACAAACTATATGTTTAGAGTTATACACTTAAATAAATGCCATGCGCCTTAAACAACAACAACAATTGCCTTTGCATTTTTTCTGTAGTCTAGTTTATTAACATTGTATCTACCCACAACTACACTACGCTAATCAATATTGTTTGTTATAATATTCATATTGTTTGTAATTGTAATTTCTCTGTAAGTGATTTTGTATAAAATCTTTTGAGAAATAAATGTCTTTAAACGTAAATACTAAATAACGATAGTACAGGAAGTAAGGTGACTAAGACCTGTACTGTCAAGTCCAGTTTCGTTATATAGTTTGAAAACAATTAATAATTTTAAATGCACTATTACCTTATCGGCCATAACTAGCAATAGCGCTTCATCGCAAACTGGATTCTAAAATTACACCAAGTTTCTCTGTATTGTGTTAGAAGAATGTAAAGTAAAGACACTAATACTCAAGAGTGTACTAATAGATTAATTAAAACAAACATTTTCATGGTAGGAAGTTCGTTTCCAATGCTAGTTTACTTACATCAAAACTATCACTGTTATAAATAAATAAATTTGATTGTAAGGTATAAAATCATATTAATAATTCATTTATTGCATTATTACAGGTATAATAGTTACTATAATTCATTAAAATTCCTCTGTAATATACTTACTGTGTGTGCAAATTAAAGTTCATAACAAAAATAGTTAATCATAAAAACATTTAACATTTATACAACAGTCACAATTCATTTATTAAGTTTCTGTGTTCTTAAAATTGCGAGCATTAGTGCCTTTACCTTAAGTGTAGTCGTTTATTTAGCTAATTTATACCAGTTTAGAATAGCAGTGGATATTAGTGGTCCTATTTAGCTCGGCCTAGCCGTTTGTAACGATTTGCCAAGGATTTGGACCTCGGCTCTACCATTTGACCTTTCAATGTCAATCCGCTTATAGATATAGAAAGTCTAAGCTTAGACCCTAGTTTATGATTGGGAATTTTGCTAAAACTGGTTGTTATTGGTTTTGATATTAATAAAAACACTTATATAAAATGTAGAATGTTTATGTCGTGCCTTATAATGTGCTACCAAAATATTAAATGTGTTTTAATGTCGATTACTGTCTTTAAAGAGGGTGCGATGCCAATTGTTAGGCACTTATTTCGTACATTTCATATATTTTTTTTATCTGACTGAAGTACCAAACAAGCATGCAGTCCACCTGATGGTAAGCGGTCACTGCCGCCCATGGACATCTGTAATCAACTTCATACAGAACATGGGTTCCATGTGAAGTCAATCACAGATGCGTTGCTACTCCCGAAGACTATGATGGTCGCCTCATGTGAAAGTGTGCCGGGAACTACATCCTTCTATCGAAACGCAAGAAATGCTTCACGCTAGAAATAGGTGTGTCGGTGGTACTTCCGCGGTTGAACTACACTGGTTCTACCACCTCATATGGCGAACATTATTCAGTTTTCAAATAAAGTAGAGTTATGATGTAATTATTGATCGCCAATTCGACCATATTTTTATAATGGAAGGTCGTTTAAAAAAGGAAGAGGCGCAAGAAAACGTATTACCAATATATATTATAAGATTATTATATTTTAATTGGGAAAATTTGGTGAGAATGTGTGTATGTTTGTTTCTTGCTAAAACTACACATTTTATTTCGCTAAGATTTGGCAGATTTTGACCGGGATTAAAATATGGGATACTCATTACTAAACGTGATGAAAGCGGAGCTGCGGGAAAAAGCTAGTTTAAATATAAACATTAGTAATATCAATATTAGCGTTGACATGCCATCGTTTATTATTAAATTAACCCAAAAAATCGAAATTTATTGAATGCTAATCAGGAAGTATGCATTTTTAAAACTTTCTCAATTGGAAGAGAAAATATGAAATAAAATGTAAAAAATGTCGTAAAATACAGCTAATTTGTAATAAATAGTCGTAAACTCATTGTTTTATTAACATTTTTATTACTATGATAATTTACTCTTTCTTTTTATTATAAGCGTTCATAAATCGCATATAGATTTCTTTATTTACTATTTTACCTATCTTGCAATATAACGGTATTGGACGTAAATTGACTGTTGAGTATCGCGTTTCGCATTGTGTTTTATAGATACAGGTATGTATGTATATCAAATTTGGACATATTTGGGACATAGAAGTAGTAAAACACATTTGAAATGTTAGTGTAGGCGTACCGAACTATAGAGTTAAAGATATCTATACTATAATAAATCTGTAAGAGGTCGCTGTCTGTACATGGAATAAATTTAGGTGAAAACCATTTCTAGAGGTCTTTAATACGATATAGAACCCAAAATAATGGTTTTTAGAAATCTTTTCTGTTTGTCTGTTTGTCTGTTTGTCTGTTTGTCTGTTTGTCTGTTTGTCTGTTTATCTGTTTGTCTGTTTGTCTGTTTGTCTGTTTGTCTGTTTGTCTGTGTGTTTGAAAACGCTAATCTCAGAAACGGCTTATCCAATGTGAATATAATTTTCACTGATGTGTTGTGGGAAACTTCACTTAACATTTAGTGTTTATTTTATGTAAATCGGTTTATAAATCAAAAAGTTATGTCAATTTAAAACTACGCAGTATTTATTCTGTGTTCGATAAGTGTTCATAAGATAAGTAACTGCATAGTTGAATTGGTTGAAACTAAACATGTTATGGTCTGTAAAATGTATTCCTTTGTTATGTATTTTTTATTGGTTATGTGTGTACCTATGTTATTTGATACTATACAAATCTATATCTCTATATTTATATAAAAACGAAAAGATACTCTCTCACTCATCTATTGCATAAACATCGTAGAGCCTAAACTGCTAAAGATACGAATATGATTTTTACTAGGGGTTACTTTTATGACGTAGACCTCAGTTTAGAATGAATTTTCTGATCCTCCTCCCCCCCCCCCAATTTAACCCAAATAGGAGATGTAAGTTTGTATGAAAGTCAGTCAATTTTGAGGCCACCTCAATAAAATTTAGTATTTCGCTTTGATTTTTATGTTAAAACATAGTTTTAAACCGACTTCCAAAAAGGAGGAGGTTATCAATTCGTCTGTATTTTTTTTATTATTTTATATTTGTTACTCGATTTCTCCGCACTGGGTGAACGGATTTGGATGATTTTTTTTTCATTTGAAAGGTAGTGCGTGTCATGGGGTCCCATTTATTTTTAGTTCACTTTTGACAGTGGCATCCCTAAGAAAAGCGCATAAGTCTGATATTTGCATTAACGTTGTGCGCGATAAATGGATGAATAACTCAATTTCCTGCCAACCGATTTTGATGATTTTTCTTTTATTTGAAAGAATGTACTTCAAGGGTACTCTGATGAGTTTGATACGGTTCTGATCATAGGATCCATTTCCTTGAAGCAAATTAACGACGGCCAAACCTAAGTTGTAGGAGTCCAATTGACTTGAATATAGAGTGACATTACTAAGCAGATATTTCCTAAAAAAATTGATCTTCAACTCTTCAACCCTGATGATGCAGGGTTACTTCAAGCCTAAGCCATAGGAGATGGCCATTTGGTGCTTTCGGGTATGTAATATGATTACTAAGCAAAGACACAAAATGAAAATTTCGAACTTCAACTCCTCACCCCTGATGATGCAGGATACTGCTAGCCTAAACTATACGAGATGGGCATTTGGTGCTTTCAGGTATTTAATATAATTACTAAGCAAAGACACATGATGAAAATTTTGACCATCATCTCCTCAACCCTGATGATGCAGGGGTGCTTCAAGCCTAAGCCATAGAAGTTAGTTTTAGTGCTTTCGGGTATGTAATATAATTACTAAGCAAAGACACATGATGACAATTTCGACCTTAAGCTCCTCAGCCCTGATGATGCGGGATAGTGCAAGTCCAAGCTATAGAAGTTGGCTCGCAAGTGCTTACGTATAAGTAATAAGAATACTAAGCAAAGACACGGGATATTTTTTTTACCTTCAACTCCTCTCAGATGATGCGGGATAGTGCAAGCCTAAATTATAAAAGGTAGTCACATAATGCATACGGTTGTTTTTAGTATATATTATAAGTTTAATGATAGCTCATTAACCTGAATTGTGATTAATAAATTAAACTTCAATTCATCAACCCTGATAATCTAAGTACATAACCTACTTAAGCCGTATGAGTTTGGTACTTATTGATTACAATACATTACAACCCGTTCCTGAGAGAACATTATGATGAAAAGTGTCACTTTGAATACCTAAATCCTGAAAATGCAGGAGTATTGTCATGTTATTGTTAAGAGTTGGATTTAGCTGTAGCTTTTTAAACAGGATGGATTAGGTTAGGTTGGAACATAAAAGAAAACATAAAAATAAGCGAGCAGGGTGCGGTAGCGCCCTGCGAGCGGGTACGCCCTGTTCGTAATTGTAAAAGTGTTTTGATTATGTCTTCTGCTTTACAAAGAACAATGCGGGATTTACGCACACAAATATCCCGATGCACCGCTTAAAAGATCTTATTTTTGGCCACATGAAACAAAATATGAACTTAGAATATATGTCGCTGTTCAGTGATATTCCAATTTCCTAATGATTTACTTCAGTAGCTTTGTTATCCGTAAAAGTTAAAATCAATCTTTATACGTCTTCGTTTAAATGTGGAGGAGTTGGTTGAAAAAGTATATCCCGATATTATTAATAATATTATTAAAGCCGTCTTTTGGAACCAATTTATAGTGTTATTGGTTATAACACTATAAATTGGTTCCAAAAGACGGCTATATATCCACCCACCAATAAACGTGTCGATAAAATAAATGTTTTTTTTTTTTTTCAAAATTTAAAGCAACGTCACAGATCTACTATTCGGTAGACACAGTCATTGCGATGGAGGAAGCAGTACATTATCCAACAGAATTTTTGAATTCCTTAATGCCTTCCGGAACTCCTGAACACAAATTAATATTAAAAGTAGGTTTACCTATAATCTTACTTAGAAATTTGAATCCGCCAAAATTACTTCAAATAGTATTTTCCAATTCGGAAAAGTTCAAATCAATCTTGGTTCAAATGAGGAGGAGTTGATTGAAAAAAAGTATCCCGATATTGTGAATTAGATCACTAAGAATGTAAATTGGTTCAAAAAAGCGGTTTACAATATTAGAATTCGTCTAATTAAAAAAAAAATACATAACAATACGTTCCTACCCACAAATACACACTTTAAATTAGTTTTTTCACTCTGTGTTTGACCAGGTAATCCTTGAGCGGCCAAACCGATTTTAATGTTACTACTTTTTATCATAGAATTCCCATGGTGTCGAGATTTGCGCGAGAAAATCTTTGTGACACGTTGATTTGCACGCGGGCAAAGCCGCGGGTACAGCTAGTCTTTAACTATATTGTTACTCGGTGCAATAACAGTTGTGTAATTGGAAGGGTTTGATATGAAAGTTTTATCTAGGACCATTTGACTACTAAAGTCCAAGGGGGTTACTGCGGTAAAAGTAATACATAAACCCTACGTCGCTCTTACGGAGTTGGGTACCTTTTGAAGGTTTCGCCCTCGAGACCAAAAAAAAAAGGTACTATTTATCTATAAAACAATTAAAATTGGCGAAAATTAGTAAACAAGCACACTTTTTACACTCATAGCCCCACACTAGGATTTTGTCCTGTGTCGTGCGTACCATGGACACACACAAGACGAATATACAAACACCCAGACGCAGGACAAGAATCTAAACTCATCATTCAGATACCTGTCTGGCCGGGAATAGAACCCGGAACCCATTGCGCATCACACCGGTATGGCAACCGCTGCGCCACGCGGGACGTCAACTTATGTATAGTGTTTATGTATGTGTAGGTGTGCGTGCGTGTATCTGTGTTGTGTGTAAATGTTGCATTTAGGATTGACATCAGGTATCCTCGGGCAGTGGTGACCTTATCAGGTGGACTGTTTGTTTGCGTCTATTATGCGAAAAAAGTGGCTGTCTGGGCGTGGGTCTATTGTAGTGCACATCACTTGCGTACAAAATACCTGTTACTATTTGAGCCATTTAGTGTCGTTAGCGAGTGAAGTTATTTTTTACTCAAAGCTCGAGTCTATTGTTCGTGGCAGCCGATGCGTGAATTTTAAATTTTATAGCAGTATTAAGTACGTTCACATGTTGGTTAAATTCTTTTATAAGTTTTCGAACGGACATCTAAATTGTTTTAAACTTGAGCTAAATTAATATTCTTTTAATGCCTTTCTTTAACGCGTGAGGGATTATAAAAAGGAGTTTTTGTGACCAGACAATGCTGTTGCTATTTATATGTCCACAATAATAAATGCATTATATGAAAAGGCTTAATTGAAATTGTATATTAACAACGATGTATGGTGTACTAATTTTTTTTTTTATGTTTGTGTTTAGCATGCTTGTGTTATGAGATCAATAAAAAACACACTACCGTATTCCTGTGGCTTCGTAAGGATCCTATTTGTTAACCTAGGTCATAAGCTCTGACGGTGCCAAATATCAACTAAACAATTTTTCGCATTTTTTATAAGACTGAAGTAGCAAACGTCCACCTGATGGTAAGTGTTCACTGCCGCCCATGGACGTCTGTAATCAACTTCATACAGAACATGGGTTCCACCTGAAGTCAATCAATTCGCGTTGCTACTCCTGAAGACTACGATGATCGCCTCATGTGAAAGTGTGCCGTCAAGAAATGCTTCACGCTAGAAATTGGTATGGCGGTGGTACTTGCCCTTTCGAACTACACTGGTTCTACCACCTTCTAATTAAAATATCAATAACATAAGAAAATTACGTGAAATAGACTGTAGCTTCTAAGTGGAAAAAACGGTCATCTCACAGTTAAAGTTTACGTGTAGTTTTATGAAATTGATAATGCGTATTCAATACCAGAGACTTACTGCTAGTATGTCTCTGGTATTATACGCCAACAGTACGTCAATTAAATAGGCAATGATTAGAGGAAAAACTTTAACTCAGTTTTTACTAGTTGATGGAGCTAAACACCGATCTAGCGAAGATATACCCTTATGGGTAAAGTATCCAACACACTCCCTGCATGAAAACTCACTTGCTTACATAATAAAAAGGTAAGGACACAGTAGTCATATTAGACCAGTAGAGAAACTGTCTATAGAAATAGAAAACCCCATAGCGGCCTCGTCGATGCGATGTTTGTGTGAGTGTGCCGTTTTCGAGCTCTTATAGGCAATTTTCCTACTGCTCTAATATGTCTACTGTGGTAAGGATGAAGCGAGTAAGAACTGATATTGAAATATATATGAGATATTCAAATTCACTTCAGGATGTCGTTTTAAGGAGTTATTTAACTTCCCTAGATGTTTTTATCGTGGTTGATGTAAGATTTATTATTTGACGATCCGCACGATGGTTAGCAAGCTGCTTTAATTCACACTGGATTTTGGGTTCGATTCCCGGCGACACATAAATCTAAATGATGAATTTAGATTTATATACTAGGTTTATGTACTGTGCTGAAGAACTGATACTGAGATACTGTGCTGCGCTTTGCAGCCGCGGTAGCGATTAGAAGTAATCCCTATTAAGGAAGACCTATTTTTTGAACTGAACCTCAAACGACTGAGAAAACCAACTTCAATCATAATATTTAATCTTGATCAAAAAAAATCTTTACCCTGGTACCCCACAGGCCAGCACAGTTTCAGCCGTAAGTATAAACAACTGGTCCACTGTTTGTTGTACCAAAACCCGCGGGCAATCACTATCCATATCTACTGAACTACAATCATCCTTACCCGATAACTAGGATAATGAGAGACTCTCATCGGCTCATTTGTTTGTAGCAGCAGTAGCAATTATTGAGATACAAGCAAAGTCCCGTGTAATTACACGCTTTATTCATTTAATATCGATTGTTTGCCCGCAGGCCTTCTGAGGATTTCACCCGGTATTCGATTAAGAACATTAACAATACTGACTCACTTCATAAACTATGTTGTAACTTGTTATTTTCTTACTTTGTTTCGCTTGTTCTAGACACGAGAAAAAAGGCTTTATGGTCAGTAATTTGCGCCTTTGCTTGTTAGTTTCCTGGGAAAATAATAGTTGTATTTTTCAGTCGCTTATAAGTACACTGCAGACATTTTTTATACATAGCAGAAATTACAAGGGATATATTGTTACTTTATACAAACAATAGGCTTTTTACGTCAAACATGCCTCTTATAAAAGCTCTGCATTAAATCGATTGATGATGGTATTGTTTCTGAAGAAAATATTTATAGAAAAACAGCCTTATTACAATTTTAATACTAGAACCTAATAGCGCAAACTATATAAAAAATATGGTTAGTGGCGATGTTGACAGCATTTTTGTAGGTTAGACAGTCTACCTACTCCCCTTCATCGAAAACAATGTTTCAATATAAGGAGCACTCTATTTACGGTTCAATAAAAATCCAGATATCCATATCTCACCTTTTGAAGTATATTATTATGCGTCAGTCTAGATCAACCTTTAAATGTTGAATATCAAAAGATTACTTAAGAAGTGATGCAATCTCATGACTAAACAATTTTAAGAAAATGAATACAAATGCAGTAAACTCAATGCTACGCATATTATGCAGCGTTTATTGAATGCGATAAACTTGATCCCGTCGTATAAATCAAACCGACACCCGCAATCACCTCGATTTTAATTAAATTTTGATTGAAATTTTAATACAAGTTTGTTGTTATACTGCACTGCCATCTGTTGGTAAAATACCTTGTTAGGTTTTAGATAGGTTCGGTTAGGATTCGGTTCTCAGTCAGACAGATAAATGAATGAATTCAATTTTATATCGTGATCTAGGTGTGTGAGTTGTTGTGCTTATGTATGTCCACTTTATGAATGCGATAAGGTCTCTACGTGGTCAGAAGGGGATTAAGCGTATTTAAGAAGTCAAAAATAAAGTTACTGTACAAAATTGATTGTTGTTTTCGAAGTCTTCTACATGAAGCCATAGGCCTTTTGTTTCTTAGTAGATAAATCATTTAGAGTTAAGACTTGGATCCAGTATCATTTCTTAATAATAAGATTAGCAATAAACAAGCTGTGATAACTATGAATATTACGTCATGGCAGCGTAAATAGATTTAAGACTTGAATATTCGATTAATATAAAGGCCCCAAATCAAAGACGATCGAAAGTCTACCGTATTAAGCCATTTACACTACACGACTGACCAATTGATCGCAATGAATACAATGAATGAATCGATAAGCAATAAATACAAAACCCCGGCGGGTCACGGCGATACAAAACGTAAAGCAGCGCTCAACAGAATAATTTCCCTGTCAGTTCGTCCGCGCACATTGTGAATATTTCATTCATCATACTTTAATCGAAATAAGATCAAAAGCTATCCTGTACCTACATCGAGATTATTGAATGGAGAGCGAGACACACTTGCGAGACTGAGATGCAGCTAAGATTACTGCCGCTTAGGGTTGCCACTTTTCACTGTGTAATCTATTTTGATGGGTAACAATTTTTTTAACTTTGTAGTAACAATTGTCATCATGGTACTCTATTTTTAATATAACTTTAATAAAATTTATTAAAGTTATACTAAAAATGATATACATGTAATTTACATTTATGAAATATATTATGTATATATGTTCGTCCAAATCTATCGACCAAATAAAAAAAATATTTCCGAATGAAGAAGATTATAAACCTTATAACTTTATTTTATGGAACGTCTGTCATAATGGACAAAGAATATTAACAGAAATTAATACAGGAGGACAAATATACAAAAAATATACTTCTTTTATATATCTTGACTGGAAATATAGTTACATAATTATAGTATTATATTATATAGGGTAATTATAAACATTTGTGCTTAGCTTTAAAAATCATAATCTTCGGTTACAGTTAATTGTTGTATATAGAACGAAAAACCTAGTTTATTTATCATCCGTGCACTGTGACAACCCTACGTCTCCATTCGATTTCTTTTCAAGATCGATACACAATAAATCTCTGTTTCTTTTTTCTTGCTTGTCTGTCGGATAAGTACTCTCGACGGTTGAAGAGACAGCTCGCGGCTACTGGGGTTTGGGTTCGATTTCTGTTATTTTATTTATGGATGTTTGTAGAATTTATCGTCACTTCGCCGTTAAGGTGCGGATTTCAATGAATTGTATTAATATCAATGCTGTTTGTTTTTGTTTCAACTGCGTCGCCGCTGTCAGCTAACCGCTTCTTATTGACTTCTGTGTCAAAAAAGGCATTATAAAACATTTTGATTAAAATGATTATAAGGAACATAACTTACGTCAAAATTTCGGTTTTATAAGGTGTGCGTTTTGAATTTCAATACGCCTCGATTTTAGAATTTCACGATTTTTTACAACCCTCATTCTCTCGTCTCTTCGTACTACATTGCTGGTATAGAAGTAGGTGGAGTTCAAGTCACTTAATTTGTAAAATTGTATTAAGTACTTTTGAAAAACAGAACAAGTATGATTCAACCGTGGAGGTAAACATCGCAACTCATCGTCGTCGTCAACCCATTATTGTCCCACTGCTGGGCACGGGTCTTACGGGGTTATAGGCCATAGTCCACCGTACTGGCCAAATATTGGTGGACTTAACACACCTCCGATAATTTTTTTTAAACTTAACTGCAAAGGAAAGAACTGTATTAAGCTACAAATCGCAACTCATATTTGTAGCTTAATACAGTTTGCGTTTCAATCGAAGGATCATATCAGGCGGTCATCTAAGTCCTCGGGAGTAGCAATGAAGTTGTGATCGACTTCAGAAAGAATTTCCTATCCATGTGAGGTTTTCTACCGATTTCCATGGACAGTGACTACTTACTTATTATCAAGTAGACTCGTTTGCTATACTGTAAAAAATACATATGACAAAAAACAACACTGGCGAATTCTTGCTACTGTTATTGCTACTAACAATTACTAGTTGCAGTATTATTTCTTAAAGGAACTTTAAATAACGATATTATAATAAGTAAACCATTTTCGTAAATTTTAAGTTTAAAGCTATTTCTTCTTACATTCTATTGTGTATTTCTATTACTAGTATTTACTGTCAGGTAATAGGTATATACCTCATGTCGAACAATTATTTCCTCATACAGCGTATAGATAACAATTTATCGAATCGTGACCGGTTAGCGACGATGAACATTATTCAAGTGATCGTGATCACTTCGCGTCACAATAATTATATCAGATCAAACAAACGTGCTTTATTTTATGGCGTGATTGTATTGATTGGGTTGGGTTTTTTATATGCCTGTTGTTAGTTTGATTTTAGAGCTCTCCTTTGACTAAGTAACACCCGTTTTAGACCTGCATAAGGTGAATCAATCGAGGGTTTGAAATGAAATGAAATGAAATGTCTTTATTTTGCATAGGCCTACGGAGGCACTTACAAATTGTCAGTTACATATATATATTTTTTTACACTACCACCGGATCGGAACACAATCTCAACTGAGAAGATCCGGCAAGAAACTCAGTGGGTTTGTATTTATGCCTTGTATATCTTTTTTTTATGGCCATATTGTTTTTACATTGGTTATAAAAGTTAGCTCCAGTATCTTGCCTTATATTTGGCTGTGCAAGATGCATATTTGGCAGGATACGCTACACTTTGACATTTAAATAATTACGGTAACGTATTTCCTAGTTCTGCTTCCAGACAAACACCTTTACCAGTCAGAGAGTGACAGCACAGTAGACATATTAGACCAGTAGGGAAACTGCCTATAAGCGCTCAAAAACGGCACACTCACTACTACTGAAACACCGCGATAACCCCATAGCGGCCTCGTCGATGAGATGTTTGTGTGAGTGTGCTGTTTTCGAGCGCTTGAAGTCAGTTTCCCTACTGGTCTAATATGTCTACTGTGGTGACAAGTTAACTATAATGCTAAGGTTAACTAAGCAATAGTCTTTAAGATTTTTAATCAATAAAGTTGTCCCGTTCTGGTTCCCTTCATCACGTCGTGGTTTCAGTAACATTTACTCACACTTTAAATATGTATTAGAAATAAAAGGGTCAAAGGTTTGTAACATATTTTAATTCGTTGTTAAAGCGATTAATAAATCTATTTCTTTTTTATGTTGAAGTAGATAACGACCGTACCGGGTGACTGAAATTAAAGATGATTGCTAAAAATAAACAACTACATGCTCGTATTAGTAAATTCAATAACAACAAAATATGGTATATTGAATTCTCTAATGCCCAACGCATTAGAGAATTCAACTCTTTAATACATGTGTATACGTGGTGCAAATGACTCTACTTTGCTAAACTCTTTACACAAGAACACTTGAATAATAAACATCATTGTTATGTGATTGAAATAGCTATATCCACTATAGCTATTTCAACTAATATCAGTGTCAGTGCTGTTGAGTAGAAGTTCAGCCAACAAAATATCATGCATAAGTTAAAAAAATCAGAACTTTTCGACGTTAATCTAAACCTTAAAGCTGGAAGCCGAAATTAATGCTAATAGTTCTATAAACATTTAATAGCAACATCGGTAACATCTCAAACAACGGCCTCGACCTACTTCCAGCGCCCAAATTATTTAAATTATTTATACATTCGAGGTGCAAATTATACGTTGTCATTACGTTACGATATATATCATATAATGATCTGTTGTTTATTCATAGTTATTCATTAAACACGCCCCGATCGAATTACAGTTCCATGAGACCACACATCAACTTGTTATGATTTATTTAATTGTTTCGCGCCGTTAGTGTAAATATTTGGTCTCACCTGGGCATATTATTAATTATTATATATTATTAATGTTACTACTGTCGAAAGTAGGAGAATCTTCTGGAGTTCGACATAGAATGACCCACTAACACACCTAGTTCGGAGAAATAACAGCTATGTTGAGTATGGTTGAAATAAAAAAAATATGTTTGCTGTAGTTAAACACATTTTTTTTTTTACTTTTGTTAGTAGTTAGATTTTTTTTATCTGATCAAAATAGCAAAAGAGCACGCAGTTCACCTGATGGTAAGTGGTCACTGCCAACCATAGACATCTGTAAGCAATTTCAAATAGAACATGGATTCTGTGTGAAATCAATCACAGACGCGTTGCTACTCCCAAGGACTATAATAGTCGCCTCATATAAAAGTGTGTGTCATATAAAACCACATCCTTATATCATGCTTCATGCTGGAAATAGGTGTGGCGGACGTACTTCCCCGGTCAATCTACACTGGTTCTTCCACCTGCAAAATATTCTAATACATAAATTTGTTGTAACTAATATCAATAAAGCTTGCCAGAAGCAATTTTGGCTATGTCATATTCGTGCGGCGCATTATTTAGTTACTTTAGTATTTTTAATAAATCACCAAAGGAAAATCCTTACTAAACAGACTTAAGGAAAACGCTGGCGGTGGCTGTCGCAGAAACTTTTTTATAACAATTAATATTCTACAAAAAGTGAGGCTAATTATGATGTAACATTTAACCATTATCAGATCGTTTACCATGAACAAAGATCATAAAAGAGCCAGTGTCTTGGATTCTTCACGCGAATTATGGCTTTTAAAGGTCAATTAATAAAATATGAGTTTCATAGGCTAGGCGCTGGCTACCTGCTACATGTTTCCATTGCTTATAAATTGTTACAAAACAAGTTTTTATGCATTCACATTATCGTTTTCTTGAGCGTGTAATCTAATGTTAACGAGTTTACATCTATAGTTATTTTTCCAAATGCGATGTAATTGAAATATATTAAGGAGGAACAAAATTATTAAAAATCAAAATATCTCCGAAAACGAACATATAATTTTAAATAAGTTAGATTGGCAACAAATAAACAAAAAGTACAGACAGGGCTGTACAAATGGTGATTTGGTCTATATATCCAGCACCTAGACTACACCAAAAGTGCCAGTTTACCGTAAAGAAAGTGATTGATGGCAGAGAGCTGCCGCCTCAATAAGCGCGTAATGGCGGCGTGGCCTACAATTATTGCAGTTTGCAATTACATCTGACCTTTGATTGAGCGATGGATGCGTAACGAAATGCTTTATGGTTATCGAAATTATGTTTTAGGGTTCCGTACATGGAGGATAAAAACGGAACACTATTAATAAAACTATGTTGTCCATCTGCCTGTCTACCTACCAATCTGTCACAAGGATTATCGTCAACCCATTATTGTCCCAGTGCTGGGGATGGGTCTACTCTCGGAATGAGAGAGTTTTAGGCCCAAGTCCACCGAGCTGGCCAAGTGCGCATTGGTGGACACAAACATCTCCGAGAGCTGTTTTTTTAAAGAACTCTCGGGTGTGTAGGTTTCCTCACGATGTTTTACTTCATCGAAAAGCAGTGATAATTAATTTCTAAAACGCCCATAAATCAATGGTGCGTGCCCGGGTTTGAATCTAGGCTATCACTGCTCTATCACAACACAGTCACAAGAATATATCTCGTGAATCGGTATAGCTAGACAGTAGATTTTTCAGATGATGTAATTCTGTTGCCGCTATAACAGCAAATACTAAAAGCAGAAGAACATAAATATTTAAGGGGCCACCATATAAGAGACATGATGCTTTGCAGTTTTTATAGATATACGGAACCCTAATTGTACGATTCCGACTCGAACTTGACCGATATTTTCTTTATAAAACAATTTGTTGCTATTAGCGTTGAAAGGCACACTTTTGGATTAATTAAAATATGTTGCGTAGTTTATTTTTGTGTATTTAATATTCAGGCCACCTGATGTTAATTGGTCTGTTGCCCATGAACTTTCTATTCACGTGACTACAAATATGATTAGTGTCCTGAAGTCGACCACAGCCTCTCTGCGTGAACATATCCTTCAAATCAAAATAACAGCGTGTGAATTTTTTTTACGACAGTAAAAAGGTGTAGCGATGGTGCCTATAGAGACAAAGTATGGAGGTTTCTACCATATTTAAATAATAAGCAATATATTTTGCTGTATCATAGATGTATCAAAAGACATTGTCCACCTAGTGGTAAGTTTTTACTGCAGCTAATAGAGTTCAGTTATCAATTTATTTATTTATTTAATTCCAGATAAGATTAGGGTCTATTGAGGTTAGTCGCAGATGCCTAGGTGAAGCGAGTCCCCCGGAGTAGCCTAAAACTAAGAAACATCTCAGAAAACTATATCTTCATCACCACATCTTATAAACCAGAACACAGTAGTGCTCAACACGTTAATGGGTAGAAACAAGTGTGGCGGTGATATTTGTAAAGTTAAACCACAAAAGATACCTAAAAAGCAACAAGTAAGTTTACAGCTTAGTTATTAAAAAAATATCGTTAATAAAAAAATATTTGACCATCGCGCAAAAGATGGGGTCAACTGCATTAGGTCCTTAGGTCAACTGCATTCTCGAGATCTAAATTGGAAGGTATTACCAATACTATATGTATCTCACTGATGTTGACGTAGTGAATAACTTTTAATTTCATATTTTAATAAATGTACCTATGTATTTATTTTTAAATAAATTTGTAGAATGAGATAAACCATACTTACAATCATTCATCTCTCATCCATCAGCCCTTGAAAGTCCAATGCTGGACACAGGTCTCCTAATCTGCACCACTTCGACTCGCCGACTTCTTCAGGTCATGCGAGTAGATACAATAATAATGATCAGTGTCATTAAAACATATTTGCTAGTACATATAAAACATACTGTTAGTACTATATTTAAGTCCTGCAAAGACTCCTTAAGCCACTTTCGTCTAACTGAAGCCCTTAAAAGTTAATCGTATTTCTTCTCTTTGCAAGCTCTTAGCATTATCAGTGGATCGGGTTACGTGCTAATTACCAAGCCGGTCTGTATGTATGTATATACCTGAGTTGAGAGTGAACGTCTTTATATCTGCGCTCGTGACCGATCCGAGATTCGACGCCTGCAGATAGATGCTGTCCTCACGACTCGTGTGAAAAATGCCCGCTGAGGCACTAAGGAAAACAAACAAATCCTTAATCGCGTTATAGGTGACTGAGGTCGATTGTCTGCGGAAGATATCTGTTGACGGAAAGTTGCGATTGTTTGAGGTATTTGCGATTTTTATGTGAATATCTGTGCTGGTGTTAGGCTACTTTTTTACTACAGGTACATCTGAACCTAGTACACTACAACCCCCCCCCCCCCGGTGGCCGTCCTCAGCGCTGCTTGGGGGACTTCTGGATCTCCAACGGAACACAACCGGAGTCCCCCGAGTGCGTTACCTATTTCAGGCTCTTCCCTGGAGAGCGAATACGCTCAACACACCTTCTGTTATTTACGGCGGCATGCGACCACACATGCCACCGTCCTTACCGGAGTCGCTTGGTTGGACGGCTCGAGCCTCCACTCTAGCCGCCCGCAAGCCCGAATGCCCCTTTTAGTCGCCTCGTACGACAGGCAGGCGATACCGTAGCCCTATTCTGGTCCCGGGACTACAGAGACAGGTACATCTGAACTTAACATTAAATAACTATTAACCTTAACATCATCACTGTAATTTTTGGATAAATGTTTTGCAAGACTGTATTGCTCCCATATCTCTAGCGTTAAGCAGTTCTTGTGCTTTGGCACAATAGTTTGGTTGCCAGCTCACTTTTAATCGAAGCGACCGTCCTAGTCCTCGGATTTAGTAATTTGTGATTCATTTCAGATACATTCCTTGTTCTATAAGAAGTTGCTTTAGATGTCCATGCGCGTCTGAAGCCACTTATCATCAGGTAGACTACACACTCGTTTACTGCGTCAAGAAATTAATATCTGGCCTTAAAATTCTGTCAATCCAGCTACTAGCTTTTCATAGTCTCCTGTTGAATAAAAACCTACTTTAATGAGAGTTTGAGATTAAGTTTGATTTAAGTAATCCTTAGGATATTGTCTGTTAAGTACATCCAACATCTTCCATGTGACAAGCACTGGTTGCACGACCGGCATCATTCAAACATAGCTGTTCAATTCAGTCAATTGTGGAAAAACAATCATAAGTTTTATACATTAAGCACAAGAACGTTATATTTCTAAAATGTATACAGATAAAGAAATATTAAAACTCTAAATGGCGATATTAATTTCAATTCAAATAAATAAAACATAATGTTATTGTTAACAATCGTGTTAATATGTGTCATTATTTCATACGCTAACATGAGGTTAAGTTTTATCATTTTTATTACCTTCAAGTCATTTTCATTTCACAATAACAATCTATCAACACAGCTATATAAATAACTCTATACTTAAAACTTAAAGTATAACATATGCCTTATTAATTTGAAACGGATACTTACCGCCCTTTCTTATACAGATTCTTAATGCAAGTTTATATCAAGTATAATAACAAGAATCGTAACTCACGAAACCGACAATAATATATTGATCGGATGACAGATCCCTACAGATTATATACATTTAATTGCAGAACCATTTTAATTGGAATATTAATGAATGGTCCGGTGATATATCGCCTACCATATTTCCAAACAAAATATTTTAGTGCTGAGAGATTGAAGAGGAAAACAAGTACTTACGACCCATTTAAATAATTATGTTAACTAATATTATTTTTAAAATTTAAATTTATGTAACTTAGGTGCGAGAGTCGTTAAGAGATGAATATCTTTAAAAGGTGCTAGATTGTTTTTAAAACACTTAAGTAGCAAATGGACACCTGGAGGTAAGTGGTTACTGACGCCCACGGAGATCTGTAGGCAACTAAGAACATAAGAGTTCTATCTGAAGTCAATCATAGATTTGTTTCTAGTCGTTGTGACAAGGAATAGGATGAACGTCTCATATAGGTGAGCCGGTAACTACACCCTTCCCTCGGAACGCAGGAAGCAATTCACCCTAGAAATAGGTAATAGGCGGTAATACCTCCCCGATGGAACCATATACGTTTAACCACGGTTAATACGGTTCAATTATACCGCCACCAGAACGTCGTCTTCTGTCTATATCGTCTTCAGATTTCAGAGGTCCACTGCTATAATTGCTCTCGGCGATATATAGTCCACCAATTCGCACTTGGCCAGCGCGGTGGACTATGGCCTAAACTCTCTCATTCCGAGAGAAGACCCGTGCCCAGCAGTGGGACAGTAATGGGTTGACGACGATATATACTTGGTATTATACATTTTGAGATGCATATGTAGTATGTGCCTATATAAAAACAAATTGAAGAAGTACAGAAACATAATTAAATATACTCATATGTACTTAAAATTATTAAACAAAATTCTAAATACTGAAGATATTTAAAAATTCCGATAGCACTTGATTTACTAAGATACTGTTAACTCCACATATATCTTCTATAAAAGCATACTTTATGTCCCCGGAATCGAAATTTAAACTAACGCTCTATGAACGCAGATAAAACATTCCAACAGTTAATCCCGTTCTCCCGATCGCCAAGGCCGGTGGAGTGTCGAGGCACACTTATTACGACTTACAAGAGAAACGCATTTGAGTCGCCGGTAGCCGTGTGTTCTGATAGCGAAGCCTTTATCTAGCGCCTACACGAAGATAGCGAGATAAGCAGGTGGACATGTGGGAGGCTGGACATTACTATCGGCTAGCGTTTATTTATTCCCTGAGGTCCAAACCGGTCAAGCTTAACTTCAAAGTATCGCTTACATCGATGACAATAAAACTGTCATATTTGTACCTAATTGTAAAATGTTTACCGTCTGTACAGTACAAATATTTTATGGAATATATTAGCTCTTCAGTTCTTGTAAAGTTTTTTATAAGCCTATACTGTTGTTACGTTAATTAGACTTAAATTTCTAACTACGGGTATTGCTTAAAAATCCATTAAAATGTATGGACATGAACTTGCTATTTTAAAAATTGTTAACGGACTTCTTTTAGAATAGTCAGTTCACTTTTTGTATCGAATATTGTCATTTTTCTCCTTGACAAAGTCGCGTGTATTGGCTTGTTTATATCGGTTCCAAGTAAAAAAATGATAGGTACATAATTTGAGAAGGCGTCGACTTTAGAGCTCCTTTTCTATGTGGCTATTAAAAACTCAAGTTTCCTTATAAGCCCTGTCATCGCATAAAGTGGCTAGGATAGATGTAGGTAAAAAGTGTATTTATCTACGATCATAGTTAGCTCCTAGACAAGGCTCGGGTACCAGGCGAGCATGAGCTGCAAGAGCTTGTGTCGAGTGCCGGAGGAAAAACGCAGTCGCAAGTACGAGCACTGCGCGATCTTAATGAGAGTGGACAAACTGGATGGCCAAGGGCCTCTGCGATGGAATTATATGGATACGACTAAAGGCTAGTATTTTGTTTTGATAAGATAGATACACGTATTGCAAGCTATTTTTGATTTTGACTGATTAATACTAACAAAATTATTTTACATAATTACATTAATATATTGTCAATTAATTATAATATAAAAACTTTAATATATTTTAAGTTTGATTTAAATAGCTTTTAATTATATTTTACCTGCCTATACTTTTTTATATTGCATTACAAATTGACATGTTTATGTTATAAAACTAATTATTTACTAAACAAAATTAATTATTTTATACTAATAGTAAGTTAATAAAAGTAATGGAGATAATTCTTTTACAAAAAAAAATTGTTCAATTGTGAACAATTTTTTTTGTAATACGCAAAATGTTATTCAATTTTTTTAATAGTGTATGTATCATTAACGATAGTCATCTGCAATTCCATCTTGAAATCCTACTTACTAAACCAGAAATTTATTTAAAAAATTATTGTTAAGAAAACAATCCGCAAATTAATAAACAACAAGTCGCATCCACACTGCTACCGGCAGCCATCATAACACTCGCCCTATAAGGCAGTGGTATCATTACGAGACCGGTCAGCTACCGACCGCCGCGCGCCACTGCCCGCCTGGTACCCGCCATCCACTGTTGTTTTTACCCACCTTATGTTTGTGTTGCTATTGAGATCATGTCTAGCTCAACAAACCCATACCAAGACAATTTTCAACCCTAAACCTTATACTAGAGTATTGTAAATCGGTTGAAGGAACACAAGAATGTAGTAGATGTTGAATGGTGGGTGCAGATATTTCATTCACGTCTAGAGCTTTATTGGTATTTGGAATATGACTTAACTGAACGTGCATGCATGTGCTCACATTAACCGCATAAGGCGGTGTGACGCGACGCTATTCCGAGCATACTCAACCTACTTCCCTGGGCGTAAATCTGAGGTATGATGGATATGTTGTGTCGAATTATGTAATAAGACCTTAAGTTCATTTGAGCAGTTATAGCCTAATGGTTGACGTTCGTCTGATCAATTGAGAGGTCTAGGGTTTAAATATCAAGCTCCTATGATTTTTCTTAAATATAAAGTGCGTACTAGAAACTTATTATCACTGATTTACAGTGAGGAATATATATATATTGTGAGGAAACCAACGCCCCTGAGACCCCATTTAAAAAAGTTCCCACAGGCGTCTGGAGTCTGCCAATTTGCACTTGGCCCAGGTGGTTGACTATGGCCTAAAGGGTCCTTATGCCTTCCTAGCCCTATTGGCCAATTGCCAACTACGATGACGTAACTTTGTTTTATTAAAAGATATGTTGGACAAAACAACACTGAAGGAACTTTCATTGTATAGATAGTTATACACTGAAATTGGAAACACGTGCTTATGATGGAAATAAAATATTCGGTGATATTCGCCAATGTTTGTATCCTAAGTTCTATAATTAAAAAAGCAAACCTGTCATCTTCTATGAAAACTGCGAAACGATTTTATTGAAGCCCACACATATCGAAACGTAGTTCTGTTGTATAGATGTTTTCCATATGAGCATTTTCTGTGCCGTTTTGAAATAGAATTCTATCAATCTTCTCGACTGCATACGATCAAGTTACATGACAATACAAGGTGGTAAAACTCACATGGGTCGACATGGCAGGAAGCAACGCTAAGTATTTCTAGAGTGAAGCAGTTCTTACTTATCTTTGTGAGGATGCTCTTGCCGGCTCAATATATATGGCACATTTTTATATAAGGCGACCATATAGTCCTTGGGAGTAGCAACGCATTTGTGATTGACTTCAGATGGACCGCCTGTTCTACGTATATCAATTTGTCTACAGATGTCCGTGGGCGTCAGTGACCACTCACCATCAGGTGGACTGCATGCTTGCACTTTAATCGCAAAAAAATACCTAGAACTATGTCAGTTTATAGCTATTTTCTACTAAGCGCAACATTCTCGTCAGCTTTCCTTACAACATAACGATTTTAATAAGCGCGTACCTTTTCTCAGAGTCCGAGCTATGCCATTATTACATGACATCGGTTTATAAAGTGGCGAATAGTTGCCCGTTCTTATTGAAAAGATTAATCTTACAGTGAAGGTAGTAATAAAGAGCAATCAATGTGGACATGGCTGGCAGTGCGAGTGTTCCAGGCAAAGAAAATTTACTGGTTTAGATAGGATAGATATATGGGTAGTAAAATGAAGTGTATCGAAATGTTTATTAAAAGGACTTTCCAGTGATTTATGTTTCTGGATGTTACATAACATCCAGAATTACGTTGATCATACCTATAGTTTACATAAATGACATTAAAGGTTGTTGATTTTGGTGAAACAAAAAAATAAGATTTTAACCGATTCAATTCTTATAACAGATTCTGAAATTATAGTCATAAATATCAATATGATTCAAACGAAATATTGTAGCATTTACGATTTTCAATTTATAGCTGGGTACATTTAATTATTTTATTAGCTTGAAGTAGCAAATGAGCTTGCAGTCCACGTGTTGGTAAGTGGTTACTGCCGCCTAATGGAGGTTAGTAAACAATTTCTTATAGAACAGAGATTCTATCTGAGATCGATAACTGATACTTTGTGACTGCCGATGACTAGGATTCATTACGATTGCCTCATATATGAGAGAGCCGACAACCATATCATTCCTCTAAAATGGAAGAACTGCTTCACGCTAGAAAAAGGTGTGGCGGTGGCTCCTCTCAGGTTGAACGGTAGTTCTTCCACCTTCATGTATTCGATAAATTGATTATACTGAGAGATTACTTTAGCGTATATTATTCTTAATAATCGATGTTGCAAATCAAATATTTCTGACTGACTGTTATATACTTAATGAATAAAATAATAACTATATGTTAACTACTGACATACTATTTTGTTACAGCAAATGTTACCTATATTAAATACCGATGTTACAAACTTTAAAAGTGACACAAATGATCATACTAATATTATACAGTCGAAAGTTTGAGAGTGTATGTTTGTTACTTCTTCACATGCAAACGGCTGGAGCGATTTTCATAAAATTTGGTACTCAGTTAGATGACACTCTGGATTAACATATAGGCTACTTTTTACAGTGAGAAAATATCTTATTCCCACGGGACAATCGATACATCGATTCTTTTAACGCGGGCAAAGCTGCGGGGTTCAACTACTAATAATATAAAATTAAGCTGGCAACCCTGTTTCTAACTTATGATAGCAGTCCTCGGGCAGGGGCGGTACCGAGGCGGTCGTTGCCGGGTATTGCTAGGCGAATTGCCTCCTTACCTCGGTGTTACCCACAGTGTCAGGTGACCAGTAGCCACTGACGGCTATTGCCGTAATCGCCTGTTTAGTGTCAATCTGATCAGAGCTGTGGTCGGCTACCGAGGTAATGTTATGAATTAACAATGTTACGTATTCATAGCGAAATAATAATTTACAATGACTACTATTTATAGATTCATTGCTATTATAATCGACGACCCGTGTGGCGGAGCGGTTACCATACCGGTCTGACGCGCAATGAGTCCCGGGTTCGATTTCCGGTCAGACAGATATCTAAATGATGAGTTTATATTCATGTTTTGGGTCTGGGTGTTTGTGTCCTCGTCTTGTGTGTGTCCATGGTACCCACGACACAGGAGAAAATCCTAGTGTGGGGCTATGAGTGTAGAAAGTGTATATAATGATTCCTGTTATATTAGTTAGAAATTATGTATCTATAAGAATGTGTTATATACAGTATCTCTCTAATCGACACCGGAATCATCTTGTTTTACGGTAACTTGCCATACTATTTTAATCCATGTACCTAATAAAATTAGAAAACGCATAATTTGCTATATGGAAACTTACAGCTCCTTTTTCACTAATTACACCAATATATTTCTTTACCAAAGTAATTTCGATTTCTTGTGCCATTAAATAGACACAAAATAGATCAAGCAATCAAATAAACATATATACATACATAAACAACCAGAACCTAGAACTGATACTCAAGTTAATCTTGTCAAGTCGGGCCGTGAAACGATACGGATTCCGGACGCTTCTGTCCGGTTAGTTTTAATTCTTTGTCATTTTAACTAAAACAATTATTTGCGCCCTACCTATTCTTCTATCATCCCTTCTTTAACTCTGCACCGTTAGGTTGTCTGGAAGAAATCGCTGATTAGCGATAACACCGACTTTTGGATTGCTTTAAAATTGTATTTTTCATTGTTGTTTTCTTTTGTTTTGTTGGGTACAATAAAGCGTAATATTATTATTATCTTATATTCAAAAGGATAATATCTAGCATTTAAGAACGTGTGTGTAGAAACTAGACAGTTACTTAGGCGCTAATGAGCGCACTAATTAGCTCGCAGTTCTTTATCTACTGACGCCTCTATCTGGCTCCTGCACTTAGCTTTTAGTATAAAAGTGCATGCTGTGAAATCGATGGTATAATTGAATGTAATGTATCTGCAACTGTTTCCTTCCGTTTGTTTGAGTCGATAAACGATGTATGTATCAAGAAAATTGATTGAATTTACATGAATAAGATATTTAGATATATTGTTAATTATGACAAGGTTAATTGAAACGATTAAAGAACTGAATGAGTGTACAGTCTACGCGATGTTAGAAGTTAGTGGGTGGCACTAACTAATGTAACCAATTCCATATAGAAAAGTTGTTTTGTACATGTCTTTCATATAGTTGGTAAACTGAAACTCCTCGTCGTCTACTTCAGTGACCACATCACCACGCCATTTTTTAAAACAACAGTTTTTTATTGACAGTTGTATAAAAACATTTTACAAGGCGTTAAAACTATTTTGTCGAGGGCTTCGTCTCATCTAATGCCTAGCGATGGTGACTCTACTTCTATCAAGGATTAATAAAATACGAGTATGCGGCGACTTTTGGTACTTACAATCAGGTGAACCTCATCGAAGATATCAGATAACTAATATTTAAAGCTTTTATAATATAACCAGGAAATGAAAAACTTTTACCAGAAATATTATCGGTTTTTATGTTAATAAAAATCTAACTCAATCAAAAATTTTACATGAGTAATTTTCCGACGGATACAATTGATTGATACATCAGAATAAGCGCTTATTATGGTCAATAAATCTGGACAAGAGTCAAGTTTTTTGTTACTGACTGGCGTTGTCCTTATCAACTTTTTATTGTACAGTTTAAATATTCGGATAAATTAATTATCATACCAAATACGTATTTTTTTTGGCACCATTTACCTCGACTTCATTAGGAAGATCTAGAGGTTGAATCCCTGACTTCTTGTCAGTTCTTAGTCTCATTCTTTATTGTTTGAAGTTAGTTGAGAAATATTTACAAGTTCAAAATTTCTTTGTGTTTTCAAAGGTAGCGTTCACACATGTTACCATACCATCTTACACAGTCTGGATTATAGACTTAAAACCCTTCAATAAGAGGAGAATTATTGTATCCAGTAAAGGGACAAGAAAAAATTGGCATTAATTATTGACATTTGTACCTATTTATAAAAGTTGACACTCGCAGCAACGGTAAAGGCAAATATAATATGGAAAACAAAATATGTGGGTGTATTCTCCATAAAGTTCCCAAATTGTGTAACAAGTTATCAGTAACATTATTTACCAAATGCACTTTTAATAGACCCGAATCGGTAGCCCGTTATTTTATCTGTCATGTCAGAGGTTATATTTATTGGGTCCGGTAGCGGCCGGTATAATAATTAGGCACATGTTAATGCAACAGATTGGTCTCGACGAATCTTTAACGAGACGGGCAGAGCAGGCGGTGCCTTTAATGCAGATAAGTTTATTCATACGCTCAGATTCACTTCTCCTTTTGTACCCACATACATGCGACACGGAATAAATTAAGCTACCGTATTGATGCTGTGAGGGTGTGATACGGATTTTTTCTTTGGACCACAGATAAGCTAAAATCGTCGGGTAAATTAAAAATAAATAGAATGCTGTGTGACGGTTGATTAACGTTTGGAACTTGAATTTGTTTTCGGATTTGTATTTGATGTGCTTTATACTTGAAGGATCCAGTATTTTTATCTTCTGCACGTTGATAGGGATTTTTTTTATATCAGCCTTGTTTTATGTAATTTTTCGTAACTTTTAATTTTATTGTATATTGTGTCACAGAACTAATATAACTAAGGCAGTATTTTTTCTTACAATCACGGTACAGGCCAATAAGATTTTTAATTAACATTCTAACAAGATTAATGTTTCATTAATATAGGTAAAGCAGCGAGACGCAACGAGAAACAACGAAACAATAATCAATATGAATATAATATAAAGAACACGCTTTTACATGCTTTCTACACTCATAGCCCCACACGAGGATTTTCTCCTGTGACGTGGGTACCATGGACACACAAGACGAATACACAAACACCCAGATCCAGAACATGCATCTAAACTCATCATTCAGATAGTACCTGTCTGGCCGGGAATCGAACCCGGGACCCATACACGTCAGACCGGTATGGTAACTGCTCTGCCACGCGGGTCGTCAAATAGCAATTATCAATAGACATTATTTATTATCAAGGTTCTATCAATTCATCATATCTGTATGTTTTAGCATGACTGCATTTGTAACATGTATTTGTGAACATACTTTCCCTGTGTCCTGAGGAGGGCATAAATGAATGCGACACAGTTTTCAAACTATTGCCGTCGTTCACAAACAATTTAGGACTGTAAATTTATTTCAATGTTCAATAAATCTTTGAAACCTTAGAATATTTGGAACGTCTTAGTTGAGGTTCTGGTAACACGTTATGACATGCATTTAGACTATTTACTTGGTTTATATAAAGCTTTCAATAAATTTCAAACACCCACAACACACAAATTCCTAGAGCAGGCTATGAGTGCAGAAAAAGTATTTGGTTAAGAAATATTTCTAAGAGAATTATTTCCGAAGTATCTTAGGTTGATAAATACTGGGTGTAGACCAGCTAAGTAGTGGTTAAGACTATTGACGGAAATCGAAACTCATTAACTGGCTACTGGTCGAGCTCTCTCATAAACTACACGCACGATACAGGGTGATCAGGGTTTCTATTTAATACTTTTATTAGCTCGCATCAACCCATTATTGGCCCACTGCTGGGCACGGGTCTTCTCCCAGAATGAGAGAGTTTAGGCCATAGTCCACCGCGCTGGCCAAGTGCGAATTGGTGGACAACTTTTATTAGCTATTAAATATAAATTATTGATGTTTGATTTACTACGATTTTAATTACTATGATGAATTTCTCGGGATGTGATATCAATTCTATCTTATGGTATTGGGGTAGCACTGTTCTATTTTTTATTAAAAAACCTATTTGGATAAAGAACTTTAATTTCATTCTCAAGTATGGCAACTAATTGATAACGAATTTCAAGTAAGATTCTTATTTTAGTTGGAGTTGTAGAGTATATTCAAAAACAGGAATGCGTACAACGTTTCAAACTGATTACTTTAACTTACTTTTATTAGTCAAAAATACCAATATTGAAAGGTAGTAGAACCCTTCATAAGTCAGTGAAACAACTACTTAACATATTTTTTGGGCATGACCTA
The DNA here is from genome assembly GCA_949699795.1 of Spicauda simplicius. NCBI lineage: Eukaryota > Metazoa > Arthropoda > Insecta > Lepidoptera > Hesperiidae > Spicauda > Spicauda simplicius. The sequence continues at coordinate 23,363,894 of OX453059.1, forward strand.
GTCCTACCTAACTTACCTAAAATACATGGATTTTAAATCAAAATATGTGTTAAACAGAGACTAAAACAAGGAATCTAAAGTTCTTAAGGGTAATTCTAACCTAATGCATTTGTAACCAACCTCAGGTAAAACTTCATTTCTAACAATAACCTCCTCCTTTTTGTAAATCGTTTAAAAATAGCATGTCTACAAGTGGTACTGAATACTGTTAGATTAACTACTACTTTACCATTAGACAGACTAATGGCTATTCTGTTATCACAATTTCGTATTTTTTTTTATTTAGTTAAAAATAAAACATTTCTACATATTGAGCACCTTGTATCCGTCCAGAGCGGCTCCGAGGATTGAGTTAAATGCGTCCTTATCGCGCCCTAATGGCCCGCAACATGTCAATTCATCACTCGCGTCTCTCACGCTCCTTCTGCTCTAAATTATCCTTTTTCTACCTTTTCGTGCGTCGATTGATTTTAAAAGTACATACTGTCTTAAGTAATTCGTAGCGGTGGGCTTAGAAGATATTGAGACACGAATAGTCGGGCTGTTTTAAAAATCTTTATCAAATACGTCAGAAGTTATGGGTGTAGTGTTTGGTATTAAATGATCACCAAAAAAATCTTTAACTAAGTCTTGTGAGACTTTTAACCAATTGTGAGTTTGATCCATGATGAATTTCTGCTCTAACGAAAACTGAAACGCCTCATATAAGGTATTTATGACAACTGCAGCTTATGCCACTCTTATGCAGTAGAAATGTGGCGATGATGCAGCTTTATTTGAATCAAAAGGTTGAACTGTGTACAGTGTACGTATTTGATTTGAAGCACGTTGCATACATGAGGCATTATAATAGAACAGACTTTGGTGTGGTTGCCGGCTCACTTTTACATAAGGCTACCATCTTAGTCCTCGGGAGTAACGACGCATCTGTGATTGACTTCAGATAGAACCCCATGTTTTGTATCAAGTTGATTACAGATGTCCCTGGGCGGCAGCGACCACTTACCATCGGGTGGACTGCATGCTCGTTTACTACTTCAGTCAGATAAAAAAAGAGTACCAAAATATTTGTGACTGATATCAGATAGAATTCTTCTTCTGTATATAGCTTACAGATGTCCATAGGCAGTAGTGTCCACTTCCCATCAAAGGAACATGCCAGGCTGCTACTTTATTTTTATTAAAAAAAAAACTATGAGGTCGAGATTTGTTTTAGATAGTCGGTTAGCTTCTATATCGTCACCTCAAACAAAGCCGAGGACCAAGCTAGTAGTAATTAAGCAACATACAATCTATTTCTCCCTCTTTTTACCCAACAAAACACAAGATATCGGGTCAACTACTCACAATACCGTGTAAAGGTACAAAAAGGCAGCAGAGCAGCGGAAGCCGCTCCTAAGCCTCCGATAAGTGTGGTGCCGACAAAGGCATTAATACGTTTAGGAGGCATTATAAATCACAGCAGTATCGAGGCACAATTAAGACGTCGGCGCGGGCGCATGCTCCGTATCGACTTTGGGCCAAATTAAGAAATGTGTCACCCGTTTTATTGAGGATTCCTTTATTATGGACTGTTTTTAATGTTTATTTGCCTCTAATTTATACTTAATTTGGTTTTGGCAGGTGTTCACAATGTAGCTAACTATGAGTGAATTATTTGATTTGAAAATGCTCGAAACAGTTCAAGTCTTTTCTTTGATAAGGTTGGTAGAAATACACTTGAGGAAAAATACTAAAACGTTTATTTACGAGGAAAGAGTTTTGACTAAGGAAACAAATCAACACTATGATAACTTTCTTGAAAAAAGGTTTGTTTAAAATGTGTTTTCTTTTTACCACGTTACGCCGCACCACATTAAGTCTGGATGTTTTAAATATAACTTCATAAATTTCAGTTACTAGAGTAATTTTCTTTTATTTACAAATAAAGATTCTGTCAACAATATTACAATTTTGGAGTAAAATTTAGTCGTAGTCGTATTTCGTCGTCGTATATGTCGTAGCATTGAAACTGCCTAGAAGAATTATAATATAAGCTAAATATATAGAACGTAAATAACACAGCTAAGTATGGAATTTCGTTATTTTACACTGATTTAGTGCTTGTCAAACGAGAAATCAATAAGGGAATTGTATCTAATTAGTATATATTTACATATTATATACTTATGAATATCCAAGTGTTCTGTTGATTTAATTAATAATACATTATACTGTTAATACAAAACAGTAATTACTATAATATAATTATATTAATAAAACGATTAATAACTATTTATTAAAATAAAATACTATAAAAATATCAATAATGTAATTTTAGCATTAAACAAAGCAATAAAGTTAACATTAATAGGTTGTAAAAAGATTTCATAAATTAAAAATGACGTGATAAATTTTGTTAATAGGATTACATTCGTTAAATTATTAAATTATGAAAATGAGACAATATATTAGCCAGTAGGTAGTCTTATAGGCCTATGCGACGAAAAATATCACAACTTCTCATACAAAATCGTATAAAAGTTAATAGTTAACATATTTTAATAATTCCGTTACAATAACATCAGTTTGTCACATTTTTTATTTCAGTTATAGTAATTAAGTACACAGTTAATAATCTTTAATTTCGTTTCACCAATTGGAATCTATTAAGGTATTTTAATAACTTATAAGTGTATAAATATTAATACCATGCTTATAATATGTGACACGTTACTATTCTGCTTGGAGGTACAAGTTTCTGTTTTATTAGGTATGAAGTAGCTAACGAGCATGTAGTTGACATGATGGCAAGTGGTTGCAGCTCTCCATGGACTAAGGTAAGCTACTATATATCATAAATAAAGCTTTTATCTGAAGTCAATAACAAATGCGTTTCTGCTCTCGGAGACTAAGATAGCCGCTTCGTATAAAAGTAACCCAGCAACCACAAAGAAACGCAAAAACAACTATTCCTTCGCACGGTACAAAAAGGGGTGGCGGTGGTACTTCCCCGGTCAACACATATACTTACATACGTTCTACCACATTTAAAACTATTTTGGATGTAAGATGAATGCAATGACAATTGGAATAGGAGTATTTACATACCATATTATGACGAATGAATGAGCCATACATGAGTCTTTACGAAATATAACCTGGCAAGATATTGGTGCTAACTTTTATAAACAATGTAAAAACAATATGGCAATAAAAAAGATATACAAAGAAAAAAGACAAACCCACTGAGTTTCTTGCCGGATTTTCTCAGTTGAGGTCGTGTTCCGATCCGGTGGTAGTGTAAAAAAATATATATGTAACTGACAATTTGTAAGTGCCTCCGTAGTCAAAATAAAGACATTTCATTTCATCAAGATTAACTGCATTCAATTAATTACATTATTTTTGTTATCATAAACACACTATATATAAACATATTTTTACTAGGTATACATACATACCAGATTTACATATATACTATACTTACCTAATTATTATTACTTGTACGTACAATTAAGTGTTATAACATAATCTTAAGTGTTTAAACTCGACCACGATGCATGCCGTGGTGGCCTGTTATTAAGATAGCATTTAATTTAAGCTTAATCTAGTTTTTAGTTTTAAGTGTAATGCATTGTCTTGTTGGCTGCCCTTTTTAAATAAATAAATAAATTTCATATAATTCAATGTAAATTCTAACTTCTAATACGTATAATAACGTGAAATCAGAGATCTAACCGTGCCACTACATTGTTAGGTGGAACTTCATACCACTATCTAATAAGCTATCATCTTCAACCTGTGCATAAAAAATAAAGAACAGGCGATTTAGCCGAAGCTGTTACTGACCGGCGAGTCGACTATCCGCCGAAAAAGGGAACAAATAACATGGCTCGATAACAACACTCGGGAATCGATTTGGAGAGTAACCATTTAATTATTTTATCGATAATCTTGCATCGTTGTCATAGTGGAAGCAGCTGGTGCAGTGGCTCAAGTAGGCATTAAATGCGCTTAATTCATGCCGTAGTGTACTCATTTTGCAGGTTATTCTTACAGCATGTATTCTGTAAGAAAAACTGTTGACTTAACTTTATATAAATTCGGCGACATTTTGCAAAACGCTGGAATTCAATATTCGCAAAACATTGGCATAATTCTTGCGAATGCGAAAGACATGCGACTATTCACAAATGCGAAGGCGATTATTTGTATATCAGAAGTATGTTTTATGTTTTTTAATATTCAGTTGCCGGCACACTTTCACATGAGGCGACCATCATAGTCCTCGGGAGTAGCAACGCATCTGTGATTGACTTCAGATGGAACCCAAGTTCTGTATGAAGTTGATTACAGATGTCCATGGGCGGCGGTGATCACTTACCATCAGGTGCACTGCATGCTCGTTTGCTACTTCAGTGAAATTAAAAAAAAAAAAAAAATTCAGAATTAACCAACGTTTCTTATTGGAACTGTAATTAAAGATAAGTCTTAATTTTAAGTGCAATAACCATAATCCTATATGAATATATTTTTTTAATTGTGACTGATACATACAATAAAGGTGCTTAGAAATAACATAATAATCACATTTTTGCTGTTTATCTATAACTTTTTATAAACCGGGTCGTGCATATCAATGACAATAGTTCCTGATCGGGACATTAAAGTTAAGGTACCTATTTGATTTCGCTTCTCCATAACGAGTTCAAATTCAAAAATATTTCAGTAATACTTTATTTCGATTAAATATGTAATTCTATGTCTGTTTTTGTTTACCGTCCTTGTCCTCAGGGAGGCAATAAGACGAGTGGCAAGTAATCGTCGCTTAGCCGTCGCCCGGTAGCCGCGGGCGCTGCGATGTTATCGACATAACCGTCCGATTTATAAGTATCGATTATACGTATCGAGACATCGATACCGGGAGCGGTCATTTGCCAGCCGCGCAAGCCGCCATTTTCGAATTAATTTTTTGCCAAAATTGTGGCTTATTGTGTAGGAATTTTTGAATTTATGTGGTTAATCGCTAATTTTGTTTCGTATCCGTAAGATAAGTAGTGGATAAATTACTCCAAAAGTAATAACTACGTTGTCAATGAAGACATAATAGTTATTGTTTAACGAAAAGTGTTAGAACATATTTTTAACGCTAGTTGATTTGAAATTTACATGATAAAAAAGGAAAAACAGTTTATTATTGAAATATATATTTTTACTATACGCACTTCGTAAAGCCAAATTTGCATGTAAATATAAATCTGTAAAAATATATATAAAAAAACTTAAACTTAAAAACTTAAAACGCTTCATAACCCCACAGTAGGATTTACTCCTGTGTCGTGGGTGCGATGGACACACACAAAGACGAATAAACACCCAGACCCAGAACAAGAATCTAAACTCATCATTCAGATACCTGTCTGGCCGGGAATCGAACCCGGGACCCACTGCGTGTCAGACCGGTATGTTACCGCTGCGCCACGCCGGTCGTCATATGTTTGTGTACAGTACAGAAATTGCTGTTGGAATAGAAAACTTTACTCATAAGAATCATTACAGCTTTTCTAAACTTCACTCTATGAAATGAACTTCATAGCATTACTAACGTGCTGAAATGTAACGTATTATTGTATGTAATGTATTATTCAACATTGAATAAATGAAATAGCTGTTAAATAATAATAATTAGTAAACAATCGTCTTAAATTATATTGACATTTACAATGAGTCCAAAACAAACCTGTTACAATTACGGTACTGTTCCGAGTGTAATTAGCAAGCCCTTATACGGCAGCTCATAACTTAGGCCCTTTATTGAATAAATAACATTCCACTTAGATTGGCCATTCCAACTATTTCTAATTCAATAATAAATTCTGTTAATGTTTCGTATTGGTAGAAATAAACGACTCGATGAGAATGACCGATAAAGCTATTACGAGTTATAAGAATTTTGTATGGTAGTGTAAATTTGTCCAAACAATATACCTTACTTATAAGACGTAGATATGATTTTTTGTGATTTTTAAAATAACTGTTAATTTCATTTGCTTGGACAAAACATTCATTAAGCCTTCAAAGTAAGACATATATAAAAGGGGCCGTTCAAGTATTGTATTATAGAGCAGTGATAGCCTAATGGTTAAAACTTGCCCTCTCGATCGGGAGGTCCGAGGTTCAAACCCAGGCACGCACCACTGATTTATGTGCGTATTATACATTAATTATCACTGCTTTTCGGTGAAGGAAAACATCGTGAGGAAACCTACACACCCGAGAGTTCTTTAAAAAAAAGAAACAGTTCTCGGAGGTGTGTGAAGTCCACCAATTCGCACTTGACCAGCGCGGTGGACTATGGCCTAAACTCTCTCATTCCGAGAGAAGACCCGTGCCCAGCAGTGGGACAGTAATGGGTTGACGACGTTCAAGTATTACGTCAACACTATTGGGGGGTGGAGGGTCTTTGTTTTGCTTATTTTGGGTGACATGGGGGTAGGAGGGTCTAGATGATGATTACGTCATCGCTAGTTATATACTTGTTTACAATACTATACAAAGAAATACATTTTTAATTGAAGTTTACATAAGCATGAGGGGAGGGTAAGAGCTTTGTTTACTTTTGCAGACAAGGGGGATGGGGGGTAAATAATTGTAATAAATCTGCGTACGTAATATTTGAGTGGCCTCAAATGGTGGATTTATCTGGTCACTGTGCTTGGCTGTGCTCATTGCTACCATTAGATGAATATGGGTAGTACACAAATTACTTCGCAGGAAGACTGCTATGCATTTCTTGGACATATTACCTGTATTAGACATATTACCATGCCAATGTAAAGAGGATTCAAGGCAAACATTTCATGGTATCCATGTCTTACATATATTATCTGGTAAAATGATATTTCAGGCTTATAAAAAAATTTGGAGGAGATAGACTTTGTAAGGATTGACAAATCTATACATATAAAAGTTGTGTACAAGAAAAACGCATATGTGTCGCCACGTACCATGTATGGAAAACGAACATAGGTATTTAAACACAATAAATTGATGTCAAGAAAAATATGAATAATATTTTAAATGAAACATCTAGCACAAAATATTTATAATAACTGAACAAAAACAAAAAAAAAAACCTACTTTTATAAATGTTTATTATTGTTAGTATCTGAGGGTAAAAATATTGGATTAATGTTATGTTAGTTATTGTAAGGAATCTTATTACGAAGATAACATGTATAACATAATAGTATGGTAAACATTTTTAATCTTATAAGAACGTGTCATTAGAAAATAACTTTCTACATTTATGTAATGATATTATATCGTCGAGCTAAAATTGGCCCCTGTTAAGCAGAAAAGATCCAACAGTTTTTTTACTTTAGAGTAAACGCAATTCCAAGATTGACTGTAAAATAAAAAATCCTAATGTTGCATTACCTTTTCAGACATCGCCAGTGAAATAAGACATAACATGTACGTTTTAAAAATTGATATCTTTTGTGCATGTACAAAACTTCATTTGTAGACCATGGATATATTTATAAATCGGTTTCACATAATAAGTAGACTGAATTTTTTCTGCTTAACAGGGTCTATTATTATTCAACGTACCTATGTCTTCTTAGAATTAAAGGGATTGTAGCAATTGTCGTCTACGAGGGCTAAATGCTATTTAGTACAAATTTCTACTTCACTTTACATTTTAATGTATACTAGTCACCCGTAGCATCGGCCGAAATTCGACCGTAATTTAAATTAAAAATCAAATGTCATCTGACATTCTTGACGTTGTGTCTTTTCATTTTCATTTACTAAGTACATATGTGTTTGTGACAAATGCAAGGCAGTGTGTGTAATGTGTTTTTAGTTGATTTTATGTATGAAAAATGCATTATTTGAAAAAAATATTAACATTCTGCACTCCTTCTCTACGTCCACTATAACCGTGCAAAATTTCATACTAATCCGTCCGCGGCATATTACTTAAAAATCCGTCACAAATTTTTGCTTCACGTATTAATATAATAATTTACCATTTTACGGAGATCGATTGAGGAATTTTGCATTTTGAACAATGTATGATCAGCTAATCATTACTTACATCATTATAAACACAATAGAACGGATGCCCCAAGATGGCGGGCTAATTATTTTATATGTACCCCTATAATATGGGGATTAAACATTACTAAAAGCTCGTTTACAAAGAACATGTTAATATTAGGATATTGACAGAACTCTTAAGTATGTAAAATACCCACATGTGGCTTGCTACAGATTATTGAAGTACCTACCTATATCATCAAGGATTTAGCAAAACGTGTAAAATAATTTACTAAAACATTAAGATAAGATAATGGCAGGATACAAAAAAAATGTGTACAAAAATACTAGTTTGGAGTAGATTTGTAGGCCATAAAATTTTATATCTTTTATTAATCTATCAGGTGACTTAATTGACTATGCTATGTATACGGAACAAGATCGTGGCAAGGAATATTTACGCCTGTAGTATTTTGATAGCCATTAAATTATACAAATGGTCTAACTAGTTTCCAATAAGACGACACAGCGGCCTACAATTCACTGAGCGACGCTAACAAATATTTTTTTTTTTTAAATATATAAAACCATAAAGGTTTAATATATATAAAAAAAAAATGTTTGTATTAGCCTATTATACCTCACTTTATAAGAATCATCTTTGGTTTTAAAGATTCGAGAATATTATAATATATTATAAGTAATGCCATACACATATATTGGGATTATTAATTAATAATAATATAAACGCTTCATACATTCATAGCGACACGCTAGCATTTTGCCCTGTGTCGTGGGTGCCATGAAAACACACAAACCCAAAAATCAACAACAACAATCACCCAGACTAAGAACAATGATGAATTTATCATTATTCAGATATTAGTCGAAATCAAACCCAGAACACTGCGTGTCAGACTGGTATGGTAACCGTTCCTCCACGCGGGTCGTCAAATTCTTAGTTTATCAGGCATGTATCACCTAGTTAAAAGCCTTAAAATGCATATGAATCACGCGATCCAATTTCGAAGCAACAACCTTTTGCGTGTCTATCATAAAAATATTGAAAATTATTTTTAATTTAAAATCCAGAAGTCCAAGCCACGATATCGCGATCTCGTTAAGAAACGTATTTAACACGATTCAATTACGATCCGACATGTATACGATGTGAACTCTCTGCCGCTGCCGCACTTGCCGCGATGGCAATTTGTCCATGTTTTTATTGCCGCCGATAAGGTCGCGATGGTAGATTATATCCTCAAAACACCCTCCCTATTAATTGCATCTCTTCTTTTTTGAAACCTTTATTTTCTTAAGAGCTAATTACACTTTATTAATCTCTCCTTACTCCTAACTGTATGTAAGAAGGTAAAACTTGTTTAAGTAACTTTAATTAGTTACCAGTAAGTATATGTGTCGCAAAACTATACAGCATGTCGTTTGAAATGTTGGTTTAATTAAAGGATGGGGTCAATTCTTAACAAATAAGTAAAAATACCTAATGGATATAGATGAATATTTGTACTAAATTCCTAAAGACTATAATAATATAATGTAAAGCACATTATATATTTTTCGCATTTGCATTATCAATTATAACAGAGAAGATATATGTTTTTATTTAAATTGAAATGTACCTACATATATTTAAGTTTAAACTTTAAGCATGACCATTAATTTTAATTTCAGTGTATAATCACGAATTAAACAAAATAAATTTACAAAAGATCTGTTTTAATTGCCGTTGATAAATTGAAATGTAAATCTATAACAACAAACCACACATACTCAAACAAAAAGATTATCCGAATCAAGTATGCAAATCGCTCATCAATACACAAAACTTTATCGCTCACATATAAAATTAATATTAATAACTCGAATGAACCGCTACTGTTTGTTTCAAGGGTCAATAATGCTCGAAGATTAAATACTGTTGAATTGAATTAAATATTTAGACATATCTGTTGATTTAACATCTAATATATAAAATTCTCGTGACACAGTTTTTGTTGACATACTCCTCCGAAACGGCTTGACCGATTTTTATCAAATTTTATATGCTTATTCAGTAGGTCTGAGAATCGGCCAACATCTATTTTTCATACCCTTTAAGGGTTGTCCACCCTTACCATTTTTTTAATTTTTTTATATGGCAAAACAACGTTTGTCGGGACAGCTAGTTAATTGTATATTAATACGTGAAACAAAAATTGTGATTCGTTTTTAAGATACTTGCCGCAGGCGGAGGAGTATGATATTACGCACGGTTATAGTTGATGTAAAGAAAGATTACGCAATGCTAATATTTTTTTCAAAAAATGCATATAACATACATACAATCAGCTAAAAATGCATTACACACACTACCGTGCATTTATCACAAACATAAATGATAAACGAAATAAAACATCCAATTTCTTACTATGAAAACACACAACGTCAAAAATTTCAGATGTCTTTGTCAAAATACCCGTTATTGCTTTTAAATGCAGCGTTGTCAATTAAACCTCTTTTTACCTTTCAAGTGTATTAAAAGCTTGAAAATTAATAAAATTTAGTTGAATTTGGGAAATACTTTAGACAATATCAAGTTTAGTTTTTGAGTTGAATTTCGGTCGAATTTCGACCGTTGCGACTAGTATTTGTTGACCCGTGGGCACAAACATTTTACAAATTAATTAAGACTTGCTTTTTGAGTACGGGAGTTTGTGTATTAGTCTTGATGTATGTCCATTAAATTCACGACACATTCACAGCAAAATCCAAATCTAGGACCTTGGGTGTAGAAAACGTTTTTTTATGATTTAATAGTTATTGTATAATTGTGTATTATATTAATTATTTATCATTAACTGTGACAATAGCATAAAACAACTTATTAAGAACTAACAATTTTAACATTTTCGAGTCCACAACCTCATTATAACACAATTTAACTGATATTTCGACAAAATTTTGAATTTTATTGTGCTTTAATAATTGTATTGTTTAATGATGGATGTGTAACAATATGGACGTGTAACAATATTTATTATTATTTTTATATGGACTTTGTCTGAATTAAATAAATAAATTAAAAAAAAAATAAGACTCCATAGTTCCGTGTTCTTATGAGCCCGTCGAATCTGTTAGGCAGTATATGGTCGAGATATTTATCTATAATTTGTTCCTTAAAAGGTATTAGTAGGTTAAAATCATAATCTCAAAATTATCATCAAATACATATAATATGCTACATGTCTGCTTTTTAGTACTTCAGTAGTACTAGTACTTGCGTAGGTATATAAAAAAATAATAACCCCCTCTTCCTTTTTTGCTTTTCCAAAACAATATATGTATGTTTCTAAAGACTATCCGTAATAAAGGCGAAGAGATAGGAAAGCGCATCCTTTTCGCTACTTTATTTCTACACAAGTGCTCTACATTGTTGCACAAAGCCCGCATTTTGTCACCGACTAACGGTAATACTTTACCGACATTCAGATAATAGAACAATATTCATCTTTCGTCAAGAATCACGGACATCAATTGGTACAGTTTGTTTATGGTCCATTTTGCATAATTTAACCCTTCGCGTGACGACCGGACAATATGCCGTTTTATTGGAGCAAAAAATGCGGAACACATTAAAATGTTTGCTGACGATTTCTTTACGAGTGAAAGCCGGACTACGAAAATTGGTACAGCACAGCGTGTTGGTTAGAATCTCTAGTGTCATAAAATTGAAAATGAGCGCTCTGTATAAACGAATATAATACGGGTATATGTAATGTTTATGATTCTTCTCGCTTTGCCTATTTAATCAAATGCCTTTTATTATGCTATTTTTAATAAAGTTTGAAATGTTGTACTAAAATAATACAAATAAATATACTTTTGTTTGAATTTGTGAAATTTATCACATAAAACTTTAAACACTCGATATTAATAGAGAACGTTTTTCTAGCGTAAATACAGTATTTTGTTTATTTAATGTAAATAGCTATTTATTTTAAGGAATACGTAACAAATATACAAATTTAGACCAACCATATAGCTTTATATTATATCGATAGCGTTGACAAAAAACCTAAAAAAAATGGGATACCTACTTCTTACTTTTGTTAGAGATGAATTCAACAGACATACGTACGACATATATTCAACAAATTACAGTATAAGCGTTTAAAATGACACTATTTTTAAAATACCCCATTTTACTTAAAACTCGTTTGTAACTAACACTAAACCAGTTTCCAAACACCCCGTACAGACCGCAATGCTTAACATAATTACTTTACGGCCCAACTTTTTGCAACTCCTGCTTTGTTCTATCATAGCCCTGCACCCCTGTGAGGTATCGCCACTATTTGCTTTGGACAAAATGACCCTTTACATAAACTGGAGCAAAATACCGACATTGAAAAAAAAGGGTAAAAATAAGTGTTGACTCAAACTTTTGTTAATGTTCCAAATATTGTGCAATACGTTTGGACTTATGGGGTTTCTTAGAAAAACGTTAAAGTAGTCGATTTGCAAAAAATGTATAAAAAATATGACATAACTATCATTTACGAGTAGATAAGTTATAACCACGCTTTCCATAGTTTATAATAGTGTTAGATTATTGTTCAATACGAACAAGACATCAATCATTTGGATAACTACCAAATAAATAAGTGGCAATAAAATAACAATATAATAATCGTCTACCGAATATTTAGGCGTATGTAGCCGCCCACGATAAAGATTTTATGAATATGTTCCTCACAATTTATGCTCCGATTTGCATTAATTCCACATTATAATTCAAATATTCTTTTGGTCGACACTTGTCATAAACGACCCGAGTACGCACGATACTGTTATGTTGACGGGTTGACAAAAAGTCAAAAAACAATGCTATTATCTAACTGGACAATTGATACCTCGGACAGTAGTCCGCTACTTAAAAACTGTAACGGTTCCAGTTTTTAACGACATTTTTTAAGATCAACCCTTTCAAGAAATACCGTTAGTGACGAACAAAGACGGTCGCAGCCGATAGATTATGCAAAAAAGCTCAGACTCTTCCTTTTCACTGTATCAATTCCCATGCTCCTTATAAAGGACGCAACGGCAATCGATATTCACAAAGATGACACCTTGTTTGAATATTCACATCTTTCCCATGAATCCTTTCAATCGATCTAAAGGGTTACCTAGGGCGATGTCTATAGGCAAATTCGATTATCTCGTTTCATTCTCACGCACATCCCGAGCCGAACAATAAATCTTTGCATACAACCCATAATAAAAAAAAACGTTATTAAAAAGAACTATCTATGCGCGACCCCCGACCGAATATGCATAAGAAAGAACCCGTACACACCCAAATTATACGCCAAGGTGACAAGTGCCGCTCCCCATGCTAAACCCTAATCTTTGCGCTCAAGCTCCAAACAAATAAATACCGTACTTTCTGTGCGTTCGATACGGTTGCGATTTTTTTCGTACGCTCCGCGCATACCTGTGACCCTCGTAGACGTGGGGACAGTTTATTTGCATTTTTTTATATTATTCCCATTCAAATAGTATCTTAACCCTATTCAATAATGTCAGGGGTTAGGTTGCACTTAATATTCAAAAAGGGCAGGTACATTTCTCTTAATATTCTCGCATAAATTATAGTCAGGTACATTTTGGCTTATTGTGCATCGCGCGAGGGGTGTCGCGCGGAACGGCGTAACGTTCTCTATTTCGTTACACAATTCTGTTTTCTGTTACGTCAGCATACGGCACGTAATCCCGCCCATTAACCGTTGAACTTTGATTTCTAACCCGCGACGCAAGCGGATCCACGACATTTTACTTCCTGAATGGTTTAACCCGTTTCCTTTGTAAGAATTTATGCAAAAAAGTTCTACCCATCCTATTTTTTTATTCAATAAAATTTAGGGGCTATGCACATTATGCAAATGCGTGCATAAATTTAAAAATGATGTCGGGGCGGCGCCTTTCTAAACTCTACCTTGTTGCTAGTGGTTAGAGGCTAGTTTCCGTTTGCTATAAAATGTTATTTTTATGCATTTTATAAGGAAGCATGCGATTTTTTTTCTGCTTAGAAATACGGTTAGCGGTGTGTTTTTTCTCAGGCGGTTGAAGAAAGAGTAACCGTTATGAGGTTTGCGTATAAAGTTTTTTGTTGTGTGACATATGAACCGGGCGTTCAGATTCGGATTAGAATATGTAATTACTTCCTTTACGGTTTTCGGAAACGTCGGCCGTTACGCGAGGCCTTTGCCTCGGGCTACCGGGCTGATTGAATTGATTAAATGTTACATTTTATTTTGAATATGCACCATGTCCTTTGAATTGTTATTTTAAAGCATGTTGCGGTTAAAGGTTGCGCTGATCAACCATTGAATTTCAAATGTGAGGCTATCAAATTTAAATAATTCAAAATTACTTGTACTTTGATAAATCGTTAAAATAAATTTAGGTTTTCTGGATTTATGTATTTTGAATTATATTGAATTTATGAACCATCACCAGTATGGTCAGAAGTATTAAAGCCTTAGCAATTTTAATTTGGATTTAATGCCTGGCACGAGATAATGTGAATCAACTTTAGCGTTTTTGGTTTCAAATGCTATTCGTAACCTACTTATGAAGAGTACCGCTATATTTTCTATCTATAAAAAAATGCAATCATCGTTCGAAGAAGAGAGGTATGCTCGTAAAACATTAAAATCATTAACAGATGTAGAAGTGGTACTATCTTCCTAATCAAATATTTACTCAACCGGCGAGATGCGGCGATATTGCGGAGCTGACGCCGACAAACATTTACTGCATTTTTTCCAAAATGTTATCTCGTTTACGACTTGTTTTTTAATATAAAAACACATTACTAATAGCATCGGTCGCCCGGCAAAACAACGAAACTATAAAATGACGAAATAAACAGTCGTCGGGTCCGTTATTAAAAAAAGAGCAAACGAGGGCGGTGCACTGATTGTTGTGGAAGGAGCGATCGCAAAAAAAAAACATTATTTTTTTCGACAAAAAATCGCTTTCGGTCCCTTCTTGCTCGCCCATTGTCTCCGTCCATTGTCTCGGCAATTTGAAATACTTTTATGCTTTCCGGATGACAATAATGTTTTGGCTTATTTTTCGATAACTATTATTCAGCGAATTTATTGTTTTTCACAACAGCGACTATTGTTTTTGTCGTACGGTAGTCGATAGACATCAGTTTGAAGGGCGTTCAATGAGTAATTTGTACACGGATGTCGTTGTTTCACAGCAATAAAATTAACTTAATTATGTGTTCCGCTGACAGAAATGTAGCGTTTAGTTAATTTGATATTAGGAAAGATAACTTTTACGGTAATAACATATTATAGCTCGTAAAGAGAAAAGTTCTCACATAAATTTAAATTCAAAGTATAACAAGGAACATTTTAAAAAATGGATATTGAAGAAAAAAAACAATACTATGTAGAGTTTGTGAAAACTTAAGATGATCTGAAATTATCATAGAAATAAAGTATTGAAGAAAATTACTATTTAAGATATAACCTAAATATTATTAAAAAACTACAGGATTCATAACACATAGAACACAAACAATAAATAATGTAAATCAATTTGCATTAGCTGCACCTTCAAAACACCATTGATCTTAGTGATAGGTAGTAAAATTGGCATGATCACCGACCGATGATTTATCTGCGAATTATTCAAATGTGCCATTGATTCCAACGATGAGTTTTTGTTCAAACGACATTAGCATCAGAATGAAAGGCAACGATAGATTTATACAATTATTGGTTTATTGCGTTTTGCTGCTAGGCGATGCAGCTGCCCTGATACTGTTATTTAAAATAACTTTGTATAAAATATTGCAAATAGTTAATATGGTGGTAGAACCAGTGTAGTGCGACCGGGGAAGTACCACCGCCACACCTATTTCTAACGTGAAGCATTTCTTGCGTTTCGATGGAAGGGTGTGGTTACCGGCACACTTTTTAACCGACTTCCCAAAGGAAAGAGGTTATCTATTCGTCACGTATATATATATTTTTTTATGGTTGTTCGGGCGAAATGGCCAGAAATCGTCGGCCTACTCACACGATTCATACGACATTGTATGCGGCTAGTTTCACAGGCAGTCCCATATTGAGAAAAATGAAAACCTTCCGGCAGTTTTCCCGGAAAATTGGAAAATGTCGGTTTCTTAAAGTCTTGAATAACTTGGGTGTTTCTGAACCGATTTCGATTTTCAACACGCAACTTTTTCTTTTGGACATTAGTATGCTGTGATGCTTAACTCTTTGAGTTATGGGGTGGAAACCACCACCACTCATCAAGTTTTTTAGATAATTTGAGATTTTAACTTATAAATAATATTTTAACCAAAACTTATGTGGGCATTGATTATCACAAGACAAAATTGACTTCAGCGCAGGTATCCCCTACATAAATCACGCAGTGGTTTCACTTTTAATTAATACAACGATGACAATTATTGACGACCCCGTCTGAACTCTTGTTTCCGGGTTCGATGTCCGGCAAGGTAGACATCTAAATTATGAATGCAAATTTTGTTTTTTGGTTCTGAATGCTTCTGCACATTTCTTTGTGAGTCAATAGGTATAAAAAGACTTTCTTATTTTTTAGATTAATAACTTTTGAAAACTATACATTTATTTTATAACTAACACTCATTAGATTCAGGTTTCGACTCATGGGTCGATATACATAGGTTACCTCAATATGTGAATATTTTTGCATTACTATTCGTTTTTGCTTAGGACCTACGAAGAGTTATAATTTTATTTATAGACCACCTTATAAGCTTTGCATCTGTGCGTTAACCATTTATTATCTTCTTGAATTCTTTCCCTGTTCCCTGTTTCGCGTGAGACGTCACGCCAAGACTGCAACACCTTTCCAACCAGGTGCCAGTGCATTAGGTTGTTACAACTGGCGTATGCAAATGTATCCCCATAAATAAACCCATTGGATTCCGTCAATAGTTCAAATCACTTGTTATTTATATGTTAATATTGTTACCCTGGGTTACTTGGGAGAGTTGAGGTGTGCGCACACATTGAACATTTGTGCGACAGTTTTTACAAGCTGGTTTTTTTACAAGAAGTTCACACCTACCACAGTTGCTGGCACATTTTCACATGAGACGACCATCATAGTCCTCGGGAGTAGCAACGCATCTGTGATTGACTTTAGATGGAACCTATGTTCTGTGTGTAGTTGATTTCAGATGTCCATGGGCGGCAGTGACCACTAACTATGCTCGCATGCTCGTTTGCTACTTTAGTAAAAAAAAAGGTTAAAGATTCCGACTGTGTTAGGTATGTCCATTTCTTTGGTGCGCGCCACAGCCCAATTGGTATGAAGGATTTTTATATGTGCCATATTATTATATGTGGCTATATAATCTTCGAAAATGGCGATTCCGATCAGAGAAAAAGGAGGGAGGCAGTGGGTTAGTTTTTTTTATAATAAGAATATGGATATCAAACGAAAGCTAGCAGGTAGACTATTCAAATATAAATAAAGTGTCATAATATAAATTAAAACACTTTTGTTGCCATTTTTGACATAAGCTTCTAGAAATGTTTAAATAAATTGAATTATTAAAAAACGGAATACCCATCGGCAAATTTTAGTTTAATTCTGTTAAAAATTCGTAATAATTGCCGTTATTTTCTATGTTTAGTTTGTATCGGTAATGTGATTAGGTTGTTAGTACTGTTATTAAGTTTAGTTTTTAATTGGCTTTCTTTGTATCTGTCTTGCGCTGTATGTACTATGTCATGGAATAAATATTTTATCTATGTTATGTATCAATCTAATAATAACTAGTTGTACAATAAAAATAAAAGTTGTTTTTTTTTTTGGAATTTCTGCACATTGATAGCAAACAGGAATGTACCTTATATTTGTTTATTTTAATGGAGATACTATAAAATCAATCGTTTTAACATAAATAACATAATGAAATTGTATTGCAAATGGGAATTAGTTATCTAGCAAGTATATTTATGAGACACTTTACTACAGAATAAATACATAAATATAAAATCGATTCTTTATTTATGACAACAAAAAATTAGGACACGTTTTTGTTTTCCAAATATTTAACTAAATCGACTACATATATAACCTACATATTAAAATCAGAAAATGAATTCATTTACATAACGACATTTAATTTGATGAGATAATAAAATTTTATGAACATTATTATCGCTTGTTTAAGGTTTTTGTAGCATACAAGCTGTACACCGCGGCTTGCCCTGCCTTTTAAAGAACTGTAATGTAAAATTTATTGGAATAACTGCTCATCAAGAACAAACACATAATACAAAAAATAGCGCGTAGCTAGTAGCGTCTTCCCGTATAACATAAACACCTATGTCTAGCGTGAAGCATTTCTTGCGTTTCGATAGAAGTGTGTGGTTGCCGGGACACTTTCACATGAGGCGACCATCATAGTCCTCGGGAGTAGCAACGCATCTGTGATTGACTTCAGATGGAACCTATGTTCTGTATGAAGTTGATTACAGATATCCATGGGCGATAGTGACCGCTGACCATCAGGTGGACTGTATGCTCGTTTGCTACTTCAGTCAGATAAAAAAACACCTATTCACCTACACGCAAAAACACAACACATAGCCATAGTCCACCGCACTGGCCAAGTGTGAATTGGTGGACTTCATACATCTCCGAGAACTTTTTTTTAAGAACTCTCAGGTGTGTATATTTCCTCACGATATTTTCCTTCACCGAAAAGCAGTGATAATTAATTTCTAATATGACTACCACATTCTTATTAAAGTATGATGCTTTAAATTTAAAGGTACAGACAAGGAACACTGTATAAGTACAATGGTCTTGTTTTACACAAACTGTCCCACATGTGCCGTCGTCCTGATACGTTCATTCGGGACAACGGAGGAATTTGAGTTGATTTGTTATGCAGATTGCTCCACTTCCGCCCTATTGATTATATCGATGATTAACTGTCTTTTTGTGCGTTTTGCACCGTAACGGGGCAGATGTCACACGTTTGTTTAAGGGAAAATATGATACTGGCATATCGATTGTGAAGGATAATCGCGACAGTAGATGGCGTTACGGGAGTCATTATTAGTTTTACAGGATTTATTTTGTTGATATCTTATAAATTTAATACAGGACTTCAACGTAAATTTACTTATTTATTATAATAATAACACATGAATAGCCCCACATCAGGATTTTTTTCTGTATCGTGGGTACCATGGAGATCCCATAAACGAATACACAAACGTCCAGACCCAGGGCAGGAATCTAGTCATTCAGAAATAAGTCTGGCCAGTGATGTAACACGGTCAGACCAGTATGGCGACCGCTCCAACACGGAGGACGTCAAATTTTCGTATGTCGTTATTTATGTGTAAGTTAATTTGTACCAATTTAAGATATTACTTTTTCATTTACATTTCAATATCGCATAGCATTTTGTGATATAAATTTAGTGCAATGAAAATAAATGAAACTTAAGACACCTCTACATAAGTGACGGAACGGTTGTTACCGAAGGGCTGCGCCCGCACAGCCCTACTGCATAGAAAAACGACGCGTGTTTCAAGCGTTTGTGCTTGGTATGATGTTGACGTGTGATATGAGAATCGAAATATATTTTCTTTACTTTAAATGTAAAGTTAAAGTAAAAACGTATACAAATATTTTGTACCTTAACAACTAAAATATGGGAACTATTTAGAAATCTTTAAAACCACATTAAATGAGTAATGTGTTTTTAAAGACTTTCAATATAATTTTGAATTTAAAAAAAATACTAAATATACTAAAAAAACCCTTATTAATAAAAAGTTCTGATGTTATCCGGAGCTGACTACACTTACAATTAGGTCGAGAACATGCTCGTTAGCAAAAGAGTGCTAAATATAGTGAAAATTCCTTTCTTAATTGTCATTGAAGCTTACATTTTATAGCGCAAATACCTACATTTGTTTTTTTTCAATATAATCAGTTTTAAACCGCGCAGTAGCCAACCCAAGTGCGTGAAGCTCTAACCTATTATTTTTGTCACACTGTCATTAGAAGACGGTTCCGGCCAAATTGCAACGCGATGCCACCATGCATATTCAATGCTCTCATTGTCTCACCACATATTGTGTACCAACTGTACCAGCTCAAGTAGACCCTGCACACTTCATACACAAACTCGTCTTTATTCTTGACTTGTAAGAAGTTAAAGAAGGGTGACAGGTCTACATATTTGGTGGTATGTGACAAAAGAACGTACATAAGTGTCAAGCGAGGCTCGTGAAAGAGTGAGGAGGTAGGTGTTATACACTGTATGGCTTCATGTGTTTTTGACCTAAGCTGTAGTAGGTTTACCAGTAAGTAAATACTTGTAGTATATGTTAGAGCCCTTGTTTTATATGGAGAAATGTCTATGACCCTCGATGATTGCTTACAATAAGATAAACTTAATTTCTATGCTGGTTCTTATAAAAAATAATATAGGTAAATGCCTGAATTTGTAACTTTGATTAAAATACATCTTTGTAATTAAACTACTTATTTCAATGCTTTAAATCGATACTGTATTTCTATATTACATGTGTTAATTTGATGACATCACATTACAATGTACTCGCTTGTAATTATTGTTTTTAATATGTTGTTTAAATTCGTACCGATTTAGGTTAGGTATATAGTGTAAAAGCCACATGTGATTAAATCTTATATTCTGTGTATCTTAGTTTAATTTGGCAAACGTTTATATTGATTATAATCTAAATTAGTCAAAGCGTTATTTGGTAACATTCCTAAGATTTTTATAACCTTATAAAGTTTATCTTTATACACAAAAATGGCAAGCTTCCAATTAATAGATAAAAAATAGAAACTCGAAAGACGAACCTGTTTATGTAATCGTTAATTATCGCATGCGATAAACCAATCGATTAATAACGAACGAAATAATTGATGATATTAGGTTATTGTGCGGCGAATCACTCTCACCTCGGGCTTTCGCAAAAATTAATAATTCTGCCGTCTAGTGATGGGGTGATTTATATTTTTTTTTATTTTGGTACCGGATTGAATTATAAGGAAATCCTTTTGTTAATAATTTTATATAATGGTATAAGGGTGGGTATATATTTTGTCTGGGAAAAAGGAATGCAGGCGGCCTCCCGACCAGGTGGACTGACAACCTGAAGAAGACGGCGGGTGACCGCTGGATTCAGATGGCCCAGGACCGGTCGAAGTGGCGCAGATTAGGGGAGGCCTATGTCCAGCATTGAACATTCAAAGGCTGATGGATGGATGGATGGATAAGGGTCTAAACGTGGTACATTATTTTTTGGTTTGTACGGAACCCACTCACGTCAGACCGGTATAATAATCGCTCCGACACGCGGATCGTCATACCTTGGGCATACCCCTTTCTTAATAAGATGGTGTCAAGTGCAGCTGTTTTCAAATTATAGTTAAGAACGTGGATCAAGTTTTTATAAATTAAATCGAAATTTATTACGTCTAAATAAAAATAATATGAATGTCAATAATTAGCATGTTAATTATATGTTTTAGTTTATTAATCGTCACTTATGAATTTATTAATTAATTATCAAATAAACGGTGAGATTAGTATAGTGTTAAATAGTTAAATTATATGAAGTGATAAGTTATAAGTTATAGTTTAGTATTTATAAATGGTTTGATACCATTTTGTAATTATACTTTGTAGAAATGAGTAAGTAAAAAATTCGTACGTTTTATTGTTTTTACTGTAAATGTAAATAAAATGTAACTTAAACCTGTTTCAGATCTATTATTTCATGATCGAAATCTTAAAAAAAATGGGAAAGTTCATTTTTTTTTATAGTTGGGACTAACGTTAAGGCAGACGGGCCACTTGATAGAAAGCAGTCACCGTCGCCTATGGACAACTAATTTGCAACACAAGGGGAGTCGCCAATGCATCGTCGGCTTTGAAGGAGAGTTTTTTTATACCTTTATTATTATGCACATTTTTATAATGTACAGTGTTAAAACAATATTGAGAAATAAAATTCGATCAGAGTATGATCACATCACTAGTAATATAACCTCTGACTCCTCTGGTTTGGCGACCGCGCGACCCGCTTGCGATTTCTTCACGATTTATGTTCTATACTGGTTTTATACATCAGTATTTAATAAAACACCACTTTCTACACAATTAATAAAATAGAAGCAAAACTGTTTTTGATTAAATTTCAGAATGGAGACAGTTTTTTGATAACTGTTCGCATATTTTGGTAAACGTGTAGCTTTTAACCACATCCTTATTGAAGAGTGCTTTTTTTTTTTGGTTTAGAAAACATGCAAATATTGGCCGTGTTACAGCTACTTTAATAGTATAAGTATTTATTATTATGTATCATAAAACACTTGTATAAATAATATCAGGTATAATTTTATACAGCAGATGTTTCAATTCTAGTATTATTAAATTCATTAACGCCTGTTGTTTCAGAAAGTTATTGCAAATAAAAGAATGGTGCTGAATCACATATTTTTCAATAATGTATTTATTCAATTGGCCTGATCTTTTGTTATAGTTTTGAAAGTCACCGAAGTTCAAAATTTTCCAAAGTGCCAAAATATTTACTGTAGAAAATGCTATATGATATGATATAGGTCAAAAACATTACAATGTGTTATTATTGATGTCACAAGATATCAAAGATAGACTTGTAATCGAAAACAATTAACTGTCTTGAACATTTAATTTGCCAAAATATTCAAATAAACGTAGTGGACATTCATACAATATCCATTTAGTTACCGTATTTAATAATGCATTGATTGCAATTTTCATCATTTAAATTTGTATTCAGTAAAAATTAAGATTTTGATTGCGAAATGAATTTGAAAAATACCAATGGAGCACTAAAAATACCATAATAATATTATATAGGCGAAAGTTTGTGAGTGTGTATGTTTGTTACTTCTTCGCATGTAAACGGCTGGAACGATTTTCATAAAATTTGGTAGGGAGTTAACTGATACTCTGGATTAACACATAGGCTACTTTTTACTGAGGGGAAATCTCTCATTCCCACGGGACAATCGATTTTTGTTAACGCGGGCGAAGCTGCGGGATTCAACTAGTACCTAAGCTATAACAATGAAGTTGTTGTGTAGAAAATCTTAGTTATTTCCAGAGTTTATGAGTGCCATTATGGCGTAGAAAGCATGGCGGTGCCAATCGGACGATAACAATTATCACGTCTGCCAGTAATTGGCGATCCTCCATTAGCCGTCAATCAGAGCTAAGAGTCGGTAATTATACGACACGTGCTACCCATAAAAATAATCGCGGTGAAACTGCAAATGTAGGTATATAAAATTTGAAGTCGGGGTATTCCTATTCATATGTAGACAACGATAAACTTTACTTATTCAACTTTTATTCGAGGCAATTATTTTTCAAATTTAGATATTTCATATGCACGTATATGTTCGAATTAGTGTAATTGATATCTTGAAGAGCAACTCAGAGCAGTACACTGCCCTCGTAATAAAAATCATAATTATCAGCATGCTTGCCTGATTAAGTTTTTGCAATAATTGTGTCGTAAATATGTTATTCACTCGGATATACGAAAAAAAATTAGGATACGACTTGCATTTTATAAGATTACGCGGTTATGTTAATAACATGAAAGTGAGCATTTATATATTTTTGCAAAAAAGTATATTAAACCAAATCAGATATTATCAGGTCAAGTACATATCTGGAAAAAACACCTAAACGAAAACCTGTATGAAAATATCATTAATTTGCGAGTACCTACTGTATTTTCTATTACCTACGCAGTGCAGTACCGTTTGCAGCTTTAAGACGAAATAGACGAATAATACTTATTTAAGTAGTTGAACAGTGATAGCCTCATGGTTGAAACTTGCCCTCTCGATCGGGAGGTCCGAGGTTCAAACCCAGGCACGCACCACTGATTTATATGAAGAAACCTACTCACCCGAGAGTTCTTAAAAAAAAGTTCTCGGAGGGGTGTGAAGTCCATCAATTCGCACTAGGCCAGCGCGGTGGACTATGGCCTAACTCTCTCATTCTGAGAGAAGACCCGTGCCCTAGTAGTGGGCCAATAATGGGTTGATGAGAAGTAGTTATTAGGGCATTTTTTCTTAAAGTCGGAGTGATCGATAAATATTAACATTCATATTTTGAATTTAAATATCTAACACCCAGTCATCATCATTTAAAACTTTGAGAGAATTAAGGAAAAGAAAGACGGAGACAGAAATTTAATTTACATTCTACGATCGTAAAACTATCTGGTGTACGATTTTTATTAAATTGTAGTTATTAGAACCATTTAAAAATATCGAATTCATATTATTTTTATGCGTACACTTTCAATAAAAGTCGAACAAGAAATATATATTTTAGCTTTTGCGAACATAAAAGGTGAAGTTCTTGAAAACTGCTGGCTAGGTAATAATGTAGTAAAACGTTAAAGCCTTTTCAGGGTCTCAAATTATCTTGTCTGATCGTCAACGCATTCCTAGAGCGAGCTGGCAGAAATGTAGAGCCAGCATTGTATAGGTGGCCTGCGCTAAAATGGCGTGGCTTCAGTTAAAAATGGAACAGTTAAAGTTTAGTACACACGATGCACTTAAATCAATATAAATTACTATATTTTATATTGCTGCAGAATAAAATATAGTAATACACAAGGGTATAAAAATGTTTTTCCATGGACGGAATTTCACGCAAGTACGTGTGACGAAATTTCATGTAGGTATGTGTGATACTGAATAAAAAAGACACGAAACAAATTACGTTTATAATGTTTTGAAAATGTGTTGAGACCAGTCAGAAATGACTAGCGTGTTGGACCAACTTCGATTCAATTTGGTATAAGATGTTTGACCAATAGTGAGACAGTAAATTCTCTCATTATCGCCTTTTTATTGCATAATACCGATAAAAACGTAACGTAAAATATGAAATAATTTTATATAATAGTTTATATTAACACTAGAAATGTTAAACGTGTGCACGGAGCCTAGCAACAGCTTATCCATAACCGTATCAGATAAAACAAAAAGTCGTAAATAACGCATCCCTTATATCGAAATTCAGTCAGTCCTTTGTCCCCCATACGTCGATCAGCGTCAGTGTGGCCGTGTAGGGCGCTGGTGACGTCACGCATTGTCGAAGGATAAGGTGAGGTCATTCACTCGTTGATTGATGGCGACACGTCCGGACGTGTCATAGTTTCCTCGTTGGACGTTACGGCGATTGTTCTGCTGGTCGCTATGCAGTTGCCTTATTGTGAGTGTTGAGCGACGTTTGCCAGGGTTTCGGGTTGAAATACATACACTTAAACCTAACACAAAAGATACATGATCTAGGGTTCGCCGCGTGGAAACCTACACATTCAAAAGTTCTTTAAAATAAAAATATCTTGGGGGTGTGTGAAGTCCACCAATTCGCACTTGGCCAGCGCGGTGGACTATGGCTTATAACTCCTCTATTCCTAGAGAAGACCCGCGCCCAGCAGTGGGACAATATTGGGTTAACGACGAATTCATGCTCCTCTGTTACTTTCGTTTTATAAAAAAAAATGATTACCTGCTACACGTAAAAGCGAAAAAGTAGTTAAAAATTACGCTTCGATTGCAAGAAAATAATAACCAATTTCCAGTTTTATCAAGTTACACAGATAATTACGGGCAGTTAAGGCGCCGTATAAAATTGCTGTATCTAGGTATAACAAAAGTTTACTTAATAGCGATTTCTAGAAACACGAAAGTGGATGCCACTGTTGGCAAAAACGCCACAAAAACTGGTTGGCACTGGGCGTGACGGTGTTTTTGCCTTCGGAAAATGTCTTCGTGACTTTTCCAACACAATTAGCGAGTGGCGAATGAACGCAAAAACGGTTGGCCTACAACTGCCACCGTTTTATGGTAGCGGCCTCGTGAGTTTGGTAAATTGATTTATGTTGCCTTTGACTTTACTTATTTTAATTCGAAGTTTTAAGTAAGAAAATTATATTAAGTATTTTTTTATTCTTTATTAATAACATATATGAAGCATTTTAAGTGTATTTTATCGTATGTACATATTAGTTTTATTTGTTAAGTTATTTTATGCACATTTAAAATATCTAAAATTCATCTTTGAATTATTTTAAAAATTGGAAGTATTAAACAATCGTGTGAGTACTATTGTAATGGTAATTGATCACTACAATGCTAGCCTTGTAGTCTAATTTTGACCACAGTGTGCAAGCGTGTCTGCTAGCTAAATATATTACAGGAACACTTAACACTCACATATATAATAAAATAAAAGTTTCGCGGGTCTGTATATTGTATATTTTTGTAAAAAAAAAGAGTGGTGTCCGAGGAATAATTAGTAATAGACATTTACATTTTTTTTGTATGCTAGGGGATCTCTATGTGTGTTAAAGTCGCATCCATCCAAAATAACTGAATTTAATTTTTGTGATTGATTTTGCAGTCCATGTCCTCTGATCTTTGTTCTATTAAAATTCACTATTTAATTCTATATTTATTTTAGACACGCGGATAGAGTCGCATGGCATAGCTAGTTTCAGCTATAAGATGGAAAAGCGTTGGTTTGGTTCTACTTTAATCTTTAAATAGCATCTTGAACTTCCTTTCATCCTTGAACGTATAAAAAGATTACCAAGTTTGTGTTTTAGTAAATGCAATTCCAATGAAAATCGTCAAGACGGCATAGCCCGTGAGGTCATTACCTAATATCAATTAATACTTTATAAATACAATTAAGCCAAGCAACCACTACATAACGTATAATTTATAATCATAATTATTGTACAAATCATAATTTAAAGGCTATTAATTAATAACAATTATTCATTAATAAATCAGTATTTATTTATGTGATTGAGTATAAATTCTATAATCTAACACAAAACGTATTTGCCCACAAGTACACTCGATGGGATTTTCTTTTGTTGAATTGTCAGACCCTAGTTTTTTGACCCTTATTTGTAACGTGATAACACAATGATTTTTTTGTATCTTTGTTAACTTTCAAAGATCAAGATTATATTTCTATAACCAAACCTTATTGAACTTGGACATTAATTTCGTGTTTAACTTCTGATAGGACTGATGTAAAGAAACCGTCTGTATGTATGTCAGTTTGACAGGCAACTGGAGTCTACATAAACATACTTTTAACTTAAAGCGTTACTGTTTTACACGATTTTACTCTCCGCACTTTTTCATAACACGGGATTTATATCGTTTGTTAAGGAGTGGTGAATTTCAAAAACAAACTTAATGCCTACTTCAAAAACAAAAGAGAGCCTACACAGCATGTGAAAAAGGTTGAAATATCTTGTTTGTGTCATTATTGCAATGTTTTTAAAAATATAGTAACAAAACATAATTAGTGGAATTACCGAGGGTCCTTACCTTTGTAATTTTTTTTATACCCCACAGCAAAACTTATAGCTTTCTGGACTTTTTATTTATAAATCGTCTTTTTAATTTCATTTGATCGTGATTATGACTATAAAGATGCTATGCTATTAGCTATTATCGGTCTAATTACATATAATTATGGTAAATGTCTAAACACTTGCGTGAACGTAATAATCACCCATTAGTATCGACACATAAAACTATTCTAGGAAAATAAGACAATATATAATCGTGAAATGCAATGAACATGGGCGGACAGAACGTTAACTTGTTATTATTTTAAATGCTAAAGTTTGTGACGATGTATGTGTATATTTACTCTTTCACAGACAAATTTAATCACGGGTCGAATTTCGCTGAAAGTTGGTACACCCATACGTTATTACACGTAGGAAACTCATGTCGATGGTGGACGGAACCGAGGCGGATGTAGACGCCAGAAACACCATGTTATAAATAATTTATTTATATTTTCCTTCACTACGTACAGTACAAATATTAATACATACATAAATTAAAAAAAAAAGAAAACAAAGAGAAACTAATTATTACAAATAAAATAAACCATCTAAAATGGTCGCGTGAGTCATGGCTCCCAAAACACTAGCGGAATTAAACGTTGTGCATAGTAGCTGCCAGCTCTTTGGTCTCCGAAAGCTCCAACAAGTGTGGTCGACATATCTGACATGATTTTTTTCATGTCAGATGACCATGGACCCATCGTTTCTATTGCAAACGCTGCAAACAAATAGTTATATAACAAATTACTATATTTGCGGCGCTTCTCTACATTATATTATCAAGATAGATTTATTTCTTTTTTTACCGATTAAAGTAGTAAATTAGCATGCAGTCCACCTGATGGTAAGTGTTCTTTGCAGCCCATGGACATCTGTAATCAACTTCATACAGCACTGGGTTTTCATGTTCAGTCATCAAGATGCTTTGCGCTAGTACTCGAGGATTGAGATATCATATGAATGCCGGCAACCACACCCTTCCACCAAACCGCAAGAACTGCCTTACCAAATTAAGTGAAACGATGGAAGCTTTTTTTTATCTGACTGAAGTAGCCACCTGTTGGTAATCACTGCCGCCCATGGACGTCTGTAAGCAACTCAAATAGAACATAGGTTCTATCTGAAGTCAATCACACATGCGTTGCTACTCCCAAGTACTATGATGGTCGCCTTATAAAAATGTGGCGGCAACCACACCCTTCTATCGAAACGCAAGAAATGCTTCACGCTAGAAATAGGTGTTGCGGTGGTACTTCCCCGGTCGAACTACACTGGTTCTACCACCTGCTAAAAAGTTCTTATACTGACTCGTTTGTTACTTCCGAATTAAACCGAAAGAGTGAACAGAATAGTTGTCACACGTACTTGGGATTTTATTGACAATTATTATAGTGTGCAAGCAAAGTTCTAAACAAAAGATAGTTTTAATTAATTAGGAAAATATTCGAATGCGAATACAACAGCTCATAAGGCCGGCGATAATCGTTCATATTAATTACTGTCGACACTTTCAACGCCACACTCAGGACTCTTAATTACGCTGATTAACGCGATGGGACTCTGAAGCATTCGTCAGGACTCTTTAGTTGTCGTCACTAAGTTTTTAACTCATCATTATTATTTTCTTAGAATCAGTAGAAACGAAGTTATGATTATTTTCTATATAATTAAAAAACAAAAAACTTATTTTGTTGTGATAAGTTTAAGTTTGTTATGTTTGGTCATAAACTGTTAAAAAGCAACTTGTGTTGAAAAACATTTCGTTGTTTATAAAATATTTTTAGCAAATGAAATGAAATAAAAATGCGCGTAAAAATGTTTTTCCTGAACTTGATAGTCTTAGTTCAATTCAAAAGGCAAATTATTGATATGTAATCCGTTTAAATTGTATAGTTATTGCAATTTTTTCATATAAAACTATGACTGTTTTATCGTAAAAATAGATGTGACTATAGTAATAGTTATAGGTGGAAACTCCCCGGTCAAACCATACAGTTCTACGACGTTCAAAATACAGTTTGATTGTTTTTGTTTGAAGCTTCATTAACCTATGCCAATTAACATATGGCTTAATTTCTACAAAGATATATAAAGAAAATAGGTTTTCTTTAATTATTTAGTTCTTTTTTTAATTTGACATGTCTGTCAAAATTTTAAAACGTCAGAATATGTTTTGTGAAGAAAGATAGATTTGGTGGAATAATAAACTTGAAATGTCGTTTCTTATTTTCAAAAGCAACACATTTGTTTATTTTCCAAAACCCTAAGATATAATCTTATAGATATATAAATATTTCTCTTAAATAAAATAATTTAAGCAATCTACGTGGCTTATAAGTGAAGCCCCGGTATCTCTTCAGTCGAGCAGTTCGTTAGCGGCTGTTAATTAGCGCCTTTCCGTCTAATTGCTGTCCGTCACTCGCCTGCCTCTAATGACACCGATGTATTCACGTGTTAGGTGCTTCTTGTCGATAAACGCTTGAAAATCTTGACACGGACCGCGAAATACGGGTAATGATGAGTTTCCGTGAGGCGCCGCTTGTGTGTGTGTGCTAATATTGTATATATTTTAACAGTATTTGAGTTGTGTGTCCCCTTAATATTAAGTGGTTACTAATTCTGAATATGAGTAGAACATGTATAGTAGTACATTAAAGTTAATTCTAATGTCAATCACAGTCGCTACCTCTCATTAATAGGCTTTAATGAAAATAGAGTAATACTTTACTTTGCGACTAAACTAAAATTGGGCTAACATTTCATATCATTTCATTTAACATTTACGTGGAACCCCTGCACATTTTTTCCGTAAAAATCACCATGAATCAGTACAAATACAGTTGACTTAGTAAACATGTATTGTTTACATGTTAACTAAGTCAACAGCAAGTAAGTTTAATAGATTATATCGTATCATATTAAACTAGATTCTACATTGATACATAAAACAAATAACAATATTTTCAGTTAATGTATAGGTAACAGAATTAAACATAAAAAGTGAATTTAAAAACATAGTAAACAATTTATCCTTAAACCATTTACTAGTTGCTACAAAAACAGTTTTAAAATAATTATTATAAAGGTAATTGAACAGTAAACACATGCCACGTGTTAAAGCAATAAGTATTAAACAATTATTCGGAGCAATATCTTATCTATTGACAATAAAAACACGCTCGTAAACAAATAATAACAATCATACAGCGCAATTAACGTCCAAGATCTAACCAAAACAAACAGCAACATTCTACTACTACACCAATTGTACTGTTATCCATTACTCGTTATGTATGGACTTAACTGTAAGTTGTAAAACAAAAACAGCAATGGATAGATGTGAGAGCATAGAATCGTAGAACAGATATTACGAATTCGCATACACAAGTAGTGATTATCATTTTAATCGTGCTCTACGTTAGATTCGATAGAGGTGTCAGGAATGTTCGCACGTAATCTTTTTACATAAGACCAGTAGCGAATATTTGTTGCTCGTGGGTTCGGCTTTGAATGGATAAGTGCTCGGACTTATTGTATGCCATTATCTGATCTTATGTTCAAATAAATTGGTTGATGCTTAAGTATTGATTGTTATCTAAATTTTAACTTAAACTAATCTTCGTACTTTAAGGTCACATTCTATTAGGCTTTGTATGTAATAATATTGTTATACAACCTTTGTTTGACATTTTTGTAGGCACAATATAAACGCAATATTAGCCCACGGCTACATACATAAAACATATGTAAACTTGCGATAAGTTTTGTAACTAATATTATAATGATAATGACTTAAATGAACCATTGAATTTTATTTTTTAATACGCATTAAGAGACATTGATTTTTCTTTCTAGTAAAGGCATCTCTTAAGTTTGCTTGTAGTACTTTAACTACGAGCTTACATATCGGTATTATCTATTACTATGGCTAAGTAATGCCTTACACCACCTTTGTTTAAATTAAACTTTATTAAAATCACTTTAAACCCACTTTGTGGTGCGTGTTTCACATAAATCTCTCTTCATATATATTTAAATCAACTAAACCTTATTAAGGTAATGCAACTACTCACCAGCCAAACAAGAATTTTACAGGCAATATCTCAAAATAGAACCATATTTCAACGCGCGAAGCCTCAATGCCACGGGCGACAGTGCAGCTACCAACAAATCATTTAATAATTCTGTTTGAAATAATATTGCGTTGATACTCTGCAGATATTATGTTGTGAAACGTATAATAAAGCTAACAAACATGTTGTAACCAAAAATTAAAAATAACGCTAACTTTTATACAATCATAATCACACACTAGATTTTTTTCTGTGTAGAAAGTTTAACGTAAGCACACGAATACTAAATGTTTGAATATATGTCTAGCCGGTATTCGAACCCGAAACTCATTGCGTGTCAAATAATGTAAACGCTACGCTACCCAAATGGTCATATTTAAAACCTATTCCTGTGCCCTAGAGCACAGTACGCTAAGTAGGAGTTTATTGTGTTTCCTTAAATAATCATACTTTGACATTATGAACAGAAACAAGAACAACATTTTGAGAAAAAAAACGTGCGGCTCTCGGAGACTGCCGCGGTAAAGCGCATTTTTTTTATCAACTAATGCAATTACATTTATTTATTTATTTATGCAGTATTTTTTTTCTTTGATATCAATCCAAGTTTTTTTCTTTAATACTATAGACTTTCTCACAAACAGCTACTAACATATTTGTCCGATTTCCGAGCAGCTCGTCTCGATCCATGCGAGTGTCTTACTGTCGCACCATATACATACACGTTAAGCGAACGCTCGGCCGCGCTACATGGTAGGCGGAGTGTGGGGTGTTAGGTTTTTTTCGTTACGGAATTTCTTGATTAGGTGCTGCGCTCAAAGCACGCGATAAAAGCTATTCAATAGCTTAAAAATAATAAACTCGTACTAAGGTTATGTTAGTATCGTACGTTACAGTTATCTTTTACACTGAGCCTACAAAATCGTCAAGCGATAGACATCAACGCGTTACCGATGTTACGATGAGCTGAATTAAGGAAGTTTGGACATTAGGAGATACTGAATTCATAGTTTTAATATAAATTGAGATCTAGTATATGAGTAAATATACCAATGTTTTTAGTCTGTTATTATTATTATTATTTTATAATAATGAAGTAGCAAACGAGCATGCAGTCCACCTGATGCTAAGTGGTCACTGCCGCCCATGGATACCTGTAAGCAACTTCAAATAGAACACGGATTCTATCCGAAGTCAATCACAGACGCGTTGCTATTCCCGAGGACTAGGATGGTGTGCCGGCAACGAAACGCAAGGACTGCTTCACGTTAGAAATAGGTGTGGCGGTGATACCTTCCCGGTCGCACAACAATGTTCTACCACCTTTATGGGAATCGTTTTTATAAATTTAGGTACATGCGTGAATATTCCAAAGGTCTAAACGTACAAAAAGACCGTATGTAGTAATTGCTTACATGAAAACTCTGCCTGTTTTTGTATTAAATATTATACTACGGTAATAACAAACAAAGCAGGTACTTTCCTACCTCTGTGCTAACTGGAACCGAAATGCGGACAAAGCCCAAACGATGTTATGAGTTGATGCTGTCATGTAGGAGATAACACTGATAAAACTAATTCGTTCAAACGTAATTCTTAACATGTGACAGATGTCGTTTAACAATCAATAACAAGGAATTCCAGTCCTACGGTGGGAAGGGCAAGTTCTATCAAAAAGAGTTAAGTAAGATTAACTCTTTTTTGCTAAGCTAAGTATTGAACTAAACTATCAACATGGAAAGTCAAATTATTTTTAATTATTTGTGGGTAGGTTACTTACTGGCATGGGTTCTATCTGAAGTCAAACACAGATGCTATTCCCGAGGACTGAGGTCACCTCATGTAAGTGTGCGAGCATCCACACCCTTTCATCGAAACACTAGAAATGCTTCACTCTAGAAATAGGTGTGGAGGTGGAACTTCCCCAGTTGAACTACATTGGTTCTACTTCATATAAAATAAAGTACTATATATTTATACTAGGTGGCCCACACCTTTAGATTATAAAATGATCCTTTGCCATGTTTGTTTTATCATCAAAGTCATTTAATCAAACACCAAATTTTAAACATGCAATCTAAGATCCGAATCTGCAAGTTGAAGCGAAACGACGTTCAGTAAACCACCGTCCTAAGTTGTGTACATAACTTTAGAAGCCTTCGAAGCCAACCATCCGGTTGTACGCAGTAGTTTGCGAACATTCGGGCGGCATTCTCAACCTATATACCGCGGGTGCAGTCGTCAAGGCGACCAACAAACAAGACCATAAACTATCTTGTAAACATCGAGCTAGGGACACTCACACTGCCTGTTTGCTTATTTTAAGTTCACTTTATGGAAATTTTATTAGTTTAAGTACATGACACTATTATACAAATAGAAGGTAAGATAAGTAATTGAAAGGATGGCATCATCATACATCAACAAAATACATTCCTTTTTTACGTTCAGTTAAATGACACACTAACATCACCACTTTTTTAGATTAGTACTATCGCGGAATTGACACATTTTAATACTTTAAAGAATTCTATAATAATACATAAACCGCATAGCGTGAGTACCCGTTAAGAATTACAATCTTAATCAAAAAAATGTGCATTTAGGTAACAAGAAGTAGGTAACACTTATCAACAATAAATATGGAATTATGTAATCTACAATTATAGTTAATAACGTGATATCATTTTAAATGTCACGGACGTCGAAACATAAACATTCTGTATACACTAGGGATTCCACCCAAAACCATTGAATAAACAAGACTTCCAAGCTCTTTGTACACCAAACCTTAGTAATATTGTTTTACAAAGGGCAACGCACCAACTGGCGAGTGTGGGTCCGCGTGCCCTTATCGGATTGTCGCGAGATACGCCATTCCTTAATGGAAATCCCCTGATTTGCGCGCGGGAAATATGCGATAACAATAAACACCTAGTTTATTTGATTGCGCCTTATTTATCGCTTCGTGCCGAAAACGAGCGCATTAATCTGTGCCACTCGGACTGTGGCTGTGTTTTGTCCTTTGCTAGTCTATTGTAAATGATTTTAGATGTTAGACTACTTGAACTAGCTTAAATGTATTTGACCCGATCGCAAGGTATTAGAAGCATTTAGTAGAGTATAATTGTGAACAAAACTACGAGTCTAAAATTAATAGAAACCTTTTCAAATATTCAATAAATGCTTGTCTTTTTACACACGAGTGAAACACGAGTAAGTTTAATTATTTGGATAAATTTATCTATAATTCTATAGATATCCTTTATTTACATAACAAACAAATCTATTTACAGTACAAAACAAAATATTAAAAATAAATAAAACGTTCTTTTTTTTAATTTCATCAGAAACGTATAAATAAAAATAAATTATAAATAAAACAAAGAGCCACATCGCTGCCTCTTGGAAGAGTCCCAAGAATCTTTACTTAGTTGATAAAAATAATATTTTGGTATTTGTAGAGCAGTTGTCTTTGATATTTATTTTCATAACTGTAGAATACTTTATATGAAGCTGCATAAGTCGACTTACCTTATTTTTCATTTTGTGAACTTTTTCGGCTCCAGTGACATTCACGAAATAAAGACATGGCGGTAGTTAAAACTCAAGTAGTTAAGATCTCTGCGTGGAGTCTGTAGTTCTAGAGCCTTCCAGAACTTAAGACTAGATAACCAATATTGACACTGTCACAGAAATCGGTCTTTGTTAATTTGTGACGACGATGTCAGATGAAACGTCGAATATTTTAGGTAGTCAAACATTTCCTTATCGGTATCAATGCACCTCTAATGTGTTGTAAAATAGAGGCAGATAGAATTAGTAGCCCAAATTTCGAATTGGTATCAGTTATCAGTAAACTTCAGTTCCTGTCAAATAATAGTTAAAGATAGCCATGGACCGCAACACCAATTCAATCTCAGCTTGTCCATTGCTATATTGCATAAGGTGGTCCAGATACCTCAAGCCACGACCAGTTACCCAATCTATCACAATCAGATCAGGGCGACAGTCCATCTACCATGACTTTCGTAACTGGCAGTGGTCAAGCAAGTGCAGGCGCATCGGATTGCTGGTGATTTATCGCGCGCCCATTGTTGGACGGAGCTGATGAGATAACATTATGACGTAATATGGCGGTAACCGTGTTCGCATTAGGAGACTAGAGCATGGTACACTATGATTGTAATTTACCGGGCCAGTTAGAAACAAATATAAAAGAATATTTATATACAGGTATACTATAACTATAAACATTTATAAACAACTATAAACATTTTCAAGGTGGTAAAACCAGTGTAGTTCGACCGGGGAAGTACCACCGCCACACCTATTTCCAACGTCAAGCATTTCTTGCGTTTCGAAAGAAGGGTATGGTTGCCGGCACACTTTTATATGAGGCGACCATCATAGTCCTCGGGAGTAGCAACGCATTTGTGATTGACTTCAGATAGAACCCGTGTTCTATAGAGACAACATAAAAAAACACAGGATTCTGTGGTCAGATAAGATAAGACTGAAGAATTGATGAACATAGTCTTTTATTATATTATATCGTTACATAGTTTTTACACCACCGATTACACCGTTTTTAGGAAACTTATACTGCCTTGGGTTGTAAAGTTAATAATAAAGGTTGTAAAACAAATATGCAAATAATCTATATTTAAAATAATATATCTCTCATCGGTTTAAATTTAGATTACAATCTTTCATCTCTTATTTCTTATCTTAGCCTTATACGAATCCTGCATAGGTCTGTAAATAAGATACAAATTATTTACTTACTATTATAAATTAATTTACTTTAAGTTCATTCATTATTTCTTCATGCATTGCATTTATTAAATTCTGTACTTATATTCGTACTACAACTCAGAATGTACTAAAGCTTAAAAATAACTATTTGCTTTAATCTAACATCTTTTACGTATTAACTATTTATACATTAAGTTCAACGCAATCTTCGTTCGTTATTAGCAAGTATTAGTACTAGTAGGATAAGATGTTAATCTAACGTGGCGTATCGTTTGCATGACGCCACGCTACCGGCACGTTGGCGCCGTATATGGTGTTCCGGGTTCGGTTCCGTAGATATGCGGTGCATTCTGCTAATGGCGCTCGGACGCTGTGGGAATTATATTTTAACACCGCTCGTTTTGACAACAATGTAAGATAATTTGTAATTGAAAATAACCTTTGTAGCTTATCTTTGGTAGAAAATGTATTTTTATTATACTGTTGTTTAATTCTACTATCAAAATAAGGTACTAATTTTTATTGTCTGAAAGACTTTAGCTGTTTTATACTTCCTACTTTACTTAATCGCCGTCGACCGCTTTTTTGTTGCTTCGACCAACTTCGTATCGTAAAACCCAAGTTCTAAAATTATTTATTTTTAAACGTTTTATTGTATGCACCGCAAATACCAAAGCAATCGACTTCCGCATTCCCGTGGCTTTCAAAGACCGCTCGCTTCGGCAAACGTTGCCAAATCGTTGCCAAGTCGCGTTAATGGTGCACAATTAAAAATTCAGCAGAACAAAATAATCGACTAAAGCAATCATGTTAGAAAACATCGAATAATTACCGCAATTACTGCGCTAGGCCTACCAGTTGGGGCAGGAGTCACCTTTCTAAGGCCGACCTTGGCCAATCATCGCGCGGATTAATGTCGCCGGCGACAGATCGCGATAGCGCGGCCTACTTGTCGCTGTCGCAGGTGCGGCGAGAATAAATAACGAGCAATTAAAATCATTAATAGCAAATAGTTCGACAAGCATAATAATCGCGATTACTCTGCGAGACCCCCGAGACTGGACGCGGGAAATGGGGAAGGTGAACAGGAATGAGTTAGCGCCGCACATTAAGGTAATGGTTGTGTAACCATTAATTCATTTCAAAGCTAATTAAAGCCGCCTTCGTTAGTCCACGTGGAACTGACTGCACTCGTAACTCTCTATAAAAAATTATGTGGTCTATTTTTTCAATCCATTAGGTAAATTCCGAAATGTAAATAAATTGGCACCAAAATATAAAATTTGGCACCAAACATCATATATTTACGAAACAACTCTCATTTTTAAAAATAGTTATAATGGAGTTATAGTTATGAATTAATTATAATATTTAAA
This sequence comes from Spicauda simplicius, assembly GCA_949699795.1. Classification (NCBI taxonomy): domain Eukaryota; kingdom Metazoa; phylum Arthropoda; class Insecta; order Lepidoptera; family Hesperiidae; genus Spicauda; species Spicauda simplicius. Next base: position 23,401,664 of record OX453059.1, read on the forward strand.
AAATGTCCATTCCCCTTTCTTTCTGTTCGTAGCAGCAATGTTCCAAAAATATATAGCCCATGGCACTTTGGTTTGTGAAACGATTCCAATTACACCTCATATCCAATCCGTCATGCCGCCTGGACAATAAAACGTACTAAGGAAATGAAAAATAGACCTAAATAATCATATTTCTTCAGACGCAAATGCGTAAAAAATACCCGTTCAACTTATAACGTTACAACTAAGATCATACCGACTACCAGGCTTCAATACATGCGATTATTACTCAAGTCTACTTACCATATTTACAAGAATAAATGTAATATGATTCCCCATCAACCATATTCAATTGTTCGAAACGGTCATGACAATACAATGCGGCGTTTCATCAAGTTATGTGATATGTCCCATGACAATACATCTTCGAACCGCATCCATTACTTCTCCCGCCCACAGCTGCGAAAGAATTATCACTGTTTAATTACACCTAGATTTTATTGAAAACTTGACAAGGAGTGGGGCTTATGATGAATGAGTATAGAACTGCAGTAATGGAGCTGTTAGTTATAGAGATCGTAAAGACGGGAAACGCTGAGAATTTCTTCGAAGACATTCAAATTAAATTGAATGAATAAGCTTTACATGAACATGCGTATAATTTGAAATAAAATTACTATACATTTGAGGAAAATTAATAATTCGCAAGTACATATATTTAAGGAAAATTAATAATGTGTCCACCAATTCGCATTTGGTCTGCACGGTGGACTATGGCCTAAAAACTCTTTCATTATGAGAGGAGACCCGTGCCCAGCAAAAGGACATTAATGGGTTGTACCTAATAGTATGTAGAAATAATTGATTTGATTTTTATTTACTTCCTAAAATCAAGTAACATACACAAAAAATGACATCAGTCTGTTAAGAAGCAAATATGTCAAGTAAGTTGCCAAAGAAACATTAAATCATTAACCACACAGTAACTTGACAGAATAAACCTTAAAAACTTCATATATTTGAGACCCTTGCTTACCTCGTAATCTGGCATGCCAGCAGAAAAAATCTAGGGAGTAAGGTATTTTTACAGATCTTAGATCTAAATCGTAATACAACATCAAAATGATGTTGGAAAAGCAAGTGTTGATCTCAGAGCGGCTCATTAGCTCTGATCGATCACTGTTATGACAGATCACTACAATTGTCCACATTGTTGGGTACAGAGGGCGGCGGAAGGGTGCAGGGGCAAAAGGAATGATTGAGATAACACCATAATAGCGTTTGAATTTTTTTTTGGGTGGACTGTGTTCGGCTCATTAATGAGTTTTCTATGATGGATGAGGTAAGATTTCTCTGAATATATATTTTGTAAAATTTTATAGGTGGCGACCATTTTAGACATCAGTGGCAACCCGTATGTTCTCGGCTTCTTGTACTTTACCATACGCGGTTAATTACAAAAATCTTTCGGCATTATTGACCATCTGGTTTCATATTATTTTGCTACTTTAGTAATATTAAAAAAATACTCTTATTATTGTGTTATAGGATAAAAATCTAAATTCTTGCTATATATGTCTGTTTAGCCGTTGCCCGTAGCTAGACCTTCTATGCTTCTGGCCTCCTGGTGGCCGCTCCGCCCCGCATTTAGTAAAATAAAACAATGGAAAAAATGTGTGAAATTTAAGTATTTGGAAAACATAAATATATCCTTATGCGTATTGGAGAAAAAATACCAAGCATTGTATCCCAATTACTCGTATATAATGTTTTCTTTATTTTCCTTCTCGTCAAAAGACCATCAAAATTTCGTGCACCAACAATTACCATAATACAAGTTAAATTATTCATCGTTCGGTTGTAACTCGATGATTCAAGAACTATGCGTTGGTGACATGTTTATGAATCATTACCGTCTTTCTTACTCCGAACGGGAAAACCGTAGGCGATTAACGATTTTATCGCTGACGATGTACAAAAAATGTATCGATTTATTTCAATTAAATGTCACAACAAAAGTAACAATTTATGAACTTGTGTCCTAAGGATACATAAATCATAAAAATGACCATAAATCTATGCTTCTTTAAACGAAACTGATAAGGTATTTATTGAAAACTGATCTTTAAGATTAGATAAGCAATTTTATTTTTTAGATAAATAAATTTAATAAATCTTAAGTATAAAAATGTCCTATACTTTTCATTATTATTTTTTGACACTTTGTTATTTGGGCGATCAGCATCACACGATGCTAAATTTGTTAATTTGTTTTCTATTTGACTCATGTTTTCTTTTTTGAATCTTGCAACAGAATTCAATCTTTACTGCCACTGGCACTATATTTTTGCTGTCGCATATTCGATACTCGCTTCTAGTCGTACAAGCGCCTTACCATCAACATGATATGACCTTTGTCATGCACATTGCTCATTTCACTTCCCCATTCGTTCGGTATAAAGTTCGATGTCTTATGGAGACGTCAGTTAATATTGACATTAGATGCATATTCATTACGTGTTACGCCAGTTTATTGAAGACCTGTACAGCGAGTTTTGTTTGGTGATGTTTATGCATGTCTCCTGTTACGCAACTTTTTTTCAATGAAAATGAAACATTATTCATATTATTGTCATTTTATTTTAACATCCAAGTAGCAAGCGTGCATGCAATCCACCAAGAGGTAAATTGCCACCGCCAATATAATTATGTACATACATCTGTAACCTACTCCACATGAAATATAGGTTATACCTGGACTCAATTACAGATTATTGGCTACACGTGAAGACTTTAACCATAGAACCCTACACTATCTGGTGCACTCAGTGGTCATGCCAAAATAAAAATGACCTTAATTACAATAAAATAAAACTAGTGTTTCAAAAATATTTTTTATTCTGTTGATTATTGTTTTGAGATCATAAATCAGCCTTATAATTTAATATTAAATACCTTTGCCATACTTTTATTTGCTGTTCTAAAAACAATGAGTTTTGAGCTAGTTGCGTCTGTTCTTGCTTTTCTGGTCCTTATTTCTTGAACAAAAACCACAACGACTTTATGTGTGATGGACAGATGTAGAGGAATTGGCCGGCATAGGTATTTTGAAATCCCTCCTCAATTTTAGCCTTCGTAGACGTTCCTTTAAATGTCCGTATATGAGCTTTGAACCCAATTATTTTAAATAATACGTCAAAATTTGTCGTATTGACATCCTCTGTTAGACGAACATTTTCAATGCAGACTTTGCAGGAAATTCTTGATCGCTGGACTCATGATTAAATTTAAGACATATCCTCTAGAAGAATCAAATTAAATATTATTGGATTATATTATACCTCAATAATATATTATATAAATGAAGCATGCACATTTACAATAATTCATCAACAGTAATAAACAAAATAAATAACAACGATAACATAAATAAATACGTAAATAATACTTACCTTATTCCTACACTGGGGTGCTACAGTACCCCAAGACACCTGCGCAAACGTCTACGCCGTATGAGTTGCGCCGAATAATTGGCCAATAAGTAGTACGTGTTCATAGGATAATATATGGGAGATCGAATCTGTAAATTTTACACTTGCGAAATAAATTCAAAAACAAAACCTTTTGGGGTGCTTCACCACACCACTTAAGATTCTAGGGTTAATTCTTGTTTCGAATTTTAAGACAGTCGATATCCAAATATAAAGTGTGGCCGTGGTACTTATATGGTTAAATCAAACTGATTCTACCATTATAATAACGTTTAGGCAAAAGGAGCGCAGGTCCCCCCCTCCCACCAGGTAGACCGATGAACTGAAGAGGACAGCTGGAAACCGTTGGATTCAGAAGGCACAGGCTGGTTGGAGTAGCGTCATTTAGGGGAGGCCTATGTCCAGCAGTGGACCTCAAAGTACTGATGGATGGATGGATGAATTACGCTACTATATCATAGTAGGTTGATAAGCCTCTTAAAATAACTCAATGTCATATCACTAACAAACAAACCAGAACACAGCCATATCAGAAATAGATGTGACAGTTGTGCCTGTCGAATAAAACTACAACCGTTTCTACCAATATTCACAAGTTCTACTTAAATATCCACCTAATCTGATGCACCATATCCGTTTAGCTTACTTGCTAACATATCAGACTATCTCTAAGTACTTCACGATCTAGTCTTTTACGCTATCGCTGATATAAAGACGTGAATTTTTGAAGTTGCTTTATATCATTCATAATATTGTCCACACATCACGCCGCGGCGTGACGGGGTGATCCTATTGTGACCGACGATTGATGGCGCGGATTACGATCAGGCCTTATTTAATTTTGATCGAAGCTCTCGCTTACCAAAGGGTGTTTTATAATAAAGCTTTATGGGCAGCGGGGCTTATGAGGCGTGATGTATGGTACATTGTTCATATATTAAAGTATTGAATTAAATTTTACAAAATAAGTTAAAAAGATGCACGTTTCCTTTCAATGTATGGAACCTTATGTCAAAAAAGAATTTGGGGAAAGTCATAAGCTATAAAACGTGTTTGATGTGTCCCTAAAGAATAAAGTTTTCTAGTAATATAGACAATTTAAAAAATGTCTATTTGATACTTAGATAAAGGGCAATCTTTAAAAGACGAGGAATTGACACCCTGATCTCTCCATCTCTCAACATCTGTTTCTTAAATATAGCAAAACAACCTACTGACCTAACGAAAAAAAATGTACAAATAATACATTTTCCTGTTTTAAATTACCTCCATTAACAAAGGAATGAGGTATGTTAAGTATAATTCTCAAAGCAAAAATTGCAGATTCATTTTGAATGGACTTTTGTGTCTACAACGAGCTGGTCTGTGATGTGATATTTTTTTATCTGATCGAAGTAGCAAACGACCTTGCAGTCCTTCTGATGGTAAGTGGTCACTGCCGTCCATGGACATCGGTAAACAACTTCAAGTAGAAAATGGGTTCTATCTGAAGTCAATCACAGATGTGTTTTTACTCCCGAGGCGGTGTGGTTGCCGGCACACTTTTATATACGGATAAAAGTGTGCCACCAAGTAACCACACCCTTCTATAGAAATGCAAAAATTGCTTTATGTTAGAAATAATTGTTTGTAACCACTAACCTAATTTTGGTTTATCGTTAATTATATATTCGTAAAACCTTATCACAATTTACTAGGTAATTAAAAGTCATTCACCGGAACGAGAAGTAAATTATATTTTTTCCGTAAAATTCCCCACTTGGTATATAATTCAAGTATATGCAAAAAGTACTCCTTAATTTTTTTGTAAAGTTAATTAGCTCACCAAATTTATCATTAAGTAATTAATATAATAATTAACAGATGACCTTAGATAGGCACGTGGCTAGATCTAAGTTAGAAAAAATTGAGAGATATAATCGCATGCCCATTAGACATACTCATGTGAAGATAAATTCTTAGAAGGAGCAATAAAATATGATTATAATTACATAAGTGTAACAAAATCCATTATAATTATAATAATTTATATTTTAGCGCACTTTTTATAAGATCGAAGAAGTAAAATAGTTTGCAGTCCAATGATAGTTACTGCTACCCATGGATATCTGAAGGCATCTTCATAAAGAACAGGATTTTTATCTGTGGTCAATTTCAGATGCATTGTTACTCCCGAGAATTAGTATAATCGCCTCATATGAAAATGAATCGGCAACCACGCCCTTCTACTAAAAATCAAGAACTATTTTATGCCAGAAATAAGTACATAGATGGTGATGGTGAAACTACCTAAGCGAATCATCTTAATTCTCTTATAGTAACGACACATCTGTGGGTGACTTCACATAAAACCTCTCTTCTGTATAAAGTTGCTTGCAGACATCCTTGGGCAGCAGGTCACCATCAGGTGACCTGCATGATCAGTTGTTACTTCAATGGGAAAAACAATTCGTCACCCAGAAGTAGCCAAACAACATCAGTTATCGTGGCAACGAAGCTATAAAATTGAACGTCCTTGCGTCTAGCGCGCAAGGCGTTTCCTGACGTGCCACTGACGCACACAGGAAAGCAAGTGATAAGCGCCTCTTCCTACTTCGTATGTGTATATTTTTGTTGTAAACATCTGTAACTTATGTTTAGAGGGTATTTGATCTTTTAGTACCTTTAGTACGTGTTTTTGCATTTCGCATTATTTTAGAATTTGTTAAGTACATCGCTAGTTATAGCCGACAACGAAAACGCTAGTAGCGTTCATTCTGCATTGCGATGTATGTGAAAAAACGTATACAATTATTTTTTTGAGGAAATCTAATGAACTTGTACTAAAGGAACAGCTCATACATGTTTGAAGTTTCTCAAAATCCAAAGAGCTTATCTAAGATCAAGCATTGCCAACCGTTTGCCTTCGCATTTCGTCTGATGTTGTAAATACTCTTAGGAGATGGTGGTGATATTCCACCAGGTATACTAATGAGAATTGATGAGATAAGTCAAAAATTATTGTGGTGACTGTTGCTTAGGTCACAAGTGGATAATACACGATGTATACGGGCAAATTTGAAAACGACATAAAACAAAATTACTAATCGGTTTATGCATGTATTGCATCTCGATCTTTCGTGGTTATCTTCAAGCTGTTGGATCAATACATTGTAAAGCACCATATAGGTACTCCATATATTATGGAACTGTATTTCCTTGTTAAATATGTTTTAACGCTTTATTTGTTTTTTTTTTTTTGTATACGGGACTCTTACCTCTAAATTACTCATTGTCATAGTGTGGGTAAATAAACTCAACCGTTAGGTCAATATCAAAGTAGGAAATACGAATGTCATCGCTCCATGAGAGCTATAAAATAAGTGTCCTTGTAATTGTTTCCTGGCTGACAGTATAACACACGCTATATGCGGGTTTTCGTTGTTTTATATTTTTTGCTATATGATGTCAATGTATGGTGTCATTGTTGAGAAGTACCACTTTCTCTCTTCTCGCGGTTGTCTTGGGAGGCAACAATAATTCCAGAAATATTTGTATAACGTTTAACATCTACTGCGGTTACCAACATGCATGCCAGACGCGAAGTATTGGCATTTATCTTCAGCAGTTGACCTCAAAACATAGATAGATCGATGGGTAAGGTGAAGTAAAAATCACATAATTATATTTGATGTGTTTCTTCTTAAAAATTAAAACAATAAAGAAACAATGCACTTGATGTTGTCTTTATTATTTAATATCAACTGTAACTTATTTTAATAATATATAAGTTTTTCATTATAATTATTTTAACACCACGACACTTATCTCTAATACCACGAATATGACACTGGCCACAAGTCCCAAAATGAAATTCTATCAATAAGACAACAATAAATGTATAGTTGAAGTATAGTATTAAAGTAATTAGTGGAAGCAAACAAACCTCAACAGTAGCCTCGTAAATTATTATCCACGACGGTGAGGAAACGCCGGTTCCTCTTCCTCCTGAGTATCTGTTCGGACATCTTTTCCGCTCACACTTCCTCGACCGAAACTTCACACATTCTTTAGCGTACTTGGTCACTGTAGGTCGTCAAATGACGGCCTTAAGGCCTCAGAGGCCAAGGCCAACCTCTAGTGGTGTTTCACTAAACACCACTAGAGGTTGGCCTTGGCCTGAACTACAGGTACGAAACCTACGTGCCGTAGGTTTCGTACCTGTAGTTCAGGGATCAAAATAGGGCTACGGTATCCTCTGACTGTCGTAAGAGGTGAATAAAAGGGGCTTCCGGGGTTGCGGGCGGCTAGAGTGGGAGCTTGAACCAAGCTTGAGCTAGGCGATCCCAGGAAGGACGGCGGTATGTGTGGTCGCATATCGTCGTAAAGACTAGACGGAGCGGTGGGCCCAGCCGCCCATCTGGGAGCAGCCCGATGGGGCAACGCGCTCAGAGGATTTCGATTGCGTTCCTTTGGAGATCCCGGAGTCCTCTTTGTAGCGCCGAGGACGGCTACCGGGGGGGTTTTAGTGCGGTAAAAATCCCACATAACCCTGCGTCGTTCCCACGGCGTTGGGTGCCTTTTGAAGGTTTCCCTCTCGAGAACAAAAAAAGGCACGTAAGTCACTTGTGAGTCCCACATAACCAATGCGGACGGCCCTATTGGTATGCATGAGCTTTCACCACCACCCTCCCCGCAAGGACGATAGACCATTTCCAACTTTATCTGGGCACATGAAAAAAACTGTAGGTCGTATCGATATGAAGTGGCATGGTGCAGTTTGACTTTAAATGGCAGTACTATGAGTAGTTCGTGAGTACTATATTGACAATGAGAACCATAAAAGAGTTTAATCTACCACATTCAAGTGTTGTAATTTTAGTTTTTGATTTTGAAATGTTAGTATTTTATTACATGTCAATTATACATAGCGTATTTAACTTTGGCGACTCTATCAATCTCCAGACAAGAATCCGAGTGCTTGTACAAAGCATATAAGAGTATTTGCAAATAAAACCTTTGCAAAATGATACCAAGTAAAAGTTGTAAAATAGAAATTTCTGCTTTTTTTTTTATTAGTTTTATCCGTCTCGTTACCTTGATGGTTGGAACAGCATCGAAGAAAAACTACCGAATTGAATTTTAAAGGATTTAAACTTTATCTAAAGTTAACGTCTTAAGGTAACGTTTAGTATTTATTTCATTAGGATCCATCAGCAGGATAAATCCGCAGAAATTTAAGAAACGTATGTATCAATATTATTTCGTCACATCACCTATATGTATTTAGACACAATCTGTTACCTACATATTAATTTAGAATCATACAACAATACTTTTTCCACTCGATCATTGGCAGTAGCGTATGTCAGTCGCGAGGTCATTACTACGGACGCACGTGAGAATTGTACACTCGAACAATAGTCGATGTAATGCCGATAACATCGCGATATATAACATATTATATGTATACGGTACGGCTAAATGTACTTTTAATTTTTATGAAGTTGAATCCATAATAAAACGCAAGACTGAGTATCGCTGTCAATTTTATGGTGGTTACAAGGGGCTTGTAGTCCGCTCTTTACGGAAAAAGGCATGGCAAGATAAAATAGTACAAGCCACGTTTTAATATGCATGAAAAAGAAAAAAGAGCGTTTAAACTTAGTGTTTTACTATCTTTTTATAATTACTTATTTACGTAGTAAAACTGCAACTGGTGCTTATTTTAATATAAGTTTATTATAAGATTAAATTAAAGTGTAAAATTTAAGATTAAAATAAATTTAACTAAATTTTCTTTAATTAAATTTATTGGTCACTTAAATTTTTAGTACATAAAGTGCATGGAAATGCAAAATACTGCTGCGCTTTGATTTAGAATGTCAATACTATAGATTAATAAGAATTAATCAAAAAGGAACCGGCTTTTTAAATATCAATATGTAAAAAACTTGCACCTTTTTATCGAGACATGTCACATGTTATCATTGACGCATACGTCTAACCGATATCAATTTAAAGCAAAGCCCACGGAAACCACCTGTCAGTCGGAAGTCAGAGCAGAGGTCAAGCCGCAAGGCCAGTCCAAAATCTAGATAGAGCAGTCATGATACATGTCCCAAACCGTGGGAGCGAGCCACCAGACAATGCCTTTTGTACCGGCGATAAATTTACTTACATAATTGTGGTAATTAAAAGTTTTACGTCGGATGCCTCTGCCCTCGCACTCTGATTTGGTGATAAGATGTCTCGTAAAGCCCCGTTTTAAAACAAGTTTTACGCTTATATCAAGTACAATTGACTAGAAATAAAATCAAGTATTCTAATATCAAATCTGTCGGAAATAAGCTGTAAGAAAAGATTAGTAATTCTGGCCTTGATAGACTACGCATAGCAAGGTGGTAGGACCAGTGTAGTTCAGCCGGGGAGGTACCACCGCCACAACTTTTTCTAGCGTGAAACAGTTTTGTGTTTCGGTGGAAGGGTATCGTTGCCGGCTCACTTTTATATGAGGCAATCATTTTAGTCTTCGGAAGTAGGTAATTGTGATTTACATGAGATAAAACCACTTTTACATGAGGCGACCATCATAGTCCTCGGGAGTAGCAACGCATCTGTGATCTGTGTGTTCTATATGAAGTTGATTACAGATGTCCATGGGCGGCAGTGACCACTTACCATCAGGTGGACTGCATGCTCGTTTGCTACTTCAGTCAAATAAAAAAAAAAAAAAAAAAAACCCTTGTTCTGTATGAAGTTTCCTAGTCCATGAGATCAGTGAATACTTACATGCGGACTGCTGGCTCGTTCGCTATTCTAATTTTATAAAAATAATTATAACTTAAAAAAGACATACCAATAACTTAAATAATAAAGTAAAGTTATATATTTTTTTATTTGTGTCATTTTGCATTCGTCATATTTACAAGTGATATATGTACATTATGTCATTCGGACAATTAAAACAAATCCGACAGAGCCCTGTATATTAAATTCAGTCAAGCCGTTTTGGCTGTAGAGCGAATTAAAGAAATAGATATATTACACACCAACTCTCGGAAAACACCATCTTCTTTCTCACACAGTCGGGTAAAAACACAATCTAAAAGATTAAAGAAACCAAATATACTTAACTTATAGAAAAGGATGTTACGGCCGTGCCTTTTGTGCTCGACTTGGCCGGGACACTACCCGGCCCCCAGATAGTCCTTTAGTAAGGCTTCCTAGCCAGTACACACACGTGATACCAGTCCCGTATTTGTTAATTCCATGTTATTTTATCACCGTTTAAAAGGACAGATAACAGGTGGTTTATTGCAAATGAAGTTGAATTTAAACGTTTGTAGAATAAAATGTTAATTGTCGTTTATTATTAAAAGAAAATACACATATAAAGTATATTATACTATTTAAACGAACTTACGAAGTAAATAAACATGCGTTATCTATTGTAGGTTCTTTTACTAATTCATTGACGATTTAACCGTTCCATACAATTTTTAAAAGTACCATATATCTTTGTGATCGTTTAGGTCTGTTTAATTTTGTAAAGGTTTCTTAGTCTATCTATCGTTAAAATTCTTCTAGATGTGTACATTTTGTTAAGTAAATCTATGTATTATTGTATTCTATACATCTACTTTGTTTAATATAAAACCGTTAAACCCACTCAGAATGAAATTTATTATGTAAGTTTAAAACACACAAGCTTCCTACACTCATAACCCCATAGTAGGATTTTCTCCTATGTCGTGGGTACCATGGACACACACGAGACGAATACACAAACACCCAGACCCAGAACAGGAATTTAAACTCATCATTCAGATACCTGTCTGGCCGCGAATTGAACCCGGGACCCATTGCGCCTCAGATCGGTATGGTAACTGCTCTGCTACGCGGGTCGTAAATTAGGTACGATTTCCAAAATCTATAATTACAAGTGTGACTCAACACGTATATTGTGACGAAGTCAGTTCGTAATCTCGCCTCTCACAATAAACCACTGTATTTACGGACATCGTCGGCCGAGATGTCTTCGATACACCTTCTCCATTGTCGACTGCGAGCATTATCGTATCTGACCTAATCGGATCTCTTCTCTTACAAACTTACCACAAAATCTAATCAGGCAATATTCATCTTTATGGAAACGCAACTAGGCGGTAGTATCTGCAGTTTATAAGTGGTTTTAGTGATGTGACAGAAGGATTTGTTTGAAACGTTAGAAATAAACGAGGCACTGATTGTGTTATGTAAGTTGACGGTTTTAAATTTAGTTTTCTGTTTGTCATTGTGTGGATGTCAGGGCTTTGTGTGGCTTGTTGTGCTAAAATCACTGATTCATTTTTCATGAAAATGTCTCTAGCATGTTTATCGTACTGAGTGTGTTGTTAAGATTAACTTAAGGGATAAAAGTACGTACAGATAAATGAGATAATTTTGTAATAAAGGTATAATTTAAGGATGGTAAAAATTTCAAACAGTCAAATCCCCCATTACACTTGTCATAGCGCCTTCTAGACTAATAAGCTTGCTTGTACTAAGTAGTAAAGTATGCATAATAAGGTGGTTTTGATGCTCCAGTCCCGAGGCATCATTGCCATACATACAAAGTTCCAAATAGTGATGTGTAATAATTTGGGAATAAAACAGTAGAGTCAATTATATGAGGCATTCTAACTTACTCTTACGGGAAAAATCTCATCTACAACCAATCTCAAGCATGAGTTTAATCCTATGTAATTGCCATCACGTAGCATGCATGTTCATTAGTTACTTCTATATTAAAAGTTAAATTTGAGGTATTTGTACGGCAGTCGTACATTACATTACAACACACTATTGTAAACATATTTTATAACTTCTGCTGGACCTATGTCCTCCCCTAATCTGCTCCACTTCGACCAGTCCTTAGCCATCTGAATCCAGCAATTACCCGCAGTCTTCTTCAGGTCATCAGTCCACTTGTTCGGAAGGTGGCTTGCATCTTTTGCCCAGACGTGGTCTCCATTCGAAGATTTTTCTACCCCATCAGTTGTCTGTCCTACGAACGTTGTGGCCTGCCCATTGCCACTTCAGCCTACTACTTCTGAGCTATGTCGGTAACTTTCATTCTCCTACGGATTTTATTATTACGAATTCTGCCGCCGCAGGGAAATACCATACCACGCTGAGCGACTTTAAGCTTACGCACGAGGCTCACAGTAATGGAACACGTCTCGGCGCCATATGTCATCACTGGCAACATACACTACTCGAATATGTTCGCCTTCAGGCTCTGAAGTATATCGGATGAGAAGACATGGCGCTGTTTCCCAAACGCTGCCCAGCCGAGTTGGATTCTACGAGTGACCTCTTTCTCGAAGTTGGACTTACCCACCTGCACCACCTGCCTCAGGTGGTGCAGAATTCGTCGTTTCATATTCGTCAAGAACTTCCAGGACGGTGTGTTCTACTAGTGCTATGTAATAATAGTGTCATTCTGCTGCTGCATTATGTTAGTGCTTCATTCTGTCTACCTATATTAACCCTTAGTAACAGTTAATTAAGTGTCATCAAAACAATCATTGTATATGTTTGCACTCATAATTTGCAAAATACATTGCAAATTATGGCCAAAAACGAAAAAATATCGTTTTGACGAAACGTAATACACTACTACTAGACACTACTACTAGTGTTATTGGAACTGTCGATTGTAAGATGTGCCTATTTCATTGTGATAAGTCCTCCAATACAGATGGTAACTCCTCAGAGGTCAAAAGCAACTCATTGATGTCCTTTGATCACCTGAGACATAACCCTAAGTTATGCCAAAGGACACCGCCGGCTTGACCACCTGGACATGGGACTCTTCAAGAAAAGTGCAAAAAAGAGCTCTCCTTCAAAGCCGGCGATACATTGGCGACTCGTAAGTTGTTGAAAATGTCCATAGGCGATGGTAAACACCTTCCATGAGGTATCCCGTCTACTTCATTGTTAAGTACAAATAACGATTGTATAAAAAGTTCATAAGTTGTATACATCAAGTTTTTACCAAGCATTAACCCGTTACAAAACACAAAGTATCCCCATACGAGCATCAGTCCACACACGTCCCGAGCCCCGGCGTCGCTCCAAATACGGAGTTAGACGGATAATATCATCCCGGGCTTTGTGCGACACGTACGCGCATCCTTCCTTTTGTCGTTGCTAGGGAACCGATACCGTCATTGTAATTATAATGGGCTGTGCGTTTTGTTTTGAGAAACTGTTTCGTTTTTTTGTTACAGCTACGAAAACATAGGTATTTTGTGCTGTAAAGAAGCAAGTATAAGTTCAAAGACCTTCAAACAGTTAAATAATGTTATAAGTCTCCATCTCTCATTGGTTTCATTTGGGAGATGGTTTAACAATCTCAGTCTCTCTTACTTCCCTTTGAGCATTAGGAAATCGGGTATAAAATTTCTAATTATTCAGAAGGGTGTGGTGGTATGCTGGCTGTCATGCGAGGCGAACATGTAAGTCCTCAGGAGTAGTAACGCATCTATAACTAAAAAGTTATAATCAAGTAACAAATGGGCATGCAGTCCGCCTGATGAGTAATGATGGACATTGCCATCCATGAACATGTGAAGCAATTTCTTGCGTAATAAGGGTTCTATCTGAAATCAATCACATATGCTTTGCTACTACCGACTAAGATGGTCGCTTTATAAAGTGAACCGACACTTACACCCTTTCATCGAATCACAGTAACTGCTTCACGCTAGAAAATCGTACGATCTAGCACTTTCAATTTGAAAGTATCATACAAACAGATATATTTGTCTTTAAACCAATTCTCTTAAACTAGAACATAAAACCGAGCATTGCCGCACTTTGAGTTACGGTATCGTGCCTCAGAATACGTATTCCATTAAATAAACAACCAGCCTAATTGCATGCGAGAAGCTGAGTAAAATAAGACGTATAATTAAATTATTAACTCAATTACACACGTTTCAATAAATACCAAGCGCATATTATATAATTACATGAGTATGAATGAAAATATTTGTTTGACGAGTTTTCATATTGTAGATTTTACTTGTGAGGCTGGATGATTGATATTAATTGGGCAATCATTCAATCGCATCGCATCAACCCATTATTGGCCCACTGCTGGGCACGGGTCTTCTCCCAGAATGAGAGAGTTTAGGCCATAGTCCACCGCGCTGGCCAAGTGTGAATTGGTGGACTTCACACACCTCCGAGAACTTTTTTTTCAATCATCACTCAATAATCATCCCTAATTACTTTTTATAAGTTATAAGTTGCAAACAAGGATGCAGTCCATCTTATTGTAAGTTCTATCTAAAGTTAATCACAGATGTTGCTCTTTCGGGGGGGTAAAATAGTCTTATATGAAAGTGAACCAAGGAGCACACACTTTTACCGAAATGCAATGAGGGCATTATGTTTAAAAAAAGTTTGGCAATGGTACATCCCCGGTCAAACGATAGTCGTTTTATACCACATTCCTAACGTTGGTTTATGAGACCAAGGTAATGTATCATGAGCATAAAGACATCCAATGTATAGGTACTGAATCTTCAAGTAATATGGAGAAAAACAAAATTGTACACATTTTAGCTTAAGTAAGCGGTTCAAATTATTTGTCATCAATAACTTTTTGTTTTTTTTTCAATTAGTGTGCTATGCACCCTTTATGCTTATGTTGTTATTACAACTTAGCAGACAGATGAAGAATTATCACCTCTCTTTACGGGATCTTAGTTCTTAAACACTATTATTATATTCAGAAAGTGTTAAGCTAACGTCGTCACAATGAATGATGCATATAAGAAAAGTTAGCATAAACAAGCATAAAGTTCAATAACAAAAAACGCGTCAATTGATGATAATTGCAGACAACAATCCGACGAACAGATTGAGATAGGATCGTCGCATTCACACCCGCAGGCGCTTTAAGGATACACGACACGATCTTAAAGTCGCTGGGGCTTGCTCTTTGTTTTTACACCTCTTTCATAAATGCACAAGTAAATTAACTAAAACGTGCAATTAGTAAGTATTGACAGATAAAATGAAAAAGAAATAGTAGTGAAAGTGGAAGTTAGTTAAAGAAATATATTTATAAGAGTTTAATTGTGTTACAATTTTTCAACAACTGTATTCTTTTCACAACAATTAGTTAAAGTACACATAAATAACACTTTAAATTAGAATTGCTGTTCTATAAAAAAAGCCAATTGCATGTTCAAATAAAATAATTTATTACTTTAAGAAAACTTTCGGTTTTCTAAATCTTGGAAAATCTGAATTAACCACAAACCAACACAATTCCCAATATTGAGTGGGTAATCTAATATATCTATACCTACTTTTCAGTTTTTATCTTCCAAGTTATTACCCATACTGTAAAATGCTACTTGTCAGAAATTCACAATACAAAATTAAATTTGCTATCTTGCCTTCCATCAAACAATGCATTCAAGAGGCACAGTAGTTCCTTACATATTCCCGGCTCCGGCGATGCCGCGTCGAAGCGTACGAAAGGCCCCGCTAACGAGCGGTATCAGCGATCTATTCAAATAGCGAGTATAAATATTAATATCGAGCATTGAGCTGCATTACGTATTCACGAATTTGTTTAATGGAAACACTCGATTGTTGTCTTGTTTTTATTGTCGGAATGTTTCGCTGCGATTCGCCTCGGGTCAGAGCACAGGGTGTACTGATTTTGGAGATTTTCGGGCTTGTGCTATACTGAAAGGATTGAGATAGTTTTCGGTTGGAGGCTGTGATACTAGAATATATTGTACTTGGATAGAAATATATTCTATTTTTTCTTATCTCTTCCATTTTATGCAGTATTTGTCGGAACTACGAGGCTTTTTTCAGTGTTTTAACCATTTTATGAGGCGTCTACAGTAATTTGCGAATAAAAACATTACCGAGTTTAATGTGCCTTCTTAAATTATCTTGGTTTTATTACATGCTATTATACCTACTTGACTTACGAAACTGGTTTTTAATTTTGAACAAATAAAACGATTAAACATCCTCTTGGTTACGGAATTCAGATCCGCTATTTTATGACGAGTGTTATGAGAATTCCGCGACAGATATGTGTGATTTAGAAATACAGAGTGACGGAGCGCTCAAAATAGAGACGTTATAGGTGCGAACGGTTGCGCAATACGATTCCAATAGGTAGATAAAGGCATTGTTCTACAAGTATTCCAGATAGCTTCGAGTGTTGACGTCAGGCGCGCGGGACGTGCGTGGGCGCACCCAGCCGCTCACCTTGAACGTTACATTTAATTCTCCGATCGATAAACGGAAAAAGTAGCGAACGCATTCGCACAGCACATTCCGCCGCGCCGCTCGCCGTCGGGATGAAATCGGCGACGAAAAGGAGCAGCCTGTATTACTACGCCTTACGAGTATTTGTTTTAGTAATGAACATTCCGACTTTTAAATAATAAAATTTATTCATAAGCCGGCACTTACCATATTTGAGTGTGCGAGCGGCCGTCCATATGTATGAGCGGTTAAGATATTCTTATTTATGGGTCTATGTCAAGGTCGCTCGCGGCGGTTAAGTGAGGCATCATCGCTTTGCATAATATCAAATTATTTATTCGCTCCGCGCTAAAACTGTCTGGTGTGTGTTCAATTTGTAATTCAAATAAATTCTTGGCATTATTCTCGCGTCATAATTGTAACGTGCGAGATTTTTTACTTATTTAAAGGCGGCAATTAGCATCGCGGGCGCGAGTCGCGAACAGGCTGCCTCCCGGCATTATCCGCTCACTGGCTCGGAATTTGACAGGACGTTTTTTACATAATAGAAGAAACGAGCTTGCAATCATATTAAATAGTATCTGTCATACAAATATCTGTAATCAGCTTCAAATGCAATATGACGCTACTTAAAGTACTTACATCATAGATGAGTTGTTATGATAATTTATTTTAAATTAATCTTGTTTGGGTATATCATACCAGTTTGAAAATATTTAGAGTAGTGAAGCATACTTATAAAAAGAGGTTTGTATTCCGAACTTGTTATTTCTTCTAATTTTCTTACAGAATCATTACAATATCAATCATTAGAATAACAAGCGAAATATTTGCGAAAAGTTAACAGTTATTCAGTAGTAGCTTATTAGTATTGTTTCAATAACCATAGTGATGAGAAACGAAATGAGTAGTAGGTAATAGAAAATAATATTATTTATATTCTTATTATTTTCACGTCGTAATACAAATAAAGCGGTAATTTATAGCTAACCTATTTCTATAACTTATCATCAGAAGAAAGTCTTCTAATAAAATCTAGATAGCATATCTTCTAAAAAACAAATTCAGCAATGTAAACAACGTTGCTGGTCGCGAAGATTTTGCTATTTTTATAAGATTGAAGTAGCAAACGAGAATACAGTTCACTTGATGGTAGAGCTCACTGCCGCCGATGGAAATTTGTAAGCAACTTTATTGATCTTTAACTTAAAATGTACGACAGAGAAAATACAGAAAAAAATGAAATATATTAAATTAAGTTAAAGCCCCACTACTGGTATAACCCTCCTCCAAACGTCCCCATTACGCTCTATCTTGACTTTTTTCTATCCAGCCTTTGCCAGCTATTTGTTGTATTTCATCGCTCCAGTGCTCTTAAGGGCGACCCGTTCTTCGCTTTCCTCTAGGGCCTTTCCGTATGGTAGTTCGTTTAGTCCATGGTTTATAACTGAAGTACTGTTTCTAATTGCGTGCTACTCCCGAGGACTACGATGGTTATCATCATCCATCCATCAGCCTTTTGATGTCCACTGCTGAACATAGGCCTCCCCTAAATGGCGCCACTCCAACCGGTCCTGTGTCCTCTGAATCCAACGGTTTCCCGCTGCCTTCTTCATCATCGGTCCACCTGGAACGGGTCGACCTGTACTCCTTTTCCTAAACGTGGTCGCCACTAAGATGGTCGCCTCATAAATGTATGCCGACAACCACATCCTTCCATCGAAATGTTGCAGTGGTACCTTCCCGGTCGAACTACACTGTTACTACCTGCAATATACACGATACTAAATTAGGAGGATAGCACAAAGCCCTGAGAACGAGTTTCTTTGCCAAGTAGGTACATACATTGCATTGTATGGGCGGAAACGTAAACAATTATTGTTTTGTGGAAACAATAAACATATGGAATATGTATGGTTTTTTGCGTCTTATCGATATGCACCATTAAGATTCTGCAAAATAAATAAAAATAGTCGTCATATATCATTTGGTATAAATCACAATGATTTTTTTATCTGATCGAAATAGCAAACGAGCATGCAGTGCACCTGATGCTAAGTGGTCACTGCCGTCCATAGACATCCGTAAGCAACTTCAAACAGAACATGGATTCCGTGTGAAGTCAATGATAGATGCGCTGCAACTCCCAAGGACTATGATGGTCACCTCATATAAAAGTGTGTACTCGACCACAAAATATTGATCCTAATGTTTGACACATACAGTACCTACAAAATTGTTTATTGTCTAGTTAGTTGTAATTGCAGTTTATGTTATATAATATTTATGTTCTATTACATTACATACATGATTATGTACAATGATGTAAACAAATCAACGCAATCGTCATGGTCCGACCAGGTTATGTATCACAACTCAAATAAACCCAATGCTCCGTTTGACATATTCATTATGCTGAATTAGTTTACTGCGTGCTCTAACACGTTACTTTACACCCTCACACATACGACCATATGTATTATATAACACAGCAAATGAATATCACCCCAAAGCCTGGACCATAAAGAACGAAATCGCATGTAGTAGCTCTGGATATAGCACGTTTTAGTTCGGTAAGACGCATACAATTTGTGTAGAAGCGTGGCACTCGGACATACTCATTAATAGTGATAAGTGAGCTGATTTAAATCAATTGATTTAAATCAATACTCATATCCGCGCAATTCATGCGTAATTGAGTAAAACAATATTACTTATACGTTGTATGTAAGGATGTTGCAAATGTTGTAATGAGCTATTGTTGTTTTGAATTTGATCTATGCCGAAGTTATTTACGACCAAGGATTAAATCGATTTACGTAAATCGTGTTTTACTATACTCGTTTGGTTAAATTCCGTCAAAATGTATGCTTCTACATGATTTTTTGCCTGTTGTGAATGACATTTGCTCTTAGCATACGAGTTAATTACGTTTTTACATAAAAACTTTTTAACAAAAAATATCTACCGACTTCCATGTCACAAAAAAGTAAAAAATAATTTAAATATATTTTGGTCTAGAACATACTCAGTACTTAGTACATAGTCCTGAAGTCGGTGCTCGACATATTTCGCTGGACGACGGTAACTACGTCCTATATGAGCACCGACTTCAGAACTATGTACTAAGTACTGAGTATGTTCTAGACCAAAATATATTTAAATTATTTTTTACTTTTTTGTGACATGGAAGTCGGTAGATATTTTTTGTTAAAAAGTTTTTATTTTACACTTTTTAGTGACTATATTTTTATGTTTGTATTTAAATAAAGCCTCTAAGTTTGCTTTGTGCATCTACATATTCACAAAAATTAAACATAAAACACTTTTACAATTCATACAAACAGGGCGCCCCCTCTGGAAGTACCCCTCCATCATCAGGGTTGAGGAGTTGAAGGTCAAATTTTTCATCTTATATTGTTGCTTAGTAATCTTATAACATATACGTTAGTACCAGGTGGCTAACTTCTATGGCTCAGGCTTGCAGTACCCTGCATCATCAGGGTTTAGGAGTTGAAGGTCAAAATTTTAATTTTGTGCCTCTGTTTGGTATTATTTTTACATACCCGTAAGCACCAAATTGCCAACTCCTATGGTTTAGAATTGAAGTACCCCTTCATCATCAGGGTCGAGGAGTTGAAGGTCAAAATTTTAATTTTGTGCCTCTGCTTAGTATTATTTTTACATAACCGTAAGCACCAAATTGCCAACTCCTATGGTTTAGGATTGAAGTACCCCTTCATCATCAGGGTTGAGGAGTTGAAGGTCAAATTTTTGATTTTATATTTTTGCTTAGTATTTTCTTTACATAACCGTAAGCACCAAATTGCCAACTTCTATGGTTTAGGATTGAAGTACCCCTCCATCATCAGGGTTGAGGAGTTGAAGGTCAAATTTTTCATCTTATGTTTTTGCTCAGTAATCTTATAACATATACGTAAGCACCAAATGGCTTATTCTTATGGTTTTGGCTTTAAGTACCCCTGCATCATCAGGGTTGAGGAGTTGAAGGTCAAATTTTTGTCCCATGAATTTGCTTAACAATTTCATTATATATTCGCAAACATCAAACGACCAACTTTTATAGTTCAGGCTAGCAGTACCCCT
The DNA here is from genome assembly GCA_949699795.1 of Spicauda simplicius. Taxonomy (NCBI): domain Eukaryota; kingdom Metazoa; phylum Arthropoda; class Insecta; order Lepidoptera; family Hesperiidae; genus Spicauda; species Spicauda simplicius. The sequence continues at coordinate 23,422,516 of OX453059.1, forward strand.
GCATCATCAGGATTGAAGAGTTGAAGGTCAAATTTTTCATAGTAAATACCTACATAGTAATTTTATTCTATATTTTACTCAATTGGACTTCTCCAGCTAAGGTTCGGCCGACTATCACTAATTTTATTATTTTGCTCCAAAAAGTTGAAGATCCTATGATTAGAACCTTATCAAACTCTTATCAGACTACCCCTGGAGTACATCCTTTCTAATAAAAAAAGAATCATCAAAATCGGTTGGCGGGATATTGAGTTATTCATACATTTATCGCGTACATTGAAAATGCAAATTTAAGACTTATGCGTTTTTCTTATGGATGCCCTAGTCAAAAAAATACTAAAAAAAAATGGGACCCTATGACACGCACTACCTTTCAAATAAAAAAAAAATCATCTAAATCGGTTCACCCAGTCCGGAGAAATGAGGTAACAAATATAAAAAAAAAAAAAAAAAAAAAAAAAAAAAAAATACAGACGAATTGATAACCTCCTCCTTTTTGGAAGTCGGTTAAAAATAGTGCTCATGATCCCGCCCATACATTGTAAAGTACAGTAGACGTTTACGTTTTTTTATCTGACTGAAGCAGCTAACGAGCATGCAGTCCACCTGATGGTAAGTGGTCACTGCCACTCATGGACATCTGTAATCAAATTCATACTGAACTTGGGTTACATCTGAAGTCAATCACAGATGCGTTGCTATTCCGGAGGATTATGATGGTCACTTCATTTGAAAGTGTGATGTCAACGCTAGAAATAGGTGTGGCGGTGGTACTTCCCCGGTTGAACTACACTGGTTGTACCACCTTTAAACGTTTTCATATTCAGCAATACCTTGCAATGTTCTTACAATCACATTGATACACGTAAAAAATTGTTGTTTTAAGGAAACAAAATAAACGTACTAAAGGTATCTTATTGCCATTTTAACCTGGAAATTATGGATAACCGTTTCTACGGTTGTTACCGTTATTTCATGTCAACTAACAAGCATCTAGCTCCCCCGTTAATACGCTGAGTGGCTCTGACCTTCCAGATAAGGCATGCAGGATAGCATTTTACTCAGCTCTATATAAAGCTACGTTAATGTAATTTGTAGCTTAAAGTTCCTTTTCACGACACTTGTTTCAATTTGTTAGAAAAAACACTAAATTGGTTCCCGATTACTGGTGCCATCCCATTATTGTCCCACTGCTGGGCACGGGTCTTCTCTCAAAATGAGAGAGTTTTACCAGTCCACCACGCTGGCCAAGTGCGAATTGGTGGACTTCACACACCTCCGAGAACTTTTTTTTAAAGAACTCTCGTGTGTGCTGGTTTCCTCACGGTGTTTTCCTTCACCGAAAAGCAGTGATGATTAATTTCTAATACGCACATAATTTAGATAAAATCAACGGTGCGTACGTACGTACTGGGTTTGAACCTCGGACCTCCCGATCGAGAGAACAAGTTTCAACCATTAGGTTATCACTGCACTACTTCCGATTACTATTTCAAAGTAATTAACAAACTTTAATTAAAAGCAATTGATATGTCTGCCTCATGCATACTACCTACACGAGTGTTAAGAACAGCAGGGCTTTCGATTGTTTCATGTAGTAATACTGAAACGAAAAGGTAGGTACAGTGCTGGATTAAGCCAGCACGGGGCCTGTAGAAAATTCTGACAGGAGGCTCATAGTTGGCTTAAGGAAGGGTATTAAATAAAACAAAACTGTTACTAGTAAACATTTCTGGATTTAATCTAGGAAAATTTTGGGTTGACACTTTTTATACCTACTTTCTATATCTTCTTTCAGTTTAAAATTTTGAGGATAGCAAAGATAGTAAAATATAAATAGCAGGTAGGTGTTGGGCGGCGGGGATCCTCTAGTCGCGAGGCCCGTAGCATTTGCTACTCTTGCTAAGTGGCTAATCCGGCACTGGGTTGGTAGATAGGTATGTAGGTGACATACTTAATTCTAAGGGTAGCAAAGCATATGGCCGCGACGTCAAGTAAGTTTTAGATGTCCGCATACATACTCCGCATACATATGACGACCCGCGTGGCGCAGCGGTTAGCGTACCGGTCTGACATGCAGTGGGTCCCGGGTTCGATTGCCGGCCAAACAGGTATCTGAATGATGAGTTGAGATTCTTGTTCTGGGTCTGGGTGTTTGTGTATTCGTCTTTGTGTGTGTCCATGGCACCCACGACACAGGAGAAAATCCTACTGTGGGGCTATGAGTGTAGAAAGCGTTTAAGCGTTTATACTTCGACCTTATACGTAATGGACAACTTAGCAAGAGTAAAATTATATTATTATTACTAGCTGTGCCCGCGACTTCGTCCACGTGGAATAGTTATTTTGGGCATAATTTATTTTTGCAAACAACCTCCTCAGCCTTATAAATTATAGCTGTTACCCACGACTTTGTCTGTTTCATTTTCTATTATTATTTTAGACAAATTAGTTTTGAAAAGAACATAGCTAACTCATAATTATAGCTCATATATAAAAAAAATAATTGTGAAATTATTAGAACCTAAAACAAAATATTCTTAAAACAAAATCAAATAGTATTTAAAAAGTATTATTACACGACGATAAAACGACACAAGATCTCTAAGATATCAATATCTTCTAAGATGTTCATTGAAATTAAGTGATGTCAAAGACAATTTTGTTCACAATTAAATATTCTTAATCAAAAACACATTTATTTGGACAAAGATTAATATTATTACGTTGATACAACTCTTAACTAATTTCGACCGAATTGGATTACCATGAAAACGGTTCTAGTGAGTTAATCTTAAAAGATAGACATATACTGTCGCGGACATTTTTTTAGATCATTTCAAGAGAAATAATTCTTTCTTACATATATTTTTGGTATCTTCTACCGTTTTCACAGCGCATGCAACGGAAGCCCTCAAGGATGAATAATTTGCCCCGTTTTTTTCACATTTTCCATTATTTTTTCGCTCCTAATAGTTGCAGCGTGATGTTATATAGCCTAAAGCCTCCCTCGATAAATGATCTATTCAATACAAAAATAATTTTTAAATTCGAACCAGTAGTTCCTGAGATTAGCGCGTTCAAACAAACAAACAAATAAACTGTTCAGCTTTATATATTAGTATAGATATAGATATCGGGATATACTTTTTCAACCAACTCCTCCACGAAGACGTATCGATATAAAGATTGATTTTGACTTTTCCGGGTAACAAAGCACTATTATCTACTTGAAGTAAATCATTAGAAAAATGGAATATCACTGAACAGCGACATATAGTCTAAGTTCATATTTTGTTTCATGTGGTCAAAGATAAGATCTTTTAAGAGGTGCATCGGGCTATTTGTGCGCGTAAATTGTTCTTTGTAAAGCAGAAGACAGAATCAAAACACTTTTACAATTCATACGAACAGGGCGCACCCGCTCGCAGGGCGCTGCCGCACCCTGCTCGCTTATTTTTTATGTTTTCTTTTATGTTCCAACCTAACCTAACCCCTCCTGTTTAAAAAGCTACAGCTAAATCCAACTCTTAATAATAACATGACAATACTCCTGCATTTTCAGGATTTAGGTATTCAAAGTGATACTTTTCATCATAATGTTCTCTCAGGAACGGGTCGTAATGTATTGTAATCAATAAGTACCAAACTCATACGGCTTAAGTAGGTTGTGTACTTAGATTATCAGGGTTGATGAATTGAAGTTTAATTTATTAATCACATTTCAGTTTAATGAGCTGTCATTGAACTCATAATATATACTAAAAACAACCGTAAGCATTATGTGACTACCTTTTATAATTTAGGCTTGCACTATCCCGCATCATCAGGGAGGAGTTGAAGGTAAGAAAATATCCCGCGTCTTTGCTTAGTATTCTTATTACTTATACGTAAGCACTTGCGAGCCAACTTCTATAGCTTGGGCTTGCAGTACCCTGCATCATCAGGGCTGAGGAACTTAAGGTCGAAATTGTCATCATGTGTCTTTGCTTAGTAATTATATTACATACCCGAAAGCACTAAATAGCTAACTTCTATGGCTTAGGCTTGAAGCACCCCTGCATCATCAGGGTTGAGTAGATGATGGTAAAAATTTTCATCTTGTGTCTTTGCTTAGTAATTATATTAAATACCCGAAAGCATTAAATGGCCAACTCCTATGGCTTAGGCTTGCAGTACCCTGCATCATCAGGCTTGAGGAGTTGAAGATCGAAATTTTCATCTTGTGTCTTTGCTTAGTAATTATATTACATATCTGAAAGCACTAAATAGCTAACTTCTATGGCTTAGGCTTGAAGTACCCCTGCATCATCAGGGTTGAGGAGATGATGGTCAAAATTTTCATCTTGTGTCTTTGCTTAGTAATTATATTACATACCCGAAAGCACTAAATAGCTAACTTCTATGGCTTAGGCTTGAAGTACCCCTGCATCATCAGGGTTGAGGAGATGATGGTTAAAATTTTCATCTGGTGTCTTTGCTTAGTAATTACCGATATATACCCGAAAGCACTAAATAGCTAACTTCTATGGCTTAGGCTTGAAGCACCCCTGCATCATCAGGATTGAAGAGTTGAAGGTCCATTTTTTTAGGAAATATCTGCTTAGTAATCTCATTCTACATTCTACCCAATTGGACTCCTACAGCTTAGGTTTGGCCGAGTATCGCTAATTTCGTTAATTTGCTTCAAGGAAATGGATCCTATGATCAGAACCGTATCAAACTCATCAGAGTACCCTTGAAGTACATTCTTTCAAATAAAAGAAAAATCATCAAAATCGGTTGGCGGGAAATTGAGTTATTCATCTATTTATCGCGCACATCGTTAATGCAAATATCAGACTTATGCGCTTTTCTTATGGATGCCACTGTCAAAAGTGAACTAAAAATAAATGGGACCCGATGACACGCACTACCTTTCAAATGAAAAAAAAATCATCCAAATCCGTTCACCCAGTGCGGAGAAATCGAGTAACAAATATAAAATAAAAAAAAAATAAATAAAAAAATACAGACGAATTGATAACCTGCTCCTTTTTAACCGACTTCCAAAAAGGAGGAGGTTATCAATTCGTCTGTATTTTTATTTTTTTTTTTTTTTTTTTATATTTGTTACCTGATTTCTCCGGACTGGGTGAACCGATTTAGATGATTTTTTTTTTATTTGAAAGGTAGTGCGTGTCATAGGGTCCCATTTTTTTTTAGTATTTTTTTGACTAGGGCATCCATAAGAAAAACGCATAAGTCTTAAATTTGCATTTTCAATGTACGCGATAAATGTATGAATAACTCAATATCCCGCCAACCGATTTTGATGATTCTTTTTTTATTAGAAAGGATGTACTCCAGGGGTAGTCTGATAAGAGTTTGATAAGGTTCTAATCATAGGATCTTCAACTTTTTGGAGCAAAATAATAAAATTAGTGATAGTCGGCCGAACCTTAGCTGGAGAAGTCCAATTGAGTAAAATATAGAATAAAATTACTATGTAGGTATTTACTATGAAAAATTTGACCTTCAACTCTTCAATCCTGATGATGCAGGGGTACTGCTAGCCTGAACTATAAAAGTTGGTCGTTTGATGTTTGCGAATATATAATGAAATTGTTAAGCAAATTCATGGGACAAAAATTTGACCTTCAACTCCTCAACCCTGATGATGCAGGGGTACTTAAAGCCAAAACCATAAGAATAAGCCATTTGGTGCTTACGTATATGTTATAAGATTACTGAGCAAAAACATAAGATGAAAAATTTGACCTTCAACTCCTCAACCCTGATGATGGAGGGGTACTTCAATCCTAAACCATAGAAGTTGGCAATTTGGTGCTTACGGTTATGTAAAGAAAATACTAAGCAAAAATATAAAATCAAAAATTTGACCTTCAACTCCTCAACCCTGATGATGAAGGGGTACTTCAATCCTAAACCATAGGAGTTGGCAATTTGGTGCTTACGGTTATGTAAAAATAATACTAAGCAGAGGCACAAAATTAAAATTTTGACCTTCAACTCCTCGACCCTGATGATGAAGGGGTACTTCAATTCTAAACCATAGGAGTTGGCAATTTGGTGCTTACGGGTATGTAAAAATAATACCAAACAGAGGCACAAAATTAAAATTTTGACCTTCAACTCCTAAACCCTGATGATGCAGGGTACTGCAAGCCTGAGCCATAGAAGTTAGCCACCTGGTACTAACGTATATGTTATAAGATTACTAAGCAACAATATAAGATGAAAAATTTGACCTTCAACTCCTCAACCCTGATGATGGAGGGGTACTTCCAGAGGGGGCGCCCTGTTTGTATGAATTGTAAAAGTGTTTTATGTTTAATTTTTGTGAATATGTAGATGCACAAAGCAAACTTAGAGGCTTTATTTAAATACAAACATAAAAATATAGTCACTAAAAAGTGTAAAATAAAAACTTTTTAACAAAAAATATCTACCGACTTCCATGTCACAAAAAAGTAAAAAATAATTTAAATATATTTTGGTCTAGAACATACTCAGTACTTAGTACATAGTTCTGAAGTCGGTGCTCATATAGGACGTAGTTACCGTCGTCCAGCGAAATATGTCGAGCACCGACTTCAGGACTATGTACTAAGTACTGAGTATGTTCTAGACCAAAATATATTTAAATTATTTTTTACTTTTTTGTGACATGGAAGTCGGTAGATATTTTTTGTTAAAAAGTTTTTATTGGAAGTCGGTTTAAAACTATGTTTTAACATAAAAATCAAAGCGAAATACGAAAATTTATTGAGGTGGCCTCAAAATTGACTGACTTTCATACAAACTTACATCTCCTATTTGGGTTAAATTGGGGGGGGGGGGATCAGAAAATTCATTCATAACTGACGTTTACGTCATAAAAGGAACCCCTAGTAAAAATCATATTCGTATCTTTAGCAATTTAGGCTCTACGATGTTTATTCAAAAGATGAGTGAGAGAGCATCGTTTCGTTTTTATATAAGTATATATAGATATAGAGATATAGATTTGTATAGTATCAAATAACATAGGTACACACATAACCAATAAAAAATACATAACAAAGGAATACATTTTACAGACCATAACATGTTTAGTTTCAACCAATTCAACTATGCAGTTACTTATCTTAATAACACATCGAACACAGAATAAATACTGCGTAGTTTTAAATTGACATAACTTTTTTATTTATAAACCGATTTACATAAAATAAACACTAAATGTTAAGTGAAGTTTCCCACAACACATCAGTGAAAATTATATTCAAATTGGATAAGCCGTTTCTGAGATTAGCGTTTTCAAACACACAGACAAACAGACAAACAGACAAACAGACAAACAGACAAACAGATAAACAGACAAACAGACAAACAGACAAACAGACAAACAGACAAACAGAAAAGATTTCTAAAAACCATTATTTTGGGTTCTATATTGTATAAAAGACCTCTAGAAATGGTTTTCACCTAAATTTATTCCATGTACAGACAGCGACCTCTTACAGATTTATTATAGTATAGATATGCTCTTTTATTATATTATTTCAAACAAAAAGTACATTTATTTTCAATTAATAAGTTGAAACGATCGTGTTCATATGTTTCATCGTACTGTTATTTATTGCGACGGTTGAGACATCAATCACACACGTTAATTAATTTACTTAGTATTGACGTCAATGTAAGTTGGAGCGTAGTTCCATCATCCAATTAGGACTAAGCCATTATGGGTGTCGTACAACCGGCGACAAGTAAACTGTAAAAAGTGGCCAAGTTTGTTCGGTTGCAACATCGTGAAGGGTTCCGCGGTCGGGATTAATTTATATGGCAAGAGTGGTTTAAAAACATAAAAAGATATTTATTTTGAGCTTTGCGACCGAAACTAAACTCAAAATGTGTGACCGGGATAAGAAAATTTTCAATAATCATAATCATTCTTTTTTTGCATCATGCGTCATATTACATTTGATGTTCTTAAAACTATTAGCCCAGCATGAGACCCTGTAAGGGCGTAGCAATGTCACACAGTATTATAATTATTATATTAACACTAGTATTAAACATTTCAATTGTAAATTAATTTAAAACAATGTGTCAATTATTGAGAAATTTCGTCACATACAATAAATAATATGAAGTGTTCATAATTAAAATAATAATAATAAAATTGTCATAAATTAGCGCATTAGTTAAATATTCGATAAAGCGAATTAGTCCATTAATCAAAATATTCCTTTAGCGTATAATAACATTTAGTTTTTTTAATCATAACCATAATCATTCTTTATTGCATCATGCGTCACATTACATTTGACGTTCTTAAAACGAATAGCCCAGCATGACCACTCGATATGCATATTTGTGAGTCCTAATGTGCATTTGTTACTCTTACAACCAGAAGTCACTGGTCGGATTTCGCAAAAAATTTGCAAACAGATATATATTTATGATCTAAATTAACACATCCAATCAATACTCTGGTAAACATAATGGGAGCGGGCAGAACCGCAAGAATGAGGTAGTAAACAGCAAATATTGGCGAGTCGTTTTAGTTCCGATCGGTCTAGTAAGTATAAATAGGAACAGACTAATGCAAAACTGCGTTTATACTTAATGTTATTAATGCTGCTCAGCACGATAATGGCAGAACCGCATGCTTTTGAAACTTTAATTATAAATAAAACTAATTCCAAGGTCCTTATAATTAGGTAAAATTAATAAATTTGTCTATTGTAATTTCGAAATTAATTTCGTGATAAAATTATTTTTCTTTACAAATACCTTCTCGTTTATCATTCTATAGATATCTACTTTTTAATTTACCTACATTATATTTAGTAAAGTAAGTATTCGTTAAAGTAAAAAAGAACCACAATTTCTAGGCATATGGCAACGGAAAGACAACTATTTCAAACACCTATTTCAAAAAGGAATAGCGGGTATTTTTAACCGACTTCCCAAAGGAAAGAGGTTATCTATTCGTCACGTATATTTTTTTTTTTTTTTTTTTTTTTTTTTTTTTTTTTTTTTTTTTTTTTTATGTATGTTCGGGCGAAATGGCTAGAAATCGTCGACCTACCGACACGATTCATACGACATTGTATGCGACTAGTTTCACAGGCAGTCCCATATTGAGGAAAATGAAAACCTTCCGGCGGTTTTCCCGGAAAATTGGAAAATGTCGGTTTCTTAAAATCTTGAATAACTTGGGTGTTTATAAATCGATTTCCATTTTCTTTCTTTCATTTGATAGGAAATTTCGTCACGCAACTTTTTCTCTTGGACATAAGTATGCTGTGATGCTTAACTCTTTGAGTTATGGGGTGGAAACCACCACCACTCCTCAAGTTTTTTAGATAATTTGAGATAACTCGGCTTCTGCCGAATCGATTCTTATGAAACTTGGAATATGTATTATATATCTATGCTTATATAGGTTGACGAAAAATTTGACCTTCAACTCTTCGATCCTGATGATGCAGGGTTACAGCTATCCTAAAGTATAACATTAGCTATTTGGTGCTTACATATATGTAACAAGACTACTAAGCAGAGACATGTGATGAAAATTTGACCTTCAACTCCTCAATCCTGATGATGCAGGGGTGCCTCAAGCCTAAACCATAGGGGTTGACCATTTGGTGCTTATGGGTATGTAATAACAATACTAAGCAAAGACATATTATAAAAAAAATGACCTTCAACTCCTCAACCCTGATGATGCAGGGTGCTGTAAGCCCAAGCCGTAGGTGATGGCCATTTAGTGCTTACGGATATATAATAAGATAGCAAGGCAAAGATGTACGATGACAAATTTGACCTTCAACTCCTCAACCCTGATGATGCAGGGGTACTGCAGGCTTAAACCATAAACGTTAGACATTTGTTGCTCACGGATTTGTAATAACATTGCTAAGCAAAGGTATACGACGAAAAATTGAACCTTCAACTCCTCAATCCTGATGATGCAGGGGTATTGAATGCCTAAGCCATAAAACTTAGCTATTTCAATCTTACGCATTCAAAATGATATTTAAAAAAATGTAAGGTAAAACATTAGAAAAATGGTTGTATACGGTGGAAAATTGGACCTTCAACTCCTCAATCCTGATGATGCTGGGGTGCTTCAAGCTTAAACTATAGGCGTTAGCTACATGATCGCTACGTATATCTGATAAGATTACTAAGCAAAGATATAAGATGAAAAATTTGACCTTCAACTCCTCAACTCTGATGATGCAGGGGTACTTCAGGCTTAAACTATAGGCGTTGGCCATTTGATGCTTATGGGTATGTAATATATTTACAAAGCGAAGACGTATGATAAAAAAGTTGACCTTCAACTCCTCAACCCTGATGATGCAGGGTACTGTAAGCCCAAGCCGTAGAAGTTGGGGATCTGTTGCTTACGTGCATGCGATGAGATTACATAGAAAAGATATGACATGATAATTTTGACCTTCAACTCTTCGGCCCTAATGATGCAGGGGTACTTCAGGCTTAAACCATAGGCGTTGGCCATTTGATACTTATGGATATGTAATATATTTACAAAGCAAAGACGTATGATAAGAAAATTGACCTTCAACTCCTCAACCCTGATGATGCAGGGTACTGCAAGTTTAAACCATAAGCATCGGCCATATGGTGCTTACGTATATGTAATGAATGAGATTACTAAGCAAAGATATGACATGATAATTTTGACCTTCAACTCCTCAACCCTGATAATTCTGGGGTCCTTCAAGTTTAAACCGTAGGCATCGGCCATATTGTGCTTACGTATACATAATGTTGTTATTCACAATACCAACAATGAGTTTCGGAGAGGATATAATTATGATCAAAAATTCCACTTTGAATACAATTACCTGAAAGATGCAAGAGTACTACCAACCTTTTTAAATTGGATGGGTTATTTTTATCAGTATCAGTTGAATTATACTCTTAGTTATAAGGTTTATATTACTTTTTCTACTTTAAATATTGATAATTATAGGTCTATTCTTTAAATAAATGTTTACTCAGAAAAAGTTGTTTTATTCGGTTAGGTTAGGTTCGAACAGATTTTTCCAATTCAGAATCTAAGGGAGGGGGCGCGGTAGCGCCCCCGACCGGTTGTGTCAAAGAAGTCTATTTTTATATGATGACGTCAGCACATAATTTTATTCATCCGAAAATCGGACGAATAATTAATTTTATTCATCCGGTTAGCGGACGACTAGCAACAGCCATAACTGATTTTATCGTGACTGAAAAGCGTGAAAAAAAAATTTTAAACAAAAAATACAACCGACTTCCATGCCACATAAAAGTAAAAAATAATTTAAATACATGTTGGTTTAGAGCAAACACAGTTCTTAGTACATAGTCCCGAAGTCGGCGCTCATATAAGATACATGTAGTTTCGTCATGATCCAGCAAAATATGGTAAGCGCCGACTTCGGGACTATGTACTAAGAACTGTGTTTGCTCTAAACCAACATGTATTTAAATTATTTTTTACTTTTATGTGGCATGGAAGTCGGTTGTATTTTTTGTTTAAAATTTTTTTTGACAAATACATCTGACATTTTTGTCGTTATGTATTTTCATAGTAAGACATTGAATCTCCTAATTTGTTTATTATGTATGTGTTTGTGTCAAATGCAAGGTAGTGAGTGTAGTGTCTGTTTTGTTAATTTTATGTATCGCAATCCTTCTCTACATCAACTATAACCGTGCGTACATTCATACCCCTCCGCCTGCGGCAAGTATCTTAAAAACAAATCACTTTTTGCTTCACGTATTAATATATAGAGATCCATGCTTCTATTATGCACAAGTATGGACCAGAAACATACCACCCCTACACCTATTTCTAGTGGCAAACAGTTTTTGCGTTTGTGTGGACGATTGTAGTAGCTGATTCACTTTCAAGTGAGGCAATCTTGATCCTCGGGAATAGCAACGCATTGGTAAATGACTCGAGATAGAAACCTTGTTTTATATGACGCTGATTACAGATGTACATGGGCAACAGTGACCACTGTACCATCACAGTAACAACTTGTATTGCACTTCAGTTACATGATAAATTGTAGTATACAATTAAAAAGTTCTCTCCAATTGAAGCCCGTAATACATGCGCAGTGTATTGCACGTGGGAAACCGAGTGGGAGAACCGGCAGAACCAAACGCATAACCTCATTATCGGCTGCCAATGTTACATAAATACGCAAAAACAGCCTTCACACCTTGTAATACCTAGTAATACTTAACTAAAAAAGATTGTGTGGAAATCAATATTAAAGGGTAATATTTTAACTGACTTGCATAAAATACATAAAACACATGGCAGCCCGGTTACGTTAGAGAATATTCTTGGTGATTTTATTACGTTCGTATAATGAAGATTATTTGAGGAATCATTCCTAATAAAAAAGTAGATAATGAAAATGAGAAGTAATGAGTAAGAAACTTAACAATTGATTGGATTGTTTTATAGGTGTTCCTGTACATTTATTTGAAAATTTCGAAACTCATACTTATATAAGGTCGTCGTCAACCCATTATAGTGCCACTGCTGGGCAAGAGAGTTATAGGCCATAGTCCACAGCGCTGGCCAAGTGCGAATTGGTGGACTTCACACACCTCCGAGAACTTTTTTTTTAAGAACTCTCGGGTGTGTAGGTTTCCTCACTATGTTTTCCTTCACCGAAAAGTAGTGATAAATAATTTCTAATCTCTCGTCAACCCATTATTGTCCTACTGCTGGGCACGGGTCTTCTCTCAGAATGAGAGAGTTTAAGCCATAGTCCACTGCGCTGCCCAAGTGCGAAATGGTGGACAGTGCGAATTTCTAATACGTACATAATTTTAGAAAAATCAGTAGTTATCAGTTATCAGTTGTCTGGGTTTGAACCTCGCACCTTCCGATCGAGAGGGCAAGTTTCAACCATTACTGCTATGACTGCTTTCATGTTACTTATGTAAGGTGCGAAGGAAATAGCCTTTGCCGGGGAAAATATTTATAGTACGTAAAATAATATAAAAAATCTAGTATTTTCTAAGACTTACCCCAAAACAAAAATGTAGTGTGACAGTGAGTAGAATAAAGTGGATTTCTTCCAGTTCTAATCGAATAGTTCTGTACTTGCGTAAAAACTACAAAGTTAACTTTGTCTCATCTTGGGATAACAATGTGATTGTAGTCATTGATTACCTTTTTCTTTCGCAAAACGAAGAGCATGAGAAGGGTAATTTAGTGGCGATTGCAAAAAGTTAAACAATGTCAAACTGTCATTTATTAACTAAATCCCATCGTTTGTGTGTGAATGAATGTGATTTATTGTTTTACATCGATTTAAACACAACGCCATTTAAACGTGCGTACCGTTTATAAGATGAAGATATTTTGTAAGACTGATGACATTAAACCTAGGGCATTAGCATAATAGTTAGTAAAAATATGAAACACAATTTCCAGATTATAAGGTACTTTTAAGTAAAAAAACGGAATAAAATATCTATACCTATGTATTGTAATTGCATTAATATAGTTTTATGTTTTTTTAGAAATACAAATTATTCCCACAAAAAATAATTACATGCAGAAAAAATATTTCACTTAGAATATATCAGAACATAGCCTAAAAATCCATGGGGGTTTTCTCAGCAACTTTAACAACCACTTTGGTAAGCCATTTTTCCAGAAACACCGATTTTCTAAATAAATAAGTTGTGGCACCGTCATCATTGCCGATTACATCGGAATATTCAGTTAACTGTACTTGGTAAACGAGGCATTAATTAAAAAACCATTCGCAGTATTCGAATTAATTAAAACAATTACAGAACCGAGGTACGTGTAAATAGACTTTTAAAACGTAAGGCGACTCTACATACTTCACGATCACGTTGCTGAATCATTATCATGCGAAATAGAAGAATTACTGGAAGAATTTTATGGCTACAGACGCCATGGGCCAACTGAAGGGAATATGGAAAGATAGAAATATTCGCAATAACACCAAGCAGAAGCTTGTCAGAACGTTAATATTCTCCATATTTCTCTACGGAGCCGAAACATGGACGCTCAGAGCAAACGACCGCAAACGAATTGATGCCTTCGAGATGTGGTGCTGGAAAAGAATGTTACGCATCCCCTGGACAGCTATGAGAACAAATGTGTCGATACTCAAGGAACTCAAAGTAACAACAAGGCTTTCGTCAGGAAGGACAAGGAGGTCCAAGGAGGACGTCAACAAGGAGGAATACAGAACATTAAAAAGCAATCATAATATACTACCTATCAATATACTACCTATTTGACTCCTATTTGAGTTTCAAATATTTAAGGGCGATGAATTGCTACGACGATTTTATTTATAGTACTGAAATATTTTATTGCATAATACGGGTTACTACATACATGTGTATATATATTACAACAAAATAACCCTCACTATTACACATATAATAACTTTTATCCAATACAGTTTTATATGAGAACCTCATCACTAAACCATTCTGTTAATCGATTACCGTTGGGCCTGAGAGCCTATAACATGCTTAGTAAATGTCGTCGGTCGTAAAGTGTAAAGTCGCAGCTCAAAGTGATTTTTTGTGTCCAGTTGTAGGCTGTTTATCTGGCAATAGTCGTGGCTGGACATTTTAGGTTTATCGGCGTATCGGCGCATAAAGATGCGTTTTCATTCGAGACGCGCGGTTGTGTAATTACGCCGTATCACCGCCGTGTTCTTTCATAACGTCGATGTGTTTACGGGACAAGCTTAGACGGGCGGGAATTAATTGTTAAGAACTTTTATTCTAAACATATTTTTTACATATATTTTGCATGGAAAAATCCCGTTTCACATTTTACATCAAATTTCATATCATTATTTTATTTGAAAGAAAAAGCATATGCATCATTCCGTTCGGTACATAAAAGCTCTTGACTCTTGTCAAAGATCATTTCATAAGTTAATGTGTAACACATTTGCATATGCAGGTTATATTTTAGACTACAATTTAACAGCTAAAAATTGGTGGTAGGTGTTTTACTACCATAGCTTCCTAAATAAAAAAAAATATTTTTAATGGATTAGGATATACCTGCGACCTTCTAGTAAACACCGAACCAGATATCAAATAATGTGCTAGATGTCCGTGTATTATCAGATTGTACAAAAGTTTAATGAACTGAGTGAGTAAGAATATTTTTTAATTCTTATAAAAAACGTCGCGTTTAACCCGCCCGTGTGCATCGCCACATCTGATACCGTTGTATCTAGTGCGTAGGATCATCAACTCGATAGCGTACTATATTTATTGGCCGCGCTCAGTCTAACGACACACTGGTAGATACAAAAATTGTGAAATTCCCAACGGGCTCCAACGGGCTAATGGGCGGTGACTGGTTTAGGTAACGTATCGGGTTTTTATCTTGTCGCCGATTTTTTGTATCTGTTTATTTTTTAACATGTAACGTCCCACCTGCTGGCTTCGTGCGGCGCTACTTGACGCAGGTTCATTGTCACTGTTGTTAATGTTGTAAGAACCGTTACAAATACGACGAGATTTGAATGACTAAAATAGCTTATAAATAACGTATTTGAAATTTGCTACGCTTTAATAAAATAGCTTCTCGGGAGCTGTCGTGTAATGTTTTAAATTATAAGTAATCATAACTAGACAACAACAAAAGGTGTGTGAAATTAGCGAAAAGTAATACTTATTTCTCCTGAGCGCTGGACAAAGGCTTAAACATCTATCATTATGTAAGGAGATCCGTGCTCAATAGTGAGACAGTAATTAATTTACGGTTACAAATTAACAATACAAAAATATTTGCAACGCAAAAAAAATTACCTTGCGTAACAACAAATGTAACTTCAATATACAACATAGGTTTATCAATTACAAATCTTCAATCTTGATAGTATGAGGCCAGGGCTTCAGTTTGAAAAACGCCTAAGAGAGGTCAAACAGCCATTAATCAACTATTTCAATCTGTACACGAACCTCATACTGTACCGTGTAGTGTCTTAAATAGGATCAGTCCCTTTCTTCCAATAAATATAAGCCGACTAAGAGGCCAACCCAGAAAGCAGTTGGAAAGCAGCGATACCTGTGCATCACTGTTAATACTTGAGATGATTGTTGGCAGAAACCATATTGCCATCAGTTATAAAAAGATTATGACTAACCTCGTGCGCACAAAACATTTTATGAAGTGCCTGATGTTCAAATAATTCTGCAACCCTTGATTAAGGTTAGTAAAATAATGTCAAATAGGCATTGTCAAAATACAGTTATTACTTCGATTACGTATCGAAGTTGAATGCCTTCTTTGAACCAGTGTTTAAGCGGTAAATTTAGTTAACAAATTTCTGTACACTAAACAACATGACATTTAGTTCAATCGCAGGTATGTCACCATTCCATTATACAACGTCTTTAGGTAAAAGGACATCTACTTTTGCCTACTACTATGGGAGCTTCAACCACGACTTTGATACTCTCTAAAACCCCCTCGACAGCGCATGTTAACGCGTATGTTGACAAGTTCAAAGTAAGTGCAAATGATTCCAGAATCCTCTAAAGTCCCACATTCGGGTGCCAAAAGAGAAAAAAAGCTCATTATTTACCTTGTTTCAAGTCTTCATGACGATATGTAGTAACATATACCGTAATTTTTATCCGTGCGCTTCGAGCCACTATTCTTGCCATAGGTAGTCCTGAAGTCTACTGGTTTGGTTGGCAGGAGGTACCTTTAATTATTTTAAATAATAAGCCAAAGTGGTGGACTCCAAAAACGCATTATAGCGTAATAAAGGAAATAATGATAATATTATATCATAATAATAATAAGAAAAGAGTTTTGACAGAATATCAGGATTCGCAACACATCCACATATTGCACTGTAGAGAGGACTATTGTTACATATGAAGTTGATGTCTATTCACTACTTCTAATATACAACCTCATGCAATCGGATATAGACAAGGATCAAATCGAGAATATTTTTATGCAAATTACGAATAACAGTTCGCGTGCGGCGCTGTATTACGGGTATCAGATAACTTATTATTGTTTGTAAACAAGTAAAAGGCTCAGTTTACAAGCGTTCAGCGATTAAACATCTCGTGTGCTTTCAATAGATTCCCGTTAATATTTTCTTTATACATCATAGACAACAAATTTGGCTTTGAGGATTGGGGTGGACAGGGGAGGAACACAACGACAAAAATATTAAATTTGATAGAAAATATATTTTGACCATATTTAGTCTAAATATATAAATAATATTAGCCTAAAAATACTCATTAAACATATTTAGATACAAGATTGTGCATTAGACATATCTGATTGGCTGATAACAATCACATATGGGCTGTAAATGTAAATGCAATAAAAATCAATACTTAAAAAAAATCCAAGTCTCGCAACTCAGTTATTTTACCGAAAAAAGTTGTGAGATCCTTGTAATGCCAACTCGATTATTAATTTATTTAGTCCCTGCTTAAGTGACTTTCTGTCTTAACTTGTTACGTAATATTTTAACCTAGCAACATGTTATAGTGACCATATCAGTATTTAAAATCTTTAACGTTTTAAATAAAAAGGTTGACTCGGCAATCGCACGGAAATACAATGTATTGTATCTCACAAGTAATACATATATAAATTAGATTGTTTAATGCGATTGCCAATTAAGTACTGGTCAAAATTAAATGAAATTTGAACTATACTGTGTTCATACAATGCCTTCTTGCCTACTAAAAATTTGATCTTCTACTTTTATCCAGAACGAAGTTATAGGGGGTTGAAAATGGCCCGAGTTGCTTCGAGAAAAGTATGGTACGGCCGTGCCGCTTTTTTGCTCGACTTGGCGGGGGCACTGCCGTGCCCCAGAAAAGGTTAAACATTTTTTTATATTATTCAAAAGCGGATATATTAAAGACTTATGTATCACCAGCATAATTTGTTGCTGCTAGCATAAGTTAATAGGAATTAAAATATTTTAAATTTAAATTCGAGGCATCTGCTAGATAGCTCAAATAGGCGTAAAAATTACACGCATTATAATTTTGCGATTACATTAATCGTAGTACCCTTTGAAAAACATTTTTATTAATTAATTGATTAGGGGACTAGACACACCTAAGGAATATTAGAACCCCGTTTTAATAATGTACAATCGATTACAATTAACTTGATTATAACGGCTTTTAATTGCTCGTTTTTATTTAATACTCCATCACTTCGATAAAATCGTCTTGGTTTTTACATAAAAATAATTACCTATATCGAATTTATTTGGATGTGTAAATAAACTAGAAAGATTTTCAAGGATTGCTTGCTTTTGGACTTATAATGCGTTTCTGAAATCATAGAAGAATACAAATTACACGAAAAAATTAATTACTATTTTTCTAACATAAATATTATTATTATTACTAATATTATAACAAAATATATACTTTTAGATATTTCAATGAAAGATCCTATGGTATACGTTAGTAGACTATAAGTTAGGACAAGAATACTTATCGTTAATTTCAATGGATATCTATACCCTTCAATGTTTCAAATAGGAGTAAATAGCCATAAATCTTATCTCAACAAATGATTTGAGTGACAAAACATTAAATCCTCATTATTAAATTAAAACATCATGCAACATCTTCGAATTCAACATATATAGATAATTTAATTTTATATAAATACAAGTTGAAAAGATAGTTAACACGTGAAAGCAGTCGATCGCTCAAACCTTGCGACGTAGCGTTAAGTCTGTGCAGTTTTTACCCCGCCTTACTCTGAAACCATCGATATTCATTATCGTGCGCCACGGAACTATCTTAAACGGAGTGATTACATGAATTTTCCTATTACTGCATTTTGAAATTATGTATTTTTGAATATATTTGTCTTTAAGTCACGATAGGGTTGAGTACAAAAAGTCATAATTAGAATCAACTATTGTGAAACAGAGTTTTACCGATACGCTTTTTAGAAGCGTGATGAAGTATGAGATGGTGTATATATGTAGTTCCTAGTTGTAGAATTGGAATAGGTTGCAGTAATGTAAATAATGGGATACAGTAGAGACACAAGGTAATAGAACTCTGTGTTTGGTGACTGAGGTGAGGACATAAAAACAACTACGGGAAAAGTGGAGAATTGGAAATTTTTGAAATAAAAATAAACAACATACCCATTTTTTATGCAAATTTGCATTAGTATATATTGAATGGAAATAGGATAAATGGAGTAGATGGTTTAAATAATATTTCCTACAAAATACAGTAACTTAGTATTTTTTTGCCCATAACCAAAAAACCTAGTTAATGATTATACTAATTTATGTTTCAATTAAAAATTTAAATATATATATTTTTAAAATTATTATAAATATGAAGGGTAAATACATTGGCGTATGATTATTGCCATAATAACGTATTTAATTACAGTTTTTACATATAATAATAATTATTTTATGTGTGAAACATTTACTTAGAGTCCTTATAACGACAATTACCTCGGCACTTAGATAAATAAATAAATCATTTTGTTTATAATACTCATTAAATTTAATTGCGACGAAAGTAAAACCACTTAAAAATATATCCTAGTCTTATTTATACTTACTTTTGTTAAATTAATTATACTAAGTGCTAATTACCTTTTCACCCCCGGATTTGTCCGTTTATGTCTATCATATATAAAAATGATAGGAAGAAAACAAATAAAAGTTATTCATATATATAAGGCAAAGTTAAACTGCTACTAGTAGAGTTACTAACAGCAGTACATACATGTTTATATTTAACCGACTTCGTAAAGTAAAGAGGTTATCTATTCGTCACATTTATGCTTATGTTCAGCAACACGATTCAAACAGCATTGTATGACATGTAGGTATGCGGCTAGTTTCACAGAGGGTGCGATGTTATAGAAATTAAAAATTGTTTATTGTACAATATTATTTGCCACATTAAACATTGTAATAGTCTTATTTGCTTGACGTCGGCGGCACCTCCGCTATAGATAACTTTCGACACTATTTTTATATAGGTATACAATATATTTTTTCTACTTAGTTCCAGAGATATGTAGCAATATATCTACTATATGTCAATCACCGATATAATATGTATATAATTCATTATTATCATATATCTATCATTGTGTAGTTTGACCGAGGAATTACCACCGATGTACCTATTTCGATGGAAGGAGGTGGTTACCGGCACACTTTTATATGAGACGACCATTGTCTTCGGGAGTAGCAATGCATCTGTGATTGACTTTAGATAGAACTCATGTTCTATTTGAAGTTACTTACACATTTCCATGGGCAGTAGTGACCACTTGTCATCAGGTAGGTTGCATGGTCGTAAGCTACTCCAATCAGATAAAAAAGAATTTTTTGGTTGATTACAAATATCCACAGGTGATGTGACATTCATTATCATTGCATGGACAGCATGCTCATTCACTACCTCATTTTCATAAAAAATACAAGCAACAAAGGTCCACACAAGGTTCCTATATTTAACCTTAAAATCTTCCTAATTAGCCCCACTTTGACCTCAGTGGCTATCTGTTCCACGTGTTTTGTTTAATTACCGGAAATCTAGCCACTCATATTTGTCTATTCCGCTTCCCTCGCCTTTGTTTGTACAGAGATTAAATGTGATTTATTTTATACGAACTTAAACATTAAACTCATTGAAATAAACCTAAGTCAAAAAGTAGTTTTTCATATAGGTACATAAATTCGCTACAAAATTATTTTAGCAGGGGTTCAGTGTGTCGTTTAAGGAAAAGAAGCAATAAAATCTCTCTGGATTTTTTGTGTTTTAGTATACCTAATAAAATATAGAAACTGCAACGCTTCTGAGTTGAACTCAATCTGAAATCTGTCAACATCATGCCGTTCAGGCTAGAAATACACTACTACAAAAGCGATATCATTGAAGTAAAGATATTAAAAATAGCCTAAAAAAAATACATACGACTATATACAAGCAAAAACTTCAATCTTGCTTTGTCCTAAAACATTAAGAGGCTAATGGAATGTTATGTTCAAAATGGTCTGTTTCTAAGTAATGATACGTATATATTACTCTCTTATAAATTTCGACTTTCCAATAGTAACAATGAAATACTATGTGTGATCGGCGACCAAATCCGTCGCCGACTATCATCAGCGACACTCGCTCACGCATTAGTTCGCCGCGTCAATATTACAAAATACCTGTCGATAATTGATAAAAACCGCGGGATCTCGTACCGGTCGCGTCTGCCGTATACGGGGTGGCCGTATCGGTTATATCAGTTATTTATGGTCACAGTTTTCGCAACAGTTTCCCAGCCGCACGGCCAGCGGTCCGGAACGTGCAAAAACCGCCACCGCATCACGGTCAAATGAAGATGTGTAATTAGTTAGTTTTTGCAGTCAATCGGAAGTTTTTGCCGCCATATACGGCTGGCGTCGAGGCAACGCCCGGTCACGTTGGTTGGACTTCAAAATAACGTGAACTGGCCGGGAATGGACAGTGCGACCATCGTTTTTACCCGACAACGTCAGAAAGCGCCTCATATATTTTGAATGTAAATACATAGGGTATGTCCATTTCTTTAGCGCATTCTGCAGCAGACGTCTGGATGGATTTTAGCATACGAATTGTCATTGGACTTGCCTTAAATGTTAAAGCAATAAAAACTACATATTTTATAATATGATGCCTACATGGAAAACAGAAGGAACGAAGGAATGATTTTTTAATCACACCAGTATAAATATCTAATGCAAGCTTATACATACAAGTGGACAAATACATAAATATACGTGGTATACCACTTTTATGTTGTTACTATTATTTTGACATAGACCATTTATTAAACTCAAATCCATTTAATTTCTGTTTTCATCGTATAAAATATCTGGTCTGTGTAATATTATCGTCGGGTGTAAAATAAACTGTATGTCAAAACTAATTTCCGTGCATGTTAAATTGCAAGTCTTGTCGACTTCCAATATGAAAAATACGTAAAATACGCTGTAGCTGTATAGTATTAATTTATTAGGATATTAAAATGTAAAGAACTTTGTAAATCATAAGTATTCCGTCTTTAATCTTTTGTTATTACATCTTCAAGGAAAGAAGCGTTTCTAGGAAACGGTCTACTTAAGCCTAGTAAAACAACGATCTATTTAACAAAACATTGCTTAATTGAATAAATTCTAAGATAATTTTCATGCTTTGGATAAAAAAAATATACAAGTTACACTTAAAGTACAAACAAACGTTAAAGAAAACAATAATAAATCCGTACTACTGATATCCAGCAGAAGTAATTATCCGCCAAATTAACTCCAGCTGCTTAATCTACCCGTAAAAAGTTGGTTAAATTAACGATAATGCTTAAGAAAATGCGAATCAATCATTGATCTAAAAAAATATAGGTTACCATTAAACCTTTTACGTACACACATTATGAAACGGAAAAAACTCTTATTACATACATAAGAGCAAAATAAAAAAACTCTTGTTAATTGCACCTTCGATTAAAGTTTTATCTTGGCTTGCACGTTGCCTGACAAGCGTGAAATATTAGGGTTCCCAATACCCCGCCAATCACTGCGTCCTACGACGCGGAACTTCTCATTTAGACTGTTTTTCATACGTTTATTTATACTAGCTGATTTCCTTGGATTTACTTAGTTAAAATATTTTAAAACTACTGTCCAGTTCGCCTATTGGCCTTTGAACTCTTGAGAGGATTAAATAATGTTGACCCTAAGTTTGACCAGAATGAAATTGTGGAAATTTTCACATAGAAACAGAATGGGCAAATTTTAAATTGAAATTATTGTATTAACTTTTGCAGGGTTAGAATGTTCGTATTTCAAAAAGAATCATACAGATGACCTAGTAAACATAAATTAGCATATCTCGAAAAAATATTTATTCCTCGTATTTGAACTAAAAGTGACTTAGTGTCGTACGAAATTATTGTGATCGGTATCGGCCTATTAAAATTTGATAGACCTCCGGAGGCAATAAGTGGCGTTATACTTGTAAGTTTGATCACTTTGTATTTGTTTTTGTCTGGCAACGCAGCTTAGAAGGCATGTTTTTTTGCACCGTTGTATTACAATTTTATCAGGAAAATGTAATATTTGTACAACTAAAATATAGATGTAACTAGATAGAATTTGGTGACTAATCAGTTCGTACCATTTTGACTTTATAAGGTTCACTTGTCTTTGAGGTATTTTAAGTTTTTTTTTATCAGTAACAGTATAAAACTCGTAGCATGTTCAAGTAACACTATTCGCTACACAACAGATCCTGTTGTTAAGAGCCATCCAATTCCGGCACATAAACCAAAAGAAAAAGAAATCTTGTTTTAAACGTCATAAACGTGATGTTTTATCACAAAATCCCATTTTCCCGCAATGGCCGATAAATTACTGCGCCCGCGCACCCACCGAGACGCGTTAATGGGACCGCAAAAACATCAAAACGGTGAACAATTATTTCGTACGATGTATAGTTCACACGAAAATTGCTTCTAATTAGAGATAACTCTGACAGACACTCCGTTTTTTAGTATTATTGTAGTCGCATTTGTCATAGATATGTGAGCTAAGTTCTGGCTAACATGTTTCATTACTGTCTGATGTAGTGTTATGATGTGCAGTGCAAGGCTCACAGTCATCCCCGTTCAGAATGTTCTGGTTGAGAACGTAGGCTGGGTTTTTTTTTTAAACAAATTGGTAAAATCACAAATTAGTGAGTAATAAACGAACATGTTATGTATCAAATGGTGAACGATCAGCCCAAGGATGTTTCATGGCAAGCCCAAGTTCATACAGAGCAAGTATTTTATCAAATGCCGATCATATGTGGTTTGCTACGTGCATATTATTGTATGCATCGGTAGGTGTCTAGTCAGTTAATCAAGATATTTCAAAAATGAAATAGTCTATTTTTAAGCGACTTTCAAAAAGGAGGAGGTTCTCAGTCGACTGTATTTTTTTTTCTGTAAATGAAATAGTCTATTTACTATTTTCTGTTAAAAACAAATATATTATAATGATATTTTACTCTCATTAATACTATAACTAACCAAAATAAAGTGGATTAAAACTAGAACAACGATCATATTTAAAGATCATGTTTCAATAATTTAAGGAACCATACCAATTTTTCCTAATTTTATTTACACCTAATCTCCAATTTTTAGAATATTGTAAACACACAGCACAATAGATACACTTTTATAGTTCTATTTAGAAAAAGCCAGCTATCCGCAGCTGCTGATAACATCTAGCAATATAAGAAAAAGTAAAATGAAATTGCTATCGCTATCATCCATCTACTTAGCAAAGAAACTAGCTCATAGAGCACCGGAAACATAATATGTTATTACCAGAATTTCTAGCCAAAAGCTATTTTTGGTTATCTGTCTATCTATATAATTTGTACGTATCTCACAATTAATCTGTGTGGATTTCTAATTAAAAGAGACTTGCAACACCTAACATTAATAGAATCAAATCCCGTTTTAAAATTTATGTTGTGCTCATTTTTTTCGAATAGAAATAGCAAATGGGAATACACTCCACCTTATATTAAGTGGCTTCTGCCTCCCATGGATTTCTATAATAAAATCAGATGAAATAAAAGTCTTACCCGAGGTTGTCCACAGATATTTTTTTTATCTGACTGAAGTAGCAAACGAGCATACAGTCCACCTGATACGTTGTCACTGCCGCCCTTTAGACATCTGTAATCAACTACATACAGAACATGGGTTCCATATGAAGTCAGTCATATGTGTTGCCACTCCCGAGGACCAAGATGGTCATGTAAAAGTGCCGGCAATGACACCCTTCCATCGAAACGCAAAAAGAAGCTTCACGCTATTAGTTTGAATACTTCTAAATGCTTTACGTATATCATAACTCTACTACCTTTATTTAATATTTACTTTCCAACGGTAATAAATTATGTCAAATTTAAGTTATAATTACTTTTAGGAACCAAATTTATTCCAAGGCACCTAACCGAAAAAAATCATGTAATTCATATCAGAAATACACGCATCCAAGAGCCTTAATTGTTAATTTTCATATTTTCACTGTCTGGACATTTATAACGTGAATGTTTTATTGCAGAGTACACAAAGTACGGAGTCATTAAGTTATACAAAAGTAATTAATTATGCTCGAACACCATAGCGATGGGCGATAGCGACGACCTTTGTACAAAAACTTGAACACGACGAGTCTAACTTGAAAATACGCGATAATTGCAACTCGGAATATTATTGCTAGTTTATTAATCTTATTTATATTATACATGCTAAAGTTTGTGACTGTGACTAAATATATGTTTGTTATTGTTTCGCGTGAATACTATTGGTCGGATTTCATAAAAATTTCAAATACGTATTTTACGATCTAAATTAGCACATAGAATACTGTGTGCACGCCGAAATGGAAAAATAAGAGGTTTTTTTTTCAAACGACATACCTACTAACATACATTTATAAGGTACTATTTAGCAAATAAAGATTTTTGATTTAATTTGATTTGATTTGTGTTAGACATGACAAAAGTGGACGTAGCCGCTGGAATGACTGCGTGTCTCCTATTGTTTTAACATTTTTTTAATTTGATTCAAACAGCGAAGATTACAGGCAATAATCACAAACATAATAAAGTTATTTAAGTAATTATAAGAATAGAGATATGTTAAAAAAACTGTCGACGTAGATGGCCGGATTTAGTATTATAATTATACCAATTGAATCTAATATCTACAACATCTATAGTGACCGAAATATTTTTTATGCATTAATATAAAGTTCAATAATGTAAAATTTAACCTTCCCCAATATATCACACACAAGGTTAAAATGTAACACGCATACATTTGATAATTCTAAATAAGAAACATTTCGTACGTTAAGTGTACTTTTATTTAATGTCCTCAATGTTATTTTTATATGAAAATCCACACTGGACTACATATTACACTAACTGTGAACGTCAATCTCATTCTAAGAAGTGATACATAGTGGATATTCGTTAGTGCCTTTAATACGAGTTTATTACGTTTCCTTTAGACAGTCATTGTTTACGTTTTTGCCTATCATTAGTATATTGCAAGTTATTGCCTAAAACAAAAACGTAAACGAAATAAATTCGTACATACCATGAGAACTGTTAAAGGATAAAGACATTAGGTTGAAGACAAAAAGAAATTAATAATAGAAAGTAAATCATTCCTATAATTTAATCATCTAACTCGTTAACAAAGTTACATCTAGAATAGGGCACTAGTCACTTTTTTCTCCAAACTCCAAACACAACTTTTGAAACCACAGACATACTTTTTGTTCCAATTGACAATATGTCAAATTAATTAGGCAATAATTTGAGAAGCGAGGCCTTAAACCGCGGCACGTGTGAGCCTGATATTAAATCTGTATGGAACAGACGCCGAAATACCAACACGTGCTAACTGTCTTTACGCATACGTATACTTTGACTTTAATGTGTAGTTACGGCTCACTTGTTAAGCACGGGTCAATTGTTAACGTACTTTTCATAAATACTGATAAAAAATATTGTGAAGTAACACTTCTAAGTTTCTTTAAGCACGTTACGTAAAAGGTACAACGAATATGGCTTGAGCGAGAAGGTACCATTGCCATACTTTTTTCTAGCATAAAGCGTTTCGGTAGAAGAGTGTGATTGTCGGTTCAGTTTAATATGAAGCAATCCTCGGGAGCAACGCCTCTATGATAGACCTCATGTAGATCGTGTTCGGTATGAAATTGCCCATAAATGTTCTGTGACCACTTACCAACAGGTGGACCGCGTACTCGTTTGCTACTTGAATCAGAGAAGAGTGGCTCATAAATAGCAAAGGGTTTAGAGTTACTTCAAATCGAGCAGATAGACATTGCTACTCTTAAAGATTTAGCAAGAGTACTTCTTGAAAGATTACTAAACCTGGAATTAAATCAAAATATCGCTACATATGATTTTCAAATCACCTTTCATCTTCTGCCCTAAGGGCTAAAGGCGCATGTCTTACTATTAAGGACATAAATAAAGCAGGCTGGAACGAACTGGAAATCGCTACAAGAGCCTCCATTACGCACGTAACGCGGGAGCGCGCGCGCATTTACATACTGCTTCGGGCCGAACTCTACTAGCTCTATGTATATTTAATTTTCTTCACTTGGGATTGTTATATCGTATAACTATCATCAATCTGGGATTGCTTTACTGGTTTTAAGGTAAAGTCCGACGCTGGCTAACTACAGCATGACTGACTTCATAAAACTTTTTTTATTTAATCAACACTATGATATTTAAGCCGTTATCTATCTTTCAATTAATTATTATCCGGGAGGTGAACCGCTGTAGTTCAACCGGAGAGGTACAACACACTTATTACAAATATAAATAAAATAGTAATAGAAATAGTTTAGTTGCCGGGACACTTTATATGAGGCGACCATACCTCTCGGGAGGAGCAACGCATTTGTGATTAACTTCATGTGGAATCCACGTCCTATATGAAGTCACTTACAGATGTCCGAGGGCGACATTAACTACTTACCATCAGAGAGATTGCATGCTTGTTCACTACTTTAATAAGATGAAAAAGAAAGTAATAAACTCCAATATGTACGATTAATATAACTTCCAATATGTGCGATTTCCACCAATTCGCACTTGGCCAACGCGGTGGACTATGGCCTAAACTCTCTCATTCTGAGAGAAGACCCGTGCCCAGCAGTGGGACAATAATGGGTTGACGACGATGTACGATTAAAGTCAGCGGTGTGCGCCAGGACAATTCCTGGACCCATAGGACGAAACTACAAAATTATCATTGCTCCAGTCTTTATTATTACGCAAAGTACCTTACAATATCCTATATAAAATATTTATTATAATATTCCTATCGATTGTTATCTACAATGCACGTTACTAAGTATAGTATGGTTTCATCGCGAGCTAATGACCGTCCGAACGTGACGGTCGCCTGCCCACTACCACCGACCACTAATTAACAGCTCTATCCATCATAGTCCGCGATGACACTGTACAAAGGTACGGTAATTTGGCGTATAACAATAATTAATTAGAATCATTATACTCATTATCAAGTAAACGTTATGAGGTAACTTCGATACCGGATTGGAGTGGGCGCCCGCGTGGCGCAACGGTCACACCGGTCCACTAAGCAAAGGGTTCGATTCTCGGCTAGGAAAATCAGCCATCGGTACATCCATTAGCCTTTTGGGGGTCTACTGCTGGATGTAGACCTTTCCTAAATGGCGCTTCAACCTTTCCTGTGCCAATCCAGTAAATAAAAAGCAAATAAAATATGTCAGGCAAATATCTTATGAAAACTTTATATGTCTGTCTAAGTTGTGTATATTAATGCACCCACAACACAGGTGCATGACAATAAATTTATTGTTATTTGTTAATGTTGCAACATGAAATTTAATATAATATATGTAAAATACATATCATGCTATTTATAAACGTTTTTAGCCATTTTCTTATGCATATAGCCTTTATCTATTATTCATTTGTTTGTCGCAGTTATAATTGAATTTTGACCCTATTTCTGTTGACTGTTGACATATTGATCTAGCATTTGGTATATCTCTTTAGTTCTGATGACAATACCATTTAATACTGAAATGAAATGAAATGTCTTTATTTTGCATAGGCCTACGGGGGCACTTACAAATTGTCAGTTACATTTTATTTCCTACGAAATGGCGGATCACATTTTTTTATAATTACATCGATATTGATACCAAATTACAGGAATTGACCAGTATTGTAGTTGTATTTATAAAAAAAATATCTAATATGGTTAAGCTATAATTAAGCCTAGGTGTCAGTCATCACACCGCTCTCCTAATCAATCTTTGACATTGATAAGACAAAAAAAAATCGGTGGACGAAAAAAGTTAAATAAAAATTAACCGCCCAAAGTTTTTTTTTTGAGTGATCAATACCCTAGATCGATAAAGAGAGTTTGCGATGGCTGGCACCTACGATCTGCCTAATTATCATTCAGTTTTTAGTAGGTACATTATCATTATTATCCTCATTTTTCAGAATTAACCGTTTGAAACCATTTTTTCTAAATTAATCATTTTTAAAATTTTCTACAATTCATTGGATTTCAAATATTTTCGTAGCTATTCTAAAAACGTCCATATTGACCGTGAGGCTGTGTTTACACGCGTGTCGTGGTCAGTAGTTACCGCAAACAGAGTTAAGTCGCAAAGGAGCTAAGCAAACCCAGTTAAACGGAACGTAAACACGTGCGGAGGCCACCGCGGATTCATTATCAGCGTAACTTAGATATTGTGTACTAAAATATTTTAAGGCATTTAATAAAACGCCATGTGAGGAATAGAAACGCTGTGATTATTCGCGGGATAGTGAAGCGAGCAAACAAGCATACTGTCCGTCTGATGTTAAGTAGACACTGCCACCACCTCAAACCACCTTTTTTTATTTGACTGAAATAGCAAACGAGCATGCAGTCCACATAATGGGACGTGGTCACTGCCAACATCTGTAATAAACTTCATGTAGAACATGAGTTCAATCTGAAGCCAATCACAGATGCGTTGCTACTCCGGAGGACTATGATGGTCGCCTCTTGTGCTCAGTAAGTATTAATATCACACAGGACGATGCTGCTTATATCTTGGATTTTGTCTCTAAGTTAAACGGTAAGAGGAAGCGGTGCTATACTAGGTCTAGACCAACACCTTCATTTGTTACATTTCTGATTGCGTAAATCATTATAAATGATAATTCTGTTATCACAATTGTTTATGCCTTATAACGAATTCATTGATGGTTTACTCAGGTTTGAAGGGCAACAGTGTATTTGGCATGCACCCTTACAACTGGCGTGCCGATTAAGGCACTCACGAGTAAGGCACGTGTAACCGACCATAAAAACGTCTTCAATATGCGGCAATCCAGTGCCAAGGGTATCAACAATAAGTTCATTAAAACGACATTCAAAATACATAAAATCTAAACTTCTTTAAATGTATAATTACATAAGTGAGATATATTTTAATTAAATCGCGATGAATATTTAAACGAAGACGTAAATGATAGCTATTGTGCAGGTGAGTGGCAGACCGAATAAAGATGAAATAATTACTATATTAAAAGCTCGTTAATTTAGAAGTTATGTGAAAAAAGTTTAAACTCAACTGGAGTATTAATTCATTAGATATTTCATTTGTGTAATAATGCATACTAGTTACAGCGTATAAATCTTAGTTCTTGCAACACCGAGACTGATGGATGCCATAACACTCGATAACTCGAAACGTAAACATATCGGTAAAAAGTAAAAACTACAGTCTGGCGGAGCGCCGGCAATATTCAATTATGCGCCTTTAACACGTATAAACCGCCAAATTAACATGTCATGAATATTATTTAGCTTTTTCTCAATTATGATAATAAGACTGTAATGCTCAAAGGTGCCCTAGAATTAACTGGGGGGCAAAAACCTCGTACGGATCTTTAGCAAAAATTTACATACATTACAATACTAATTCGTACTCGCGAGAGTGGCGCACAGAAAAAATATTACACCAGGAAAGAGCGGCGCGTGCGCAGCGAGCTCTGATACTGACACTGCGAAATGCTAATTGATATGCAACAAAAACTAAATTATAATTCAAAGCCAGAACTGGCGTATTTGAACATTAAAAGCATAGGTGCAGTTTCGTCTTTTTATTTTAACCACCTTCTGTTTGCAACTTTCACCTCTACCCTCTTTTATTTTAGTATAATTATTAATAATCTTATTTGTATAAAAGGTATTTACTACGCCTCAAAAGACTTTGACCGGACCTTGTTACTGTCTGGTAAAAAGCAATTTTGTATTTTGATGGAAAGGTGTGGTTATAGACTAACTTGCATATGAGATGTGACTTAGTTTTTGGAGGAAGCAAAGTATCTCCGATTGATTTCAGGTAGAACTCTTCTTCTATATGATTTGCTAATACATGTTTATGGACTGCAGCAACTTACCAATAGAGCTCATTTGCTACATCTTGTAAAAAGAAAAATACCTTCCTACTAGATTAGAGATACAAATAACTCTGGCCCATATTTTTTATTTCGTTTCTACGTCTTGTTGTCAAGCAAAATTCTAAATTAATTTTTGTAGGCAAACGTCTTCTTGAATAACATACAAACGATACATACCAAATATTGTTATGAATTATAATGAAAAAGTAAAAATGAAAGTAATTCGTGAGTACACACTATGTAGTCGCCTGCCAGTAGTAGCTTGAGTTGTGATTATGTATGTAAACGAATGCAGTTTAAATATTTAGCTGTTTATTTTAGTTAGCATAAAGTATAATACTGTATTTATATTTAAATAATTTTATTTTTACGCTTTGAAAATAACCTTAATAAGTCAGTGTTTATGAATTGGGATTTGGTATGATTTATTCATGTACATTATGAGATACAGTAATAGACATGAAACGCGTGGTAAGATGGATACAACTTTATTTAAGCAAGAAACTACTAAAAAAATTTTTGAAACCAACGACGTAATTATAAATAAATGCAACTTGCATAATTACTAAATAATTACTCAGAGACTTTGACCTTAAAGTACTTTATTTAGAGCAACGTTGAGCCAGGTTTGCCAATGAGGGCCACATGGTAGTTACTTGAAATTTAGTATTTGGTAATTATGTAGCAGAAACAAAGCGCTTATAGGTAAAATTAAGTGGCGAATCAAATGGTGTCCAGAAAATCAGTCAGCGAAAACATCCAAGAAGGGGGCACTAGGAGATTAACTCGGACGTCCCTGTAGTTCCGGGATCAGAATAGGGCTACGGCATCCCCTGCCTGTCGTAAGAGGCGACTAAAAGGGGCTTCCGGGGTTGCAGGCGGCTAGAGTGGGAGCTCGAACCGTTCGGTCAGGCGATCCCGGGAAAGACGGCGGTATATGTGGTCACATACCGTCGTAAAGACTAGACGGTGCGGTGGGCCCAGCCACCCATCTGGGAGGAGCCCGATGGAGCAACGCGCTCAGATGATTCCGGTTGCGGTCGGACCGAGTACCCGGAGTCCTCTTTGTAGCGCCGAGGACGGCCACCGGGGGGGTTTTAGTGCGGTAAAAATCCCACATAACCCTGCGTCGCTCCCACGGCGTCGGGTACCTTTTGAAGGTTTCCCCCTCGAGTACAAAAAAAAAGGAGATTAACTCAGACAGCTCGCGGACCATGAGCAGAGTACCGGTGGCCGAGGTTGCCGAGAGTTGCTATAGTTTAGACATCATACTGTAATAACTATATATACGTTAATTTTCCACCGTAGTTGAAACAATTTTGTTATAATTTATTCGACTATATTTGTAGCATCTGCATGGAAAATTTTGTAGTGTTGCTATCTGGTATCAACAGTTTTTTGCCTATATTCGTAGTTGACTCTACCAACCATCGTTAAAACTGATTTCAAGGTAGCTTACAACGGTATCAACAAAATAACTCAATTAAAAATTTCACTGCTATCACAAGTCTCTTATTATTCATAAATGGAAGCATTTTGTAGCTCAACAAAATGATAAAACAAAGTAAAATAAGATAATTCTAATGAAAGATACGGTTAATCATAAACTTGGTAGACTACTATGCAGGTGATACATCATCTGTTATGCAGAAATATCTCACTGTGGAGAATCGATTTCGATAACAAAACAGCAGAAGCATTGAATCTCATTAAATTACAATTAATACTAGATAGATATAAGATAAAAGAATCGTAAAACAAATACCTTAGCTCATAGCATAAAAAAATGTATGTAAAAATTCCGCAATGTGGCAATAACTTGATTCTGCTGTATCATTTGACCTTCACAACTGCGTATATAACACACTGATCTAGTTAACAGTTCTAGGTACTATATATATACGTGTCCACTTTAGCAATATCCATTCGAATTCCTTAGTAGTGCTAAGTGCTGAGATATAATCTACACTACCAGCGTTTACGCTTTCCTATCATCAACGTATAAATAGGCTGAGTGAGACAAATATTAAAACATAATCCTGTTGTACTTATTAAACAATATTTATTTTATTTTTGTTAGATAAATATTGGCCTAATGGTACGAACAAAAACTTCGATCTCTGAAAATTTATGACTTAGGTTTAAGGGGGGTAGGGGTAAAAAAAACACATTTCGCTAATTTTTTTATTTTTTTTATTTTTTTATATGTAAACCTAACGATAAGGCAGACGGGCTACCTGATGGAAAGTAGTCACCGTCGCCTATGGACACTTGCAACACCAGAGGAGTCGCCAATGCATCGCCGGCTTTGAAGGAGAGCTCTTTTCGCACCTTTTTTGAAGAGCCCCATGTCATAACGCCCCGGGAATACCTCAGAAGGAAGCTCGTTCCACATCTTGCACGTCCGTGGCAGAAACGAGCGTGCAAACCTATTAATAGTATTAATAGGTTTTTATTTTAGTAATTATTTTTATTTCATTTTTGAACCCTCAGTCTTGTTTTTTATTGAGTATCTATTAACGATACTCAGTCCAAATCTATGTTAGAATTTTAATCAAACTAAATTAGGTTTAATATTTTAGCTCAACAATACGCTAAAGCTTAAATATAAAAATAACACCTATGTAATTATTGTATCACGATTTCTTTTCAAGTGTTTTGTCTAAAGTGAGTTATAAATAATATTAATTACAGTACATTTCAAACAAGTATATATAATCATGATTATGTTAATGTACACTGTTACTAACTTACGACGTATCATCATTAATTAATTTAAGTATGTTTTGTGTCATTTTATGGGCAATATATTATGGTATTAAATAATGTAATATGCATATTGACTTCGCTTCCTATAATATAAATAAGTACTCCCTGTCGTAGAAAAAAACATGCATTTTATATGCATGACAACAACGGCAGTTTCAAATATAAAATTAATTAGTACGTGACTTCATATTATTTAATATCTTTATCTTCAAGTTCATCACATTATTTTTATAATTAGACCTAACGATAAGGCTGAAGGGCCACCTGATGAAAAGCGGTCACCGTCGCCTATGGATATTTGCAACATCAGAGGAGTCGCCAATGCAACACAATTTTACTAGGAAGTTTGGCACACACATAGTTCACGACCTAGTTCAACAGAGAATACTTAATACCGCAGTACACGTATTAAAATGAGCGAAGCCGCGGAAATAACGTAGTATTTGAAAAAAAAACAAAAGTTACTAAACAATGAAACATAGAGGTTTTTTTTATATTTAATAAAGAACAATGCTCATGTAAAATCTAATCGTGTGGTTTTGTCTGCAGGCGTAAAAGTCTAGGTTCCGGGTTCGGTCCCTGCGAAGCAATATCTAACACCCACGACATTGGAATTCTAAAGTGGGGCTATAAATCTTGAAAATATTGTTTGAAGTGCAATAAAATCTGCAGCATCTTATATTAATAATTTATAAAATAATAAAAAAATTATGATTCCTTATGAGTAAATTGCAGTTTTCTATAATTTTACTAATGTAACATTAGTCCACAGCCAGCTCATTCTCGTCAAGCGTCGCGCGATTTTTCTAAATTAGCCTAATGGCCGTTATATCTCAAACCGGCCCGAGTTGTTTTCCATTACGATTGGCACGTGGCTTCCTAGTGGGTGTGGAGAGGCTCTCCTTGAGAACCTGTCGTTGTCACACGAATGTTGTCGACGACGACTTTGTCACGATTTCTGCAAACATCGCGCCGACGCCGCTCTAAGCGCTAGCTTATTCACACGTGCCTCTGTTTGTATTGCGTTAAATGCGTTGGGAATTAGAAATTTTGTTTAAAGTAATTCACCTTTTTGACATTAATCCTTCACGTTTAGTAGTAAAGTGCATGCCACTATTAGTGATCTGAATATATAGATACATATTTTTTCCATTAATTTGAAGATCTCAACAAAATATAATGATACCTACAATAATGGTTTTTATATTATTTATTATGGAAGCCATAGAAAACTTAAAGCATATAACCTGATTGAAAAAAATGATTAAAAAATTTGCATGGCCGGGGATCGAATCCGGGACAATCTGATAGTCACACCGGCTTGACGATAATGTGGCGTGTTAATTTAGTTCAAACTTATCTACGTGTCCATAATATAATCTGTAATAATAATACAAAGATATCAACGATCTTTGTATTATTATTACAGATTATATTCTTTCTATTGTACATCTTTAAAATAAAATATTAAAAACACATATTTAATGTAAGGTTTATGGTTTCAATCTAAATAATATTGTATGCAATCAACAAAACGTTTAGTCCTTCTAAATCCGTCACAAAAAGTATAATACGATAATGTAACAAAATACTGATCAGTCGTGTTTTACATTTTGCCTCCAAATTTATATATACGTATTGGTTACATTAAATGGATCTTAGATAGACAATTCTGTTACTTTTTAAAT
Organism: Spicauda simplicius; assembly: GCA_949699795.1. Classification (NCBI taxonomy): domain Eukaryota; kingdom Metazoa; phylum Arthropoda; class Insecta; order Lepidoptera; family Hesperiidae; genus Spicauda; species Spicauda simplicius. Next base: position 23,458,107 of record OX453059.1, read on the forward strand.
AGAAGAAGTAAATAACCTTGCAATCCTTCTAATGATTAGTGGCCACTGCCAGACAAGGACGTCTGTAAATAATGCCAGATAGAAATAGAGCTCTACCTCAAGTCGACCCCAGAGACTTTACTAGGGAACTAAATTAGTATACATTATTTAAGTGTATCTCTCTTACTTTCCAGCGACGTTTTCCACTAATGTTATAGGTCAATAACAATTGTGACGTGGTAGCTACTCAACCACACATTGCTTTTCTCCAAGATTCACTCCCTAATCGCCTATGATAATCAAGGATGGAAAGAACGGCATTATTAATACTTACCTGGCAACACACCGCATGCCCATTTAATGTTTCAACATTGCGTATAAAATTAGAATAACGTTGACCATACAGAGACTACAGAGTCGATGACTACAATGACCACACATTACGAGAATTAAGTCACCTGCTTGTTACTTCACAACGCGTAAACAATGGCGTATGGGTGTTTATGGGTGTTGGCCGGGGTCCAACACAGTCATCCTGGGAGAGTCGGAAACGCAGGCGCCAGCCCTCATCACTATTTAATACGATCATACATATTTACAAGGAAGTACGATATTTACATACATATATTCAATCATGCCTTGTTTATAAATGGTTAAGTGAGAAAAACCTTTGTTTTCTTGAACATTTATCTGATGTCTAGAACTTAATAATCATACTTATTTGGAGTGATATAATTTAGAGTCAGCATTATCCGTTATTTTCATGATTTGGTAGCTTTACTCAACTCTACGAAAGTTAGATATTTGAGTGAAAACTCCGTCTTTGTTAAAGACTAGTCAAGGCTCTTTGGATACATATATATTGTTACGTTAAAAGCTTTCTTCGCCGTTAATCAACTCTGCCAGCACCACTGCCTATATTTTTGTGTTTAAAAAAACGACGTTAAGGGATACCTACTGTTTTCTAGTTTAGAAAGACGACCATATGCTCATCTACTATACAAGTATAGCAACGCATCTGTGACCAATGTTGAAACTTGTCCTATTTATGATTGAAGGTCAGCAATAACTGATTATCATGACGAACTATAGGCTATTTGGAATAAATATAATATTGCAATTTTATAAAAAAATATACAATGAATAATGTTTTTTTTTCATATTCAACATTATAAATACGAAAGTTTGTCAGAGTGTAAGTTTGTTGATTACTCTTTTACGTAAAAACGAGCAGTCGGATTTCAATGATCTTTAGCACACAGTGTATGACGTGCGTTAACCAGAAAATTACCGTAGATGACCAAAGCGGGCAAAGCCGCAGAAATAGCTTAGTATGCCATAAAATTTAATCAAAATATTTAGTGCGATGTAGATTCGTGATGAAACGCGATGCATCCGCAACAATCGCGACCTCGCGCTTTTCGGAGGCTGTCGTAATTTCAAAACTGGTTGCTCGTAAACTAGATACTATGCTCTTTTGGGTTCCGTATTGTCATCGCTGTGAATCACGTATTGAAGATTAAGAGTAAAATTTAATCTTTTGTATTTTGCTACCTTTGTTATGGGCAACCGGTTGTTTAACCTTTTATTACTGAAAACAACACTGCTAACTACTTCCAATTACAAAAATATCGTAATAATTGTAATTGAATTTGAATTTGGAAAATCTGAGCCTTATAACACATTTATGAAGATTGTAGAGCTAGTCGAAAATAATATTAAATAATTCCCTACTGACTGACGAAATCCCTTTTTATCTGAATGACGAAACATAAAATGAGCACGCTGTCCACCTCATGATACGTGGTCACTGCCGCCCATGGACATCTGTAGGCAAATAGAACATTGGTTCTATCTGAAGACAATCACAGATGTGTTGTTACTACCTAGGACTAAGATGGTCGCCTCACATAAATGTGTGTCGGTAACCATCCCCTTCCATCGAAACGCAAGAAATCGATCACGCTAGAAATGTAAGTGGCAGTGATACTTCCCCGGTCGAACTACACTAGTTCTACCATCTAGCAAACATTGGTTCTACCACCTGCCAACGGATAATGTTACTACTTTCAACAGACTTGAAAAAAAAAGCTAGTTGTGGAAAAAAAACATTTTTTGTACAAGTCTCCCATGGTAACGGTCGAAATTCGACCGTAGTTCAAATCAAAAACTAAGCTTGATATTGCCCAAGGTAGCATGAATAGTTCTCAAATTCAATTATATTTTGTTAATTTTAAAAACGCCCTTTCAAAGAAGAAAAATTGGTTGAATCAAATAAGCTGCATTTAAAAGCAATGACGGGTATTTTGACAACGAAATTTGACACAGTGTTTCATACAATGAACGTTTTACCTCGTTTATTATATATGTGTTTGTGGCAGCATTTGATGGTAATGTGTGTAATGCTTGTTAAATTGATTTTATGTATGTTTTATGAGTTAGTTAAAAAAATATTAGCATCATGTACTCCTTTCCATACTCCGCCGTCCACGTAATTTACCTTAAAAATATATTCCAAGTTTTTACTTCACATATTTAAAAAAACACGCGTTCTACACTCATAACACAGTAGAATTTTCTCCTGTGGTACCATAGACACACACAAGACGAATATACAAACATCCAGACAGAACAGGAATCTAAACTCATCATTCAGTTGCCTGTCTGACCGGGAATCGAATCCGGGACTCATTGCGCGTCAGACCGGTATGGTAACCGCTGCGCCACACGGGTCGTATTAATATATAGATAACTGTGGTACTAGCTATTAAAGTGAGCAAGTGGTGCTAACAATAAGTAACGGAACCCATCCCCAGCCCAACACACTTGGCTCGCATTCCTGTGCACTGGCAAAGTGGCCAGTTAACAGATGTAGGTGTATTTGTCTCACCGTGAAAGTGAAAACGTCTAATGGACGGCTTTCTTAATCTATACAAACAACGAACCTGTACACTTTGACGAGTGCAGGTGCTTTCTTGTACTTGGAATTTTGGTTTGCGCAGGTTATTGTTATAACAGTAGGCATATGCTGTTGTCACAAAGACTATTACTACATACTTTTTTTTTACTTATTTTTTATTTGACTGAAGTAGTAAACGAGCATGCCGTCCACCTGATGGTGAGTGGTCACTGCCGCCCATGGAAATCTGTAATCCGCTTCATACAGAACATGGGTTCCATCTGAAGTCAATCACGAAACGCAAGAACTGTCCACGAACACAGATCCAGTCCCACTGTTGGGCTTGGGTCTTCTCTCATAGTAAGAGAGGTCAAAATTCCCCACTCTGAATAATCATGAATAGACTTGACAATATTTATATGATTTTAGACTAGTATTATCGCGGAATTGATACATTTTAATAATTAACGTACTCACGACATGCAGTTTTTGAATTTTGCGGCAAAAAAAAAACTTAAAGAATTCAAAAACCGCATATCGTGAGTACCCTTTAATTATTAAATTGACAATATTTGGGAACATTTCTTTGAATTGTACGATCCGTCACAATATTTTGCATTGCCGTTAAAGTAAGTGATCATTTATGGGACTGAAAGGCGCTGGTCTTAACATTAGAAGATTAGGCTACAATCTACGTTCATAAAAATCGAAGTACAAAAGTTCAAACATACAGTTTACTGAAGAGTAATTGACATTTGTAATCAACTTCAAATTGAGTTGGAGACCAGATGAAGCCTTTAATACTTTGCTACCTCTTAGAACGCCCAGTGTCCGCTTGATTAATGTGGTTGATTATTGTAGAACATTAAAATAACAGTCGGACACATTTTGGTATTTTTCCTACTACTTAACATCACACTGTCAAGATGTCTATTCAAACCTTATATTAAATTTTAATAAGTTTTTATCAGTAGAGCTAATTTAAATAACATATCTCCTATATTATGTAGGCACGCGTCAACCGTCATTTCATTCACTAATAAGGTGAAATAGAAAGTGTATAAAATCTTAAATATTCAAATAAAAAAATATTTATTCAAATCATCAAATCCACTACCAAATACGTACAAAGAGACTGTCATATTCAAAATTCAAATCTGATCAGTGCAGATTAAAATGCACACAAAAAACAACCGTATCAATTACTATCAAGCTCCTCACAATGACATGTGGTTTGAACGGCTTTGAACATTATTTTTTTATAATATAGCGAGACCTAGTGGATTCAATCAGGTGTATATTGTAGAAAGTTTTTGTCGCGTGAGTCGTTTTGTTCGAATATGATAATGAATATGTTTCAAAATTGAGACGGACGTATACGCGTGGCGGCCGCCGCGAGCTGGCCAAGTAGAATGAAGCGCACTGGCTCCGTCCGATGGCATACCCTCACTCGTCTGTATGCCTGGTACCTCGTTTTGCTCACTTTATACGTACATTTGTTTTATTATATGAACCTATATGAAATCTTATATGAATTTGACGGAGTATCAAAATAGAATAAATAAAGAATTTTGATTGCAATCGTACAAATATCTGTTGTGTCTTCTGTATGCCTCACGGATAAACCGACCTTCAGGATTTAAATCTAAAATGATTGCGCTAAGCAATAATAATATAGAATAAACAGTCAATAAATATTACGAGTAACCTTCGATAAAAAACCAACGAAAGTAATTAATCCTTTATGTTTAGAAGGAAATCATTAATCTGTCCACTAATTTGTTAATCTTTGCTTACACATAAAAATATCAAATCCAGTACACATTAATTAAAATATACTCTCAGGCAGTACTTAGCAATTCCGTACAACAATTTTTGTTAATGACATATTTCCTTATGATAATTCATGAAAAGATCAGCTAATAGAGTTATTTTTAATATAATTAATTTAAATTTTGGCCTATTAATAATTTAATTAGTGCTTCGTTCAATCTGAGATCTTAACAAGTCCGAGTCACTCGGAGTGCGTTTAGTTTCAAATGTAATTAAAAAACTTGCCGTTACGCCAATTAATTCCTCAAAGTCAAAAGTCTGAGCGCTACAAAGTTACTACAAAAAACGACACTGTGTCTTCTGGCAAAGCACTGTGTGCGCTTAACTCTTCCAATTTCATCTCACGATGACACGCCATAACACTTTTATGTCAAGGTATTTAAGGTGTAAATGGATTATTCTTTACGTCGACGTGATATGCAATATCCACGAGTAATTTCTTCTGACGTAATGTGTCGGTGTAGGTGGAACACCAGAGCAAGTTTTGGAGACTCGATACGGTTTGGAGGCTTTATTGCCGAGTGGCGAAGTGACGGCTAATTAATTCTGACCGAGTCTCTAGTTAGCTGTAGATATATTTACGGGCAGTTTCTCTACTGTCTATTTATTGTCGAGATAATGTGACTTAAAAAACCATTAAATAAAAAAATACCATGTTCCTTAATGCAATGCTTATTTGCAAAAATCCTTATAAAAATTATACAGTATCAATTGTCCAGGTGTTGATGCTGATATGACATTGTCATATATGAATAATCTATTTGTTTTGTTTATAATCTTGTTTAACTTGAGTAGTAGTTGTAGCATAACTTCAGGCGTGGCAACAGAATTTATACCTAATTTATATTCGTAGGTATCGTAAATCTTGATCCTAAATATTTTATCTTTAGAAATAGCAAACGGACGTGTGGCATTAAAAACTATTTTATTTTCAACTTACATGTCCATACTAAATGTCCATACATGTACAGTCCTATCTTTTTTTTTTTTTGTTACGGGGAGGAAACCTTCAAAAGGTACACCGAAGTCTTAGGAGAGACTCCGGGTTACGTAGGATTTTTACCCACTAAAACCTCCTCGGTGGCCTTCCTCAACGCTTGTAGTAGGAGACTCGGAAACTCCAACGGAACGAACCGGTGTCCCCTAGCGCAGCGCCCCTCACTCTTGGGGCACGTGTACCATCCCCCTTCACCATCCGGTGCTTACGGCGAGATGCAGCCACACATCCTGCCGTCCTTCTCGGGGTTGCTTGTTGGACGCTTCGAGCTCCCACTCTAGCCGTCCGAAACCCCAGAGGCCCCGTTAGTCGCCTCTTACGACAGGCAGGGGATACCGTAGCCTTATTCTACTCCCCGACTACAATCTAACAGACATGCAGTTTCCAGTAATGGCCAAGTCAAAACATACAACGTATCGTCACTAGGCAAAAGTAATGTTAGGAAATTTAAAATTTGATAACATTCCTTTATTTTCGAGGTACAACAAAAAATCACATTTGAGGAAATGTACCTTATCGCATACTTCAATCCAGTACCATACTGCTGTTCTTTAGCAAAAACTGTTAAAAGTTGAACCAGAATACATTAACAACGAAAAGTTCTACCACATTATTTTACTCTGTTGTGCAAATGACATTGATCACTTCTCATCAGTTGGCCCGTCTGCCTTATCATTAGGTATAACTATAAAAAATATATTGATCCGTACAAATTTATAATAATAATTAATGTTCTTATTTGGTGTCTCAGATGAAAAATATATCATGACACATTAATATATACTAAACTTCCGCATGCTGTGATCAGTTGGCATCTTATAAGAGTTCAGTTCATTAATCCCTGGTAGCTAATTCTCGGCATTACACCTTCCATTTCCCGCACGGCAGCCATTCACCAGTATATAACACTTGTAAGTAAGAAACTAAATCCGTCCGACGATTGTCATCAATATGCCGCTCCGCTCTTTGCTGACTTGTCTCCCCGCGTAAAGAGAAACGATTTAAATCGATAAATCATAAGATAATGACAAGGAAAGAAGAAAATGATGGAGATAGGATTTATATTATTTTCTAAATAAAATACGTACATTGTAAGGAATACAAATCGAGTTTATGTATTTTTGTTATTCTTTTAGGCATTCCCAAATCTTATTGTAGTTGTAAACCTTAGAAAAGATACACTGCACGTACATAATTGCACGTACATTGGTAACAATTGGCAAATATAACTCTGCTTTCATTTCATATATTGCTTACTTTCATTATTTGGTTTAATTTAATAAACGATTTAAATAATACAACTCAGAGTCACTTCCAATTGCGTTTATAATTAATAAAAAAAAAATCTTAAATGCAACTGCAAGCTTCGAAAGTTCAGCGCCTTTGTAGTATGCCATACCGGCTACTGGTATGCCTTTTTCTATCTGACTGAAGTAGTTAACGAGCATGCAGTCCACCTGATGGTAAGTGGCCACTGTCTTTCATGGATATCTGTAATCAACTACATACAGAACTTGGGTTCTATCTGAAGTCAATCACAGATGCGTTGCTACTCTCAAGGACTATAAATGCGTGTAACATGTAAAAGTGTGCCGGCAACCACACCTTTCCAACGCAAGAACTACTAAGAAGACGAACAAAAGAAGGAGAAGAAAGAAAGAAAAGAAGAAAAAACAGAGAAGCTAACAAGAAGTACACCTCTTAAGACTCAGGTAGTGTGACAAACACCCCACCGAGTCGCAGCCAGTAAAATATGTTATGAGTTTTACGCGAACTGTGCGTGATATCTCTAATTAATTTCGCCCGAGGCGCGCCGTATCTTAGGGCCAGACGGTCCAGCGGGGCGAAGTTATAGCCGAACGGAAAATAAGATATTTTCTGATCCCCGGTGCGCGGATATGATTTAAATTGATTGTCTAGTCCCTTGAAATATTGTCTTGAAACTGGTAAAGGAGAATTCTTATAACACTACATTTTACGAGTACGTTTAAACAATTGTTTATGACTACAAATTAAGATTTTACACGAAAATATCTTTTTCGTTATGATTCATAGGTAACGAGCAAATTAGTAGAATTGGTGCTGATCCTAATCATACTTCATACTAATATTATAAAGGCGACAGTTTGTGAGTGTGTATGTTGGTACTTCCTCACGTGTAAACGGCTGGAGCGATTTTCATAAAATTTGGTAGGGAGTTGACTGACACTCTGGATTAACATATAGGCTTTTTACGGTGGGAAAATATGTTACTCCCACGGGACAATCGATACAATATTTTTTTAACGCGAGCAAAGCTGCGGCGTTTAGCTAGCTAGCTTTATTATATAAAATACAATTTTAAAATAATTATTCGAGCAGCATTGCAGTTGGAGAGTATAGGTATATTTACATTGATAGATGACCTTACACCTAGCTCCACCGGAACGGCCCAGCTGGTTCCACGCAGGAAGTCTGTGCTCCGTAATGTGTCACCTCAAGGCTGCACGATAAGATTAGACGATGACAACTTGACACACTTGATCGTGAGGCCTAATTACTATAGTAAAAACTCATGTGTAGGTAGGTAATGTTGTAATGATTGATAAATCCACAGTAACTTGTTTACTTTTTGTGAAATAGCAAACGAGTATCCTTTCCAAGAGATGGTATGTGGTCCCTTCCGCTCAAATATATGAAATCAATACAATAAAATTAAGTCATATTTCCGATCGGCTACATACATATGTATATCTGCCCCCCTGACCACCCTTATCCCTACACTTCTCGTAGCAGAAGTGACACCATTCCGAATATCACGTTTCAACAAAAGGTTACAATTCAAACCTTGTGTTTAAGATATCACAGTTTTCTTAAATAATTCACAATGGAGTACCGAAAAAACACATTCTTAATATAAATATATAAACCAGTTTTCGTTTCATATTAAAGTTCTATAATACCTTTTTAGTTTAAAGTCGAGGAGGAAAGATATGAAATAACATAAGAAATTGACCCCAGTGTACCCTCTCCTTTACTTATCGTGTTAACTGCCGTCTCGGTAGCGATATTCGCGGGATATTATTTCACTTCAACGTATCTTTTTATCTTTTATCCGCGGTTAAAGCTCTATCCTTTAAGCTCGAGCAGAAAGCTTGTATAATTTGTCACTGCGGCTACGTGAGCTTTGGTGTAGACGGACTTACGACTGATATTAAGTTTAATTAGCTTTCATTTTATTTTATTAAAATCGAGGTGTTTACAACCAGTCCTATTTATATGTATTTTTATTGAATTATAACTTTTTAATCAAAAGTTGTAAATAAACACTTTTATAATTTTATGTAACAACATTATTCAACACATAAATTTGCTGACCACTATGTCATGGTCACACAGGCGTGGAATGAAGAGGGACCCGTGTTCTAATCTCGGACAGCCAGATGTATGAATATAATATAATCGCAGATAACAATGTAAAAAAACTAGATCTATACACACACACACACACACAAGCTTTCTATGCTCATAGCCCCTAGGATTTTCTCCTGTGTCGCGGGTACCATGGTCACACACAACACGAATACACAAACACCCAGACCCAGAACATGAATCTAAACTCATCATTCAGATACCTGTCTAGCCGGGAATCGAACTCGGAACCAATTGCGCTTCAGACCGGTATGGTAACCTTAGCGCCACGCAGGTCGTCCCTATAACTCTTTTATATTTACTTAAATCTTTATTACGTCTAAAGTGGCCATTCAGATGAGCTGCATCCTTATTTTTTACTTAAATACATTTTTGAGTTACTAAGTTCAAATCTACTTTTAGTCAGGAATACTACGACTAGTTTCCGAACAAATCACTCTCTCTCATATCAAAATTGTCTATCTAATTAAGTAAAGTTTTATCAGTTACATCAAAACCATATTTCATTCGGCGTTCACCAATTAAGAAAGTTTACGATCAACTAAGTTTATTTGTTGAACTTGTTAGCTACTGGCTTCTAAATAAATGATTTGAAATACCCATACATTTGATCTTTGGAGTGATATTTTACATTGGTACATATAAATTAAATTGCATTTCTGTGTTTTTATTTACACAGATTTATATATTTTGATAAGTATACAGTAGTGTATAAAATTTGTGCTGTTGCTGTGCTGTTGTTTAGTGACATAAATGGTATTCCCTCATCTCTGGTTAATTAAGTTATTTTTTTATAATCCAAACAATTATACACGCACGCTGCAAGCTTTTTACAATCATAGCCCCACAGTAGGATTTTCTCGTGTCGTAGGTGCCATGGACACACACAAGACGAATACACAAACACTCAGACCCAGAACAGGAATCTGAACTCATCATTCAGATACCTGTCCGGCCGGGAATCGAACCCGGGACCCATTACGCGTCAGATTAGTGTGGCAACCGCTCCGACACGAGGGTCGACAAATTATCTTTTTCTTTAATGGTGTATAAATATTAAGAAAACATTTGCTTGCAGAGACATTTAAAAAATTTCAAAACTATCTTGTGTACAATAGCTAACAGGGTTATTTGATTTAAATTTATTATCCTGTATAATATTGCACTGAAACAGTTATGAGGTAATGTAACGATGGGCACAAGTAGGTATATACGGGCGAGGTAGTTAGAAACATCTAGATTGCGTTAAAGTAAAGCAATGTTTTTCGAACTTCCGCATTCTAACTATATGTAGAAAAAACATTGCTTTTATAGTCATTATAGACGGTGGGCTTTTATTGACTAATTAGTTATGCAAGCATATATTGTACGACTATTTTTTTAACTGATTGAAGTAGCAAACGAGCTTGCAGTATACCTGATGGTAAGTGGTCACTGCCGCTCATAGACATCTGTAATCAACTTCATACAGAAGATGGGTTCTATCTGAAGTCAATCACAGATGCGTTGATGCTCGCGAGGACTATGATAGTTGCCTCAAACTATGAACAAAACATGTCATTTCACAGTCTACCATGACAAATCATAATTTTAATAGATATGTTTGATTTTATAGCAACTCTAATTCAGTTCTCAGGAGTAGCAAAGTAACTGTGGTCAAGCTTAGTAGAAAGATTCTAAGCTTGAGTGGGGTGATTACAGAAGTCCCTGGGCAACCAGTTACTTACCATCAAGTTAACTGTATGATCCTTGCTTCTTCTGTGTTATAAACATACACGTTAGTTTAATCACGATTACAATTCAGTTTAACAGACGATCAAATTCAATAAACATAAGCTTCTGCCGATGAGCATCAAGTATTACCTCCAACGCGCAAGCCGATTGACTCTATGAGATGTTAATCGTCCCTTACACGTGTACTTAACGACCCACATTAAGAGCTTATGAGCCGTCGCCGCAGTAGAATGCAGAAATATCGCCGCTGCAACGATCGCCCATGATTTATATCATTGTTTACTTTACATTCTCCATATAAGGTTCGCTTCACCGTCTAACTGTACCTGTTATATACCACGCTAATTGATATAAACGAACTCACGCCGCATGTAAGCGGAGTAATTTTCTATTTACTTCCAAAATGAGAATGTAAAACGTTCGTATCATCAATTAAGAAAGGCTTAGAAGTCAAGAAATCAACACCTTAGCGACGAATGGGTTTATTTTTAATTTTCATACAACCCGGACATTAAGAAACGCAGCGGCCGTGACAGAAATCGTAATTAACGTCTTAAATCTCGATCTTTGAGTATAAGACCCGCGCCACAGCTAATGCGATAGCAGAACTCCATACGACGTGATGTGACATCTTGCCATATTAGGAAATCTTAATTATATTAATTAAATTATACACGGGTAACTGAGTGTACTGTACACGCGTTGTTAACTATCCTAAATAAAAATATAACTGAACTTGATTTTAGCCACAAGTGCTTTTATTTTACTTGTCAAATAATGATTTATAAATGATAAATTGGAAGTAGTTCAAGAGTAATTGAAATTAAATATAAGTAACAAGTATGTTTGAAAAAATATATTGCTAATGAAATAATACTTGCTCACCTACTTATACATTAAAGTTAAGCGCCCATGGACATCTGAATATTATGACTAACACTGGACACCCGTGAGGGCAGGTAGAACTGTGTCATATTAATTACTCTTATCTCACACTTTAAACAATTCTACAACTTCTTATTCCACAGATGTAAAGCACTATAAGTAGCAGTTTTGAAGGTGCTACAACGATGGTTGGAACGGAGAGTTCTTGCGTTTCGATGGATAAGTGTGGTTGTCATCACACCTTAATATGAGGCGACCATCTTAGTCCTCGGGAGTTGTACCACATCTTTGATTGACTTCAGACAGAACCACCGTTCTATATGACGTTGCTTTATCTGTAAGCAACTTCATCCAAGGGCGGCAGTGACCACTTACCATCATGTAGACTGCATGCTCGTTTCCTACTTCAACTTAATAAAAAAGTAGTAGATGAATTTAAGTCATTTGCATTTTCAATACCGGATATTAAACAACTTTTATTAATGTTTTATTACTTCTTCTTAATCAAAAAACATCGTGGGCATTACTTACATATAAAAAAAAATTAAAGAAATATAATAAAATAAATATAATATAAAAATTAATTTGTCTGTGTATATATCATACAGATACAATTAATATTCATTTTATATACATACAAGTGAGCTAGTTCATATCACACGTACTTGAAACAACACAGTTTTGACTATGCCGCTAGTTTGGTGGACTTTGGAAAGCGGGCGGCGACCTCGACGACCCATTTGAGAACCTCTGCTCGGCGCAAGGGCCACCAGTTTTACGATGATTTTTATGTTCGTTGTTCAAATAGTTTTCCTCACCTACTGACCGCTACTTTCCACTACTTACTGTATTTCACTGTTATGTTAAATTCTTTAAATTTATAGTAGATCGACTTTGATATTGTACAACACACAAAATATAAGGTATTTTTACGACTTTGTAGTGCCGAATATGTATGCTGTTTGCATAATATTAAGTTGTAAAAAAATGTTTAGGCAAATAGTTTAAACTCAAAATATAGGGTTCCTATTGAAGGTGAACAACGAGGCTTTTATGCATCCCGCACCACCCTCTTCAGTTGAGTAATGTAGCATTTTATTTTATATATTATATTAATACGTGAAGCAAAGACTTGTGACGCATTTTTAAGTAATATGCCGCGGACGGATTAGTATGAAATTTAGCACGGATATAGTGGACGTAAAGAAGGAGTGCAGAATGTTAATATTTTGTTCAAATAAAGTATTTAACATACCTACATAAAATCAACTAAAAACACATTTCACACACTACCGTGCATTTGTCACAAACACATAAATAATAAACGAAGTAGAACATTCAATGTCTTACTATGAAAACACATAAATATCAGTGTCTTTGTCAAAATATCCGCTATTGCTTTTAAATAATTAAACCTCTTTTTATATTTAACGGGTGCGTTCAAAATTACTTGAAAATGATTACATTTTATTTGAATTTGAGAAATATTCGTACTACTTTGGACAATACGAAGTTTAGTTTTTAATTTAAATTACGGTCGAATTTCGACCGATGCGACGGGTGAGTAGTTACTAGAAATAGGATGAAAAGACACAATTTTCGAAAATATACTTCCATAGAGTTCACCAGTTAAAGAGTTCAACATCGGTGTTAGAAATTGGTACAGAGGTGGTTCTTTACGCTTAAATCACGTACCCATTTTTAAGAGGTAGCTTAAAAGGCTACAAGTAAAGATGTAAATCCTAGATGCAGACGAGCTATCGCCTTGCCTGGTGCTCGCTCCAGCGCACAGTATGATTAGTTCTATCTTTTAATTACCAACAAATCTACATAGCTGAGCCATTTGTTATATCCGCTTCATCGACTATTATCCGTCTATGTACACACAATAAAACGGTCGGAATATTACGTTATACGTAACTATACATTTCATGTTTTGTATTTTTGATGTAACTTTTATTTAACATTAGTATTTAATTATTTTGTCTCTTAGAAATAAAGCTTTTTAACTATAAAAGATTATAAAAAAAATAATGTAATAGTACCGTTTTTTTTTTCAAAAACTACAATACAGACTTATATACAACATATCATAAGACAATTTAAAAACACTAATACATGATTGTCATGGTCATGTCATGATTGTCATGATCATTGTCATGATTGTCATAATTACCATAAACAATTGTGGTTGTTATGACTATATGACTGTTGTTATGAATATTATGACACTGTCATAATTGCCATAAATAAGCACCTGACGAGCAACACCGCGTGTAAAAGTTGTTCAGTATACATAGTGCATTAGTAAAATCAATTTATCATTTTTTCTAGCAGGAAATAACCTGCGATCTGAAAAGCAAATAGTATGTACGTTTTTGTCTTTAAATGCATTGCCCCTATTTATAATAGGACGGGATCTCTAACGTGTTCTTCCTTCACGACTGACTCTTAAGAATTCAATATTAATTGCTTTATAACACGTATCGACTATTAAAACGAGGTTTTTCTTAAAACGCAGTAAGTGCAATTTATTCCCGATTAGGATAGAGGTTTTTCTTATCAAGAATAATAATTTTGATTAATTTTCGAATAATATCGATACTAATAGTTTTTTAAAGTTAACGAGAATCGAACTAGCGTGCAATTTACCGATCTGATACTTAATGTACTTACATGGTTTATGAACCTTACATAAACGCGATATTTATTTTGAATAAAAAGTGCTTATTGCTATATTTCTTTAATAATACGTATATACTATGATTGTATTTTGGTAAAAAAACACAGGTAGATATTACAATCTTTGTAAAATGGTGTGATCCGATGTTTATATTAAAGTTAATAGAAACATTAGTTAATGACCAGAGTACGTTTCAAATTAGGTTATCCGCCCTCTACTTAGTTAAGTTCTTCATACACGTATAAAATTTTCATGATATTATGTGCCTATTTATTATCGCTTGGCGTCCAAAAGTGATAAATTTGCATAAAAATATTGAAATAAACATTCTAGATAACAAATCTAATAGAAAATTCATTACCACAACATTATATAAAGCTTGTGGCCGAAATCCCCCAAAAGGCCACGGCGGCGTGACGGCGAGTGGTCGGGTACCGTTGTCTTAATTATAACGAAGTAAACCGACTGTGAAGAATTTTGTCAATGAGCCCCAATCTTACTGGCGCTTTTTCCTTTTGTTTGATCGCGTATTGGTTAGCTATAAGCGATAATCGCCATTACGGTAACAGTAATCCGCGTAGCGTCTGGTGTAGCAATTTACTCTATTATGAAATTATAATTTTTTTCATCTAGAACATATACGCTACGCAGTAGGTAAAGAGTCCCAGATTCAATTCTTGAACAGCCTGTAAATGATAAAATTACACGTTTTTGCTATCTTAATATGAACACTAGCTGTTACGTCCATCTCCATACGTGCAGTATAACACGAAATTATGAAAATATTTATTTCCTTTAGCAATAAATCGACGTATTAAACATGGCTCTATCCTTTGCGGTTTGTACTGTGCCATGATTATTCAAGAGAATATCTGTTAGCTTTTTTGTTAATACTCGGTACATAGTTGCAACACTCTGTAAATCGGTATATCTTCTATCGCTGATGGTGGCGAGCGTCCTGCAAATGTTTACAAAGATTCAGTTGCAGACTCAACAGATACGATCAGATGCATTATGGACTGTAATAACACATTGTGGATGAAATTTGGAGCCATAAGGAAGACTGACTAGTGTTTGACATAATTGCAGCGGTTTATACTTTCATTTACATGAGCTGTTCTGTAACTGTATTTTTCTTCTTTTTGACTGAAGTAACAAATAGGTGCAATCCATCTGATGGTAAATGGTCACTGCCACTCACTTGAGTGGAAGTGATGAAGTTGCTTATAGATGTCCATCTACATATAAGCGACTTCATACAGAACAAGGATTTTTTATCTGAAATCAATCACAGACAGCGTTTCTAGTCTGAAGGACTAAGATGAATGTTTTGGTGGTAGTAGAGAAAGGTAGGTATTTCAAAATTTGTCGAGGGTGTAACATTTCCGTTTAATATTTTTATAATTATAATATATTTTCTGTATTAATTGAATATTGTACTCATAAGTAAACCTATAGAAAATTATTGTTTAAAAACAGACAAATTTGAAAAATAAATCACATTAGTAACGGCTGCCTTTTTTAATAGTACGGACCCACCGACTACAAAAATCCTAGATTTTACGTCATCGATTAAACCAAACAAATTTAATGTTTGAAATTAAATTGTACGCTTATCTTTTAATCCAACTTTAGGTTAATTCAATTCAATTTCTTAATTAGTTTAATGTCACTAATAAGGAGATACTTAATTAGCCCACATTTTACGGCCCATAAAAAGCCGGTCAGTGTTATCAGGATATACAAGTACGTAAACTCGTGATTTTATATGGATGAGGAACTTAGGACCTATTTGAGATGACCACCACAGCTTGGTGACACTTGTCGCAGCATTCTCTTAGAATGAGAGTATTCAGGCCATAGTCCACCACGCTGGCTTAGAACGAATTGGTAGACTTCACACACCTTTGTGAACTTTTTTTATTTTTTAAGGAAGTCTCAGGTGCATAGTTTGCTTTCTTTCTTTCGATGTATTCGTTCACCGTAAAGTAGTGACAATTAATTTCTAATATGCACATAATTAATAATAATAATTTATTTATTCAAGTCCATCCATCCATCCATCAGCCTTTTGATGTCCACTGCTGAACATAGGCCTCCCCTAAATGGCGCCACTCCAACCGGTCCTGTGCCCTCTGAATCCAACGGTTTCCCGCTGTCTTTTTCAGGTCATCGGTCCATCTGGTAGGGGGGCGACCTGTACTCCTTTTGCCTAAACGTGGTCGCCACTCGAGGACCTTCCTTCCCCATCGGTTATCGGTCCTGCGAGCGATGTGGCCGGCCCATTGCCACTTCAGCCTACTAATTTTGAGAGCTATGTCGGTAAGCTTCATTCGTCTACGGATTACATCGTTGCGAATCATGTCTCGTAGCGAAATTCCGAGCATAACCCTCTCCATAGCACGCTGAGCGACCCTGAGTCTCCGAATGAGGCCTACAGTGAAGGACCACGTTTCGGCGCCGTAGGTCATCACTGGCAACACACATTGCTCGAATAATTTCGACTTCAGGCACTGAGGAATTGTGGACGAGAAGATACTACGAAATTTCCCGAACGCAGCCCAGCCGAGTTGGATTCTTCGAGTGACCTCCCTCTCAAAGTTGGACTTACCCATCCGGATCGTTTGTCCCAGGTAAATGTACTCGTCGACAACTTCGAGAGGAGTGCCGTCAACAACTACCGGTACGGGTGTGACATGGACATTAGACATGATTTTCGTCTTGTCCATGTTCATCTTAAGACCCACCCGTTGTGAGGCACTGTTGAGGTCGCCTAGCATTGTGCTGAGGTCCGTCAGCGAATCTGCCAAGATGACTATATCATCGGCAAATCGAAGGTGCGTGATGTGTTCGCCATTGATGTTAATGCCAAGACCTTTCCACTCCATCAGCTTGAACAAATCTTCCAACGCAGCGGTGAACAGTTTCGGCGATATAACATCGCTTTGTCTGACTCCCCGCTGCAGTTGGATTATTCAAGTAACTGGACTCAATTTACATTTATATCATTTTGTCATATGTTTACAGATACAGTGATTAATATACTGACAATCTAATCGATTACTGATCATTTTCAGGATACTGTTGGAGTTTTCCCGGACATGGTGCATCAGAGAGCTGCATTTCTTGTGAATTATAGTATAAAAACAATAAACAAAAAAAAATAGTAAAATATTAACAAAATAGTAGAGACATGGAATTTTAACCTCGAATCAAGGCAAGTTTCAACCATTTGGCTATCAATGCTGTACATATTTTAATATGTTTTAAGTACTGGTTTACGGCAAAATAGGTAAATAAAACCTTAACTCTAAGACTTTTACTTTTTACAAACTTACACATGAGGCGACCATCATAGTCCTTGAGAGTAGCAACGCATCTGTGATTGACTTCAGATGGAACCCATTTTCTGTATGTAATTGATTACAGATGTCCACGGGCGGCAGTGATCACTCACCATCAGGTATGCATGCTCGTTTGCTACTTCAGTTTGATAAAAAAAAATAACTTTATCAGTTAAATAATGAAAAAAAACTTAGCGTTAGTCTAAAACGTATGCAATAATTGTTCTAAGAAATCGTATTACACTAAGGGTTACGTACTTTTTAAATGTGTCAAGAGACGTCCATAGATTAATAAATGCTTAACATAAGACTGCAAGTAAGTTTGCGACATCCTTAGCTGCAAGCCTTTAAAACATGCCACTGGTGACTGAATATCCTGCTTTATAGCTTCGAAAGGCTTCGAGTACAAATCAATACTAATGCATTATCATCATAATAACAATAAATAATTGCAACAAAGCATAAACGACCACCTACAAGTCAAGTAGTAGTAATTGGTAATACCCAAACCACCGTCGGCAGCCCACGGTAGCAAACAAGCATTTGCTTGTTCGTAGTTCCCTTGATTGTTATCGCCCGGTAATATATTTGATCTATTGCTCTACAAATAAATAAAATTAAGTGGCTTGTTATGTCGAAATTGCCATTTCCAAGCTCCCGTTTTTGTTTGTACGATTGGAGAATATATAAATAGTGTGATATTGTTATTTATCTATAGGTATGTACAAATTAGTCTTGGGAATAATTTAAATATTATTTTATTCAGACATGTATAATGTTTTAAACAGTCATGCAAAGACGAAGTAACAGTTATAAAAATATCCTTAATTAGGCTTCGGTAAATAATTTTTCAATCATGCAACCAGTCTTTAAATTTATATTTCTATGTGTATAATAAAGGGATTACCCAAATAAGGATGTAACCAAATATATGATCTGTTATTCGAAAATACATATTGTAAGCCCCATTAATGACCGTATCCAATAATCGAATAACCACCAGAGAGAAACTAATTCAATTTCAAAATTAAATAAAATAAAACGAACGTTGGTTTAACAAATCATATTATTTTATTTTAACTATGACACAAACACACTAAACATCTAGACATGTGAAAAAAAACCAAACCTGTACACCGGTTTCGTCACAGCCGCGGTGTCAACCAACCGCGGACCGCGTCATACCAACCTGAACCAGCTATTGATATTTCGAGCGTTATACTTTTTAATGATACGTTTATGCTACTACTTACTACCTTATATATATTAGTTTTTAAGAATATCAATACTCTTATCGGTAAAAAATTGAATTATACATCTGGATTCACATATGACGTTCTTTTTTATGTCATTATGTGTTAGTCAAATTTAATTATCTGTAGTTCAATCGTAAATGTAAACATCATAAAAATATCTAATTAAAACTTTATAAAGTACACCTACAATTCTAATCAAGAAATTAGTCGCATACTTTAATTAAAACATTAAAAAATTCGAAATCATTTGATTAAATGCAAATCTATTTTTTTATGTTGTTAAATATATTTTACATGTAACAATATGAATTATTCTCACCTAAACAATACAATTATAGGTGGTAGTAAAATTCATATAGTAATATTTCCAATATCATGTAGAAATAACTACTAGCACGTTCATTGCGAATGGTATGTTAATATCAATTGACGTCACACACATGTATACCGAGTAGCACCCAGCGACACTGCTCGTGATTTGTAATATTGCACTAACTACCTATTGCATAGAACTCTACTATTTATGTAGTAAGACTGTAGTTTTTCTATTTATCGTAGAACAACGTGAGCTTATCAAATTGCTTAGTTATTTTCCTGTTGGGAAATTGATGACAACACCAGGCTGCTGACGTTATGTACAGGATAATAACAACACAGGCAACAACTATTAATTGCCGTAATAAATGAAAATATTAATTATGATGTATTTATAATTCCCGGCATAGCAATAAAGCTCAGCATCAAATTGTACGTATAGTGAAAAATAAATATTTTTCACTACACGTACGTATCAGATTAAAAATAAATAGGTAGATTTAAGTATTCACTTGAATAAGTTCATGTCAACGCTTTGAAAGACAATAAAAGTTAAGTACTTACTAAGAAATTTTATGCATCTCTTACCAACATGCATATAGAAAAAATATTTTGAAGAATAAGATGTGATTTTTAAGAGCAGCTACGGCTATCAGCCACGCACAAAATAGCAAATTCTATTTTCGGCTAAGTAGTTCAAGAATCTATTCAGGATCTACATATTTTTGTATACGTCTTCGTAAGTGTATTTATATCTTTTCCCCATTTTAGGAGTTTTTTTTTATCTGACTGAAGTTGCAAACGAGCATGCAGTCCACCTGATGGTAAGTGGCCACTGCCGCCCATGGACATCTGTAATCAACTTCATACAGAACATGGGTTCCTTCTAAAGTCAATCACAAATGCGTTGCTACTCCCGAGGACTATGAGGGTCGCCTCATGTGAAAGGGTGCCGGCAACCACACCCTTCTATCGAAACGCAAGCACTGCTTCACGCTAGTAATAGATGTGGCGGTGGTACTTCCCGGGTCTAACTACACTGGTTCTACCACCTTGGAATAAGAGTACTTCCCATGTGACTAAATATCCGAATGTTACAGTATTTAAAAATAATTCAGTGTTAGATGCCGCGCTCCCCGGGTCGCCCACGGCCGATCGCCGCCAGCAGTCTATCGGACAGCGCGTGTCTCCACTCGGAGACAACCTTCCTTTTTTATCTATTTGTAATGTAAACAGTCATCCCTGCATTTCCTCGTCTCCTTGTGGGAGCAACCTCTGTGTGGGTTTCACTTGTCTAATACAAGCATGTTAAGTGGAAATGCTCATAGCTCTGTAGTGTATGTGATCGAAATCAAAACAATATAAACCATCTAACAACTCAAAGTCAAGTATTTGGGTATTTTTTTTTTTGCTAATGACAATAGTTAATAAGTAAGTACTTTAAAAATATGTAACTATTATAAAAATTGTTCTATTAACAATTTGGTCTGAACTACGAGTAGGTATATTAGTATATTGAGGATTGATACACTATTGGTTGAATCAAGACCTCTCCATCGAGCGTTCGAGTTTCTAATCTCAGGTACCACAGATTTTTCTAAAATAATGTGCGTTTTAGAAATGTATTGCCAGTCCTTTACGATGAAGAAAAATTCATAAAAAAATTACAAAGTTGAGTGAAGTCCACTAATTCGCACTTAGGCCACTCAGGCTAGCGTGAAGGTCTCTCATTTTGAGAACACCTATGTCCGGCAGCGGGACTATTTATTTGATTATTATTTGTAATATTTTTTAAATATTAACTTTTTATCATTGATGTACCTTTTAAATATTTGATAAGAAAACTTAAATGTAAAAGATTAGTTTTGCTCCAAATATTTAACAGCTGCTCCATCTCGGTCTGAGAGGAAATATGTTATAACGACCTCTTCATAATAAAGTAGCTAACCCAAACAAGTATTATTTTGAGCAACTTGGCCTCGGATTGCGTTTAGCGCGACCTACGCGGCCACTATGTAATTCCTATTTTGTGTGCAATAGTATAATAATAAATATCTCAATGAAAACATTTAGAAGAACTCATTCCTAATATGCTGGTGTTTAATTTGTCTCATCTCAAGTGTTACCAAAAGATCTTATTGATTTTGTCATATGGATTCTAAAATTTGTTTCATTCTTGCTTTTATCTAAAAAATACTGAAGTTAAGACTGAAAGCAAATGGATCAGTAATTTCGAGAAAATTACTTAATGTTATTTCAATTACAAATCTTAAAACAAATTAGATCCAAAAAGAGACCTAGTGAAGAAAAATGATTTTCTGTCATCTATCAAAACATTTTATAACGTTGTATCATACACCGAACTTCAGAAATAAACCACCCAATTTTGAAAGCATCATGCTCTAATCTGATAATATAATAATATAATTATAATATTATATTATTATATTATCAGATTAGAGCAATGATAGCCTAATGGTTGAAACTTGCCCTCTCGAGTGGGAGGTCCGAGGTTCAAACCCAGGCACGCACCAGTGATTTATGTGCGTATTAGAAATTAATTATCACTGCTTTTCGGTGAAGGAAAACATCGTGAGGAAACCTACACACCCGAGAGTTCTTTAAAAAAAAAAAAGTTCTCGGAAGTGTGTGAAGCCTACCAATCCGCACTTGGCCAGCGCGGTGGACTATGCCCTAAAAACTCTCTCATTCAGAGAGAATTCCCGTGCCCAGCAGTGGGACAGTAATGGGTTGTACATACATTAAACTTCAATGGATTACGAAGGGCTTAAAAACTAGCTGCAGGACAAAACGTAGCTTACAAATGCAATATTATAAAAATAAAACGACGGATAGTAAAAAGAAATTTTCGGCCTACAATAACCTGTTGAAAAAATGCATTAGAATATCACAACTAAACAGCAACAATAAACTTATATCGCGATCAAAAAATAAGTGTCGCGCAGCTTGGAAAATAATAAAAACAGACCTTAACAAAACAGACAGACTTATTAACGAGATAAATATTAAGGGAGTAGTAATAAATAATCCAATGAATATAGCACAACATTTTAATGACTATTTCGTAGAATTGACAAACAACACGACATGTAAGATACATAATACAAACTCGTACTCATTATCTAACAGCGTATTTTTACGGCCATTCGAATCTGATGAGGTTAAATCATTAATACGCTCACTGAATAATACAAATTCAGTTGGTTATGATGACGTCACTACAAAAATAATAAAACAATGTAGCAATCACATAACAGGTGTACTGTCACATATAATAAACTTATCCTTTGAAAATGGTCGCTTCCCTGAAAAGTTAAAAAAGTCGATAATAAAACCCATACACAAAAAATCTGATAAAACTGTGGTGTCTAACTATCGTCCAATAACTTTAATTCCGATATTTGCTAAAATATTAGAGAAAGCCATGTACACACGCCTTATTGAATTTATAGCTAAATTTAAAATCCTAAAAAAAGAGCAATATGGGTTTCAAAGGGGAAAATCTACAACTGCGGCCTGCTTTGACCTTGTTAGTACTATAGTGGATAGCGTAGATAATAAAAAACTCACCACTATTCTGCTTATTGATATGACCAGGGCGTTTGATTTTGTTTGTCATGAAATCCTATTACAAAAACTCGAAATGCTTGGGATCAGAGGGCTGACTCTTAAGTGGATAGAGTCATATCTTAAACATAGAAGCCAGTGTGTTGAACTTGATAATATCAATGATAAAGCAGAATATATAACGTATAGTTCAACGTATCGACATACTACTAGTGGTGTCCCTCAGGGGAGCATACTCGGTCCATTACTATTTCTACTCTATATTAACGATTTACCTAACGTAACTGACAATAAAATGATATTATATGCTGATGACATTTCCGTAATTGTGACTTCAGAGAAAATTAATAATTATGACATAACCAACCACACAGACGAAGTAAACAAAACATTATTATTAATAATAGAATGGCACAATAAAAATAACCTAAAAATTAATCTTAGTAAAACTAAAATTATGACATTTACAAATAATAAACAACCAATACGACAATTAAATGTAAGATACAATGATATAAATATAGGACAAATAAATATAGCAACATTTTTGGGCATACAAATTGACGAACTAATTAATTGGAAAGCGCACATACAATACATTTCCCAAAAACTGAATAAATTCGTGTATGTACTACGTCGTTTGTCGCAAACGGTTTCTCTGAGCGCAGCCTTCACGGCATACCACGGATATTTCGCTTCAGTATTAAATTACGGCTTACTAATATGGGGGAACTCAGTAGACATAAATAAAGTATTTATTATACAAAAAAAATGCCTACGTGCTATTTGCCGCCTTGCGCCGCATGAATCTTGCAAGCCACTTTTTAAAAAATACGAAATTCTTACTTTACCGGGCATGTACATTTTTGAAATAGGTAAATTTGTTAAAGCTAATCCCGATCTCTTTAAAACTGCTGGTGACATTTATAACACAAAATCAACAAGACTTGCAAGTAGGCTAATATATAATAAAATACCAAAATCTGCTCTCTATGCCAGAAATTGTTACGCAATGTGCATTAAAGTTTATAATGCATTACCAGCAGACATAAAAAAATTACACATTAATAAATTTAGGAAAGAACTGAAAAAATGGCTCATAACAAGAATAATCTACTCTGTAAATGATCTGTTAGGGAAAAAATGAGTACTTAGATTTTAAGGAATGATATATTGTAAGGACAATTTTATAGCATCAAAAATTTATTATGTATTATCGATGAAATCTTAATTATGACGAATTCTTATATTTGATTATGAAAATTGTAATTTAGCTAAATATTAAATGTTGCACTTATTTTATCGAAGTTATGTACTTAGCTGTAAAAAATAGATTGACCACTCTAAATTTGCATGCCGACAAGGTAGAATAAGAGAACACTGTAAATAATTATAACAGCTTTTATGTAACCTTATTCTGGCAAATAAAGAATTATTATTATTATTATTATTATTGTTTATATTTATTTCTTTAGAAATCTCGACTCTGATGTAAGTGAATCGGTAGAATGAAGGCCGTTCACGGGTTTATACCAAGTGAGCGACCGTATAATTGTTATAATATATATGTATGTATATATATTTATTTTGTAAAAATAAGTGGATACTTAAGTGTCTTTGCCTGTCTGTAGAAATTTCCTAACTATCCTGCAAGTGTTTAGTATTACAGCTTTCTGCATATTAATGTATGTGTTAGGCGACAATTGTATGGATTTTAAAGCGATGTGCAATTGTGTAGGTATTACTCCTGTTGTTGAGAGAACTATAGGTATAATATTTACTGTTCTAAGTTGCCACATTCGAATGATCTCTTCTCTGAGCTCCGTATATTTAGATAATTTTTCAGTTATTGTGCTCTGCAGATTATGTGTATTTGGTATAGCTATATCTATTATTTGTGCTGTTTTATTAAGTTTATCAATTAAAGTAATATCAGGTCTATTGTAATGAATTGTTTTATCCGTGAGAATCGCCCTGTCAAAGTAAAGTTTGTGTGTGGAGTTCTCTAATACTGTTTTTGGTATATATTTGTAGTATTGTAAGGGATCTTTTTCAATTAATTTATACTTTAATGCTAATTTTTGATGTATGATGTAGGCGACTTGATCGTGTCTGTGCTTATAATCAGTTTGTACGATGGATACACATGCACCTGTTATATGTTGAATTGTTTCTGAGGCCCTATAACATTTTCTACATAAATCTGTTGCTAGGTTTGGAACTTTCATGATGTGCTTTTGGTAGTTTCTTGTTTCAATTATTTGGTCCTGTATGGCCAACATAAACCCTTCTGTTTCAGGGAAGATGTCGCCTATCCTAAGCCAGGTGTTAGATGCTTTATTATCGATATGTGATTGTTCAAGATCACGAAAATGCCTTCCATGAAGAGTTTTATTCTTCCACTGATTTCTTTTCGTATGTATATCTATGGGTTCTTCATGTTTTTGTATAGTTTTATTATTAAGATTCAGTGGCGTTAATTTTCGATCATTGTAAACTATTGCGTTGTGTAAGCTAGAAGTATTTATTTTATTCTGAAAATATATTCTCAAATTAGTTAATTGTTTAATGTATAAATTATAAATATCTATAAAGCCTCTTCCCCCCTCTACTCTTGGTAGCGTCATCCTTTGAGTACACGATCTAGGGTGGTGCTTCCTGTATTTAGTCATGTGAGTATTAATAGTCCTTTGAAGTTTCTGTAGATCTGTCTTATTCCAACTAATTACTCCAAAAGAATATGTTAGCAAAGGTATAGCATAGGTATTAATTGCTTTTATTAAGTTTCTAGAGTTAAGCTGCGTTTTTAATGTTAAAGTTAATCTACGTTTAAATTCTTCAGTGAGATTAAGTTTTATTTCAGAATGCTGTATATTTTTGGACTGGTTGTAGCCTAGATATTTATAGACATCGTTTTCCGTGAGGGGTTTAATATGTTCTCCGCTTTGTAATTTAAACTGATGTTGATGATGTTGACCTGCTTTAAATGAACTTATTTTACACTTATCTATACCAAAGCGCATACAAATATCATGTGAAAAGTTTTCAGTGACATCCGCTAATTGATTTAGTTCAGCTTCAGATGAAGCATACAATTTTAGGTCGTCCATATACAAAAGATGATTATGTAGTATTTCTCTATTTATACTTGCATTTGTAGCTTTAATATTACTTTTTAACTTATAACCGATATTTATTGAGTTTAGTTTATTTGACAATGGATTTAATGCGAGGCAAAACCATAATGGACTTAGTGCGTCACCCTGAAAAATACCTCTTTTAATTTTTATAGGTTCTGTTTCTATTGTTTTATTATTTAAAGTTAATTTTAATCTTGTTTCCCAATTTGTCATTGTATTTTGTAGGAATGAAGTTATTGAAGGATGAATTTTGTAAATATCTAACACTTCAAGTAGCCATGAATGTGGGACAGAATCATATGCTTTCTTATAATCAATAAACATGGTGTATAGATCTGTTTTATATTTTTGAACTTGTTTTAGAATAACGGAATCAATAATTAATTGCTCTTTACACCCGAAACTATATTTGCGACATCCTTTTTGTTGTTCAGTTAATATATTGTTGTCTTCTATGTGTTTATATATTACCTGCGTTAAACAAGATGTTATGATTTTATAAATTGTTTGTAAGCACGTTATTGGTCTATATTTATCAGGATCTGTTAAGTTATTGTAATCTTTGGGTAATAGATAAGTTGTTCCTAATGTTATATAATTGGGCATACTACTTGGCTCCTTAATAAACTGATTTATATATTTGTACAAAAATGGGTGAATGTAAGTAAATTTTTTATACCAAAAGTTGTGAATATAGTCAGACCCAGGTGTTTTCCAGCTATGAAGATTTTTAATAACGTCCTGAAATGTCTCAGATGGTATATCCTGAAATTGCATTGTACCAATATTTAAATTGTTTTGTCTCTCTGTACTGATCCAAAATGCATTTGTATTGTGCGTCGCAGTGTCTTCCCAAATATTTGTCCAAAACTGTTTTAAATCTTTTGATGTTGGATATTGAATATTTTTAGTATCATTTTCATTATTGGTTTTTAACGTTCTGTAAAATTGTTTTTCATTCAAAGTGAATTGTTTATTTTGAGTTTTTCTAAGTGTACATTGCTTGTATCTTTTTAGTCTGCATGCAGCTACCGCTAACTTTTGTTTCAATGTATCTAAAAATTCTGTTAATTCTTTATTTGTATCTTCATGTATCGTATGAACTTTATAATTTTTTAGTATGGCTTCAATATGTATATTCAATTTCCTACTTCTATTACCTTTTAAATATTGTGTTAAACGTCCTATCTTAACCCTTAAATCTTTGACTTTATTTTCTAATCTTATTTGCCATTTCATTTTCATTTTATTGCGATTTGTATTTTCGACTTGAGTAGTTAATTGTATGTTAGTACCATTAAGTTTAGCTGTAGTCCACGCTGAGCAATATATTATAGTTTGAAGAGTGTAAAAATCTGTTTCTTCATTAATTTTTATTGGTAGAATTTCACTATTAATAAAATTAATTATTTTGAATAAATACTTGTTGCTTAGGTATATATATTCGTTTTGTTGGAATAGTATTCTTGAAAAAATCAAATGCTGCATTAAATGTTTCTTTTATACATGTATCTATCTTTGTATTCTGGTTTGTGTCGAAATGACATTCTTTAGGCTGTTCTGGTGTGCAAATGAGACTATTATTTATATCTGAATGAGATAGTAGGCTATTATTATTATTATTATCAGATTATATAATTATAAAATCGCATGTGATTACTGCCATTCATATAATATCGTATCATATTTTTATAAAATCTACTAGGAAAACTTAATAAAACGTAGTCTTTACATTGTGCCGTTCGCAACTGTACAACAAGCCCACCATTACTTTGAAGTCCACGTAAATGTCAATACTGACCGTGTTGTTTGAGTATTGAATCGTAAATATGTTTGTACTCACCGGTTCGGGCTTATTTTCCTCAGTGCCAAAACCACCGTACCCTTGGCGGTATAACGGGTTCCTTTCCGCTACGTCTACTGCAGACGCCATAACAAAAGGTAGTCTTATCGTTAATTAGAATTATTACGCATATAAATTTTAAAGACGAAATGTTCGGTGGCTAATAGCTACTTAAGATTATAAAGTAAGTTGGTGCACCTTATAATCACAATTGTGATAAAAAACAATTAACCGAAGAAATGTTTCAAGGAACAATATTGGTGTATTTGTAGAGAATCATACCTTTGGTGCCTACATCCCATTACATACGATTTCACAATCGTTTAAACATTATTTATATTAATACGCTTTCTACACTCATAGCCCCACAGTAGGATTTTCTCCTGAGTCGTGGGTGCCATAGTCACACACAAAGACGAATAGACAAACACCCGGACCCAGAACAGAACAGAATCTAAACTCATCATTTAGATACCTGTCTGGCCGGGAATCGAACCCGGGACCCACTGCGTGTCAGACCGGTACGGTAACCGATGTGCCACGCGGGTCGTCTTTATATTTAACGAAAATCACGTAATTAGTTAATTAAAAATATATTTATGTGCTTTGAATATTCTTCCGTTACCTGTTTGTAATGTGATACTCTCTGAAGTGGTGATAAAAGCCATAATAGCGTTTTACAAAACATCTGTATGGATCAATTTGCATTAAATATCGGATTTTATCATGTTTTTAACCGACCAGGCGACCACTGCCACAGTTAGTTGTAGCGTAGAAGTAGTAGTAGAAGCGCCTGGTTGCCGGTTCAATTTAATATGAGACGACCTTGTAAGTCCACGGGAGTAGCGAAACACCTTCATATAGATCGTTCAATATAAAGTTAGTAAAAGATGTCCATGGGCAGCAGTGACCATCAGGTGGACTGCGAGATCAATGTCTCTTTCAATCCAATAAAAAAACACACTGGCTGGATTTATCGGCGTCTCTATAAACGCACCCAGTGTCATCGTGAGAAGACGTCGCGACTCAAAAATTCAATGCCACAAAAAATTGCATCCACGGCCGTCGCTTTGCGTTATCAGATCTCTACTCATTAATTTGGCAATACGCATACTGATGGGCAAATCGTAAAATTTTATGTCTCCGAGGCACCGAAGATTTCTAAATGAATGAATTATTTTACTACCTGATTAATGATCATCGTGACGGTTACACGTTGTAGATATATTTAATTGATTACGTCCCACCTACTTGTTTTTTGGCGAATGCGCGTTTTTATGGCTGTACGCAGCGGGTATTACTGCCCATTAAATCTGTGCCTAGTGTAAAGGGTTATAAGTCTTATTTATGCCAAATCAATACATTCCTGCTTGTTTAAAAATTTGTTAGAATAACGAGGATCTCTCCATTGATCTCTGTTATGGTAACTAGGAAACCTATCGACAGACCTCGTTTGAGATAAACATTTAGGGAACCTCCATCAATTTATCGCCCGTAGCATAGTATAGTAATAGTTGCCCGTTTTTCTAACATTTATTTAAGTCGATTGAGAAAAATCAGGCTTACATCCGTTTTCATTAGGAGCCCAGAAATATGGACATGTCACGCTTGTCACGGTTTCCATCGGGCGAATATCTCCGCGGCCGCACGTCCCAGTATCGTTCCGTGATAAATCTAAAACATTCATTTCTTCAACAATGATAAAGTTTTGGACATCATGTCCTCATTTCGACTCGATCTTAAATCACGAAATACCACGTAAATTACCGACTGATATCTTGCTAAACTAGTCAAAAAACCCTAACTTTTTAGGTGATACATCTATACAAACAAGGAAACATTTGTGTCATAAGGATATAGAGAGAATGAGCGCGATTGGATCGGGTAGATACATAAAAATGTTAATGTAAATAACCCGGACCACTTAAATTTGTCACAAATAAATAATGTCATCACAATGTAGACTGAGATATTAATAACGAAAACAAAACACATTATTATAACCGTACAGCACCATTCAAAAGAAAAATAGAATGTTTTATCGCCTAAATATTAACAACATTTAACGATAAGATAACAAGCTAAATTTGAATATCTTAATCATTTAACATAATTACATATGCAGCGCGTATTCGCAAAGCTTTCTACCTTCCCAAATTAATGCAAAAATTCAAAACGAGATAATTTAAACTGCAAAATGTGCTCGTTCTTAATTTCACCAATTATAACTATATCGCGACATTGGTGGCTTTAAATCTTGTGCGTTGTAAATAACTTATTATATGATAGAATTTGGAATTAAATTAGATTCTAAAACATTAAAACTTAATGTTTTACTGATACGAAAACCGAGCTCATCCTCATAAAATGCGCAGTCGATAATTAAAACAGTATTTTATGTCGAATGTGCATATTTTCCCGTTTCGACCAATGTCATAGATGTCTCGATATTCAGGTTTTTGTATAATTTACTGCGGAAGATAGAAAACTATTTAATAGAATTCAATAGGTCAATCATAATTCTTTAACAGACTAATGGTTTAAGCGAACAGTTAATATCGAAATGATGTGTATTATATACCAATTTACTGTATTTAGAAAATGTATACGTGAAAGTTGGTAAAAGTTGTTATAGTTTTACAACTTACGCTAATTTGTATTTAACAGTTCCTTAAGAGCAGTAACGCTTTATATTGTATGTGTCATGTAATCTTTTCCAAAGTAGTAGAATACTTTTTTGATTCGACTTTTAAGGCACCACCGTCACACACATTTCAACCTAATAATAGTAGTGTTAAGCACTGTGCTCTGATATTAAGAGTTCTGTGCGAAGGCACATTTATCAAATTCTTTACAACGTGAGTTCAGTGGTAGCACTGCATCTGTGATCGGCCTCACGTAGGATTCTAATCATGTAGAGAGTTGATCACTGATGCCAATGGGCTACAGAGTCATTATATAAAAAAAATCTGAAATGATTACAAGAATACAATTTCGACGTAATTCAATTTCGTAGAATAGTGTGTATTATTGATACATAAATAATGAATATATGTAGTCGTCAACCCATTATTGTTCCACTGCTGGGCACAGTTCTTCTCTCAGAATTAGAGAGTTTTAGGCCATAGCCGATCGTACTGGCCAAGTGCGAATTGATGGACAATGAATATATGTATGTACTAATATTAAAAAAAATAAGAATAAATGTAATACGAATAATTTTAATAATTTACTAAAATTTTGCATTTCATCGAACCTTTTTGTGAAGGAATGTATTGCTGTTTTATTACTGATGTGCAGTGAAAGTACAGTTCGCGGTATGATCATCAAAGATGCGCAACTGTCGCTGGTTTGACTTTGTAGCGGCGATGATGATACAGATTAGATAAGGAGACACTTATAGGTTCGACCCCGGAACAAACATGTGAAATTATGTATTTTTAGTATAGTTCTAAGAAGTTGTTTACTTTGTGTTGGTGTGTGTACATGGTTTACACGACATAGGCAGTCGTATCGTAGAAATCATGATCATCACTATATCGCATAAAATATCCATAGATACCTTTACCATACTACTTGTATCCATCAAAAATACAAAAAGTGTCATATCAGAGTTCAATGCACTTTAGTTACACGGTGTGTATTGTTGATACATTACGGATGTGTATGCAAATATTGTGCACGGGAGCGGCCGCCAAGGTCGCAGCAAACACGCCAAGTGCCATTCCATTGAGCTACTGTAGTGTGCTCGAATATGTTATTATTGACATACCTGTTTGCTTTGACGGACAGACGACACATTTTTTTGTTTTAGGATGACTTGTCAGATTTGGCTTTGAGCAGTTGCGCGTGGCTTTCACACGCACATTTTCGTGTGCTATCAATACGTACAAAGAAACTCTTTATTAAGTTTTATTGCGGTTTAAATTTAAATAATATTTGTATAAAAAATATTATATTATATTTCAAAAATACAATGCAGAAGCCTACGAGTAAGAGTACATTTTTATAAAATTTATTAATAAAATATCAGTGAAATAGCTAGGATTTTCTGCGTTTTCATAAAAGCCCTATCAAAATCAGTTCAGTTCAAGAATGCATGCAGATGTCACACACTTAAAATGTGGGGGTGCTATGGACACACACAAAGACATTTGTATTTCTGTGTGTCCAATCTAAATCCATCATCCAGATACCTGTCTGGCCAGGAATCAAATCCGGGACCCACTTCGTGTCAGACCGGTACGGTAACCGCTGCGCCACGCGGGTCGTCAAACACTTATACATATATATTAAAGAAGTAAGAAAATATTTACTTGAAAATCACATTTTAGTTTCTGTATTCCTGTAGACATTGCGTCACCTGTCTTTGTGTAATTAGCAGATACTCTGTCTCTATTTCTGTACTCGGTATGTGGGAGCCATTTGGCTCAGTGGTTGAGTGGTCGGCAGCGAAGCGAGGGAAGTGTTCGAGTGTTTGATGAAAGACCCTTGACTTCTGTTTGAGTTTTGAGCAAGCATTTTCTAAAATGGCCTTTGCATTCTATAGCTACAATATTACACTTTGTAAAAGTTTATAAATGACATTTTTCTATTAAATTAAGATGAAATATATTAATTTGTCTAAAAACTTGCTTATGAATGTTAAATAATCAATTTGTAAAACTTTTGTAGATATTCAAAATTTGACGTGAACATATGTCATAGGGTTAGACGAAGACAAATCATTGATTAATGATCTTTTGGTAAATTTCTAAATTGTACAAGTTGTAACACGTTGGAATTGATTATCGGTATCACATAGCTCTTCATGTGTAACGATCTGACTAACTAGTTCCAGTTATTTCAGTTTTTGTATTGTTTTAGAAAAAAAAACTTAAGTTTAAAGTTATAATACGACATACAATTATTCTACTCCTACGACTTCCACTAGCCGGGAACATACTTCGCCATGTTGTTCTAAAGCTTATTGATGAAGATTAAAACATTCCTTTTTTGTATCGAATGGAGGAAAATCGATTTGTCTTTAAACCATTCCGATTCTGAGTAGCGACTTAAAAACAATTATAGACTTAATTTAACCAATATGGATGTTTAATTGTTCCGCTGAACTATCGTGATAGGTCAGGTATGTTTGCACGGAAACACAATATTTGAGAATTCTGCAAAATTGGGCTTAATTGCCATTTGGAGCGATAAAACAACAAAACCAATATTGGATCGCTTTTATTAATAATCATTTAACTTTTAAAACACGCAAGCAAGTCAAAGCAAAAGTTTACTTATTAGTAAAACAACAGAGGACACGAATCGGAGAAAGCACCGTCATAATTATTCCTGCTTCTAACAGATTAAGTGTTCTACTTTGAAGGCTGTGGTTAATGAGAGATATTAATATGGACGTTCTTACGTAGTTCTAAGGAATGGCGACGCATTTTTTCATCGACATCATATGGTAAGAACTCTTTGTGATTCGACTTTTGAAGCACCATCGTCGCACCATAGTTCGGCTTAATAGCAGCAGTGTTAGGCATACCGTGTTCTGGTCTGAAAGGTGTGTTACCACACCTTTCAGACATATTGTCCGAGGCGTTTCAACTATCCTTAGGGGTAGCAAGGTATTTTCGACTAACCTCAGGTAAGTCTGATCTTGCGTAGGGTTCATTACAGATATTAATGACCGGCGGTGACAACTTACCATCAGGTGGACTGCATGCTCATTTTATACTTCTGTGTTATAATAAAGATGGGATTCTAATTCTATCTGATTCTATTTGATTATAAAAGGCAGATTTGTTAGTTGTATATAACAGAAACCTATGAGTTAGATAAATAGCCTCTTAAAACAAGCCATGCTTTTTCCGGTTACTCATCTTACACGACTACAAAATTTTACTTCATTGCAACATTCACATATCGTAATTCAGAATTATTTAAAGGTTTTCACATGACCTTTACATCGTTCTGTAATTCCAATGAATTTGAAAAATGTGTGCTTATTAATTTCTAACAAATGACCGTCTAGAACTAAATTTACAAATCAAATGTCTGGATTAAAACTTATAAGTAAACACGAAATATAAAGTTTCATCGCAGTGCATTCGTTGTTAGGCTTTATATTTGACACTAGTCGACCCGGCGAACTTCGTTTCGCTAAAGGATTATCAGATTTTAGATTTTAAAATTATCTGTATTTGTCCTCTATATTATGCATGTATTATACATATAAACCTTCCTGTTGAATCACTCTATTTTAAAAACTGCATTTACCTACATCCGTAGCGTCCATCCATCCATCAGCCCTTTGATGTCCACTGCTGAACATAGGCCTCCCCTAAATACCGCCACTCCAACTAGTCCTGTGCCCTCTGAATCCAACGGTTTCCCGCTGTCTTCTTCAGGTCATCGGTCCACCCGGTAGGGGTGACCTGTACTCCTTTTTCCTAAACGTGGTCACTACTCGAGGACCCTTGTTTTCCATCGGTTATCGGTCCTAAGAGCGATGTGGCAAATAAACAGGTACAAATAACACTTTCTAAACTCCCAGCTCCACACTAGTATTTTTTCATGTGTCGTAGATGACATGGACATACACAAAGACGAAGAAATAAACTCCCAGACCCACAATGAAAATAGAAATTCGTCGTACAGTATGTCTTTCCGGAATTTCAGACTGGTTACAAAAACTGAAACGGCAACCACGTCCTTCTACCGAAACGCAGAACACACACTTAAAATATGTGTGGAAGTGGTACTTCGCTAGTACAACTACAATGATTCTACCACCTGATAAATCACAACATAGTATAAAACAAAGTCGCTTCCCGCTGTCTGTCCCTATGTATGTTTAGATCTTTAAAACTACGCTATGGATTTTAATGCAGTTTTTTGACTTTTAGGCGGAACGATGTTCGCCGGGTCACCTATCATATAATTTATGTTTAGCAGTCAAACGCTTATTAGTCAACCACTACCACTGCAAACGGAAGGTTAGTATGTACATAAAATATATCCGTGTATTTCTTCAGTACTAATCCCGCGGGCGCGGGAGCGTCGCACAAAATATAAATATTCCGTTATCGCGGCGTACGTCGCGCGCTTATTACTCGCCTTTTATCCGATTTCATGAGTTAATCTCGACGCTGCGTCCGTGTTATGTGGATAGTGCTTAATATTACTTGCAAATTACTTAAAAAAATCATCACAATATTACGCTACTTAATAGCGTAATCTCGCGACTCTGCCCGCTTCAATCCCGTTTACCATGGTAATGTGTAGCCTATGAGTTAATCAAAGTCCTAAAATATGTGTGTGTCATAGTCCAGCGAGTAACACAAGCTGTAGTTTTTACGTGAAAGAGACAAAAATGCACACATTCTAACAAATTTCACATTAATAATTTGACTAACACATCACTCATTTATTTTTTCGCTAACGATTAAAGGCCTGACCCTATTTGATACGTGAAATGAAAAGTGTCATGTTAATAGTTTTTTTTAACATATTTTTTCCAAACCAGCGCTTAGGATAAAGCTGATACATTTCTACGTAAACCTAACAAACACACTCAAGACGAAATAGTTGCAGCTGTCAATTAAATTAAACTGAAAACAGCAGTACGTAGGACAGCTGTAACTCATATTTTTCATGCAGTTAGGTATATTAATATAACATGTTACACTTCAAAATAAAACATAGTCACATCCATATTACCTCAGCTAAGAGATGATTGAAAGTAAGAAGCGATCAGATTAAACCGGCGGCCGAAGCTTAACAAAACGACAAAAAGCGTCGACGACACTCCTGTCGTGACCTTGTTCTTTGTCCGACTACACGACGACAAGATTTCTCTTCAACCACCACTTAGATAATACTAGCTTCGTTCGTGCCTCTGCTTGTATAAGAATTGCATGTGTAATTTTACTTATATTATATTTTTGACAGTGACATCATCAGTCATCAATTATTAAAAACAAAAATTCAACAGCTTTGAAATATAACCTAAGAAGTAAAATATAGAAATCATGTATTATAAGGTTCTACAAGCAGAGACAAACGTGTTTTTATTTATGAGATTGAAGTAGCAAACGAGCATGCAGTCCACCTGATGGGAAGTGGTCACTGCCACCCGTGGACATTTGTAACCAACTTCATATAGAACATGGGTTGTATCTGAAGTCAATCTTAGATGCGTTGCTACTTCTGAGGATATGATGGTCACCTCATGTGAAAGTGTGCCGGCAACCACACACTTCCATCGAAACGCAAGAAATGCTTCACGCAAGAAATAAGTGTGGCGGTGGTACTTCCCAGTCGAACTACACTGGTTCTACCACCTTAAAAATATTTGGTTTATCCCCGCTCTTCAAACTTCATCCTCGTAGCACTGTACTTACTGTGTTGATATCTCATTATTGTTGTAATATTTTTGGCACCTCATGTGTTATTCTCCAAATTTATTCCGTTCGTATTACACTTGACAATCCTTTATTCCTTAACATTCTTGTGGCATTACTGATCAATAAACCAAAATCCATGTGACCTAAAGTATGTGTGATATTCAAAAAACTCTTAAGAACATTTTTTTATATGTATAACTGCAATCTTAAGGTTTAAGCTTCGCGTTGACTGTCAGCTAATCAGTGTTACAGTTGCATTAAGTTTATTAAGTAGAATATTGTCATAACATAATATTTATGCACATGTCCATACAGCGTAATACTCACTTAGCACCGGTCAACCACATGATCATGTGCAACTGTTACTGCATAAATTATGCATCTCAAATTAAAACTCGGATACAATGTATTTTTTAACGATATAACTTTTCAAAATTCGACTTTGGATACTTCCAAAATGATACTCATTACCGTAACACTATTTTGACTTCATGATACATAGCAAGATTAAATGATGCTCTGTTTTGGTTTACAGCGTTGTCCTCAGAGACAGGAACACACCTGTAGCTGACTCCAGGAAACTCTATCCTTATTTGGGGTTACTCACAGATGTCAATGGATGACAGTGACTACTAACCATCATGCATGTATTCGACTTCTGTATTGTAAAACACAATTATCTAGCGTTAAACAGTTCTTGCGTTTCGGAAGTTCAAGTATGTAATTTTCGAGTCACATCTATAATTATTAGGCGATGCTCTTAATTCTCGGGAGTTGCTCCTCATCTGTGATTGACCTCAGATCGAACCTCTGTACATGAAGTTCCTTAATGTCTATAATCGGCAAAGACCACTTACCAATAGATGTACTGAATGTTCGTTTACTACATCAAAAAAAACGTTAATTAAAGCGAACAGCCACAAAATTTCATATCTTATAATAAACCTTGTTTTACCGATCTCACCTTTCCGTTGCTGTTTGAACAGTTCCGATAATTCATTCAGTATCGGAACCGAGCATCGCTTTGCTCACATGTGCCCGCTACAGGCGACGCCGCTTGCACCAAACAACGATGTGCTTTGAGCTGCCGTGTACGACATACATCAAACAACTGATATTTATACTTGCTTGGTGAGCTAGATCATAGAAGGTTGTAGCCAAGTACATAGCGTCTCGTGTCGATATCAACCTCCTTATAATTGTTGATCTTATGAGCATATTACAAATTGACCATACTTCAATGCACATAGTGAGGATATGTTCGTAAGATTTCTCTCAATAAAATTTCTCTAACACATTTGAAATATAGCAATCCGCTTCAGATCTAAATGCTTTCTAAACTGAGGGTAAACAAATATTCAGAAGTGGAATGGGATTTTTATTATAAGAAAGCAAAAAGCATGCAATCCATCTGATGGTAAGTGATCACTGCCAACCATGAGCATATGTAACTAACTTCATATAAATTGCCACTCCAGAAAACTATGTTATTCGCTTCTAATGTTAGTCTAACAGGAGGCAAGATAATGATTATGGTGATTTTTTGTACAACTGAGCCAGCAACCACACCCTTAAACCAAAAACGTGCTTCATGGTAGAAATAGGTATGGCGGTGGTTTTCCCCTTGGACTATCTGGAGCCACATTTGCTAGAAAGTTTGTAGGCTTGAAAAAAGAATCTTAAAAAAAGAAGAGTTGTTACTTAATGCCCAATTTAAGAGTGGATTATTCGAAGTGTCTCCACTGCCGCTACACAGTCTATGGGTGGACAGTTGACATCACAACGAGAGACAAAGAATGTTTAATTAGCCGTATGTCTACATCGCTGTTGACTCTAGCGCCTACCGGCCCCGCGCTTCTCGGAACACTTGCCGGTTCCCCGCTTATTAGTTTTGACTTCACATGTTACATTCCTATTATTTAATGTCACAATTCCGAGCAGAAGCATGTTCCAATACCCAAAATCAACAGTTTTACGATCTTGATCACGCCGGTCGCACGTAAACGGCTTTTCTAGTAGCTATATTTTGTTTTCATATGGCTAAATCGTACGATTTAAATTACTATGTCGTATGTTTGCCCACGGACTAAACAAAAATGCCAAAATCATGGTTTTTGTTTTGTTTACGTCAGAAAGAGAGTTAATGTTATTCGAGCGTATATATGTTTGTATGTTTGTATGTATGTATGTCTATTGTACTTGTGCTAGCCCAAGTAGCTTGGCGGATTATAACCATAATTATGTGGATATCATTTGAAACAACTGAGTTGTGAGAGTGGCATAGGGTATATAATTTTTAAATATGGCGTCTGCGGTCAGAGGAGAAGACGGGAAAAATGTTTTTTTTTTTAGTAGACCATTACAAATATATACCTTCAAAAGGTACCCGACGCCGTGTTAGCGCCGCAGGATTATGTGGGATCAGATTACCGCAAGCCGTGGACGGCCACCGGGAAGGTTTTAGTAAACGCAAATGGAGTCCTCTGAGCGCGTTGCCCCATCGG
Organism: Spicauda simplicius; assembly: GCA_949699795.1. NCBI lineage: Eukaryota > Metazoa > Arthropoda > Insecta > Lepidoptera > Hesperiidae > Spicauda > Spicauda simplicius. Next base: position 23,496,917 of record OX453059.1, read on the forward strand.
GCTTCTCACGATGGGCGGTGGGCCCAGCCGCCCACCCGAAGCCCGATGGGGCAACGCGCTCCGTATGGTCTTTACGATGGTATGCGACCACAAATACAGCCGTCCTTCGCGGGGTAGCCTGACCGAACGATTCGGGCTCCCACTCTAGCCGCAAGCAACCCCGGAAGCCCCTTTTAGTCGTATCTTACGACAGGCAGGAGATACCGTAACTCTATTCTAATTCCGGAACTACAGGGACATACATGACTATAGGTACCTACTGTCAGTAAACACTTGACCTTTAATAAAATTTGGACATAATACTTAGTCCAAATGCAAGTTGTACGCACGAAAATAGATTCATTAAAGTTATAAGTGCCAAGTCACTTCTTAACAAAAAATCTGTAGGTACATATAAGTGTATAAACGTACAATCTTGAATATAGTTTTAAATGTCCATACTAAAATTACATTACAAACCATATCTATAAGAAATTAAATAGCTAATGAGATGATGAAATTCAAATAGCTGTGATAAATACCAATAATTACCGATGTGTCTTTCATGATTTACTCGCTCAACATCATTACCATAATTACGACTGGTTCGCAATGGGACCTACAGGTGTCCTCGCGTCTTCTCACGAGGTTCATTACCATTTTCCCATATTAAAGGGACATCGGTATGTCGAGATAAGCCATCAGAAAACTTAAATACTCCAGTGTAGAAGACGTGCCCATCTCGACGCAACATATTCTGCAAGATATTAATGCCAGTTTTTATAATTACTAGAAAGAGTTTAAATCGCATTCCTGCAATTTGCTCAAATAAGCAGAAAGGAATCATCGTAATTAGCGAAGCGCCACTGCATTGTGTGGGCGCTTGAAGATTCATTTCATCTGGGTTATTTGTTTTGTAACCTGAGTGGACTTTAAGTGTTTTCCCACGTGACAGAACATTACTCTCGGCTTTGACAGTGGTACAGACAGTACAAGCAGATAAATAACATGAACCTTCCAAAGTCGGTGTCCGAACCAGCCTCGTATTTACGACTTCCTCGCCCGCGACAAAACATCCGTAATTGAGCGATCAAGTCGAGCCCATAACTTGCACAAAACTATCAGATTACAACCCTACGTTCGTTCACACCGCCATGCGTCTTGCTCCTCGGAAATTTCGCTTTTCTGAACGGTACCTTAACCTTCTCTTTCTCACGTATCGAAGACGATCTTAACCGAAAAGGAGGGTGCGATACTGACCACAAATTTTGTATTTATAGAATCGTCGGACAGGTGGAAATAGTGACCACCGGTCATTGGGGCTATCGAATTACGATAGTGTTGTAAGACGATGTGAAATTTATTGAACGGGCCCGCGGTTGTAGCAAGTAACGCGGTAAAAGATTCGGGCTGGTGACCGTTGTAGGTATTCGAATGGTTATTGTCGATCGTGTGAATCGAATTAATTTGAATTGTAATCGATCGTTGATGAATTAAGTAGGGGACGCGGAGGTCACTGCGAAGGGCGGTCTAGCCGGTCACCCATTGTGTTCCAACGTCTTCCTGTCCGGACTTTAGCCGGGTCACGTGAAATAAGGAAATAACAATAATTACTAGCGTCCACCGTTGATGCGTATCGTGTGTCAACGTTGTTTACTTCACCTTACGTTTGCGTCAATACATGAAAAAATAAACTTTTATTACTTGTTTCCATCGACATAAAATTATTTTATTTACAAGCAAGCGCGAATATAGATAAATACAAATAATTGTGTTCGGTCCTTAATCACACTATATTACTTAACTTACCTACTTTTCAGTTATTTTATATTCAGTAGTATTTGCATTTACTAATGGAAAAGATATTTATATAAAATATACTTGCAATGTTAGACTCAACGGATATTTACTTCGTAACAAAAAGTTAACCGCAACTTAAAAAAAACTAACGCATACTTGCTTGCTACTTTAGGAAAACGAAACTAAATCATTAAATATCTCCTATATCTGTCTACTAAGATTAAAAACTTGGAATTCTAAACAAATCCTTATAGATTTAAACTTATAGAAACAATCTCTTATATAATCTGGGCTAATTCGGAACCGGCGGTCGTAAATCGTGGCGGTCGGCGGTCGCAGCGTGATGCCGCCATAACGCTCACAATCCCATTCCCAAACGTAATTGATAGCATACGTATTTATATTTAGGAACGATGATTGTGTTACGCAATTATCGGCTCTATTACCCTAGGGTTTGATTATGAAATATTGTTTATTATCAATTAATTGTTTGTTTGAGATCTTCATTAATAGCGAGTCCGCTAGATCCGTCCGTTATATTTAATTTAGGTACTTTTTATAACTTGTTCAAAAGTAAGCTATGGTAGAATCTTTTATGGCATAGGTTCAGCCGCTTTAAATTTAAATGCTACTGTGTTCTGATTTAAAGGGAGTGATAAAACTGATCAATGACCATAGGCTACCGATCCTTATGGGTGTTGATTGTACATGCATACTGTAACAGGGATCAATTGCAATGAAAAGCATTGCATTCTCGCTCGATATTAAGCTTGATTTTAAATAATAATTGTCATTGTAACTATTAAAATTATTTTATGTAATTTTAGTAATAGTAGTAATAGTAGTAGTGTAAATTTAGCTTAAGAAATAATGGAGTTGTTATGTACATTGTACTAAAAATTTCTAAATAAGTAATATTTAAAATAATAATAATAATAATTGTCGACAATACCGCATTTTATTATAAAATTTACTTACGTGATGACTTCTGTTATGATTGGAAAATCTATGTACCTTCTACAACTATTATCTTAGCAGATTAATTTGCTAGACGTACAGAAGAAACAATTATTGTCCTATTTTGTCTCAGATTGTAACGGATTCGATACCTGCTGAGAGCAAATGTTTGACACCCAAATGTTTCCACCCACAAGCCTCGTGCGTCGTTTGGTTGATCTCAGTTCTATAACTCATACTTTGAAGTCGCTATAATACAAAAAATAGTCACAAGAAATTTCCTCAAAACTTGTTTATTGCTTAAGAAGTAAATATTAGGACATAAATATGAATTTAGTGTGCTCGTAGCGCGGAATTTTCCATGGCAACTAAAATCCGTCTACTAAGTTTGCAATTTTGTTTTATGTTTCTAAAAAAATACATTAAAATCTCGATATCCCTAGCTTTTTATTAATGTCTTAAACTTGTGACTTTATGACAAATATTCGAGTCAATGAACTGTCCAAAATAGCTCCTTACGCAATCAACAAATAGAAATGTGTATACCTAAACCATAAATTACCTATAACGTCTATGCATAAGTATGCGGTTGAGTTGTCCACTATGGAACCATGGAAGAGATCAGACCAAAGCGAATGATATTTACTTGTATACTAAAGCTAGTCTCTGGTTAAATACGTAATGTTGCGAATTGCCACATACTAGCCTATATTATTTATTTATCTTATTTTTTTATGTTCTATTTTTTGTTTCTTTGAATATGTTGTACGTAAACTTTATCACCAAAACTTTTTATAGTGGAAATTTATATCTATCCTCTTTAAATTTATTGCTTAAAATTACCAATTTACGTCTTTTCACTTCAACACTGGAGCTAATTTTTATAACCAATGTAAAAACAATATGGCAATAATATACAAAGAAAAAAGACAAACCCACTGATTTTCTTGCCCGATCTTCTCAGTTGAGGTCGTGTTCTGATCCGGTGGTAGTGTAAAAATATATATATGTAACAGACAATTTATAAGTGACTCCGTAGGTCTATGCAAAAAAAAAAAATAAAGACATTTCATTTCAACACGAACAATTACATCGTCTAGTCACCCTCAGTGCGACAACACCGTAATCAAATAAGTGACATGTTTACGAAAATTACATTCAAATGCGTACATTTATATCTCTTAATATATCGTCCGGATTCGGAACCGACCGCCGCCGGCCCTCACCATTCACTCCGAACGGTCAATAATTTAGAATCAACAGTTCAGTAGCCAAATAACTTGGACTAATCCATGTCGAATCGCTAGATATGATATAAAGATTTTTCAATAAGACCACCGATTCGTTGATCAGAATAGTTCGTAATTCGAATCGAGGTTTCGACTTTTTGTGTGGGAAACGTTCCGTTTTTCAATCACAAGGCAGCCTTTTTACGTTGGTCGGTGTTGGCGCGAGGCGATAAATATCGGAGGTTACGGCTGCGGTAGGCTTTGATGTGCTTTATCCCGATTGCTACAAAATTTTTGGGGTTTCTACGGGCATGCAGCCCGTTACAGCAATATATTTTTTTTATTATATGGAAGTAGCAGACGAAAATGCAGTGACCACTGCCGTCCAAGCATGTATGTAATCAACCCCTAAATAAGACCAGGCTCTCAAAATGACCATATTTGAGTTGATGACTAACCTAACCTAACCCTAAGGATTAATTTGAAACAATTCAGATAAGTAAACTATATGTCTCTCACACCACAAACAGTCAAATAAATTGCATAAACTCTTTCTATTCTACACGGTGCCTTTTCCTTAAAGCAAGAATATAATGAAATAAAATATAATAAAAAATAAAACTCATATATTTCGATGTACAGTACAAAATGTGTAGGCAACTACAACTAGAAGTAAGGTAGTTCACACCAAACAGAAATTACGGCATCTATCAGTCTCAACCATCGCTTATGACGGATAAGTCGGAAACAAAACTCAATATTTATTCAATGATAAAATATGTAAAATCAATACACTCACGTGCATAAATTATTTTATTTTCTGCCGACAGGTATTCTAATTAATTAGGCAGTATACATAATTTATTTACGACACACATTATGTTCATTAGCCTGGTGTCAAGGATGTGAATCTCCAATTGATAGGTAAAATATTTTTATGTCACCAACGTCAGGTGGACTGGAATATTTCCATACATTATCGCCGCGGATCCTTATTGGTTGACATTGATTAACTTACCTATTCATTTCAGTAGTAGTAACTACTACTTAACTAAGTTTGGTAGATTTAGTTTGGTAACCGACCACATCTTTACAGTATTACAGGAGTAACAACTGCGACGGTACTATCTATTTTTTTATAGTGGGTAATCCTCATCGATACCCAGCCACCCGAGGTAGCAGCTGGGTTATGCCGGACTCCTACCTGCTAAACCCCCACTGTGTTTTCTCCTCGCACCATACGGCGGGAACACGAGCACGCATTACCGCCGGTGCCTGGCCGATCCCGCAGCCCCTCCATGTGGATCATGGAGCTCCCCTCCAACAGCAATAATGGTACTATCTACCAACCCATACAGATCACAGAGCTGTAAAAGAAGACATTGTTCTGTAAAGATTACAGTGGTTATATCCTATCTTACTTATACGCCTATGAATCGTATTTACTCATATACGATTTCAATAGGTAATAAGAATCCTTCCTAAAGTGGAGCATGACATCTGCATTACATCAAATAAAGCTCTACGCCAGCCCGTAGTGATTTATTGCTTTAAGACATTTTATTTTAAGAAGAAAAAATTACAACAATTATATGTTTATAAGCATATGTTATAATTCCATGAACACAGTAATGTCTCTCTGTAAACGCAATTATATGTTTGATTCATCACTGCACTTTGCTAGGTGGTAGAACCATTGTAGTTCGACCGGGGAAGTACCACCGCCATACCTATTTCTAAAGTGAAGCATTTCTTGCGTTTCGACTATCATAGTCCTCGGGAGTAGCTACGCATCTGTGATTGAACTCAGATAAAACTAACGTTCTATATAATAGAGTTGCTTACAGATGTCAGTAGGCGGCAGTGACCACTTACCATCAGATGGATTGCATGCTCGTTTGGTACTTCAATCAGATAAAAAAATAATTAATATAAGGAAGTAAGTAATTTGATGCAAATAATTTATTTCTATTAAATACTTGTACCATTGGACAACCACATAAACTAGACCTAATGGTGGTTTAGGTAATGTTACGTTACACCATAAATCATGTAATTAACACCTCGATTACCGGGCCAATTAGTTAAAAATATTTATCTACTAAACATTTATTTATTAACGTACAATTATTGTCATAGATACACAATCTATATTAATTTAAAATATTTGTGGGGACAAAATCAAATGGTGTCGAGATTGAAGGATAAATAATTATCTACGCATATATAAAACATAAACTACAACACCTTTGCATTATCTTTGGGTGATTTTTCATGGGAAACGATTCACACAATCTATTTTATTTAATTTTTTTTTTTTTTTTTTTTTTTATTTGACTGAAGTGGCAAACGAGCATGCAGTCCACCTGATGGTAAGTGGTCACTGCCGCCCATGAACATCTGTAATCAACTTCATACAGAACATGGATTCCATCTGAAGTCAATCACAGATGCGTTGCCACTCCTGAGGACTATGATGGTCGCCTCATGTGAAAGTGTGCCGGCAACCACACCCTTCTATCGAAACGCAAGAAATGCTTCACGCTAGAAATAGGTGTGGCGGTGGTACTTCCCCGGTCGAACTACACTGGTTCTACCACCTTGTGAATTGCCAATAATACCTAAAAACCATGTGAGTGAAGATGCAGGCAAATTCTAGTAAAATGTGAATTACTGTACGTTATTGCGTTAGACTTATTCCTTGTCACCGCTTCCTCAGTTGATCCAAAACAGGATAAAAGCCAATGAACATTTTAGTATAGAAAACCTTGATAGTTAGTTGCCATACACGGATTTTCCTCGTATTATTCCGTAAGGGACGCATCGAAGTCGTCATAGCGCGACGGTTTTGATGCACGATGCAACGGTTTTGATGTTCTGATACATGTGGCGCACGTTCGATTAATACTTCTTGAAAAATTTTACTAATAGCGTCCTAAGAGACATCCGTCCCTCTGTTGGACACGGATGTCATCTCAGTAAAAGCATGGTGTATGACATAGTCTATCATTCTAGTCATGTACATTAAAAACATTTGAGATATTTTATAGATAATTCTCAGACAAGTACATTTCTTTACGGTTCTTTCTGTAACTCTGAATATAGGCGCATAAAATATCAGAAAATAATTAAAAGGCGTGCTTGGGATTTGAACCTTAGACCTTTATTTATATAAATTGACAATAGGTACATTTTTTACCAAATGTTAATAAATACTTGAACTGCGTAGTTCAGTAGGCTCCATGCTTGTTTATTTTGAGGACAGTGCCTAGATTTGGGACGTATGTGCGTTACCAAGGGACGCACCGTCCCGACACGCGCCGTCTCGCAACAAAGACACTCGGGTGACTTTTGACTTTGTGGTTAAGCTTCATAATATAATTGAGCCCGAACAAAATCCGGCCGAGTATTACCATACAATGGGCCAGTCAGTTCCGTCGAGCCCGCCAGGTCGTGGAGGGCAAAAAAACACTACCACTTGCTCGAACTAACGACTAAAAGCGCCAACTACGTAACGCACAACAAACTGCATTCAACTTTATGATTTGGTGATTGAGGTGGGAGTTACTTGCGTCGGATTAGAGTTACGTCGTTTTTCAAATGGCGAGGAGGTTGGCAGGCGTCCATCGAAGGCAGCCCATCATGAGCTCGACGACGTTTGACGGGTGACAAGAGTCAGTAAAAACGCGAGCGTAACTTACCTACTGGCCGATCGAGTCGGCTATATACCCAGTTTTGAGTTATTGTATCGGCTCAAGTTTTTGCCGAGTCGTCTCGATGTCACTCGATTCTTTTTAGCGATCGATGTCCTTTGTTTACTTTGCTGTCTCGATGAGACTTAAGCGTTGAGGTTTCTGACGTTTTGTGACTGGCCGGCTGTTTTGTGGCCGTTTTCGAATTCTCGAGTCGCGCAGGAATTGACGTTGATATAATGAATGGAATTGTCACTTACAGCATCGGGACGGAGCAGGCCGCGTGTCGGACATACTTGCCGCGGCGATTGCATCATCCTACCTACCGTGCCTACCATACCTACATACCTGCAGGTACCACGACATGATTGCGATACACGCTCAAACATAATTTATGTCACCCATATATTCTAACACGTTCTATTTGTATTAAATACGGGTTTAAATGCGTTGCAAACAACATTTCAATTGACATATTGAGATAAGCATTGTATCTCAATATTAAACGCAATTATGTAAATTATTACGTAATACAGACCAAGAATGCGTGGCGAATAATGGGACGAGCTTCCATAAAGTCAAGCTTTGAATAATCTGTAATACTAGTTTTCAAGCCTTGGCTCTAAACAATATACAAAGTTTACTAAATACTACTATATTGATATACATGTTTTAAAAATATGCATATGTATCGATACCTGCCGAATGCAACTAAAGTAAATGTTACTTCCTATGTATGTCAAATATTATTATTTCAATTGATAATAAGAGATAAGTTCGGATGTAAAACATATATTCGAAGCTGGTAGAACCAGTGTAGTTCGACCGAGGAAGTACCACCGCCACACCTATTTCTAGCGTGAAGCATTTCTTGCCTTTCGATGGAAGGGTGTGGTTGCCGGCACACTTTTATATGAGGCGACCATCATAGTCGGGAGTAGCAACGCATCTATGATTGACTTCAGATAGAACCCATGTTCTGTATAAAGTTGATTACAGATGTACAGAGGGACCGGACCACAGGAGTTCAAATTAAAAAAAAATATAGATTAAAAAAATGGATGTCCTTGCAAAACTTATTGGCAGAATTTTAGTAGCTATTTTTAACCCTATTTTTTGCTAATTTTTCAAGATCATTTTATTAAGTATAGATTTAAAAGGTAAAAAGTGACAAATTCCGATGTACTTGTGCTGAGTTGCTACGATTACTCGGCATTAAATCGCCTGGATAAACTGCAGGTGCCAGTAATCAGGTGAAAAACTTGCATTAAGCCTTCCAACATATCCATCAATCAACCGATTGACTGCCGTAATGGTGCGACCGGTACCACTGAAATAACGTCCAGGATTCAATTCTCGGCACGAGTGACAAGCAATGACAGGTGGACATTCCGACTGATTTTTTTAGGAATTTCATATGAATTTTTATAATACGACACACGTATGCGGTCCCAGTCGGAATATGGATCGCTGTGAAATATGAAACAAGAATCTGTCAAAAATTCCTTGGCTAAATTATAACATAAGTCGAATAAAGTCCATTGGGCAGTAACGTTTCAACAAGTTAAGTAAATAATTTGTGTAAGTACAAGTCGTTAGATATTTTATAGTCAATGATTTCTTTTTTATATTTTTTTATAGCTTCTGGTTTTGAATAAAAATGTCTCAATATTATATCTGTATCTTACTACACACTTAAAATGTGAATTCTTCAAACAACGAAGGGTTTTACTATCTAAAAAAAATCATATTTAATTCTATAGACATACTACATATTAATAATAATAATAACTTTTCATCTTCTTTCAGACACTTTTATAATAAAATAAAAATATGCTATGAACTGGAGCAAAAGTATTTTAAGCAGTTTAATGTTGCTTCCATGTCATTTTTTGTTTAGCCGGTCATTGAGCACTTGTTATATGCAAATAAGTCTAGGTTCAATAGAAAAGCACTAACAAGTGTGCCACGCATCCTTTAGTGAGAGTTCAGTGTTCGACAGAGCAGAGTTTTCTCTGCCGTAGAAAACAGCAAGTAATTAGGTATTCGATGGCATTGGGCACGTCTCACAATGGTAATATATAGCGCTCGTCAGGTGCACGAATTGCTCTACATACAGTTACATTCGACGGGACGGATACGACACTACTTTATCGACGACTATTTGATTACCGGGGCTTTCCCCGCTTTGGTCACGTTTACCACAGTAAAGACTGTCATAAATGTTAATTTAGGTCATAAACTCCTCCACGGTTTAGTTTGCATGGTAATTCGTACCACGAACGTGCAAGATGTGGAATGAATTTCCTCCTGACGTATTCCCCGAGCGCTATAACATGGGCCTCTTCAAGAAAGGTGAGAGAGGTCTCCTTCGAAGCCAGCGATGCATTGACGACTCTTCGGGTGTTCCAAATGTTCATAGGTTACAGTGACTACTTTTCATCCGAAGGCCCGACTGCCTTATCGAAAAGTACAAATATAAAAAAAACTTCCTGTTTGCAAAATTTAAGCAAAATTCGACTGGTAGTTGTTACATAATAGAATAATTCTCACAAACTCTCGCATTTACAATATTATTATACTAAGATATTTTAGTTCACACATAACAGTAGTCTAGACAAACTGTTATTTACTAATGACGTATCGTGCAAACAAGAAACTAAACAACTTAATTGTAATGTTGTTATAATTGGTAACGTTACATCTCAAGACCGTATAACATCCTGTTATTATAATCAAGTATTTAATGTAATGTTAATCAATTCGTATTATGTTATTTATATCGATTCGTAACTCGAAGCCTACATTGGAAGATATGTAACATAATGTCGACAGAAGAAAATTAATAGCAACTATTATTTTTTTCTCGATTTAAGATACTCTTTTTCATAATGCGTTTAAATTATAGGGTGGTATTTACTTATAAGATTATTCAAAATCAAACAATGCCATAATTATTCAGAGGCATAACAAGGGAATTTCTGAATCTCTCAGGCAACAAATTATCATACTTTATAAATTAACGTTTAAGTGCAGATTAATGGCGTTTCAATTGCATTAAGAGTGGTGCGATTATTTTGAAAAACCACCAAATTCTTTCTTGATGTTTCGTCCACCACAATTTCTCGGTGCCAACAATTCATGTAAGTCGATACAAACATATAAAAATACGTAAAACACCGAGACCCTGAATACAAATCTACGTTCATTCTTTAGACATCTGTCTGACCGAGAAGCGACCCCGGAACCTATTGCGTGTCAGGCTGTAATGGTGACCTCTCCGCCTCCAAGATCGACAAAATTTCTCAATTCCGCTATAATATCAATCTAAAATCGTAGGAACACTATTCGATGTTGTAAAAAACCGTGTCGGTATCGCACACTGTAAAGCGCTCACACGACACTTTCTACGCACGACGAGCCTCCCATACGCAACACGACATCCGGCTGTTTGTTTATTTGTCTGTTTGTTTTCACTGCGCCGCACAGTAGTGCGCCATTTTCTCTGCTATCTATGTTATGACTATCTGCCTGCGCCGTCCTCGGGGGTTTATGTGTTCCTATTTTAGTGACAACAATCATGTCTGCTGACAACGAGTGGCTTTATTTGTATTTGCTTGCTCTGTTGTAAGGAATATTTAGCGTTACTTTGCGGGCAAGAGATCAATATAAGTAACAATTTAACTTTGTAAATTTACCTGTACTTCGGCTCAGATATGCAATTGTATTGAAGCTAAATTTTAAGAACAAATAATTTAATACAATATTTTTATAAGCATTATTTTAATACGCATTGCCTTTTTAAAGTACTGAGTTAACAATATTTAATAAAAATGTTTTAATCCACAGTTACCTATGAAAACCTATGAAAACCCAAGAGTCAAGTGTTGAAATCTCTCTCTCGTCAATCATTTATTGTCCCACTGCTGGGCACGGGTCTTCTCTCAGAATAGGAGAGTTATAGGCCATAGTCCACCACGCTGGCCAAGTGTGAATTGGTGGACTTCATACACCTCTGAGAACTTTTTTTTAAAGAACTCTCGGATGTGTAGGTATCCTCACGATGTTTTTCTTCACCGAAAAGCAGCGATAATTTATTTGCAAGTGTTCAAATAGTATACGTTTAATTTTTGCCGTTTAGCAACAAAACCTTAAAAACTTATTTAGGATTCTAACAAAATAATTCTTTTAAATTCCCGCGTACAAATAATAAATATTTAATGTTCACAATCCAAAGAAGTTGTTTTACTATAATAACGCATATCGAACCGGGACCAAAAACGCAACGAGCCAAATATATCTAACTCTCTATTAGGAACACGTCGCACCAAATTTTCTTTCCCATACACCGTTGCAATAATTTACGGCGACGTTTATACAAATTTATTAAGCGGCTCCACAAAATGATATAACAACATTCTTCAAGTTTCTGATTTCTGATATTTGATATATCGGCCCTACCATCTCGTATGTATATGGTAATATGAATTATGCAGTCGGTTTGTGTATCAAACGTCATGTAATATGCAATTGAATTATGAGCGTGTAATTTTTTTTACAAAAGTAACGTTTAAGAAAATGTTGAGGAATGCGTCAGCTCTATGTTTGGGCCGCACGCCCCGGTCTTAGCATTTCAATATTACTTAGGACAATCTATGTATGGAATTTGTTGTTTTGCGAGACACAAGTAATTTCATATGATAATAATCACGTTGCACAGTGGCCATAAAATCTGGCTGTAAAATCGTCAGAAAAACTTCGATTACAGCATTACCACCGCCACCTACACCCGCAAAATCAACGTGCTTGTAAGTTCCTTAAATATAACGTTAACGAGGTGTGATGTCTACTAATACGCATGTCATGCACGGTGGACTATGGCCTGAACTAGTAATATCTTGACAATAGCAACTCGTAATGGAAAACTAGACACTACTGCTACTTATCACTAGGCGGTAGAATCAATGTAGTTCGACCGGGATACCAGTGCCACGTTTATTTCCAGAGTGAAGCAGTTCATGCGTATCCTTGGAAGAATATAGCCCACTTCCATAAGAGTCAACATGCATGTGTGCTTGACTTGAGATAGAATCCCTGCTCTAAACTAAGTTGCTTACAGATGTCTACGAGCGGCAGCAGCCACTTACCATCATTTGAGTTGCATGCTTTTTTATTACCAGTTTACTAGTTCAACCGAATAAAAAGCATTATACAGTATAGTATTTTAATGTATGACTTCATAAACTCATAAACATCTATAAAGCCCCTCAGTTTGCGTTACAGACGAGACACGTGTGACTTAAAATAATATTAGACCGGAATCGTAGTGCTCTTGTTAAAAATACAATAAAATCAATTTATCGATCGTGAATTTCCGCATAAAGTCCACGATATCCATTTACTAGACAAATGCAAATGAGTGTGACGTCAATGCTAATAACGACCAATAGCGAGTCTCGCTTGTGTTTCTTTTTTGTTTTCTTTGAGATTTTTGTAGTGGAAGAATAGAATAGAATAATTTATTGTAGGACCGTTAACTCCAATTAAATGTCGATCTTTCTTTTGGTTTCTTAAGTTCTTACTGTTTGACTTGGCCTAATAGTAAACAGCTTTAGAAAATTCGGTTTTGATTATTGTAAATTCACTGGTAATGTTTTGTTTAACAAGGTGCCTATTAGTTATTGAACAAACTGTTGTAAAATTAATAAAATTCATGTGAATTGAAATATATTTAATTGTGGCCAACAATTTCTTTAAAATTAAAATTATTCGTCGTTATAAGTCTTGTAGTTAATTAATTCTCTTTTCACTATTTCGTGTCTGTAACATTGTTTACCTAAGTAAATAAATACACCAAACAAGCAGACAAACACCAAATGATGTCCACAAATGTTCCGATTTTTCGGTTTTGATACAGAATATTAAAACTTTATTGTGACGGTATCATTAACATAAAACTGTTAAAACACTAAAAGCTTTGAGATTTTTATCTTAGCTCCCTCATTAATATTTCTAAGATATAAGTATTATATATTTTAATCGCGGCAGACTTGGTGTCTGTGCATTTTTATTATTCCTGTATGGTATATGCATAACATGTTTTAAAATCGATTCTCGAATTGTGTTCATGAATTTCTTTTACATATTTTTATTGTAGCTTTACATAGATTATTTACATATTTTTATGACAATAACCCTTTACTATTTTAAAATTAATGTAATTATTAGCTTATTATATAAAATAATTATTTTATGAAAGTATTGATTAAAATATATGCATATATCGATAGAAGGGTGTGGTTGCCGGCACACTTTCACATGAGGCGACTATCATAGTCCTCGGGAGTAGCAACGCATCTGTGATTGACTTCAGATGAACCCATGTCCTGAATGAAGCTGCTTGCAGATGTCCATGGGCGGCAGTGGCCACTTACCATCCGATGGACTGCATGCTCGTTTGCTACTTCAGTGAGATAAAAAAAAAATTAAAGCCCCCATTTGGTCAGAGTTTCGTTACAAAAGCTTGTTTATGTAGTGTGAACGTTTTAATGGTATTTAAAATAAGGCAGTCGCGGACAGATCGCTAGTCGCGGGTATAATTAATTATGCGACATTAACGTGCTCTATTATCAATAAATTTAAACCTAATTAATATTCACGTCATTTTGTAGCGTTTCCAAATTTTAAGCGCCGATCTCCGTCTCTATATTTTATACCTCTGTGTATTTGATTAGTATTTGCATTTCAACTGGTTCACCTAAATATTTTACCAGTATATCACATTATGTAAAGTTATGGATTTCGTGCAAATATATTTTGGTGATTAAGACTTGTTAATTGATCGATGAATGATAAGTTATTTAAGGTTTGTACCGCTCTCCATGTGAGCCTTGCTGTAGAAACATCGTTGTACTTGTCACATGATCATATACTAATTCGTACATGCAACAAGCCTTTAGGCTGCCTTTTTTAAAAAATTGAGCCCCCTATCTAACTGCTATGGTAGTCAGTTTGCTACAAAGGTCGTCGGTATAGGAAATCCAAATTGCAAAATTTACTGGAAAATTCGAACCTAAAATACAAAATCGAGGTTTCTTATGCTTACGTACTCCATGAAATGTTTTATTAGCAAATTCAACTGTTACTAAACTTGCTAAAGATGCTCTAAATTGTATGATACGATGTATGTACGATAATTAATCTTTTCTTATTATAAATATACAGATACTACTTTGGGTATTACTAGTACCTATCTCTGTGATGTTGTTAATGGGCTAATAGGTTGAAGGCTTAATCCCAGTTTATACGGATAGTAGACAATTAGTCAGGATTTAGTGCCACTAATCGGCCGTATAAAGCCTAAAAGTTTCATATAAATTGTTTCTTCGCCCCAAAATAGCAACCGAAAACATTGTTCGGTTGTCGGTGGATTTCTTTCGTATCGATTGAGCGTTGCCCGTCGTTTAGTATTCTAGCCACGGCGGCTACGCTCCCGATTGGAGGTTTGCTCTATTTGGAGTCGCCTTATACAGTGCCGGACGTGTGACGACAGCCGGCGACGTGATGCATCCCGCGCCTGTCTCCGCTTCTCGCTTTGTCCAGCGACAATGCCTACAATGATCTCATTGAGGCTAATTGGCGACACAATGTTCTACAGCTAATGATTTTACTTCTAAATAAACCCATCAATTATCGACTTTACTGAGTGGAAAGTAGTTGTCGTATGTAGTGTTGTAGTATGTGTCTGTGGTTATTCGCAACACCCGAACTGTCGTCATTCCATAGCCGGCTTTGAAAAAGAGAAATTCTTATTATTTAGATTTAGGGATAAGGGGTCATAATCATGTCTTTTATGGATACGTCGGGAAGTATGATATTCTGTATGCGGAAGTAATTATTAGGGACAGCTCTTGCTGCTTTTAAAAATCCCAACTAATTTTGAAAGCTGGCAACGCTGAGAAATCTAATTCATATAAATGGATGACGGCTT
This sequence comes from Spicauda simplicius, assembly GCA_949699795.1. NCBI lineage: Eukaryota > Metazoa > Arthropoda > Insecta > Lepidoptera > Hesperiidae > Spicauda > Spicauda simplicius. Next base: position 23,512,564 of record OX453059.1, read on the forward strand.
TACATTTAGCGAAGTCTATCTTTTTAGTCCTTGTATGACTACATATATAGATATAAAAACACACAAGAAACACTGAAAACGTGTCGTAATCTCACCCGTTGCTATACGATACAACGATTATCCCCAAATAATAAGTAATGTTTGATAAAAACATAATATGGTATATAAACAATATAATTGTATAATCAATAAGACACAAAAGAAATTATCAGCTCAATGATACAGGTGCGATGGAAACTGAATAAATACATAATATCTATTAATTATCTATTATAAAGATGTCAGCAAAGAAAACACAAGTGGTAAATTTTTAATTCAACATTTAAATGACTCAAAATATATTTTATTTTATAATAATTTAAAAGCAACGTGTTATTCTTCTTCATAGCACAACTTAATAAATATGAGTTATTTGAAAATTTATTTCCCTTTATGTAATTTTAGAATTTATCTTATACTATAGCCCCACATAGGTACTGCGTGAGTTCCCAAAACCGGTAGAATATTTATAGTTTTAGATTACATAGATTTAGATTATATAGATTTATATTTTAAGATAAACAGCTATATAATATTTACTACTTAATATTTGCTTATAAATAATCATAAATTCGTTTAATATTTATTTGCGGTAATTCACATGTAACAGCAACTGCATGGCATCACTTTATTTCACAGGTGCCAACCCATTATTGTCCCACTGCTGGGCACGGGTCTTCTCTCAGAACGAGAGAGTTTGTAGGCCTTAGTCCACCGCGCTGGCCAAGTGCGAATTGGTGGACTTCACACACCTCCGAGAACTGTTTTTTTTAAAGAACTCTCGGGTGTGTAGGTTTCCTCACGATGTTTTCCTTCACCGAAAAGCAGTGATAATTAATTTCTAATACGCACATAAATCAGTGGTGCGTGCCTGGGTTTGAACCTCGGACCTCCCGATCGAGAGGGCAAGTTTAAACCATTAGGCTATCACTGCTCTCACAGAGTAAGACATAATTCGATTTTTGAAAATTGTGACCCGTTTTTTACCACAAGTCAAAAATGTTAAGTAGAGCAAACAGTAGTTCGTTGGCGGCTCACACGGGAGGAAAGCATTTCCCTGACACGGTTCCCGCACAAGGTCGACGGCCGCGCCACGGTCGCTCCGGGATCTTACGAAATGCCTGGAAAATGCAAAAAATACACATCAAACCCCTTGACCGACATATTCCTCTATAGTGGGTAGACCAACAATCAATCATCTGTCAATAATCGGTGTTTTGCTGTATGTATGACGTGACTTCAAACTTGATACTTTGATAGATAGATATTTGATATTTTGTGGCCTGACTATACCCATTTTGATGTAATACGGCAATTTTAAGCGCTACTTTCAGTTTTGACGGTAGGTTACAAAGATCAGTTACCCTTCACACTTCCCTTAAAATCAGGTGGATTGCACGCTTATTTGCTACTACAATCCACTATATTTACAATCCTATAAAAAGCTATCACTTCAGTCCATGACAGTTGATTGACAATAATGTTAATAGACTGCGACAGACTTTCATAGGAATTATGTATGTTCTTGGGAGTAGCCACCCTTCTGTGATTGACTTCAGATAGCTCCTCCAGTTCCATGTAAAGCTGCTTACAGATGTCCATGGGCGGCAGTCCTCACTTGTTATCAGATAGGCAGCGTGTTGTATAGGGCACTTACAAATTGCAGTTACACATTTTTTTTTACACTACTACCGCATCGGAACACGACCTTAACTGAGAAGATCAGGCAAGAAACTCAGTGGGTTTGTCTTTTTTGTTATGTTGTATTTTTTTTTCAATCATGTTTTTTTTACGTTGTAATGAAAGTTAAATAAACAAAAGCATTTCAAGGAACTGTATATTCGTTTGCTATGTTACAACAAATATTATTCATACATATAATTCAATGTAGTTGAAATTAATTAATCGATGTTCAAGTTAGTTAGTCGATACAGAATAAAATGTCACACATAAATTCATTTTAACAAAACGAATCATATAAAACACAAAAAGATATGAAACAGAGCAAAAACTTAAATATTCCTTACAACCAGTACAAATATTCTTTAGAAAGATTTGCGTACAGATACTAGCCGCATCGAGTCCCAAGCGGCTGTTGCCCCAAACACCAATCTCGAACAGGTGTGAGAAGTTATCTAAAGTATGAAAATGGTCGGTGTGATAACCGTCCGCGCTTCGACGATTACCATAAACTGCCCGCATCCCCAGCACTATCTCGGTGGGAATTGGAAGATTGTGTTATAGGCTGTACCTTGGAAACGTAATATCGTCGCTTAAGTTCTAACACCGCGTAACTCAAAAAATGTCCATTTTGAGTTAATGAAATAATGGTATCTCAAAATCACATAGGAACATGTTACATTTTCATAAAAAATATTGTTTTGATATGAGTATATTAATATTTTAAACGCATATATTTATTTTGTAGTTGTAGAATTAAAATTAACTATTTGAAATAGTTTATTTGCTCTCCTGAAAAGTTGCTAATTTTGAGGTCCGCGGTTTTAGAACTTAAACGACGGTATATTAATCTGCGTTGAAAGAAATATGTCCCCCTTTTAATCCATACTACCCTCTGACTGATACCCTTTTGATACATGCGTCACATTAAAAGAGATTCTAAGTTAGGTAGGTATCTCAATCTCTCAATGATTTAAATGACAAGTTTAAGCGATAAAATATTGAGGCATCCAATAATACTGGCAATTTTAGATACTATACGATCCATACCGCTACTAGCCTAGCTATATGGAGAGCAAGTTGTGTGAACAAATATCATGGTTATAATGAGTACCTTAAAGTAAATACATCTAGTAGAACACCAAATCACCACCACTTTGGACAAACCTATGGATTTTATGCATATATTATGTAGAATTGGCATTATATGTGAATCACTACATTGTACAAAACAAAGTCGCTTCCCGCTGTCTGTCTCTATGTATGCTAAGATCTTTAAAACTACGCTACGGATTCTAATGCAGTTTATTTAATAGATAGAGTGATTTAAAAGGAAGGTTTTTATGTATAATACATGCATAATATAGTGGAGGAACATAGATAATTTTAGATTTTTGACTTTTAGGCGGAACGATGGTCGCCGGGTCAACTAGTTATACATATAATGACGTGGGTAGTATAACAAGTATATATGAGTGGACTGCAGCTCAGTTTATTTCCCACGTCTTCCTATATAGATAAAACAAATGTATAATACTTATTTATTCGTTACTCCAGTTATGCACTATTAATGTTTACATTATGCATGTATCTGAAATTGTTGCTAACATATCTTCCGTAAACAAAAATCGACATGCTCTGGTTTTAACAAATAAAACCATTAACATGATATATGTTCCGTCTAGTATTTATGTATGTGAATTTTATCAACGCATTTAATCTGACCTTTATTGGTATGGCGGTCAAAATGAAGAAATTTGCATTTTATATATATCTCTAATGCGATCATCTCATTTGATGACACATATAAAACTTATCATCTGTCAAATATCAATTTGAATTAAAATTAATATTTGGATTTATACTCGTAACTCTAAACCTGGAGAATATATGTATATATTACTGAACTTTAATAGTCTTTGGCTAGACTAAATTAATCTTAGCCTTCTTAACAGTCTTGTGGTCAGCCGTACAGTCACTGGCCACAATACATCTTATTTTAATTGAAAACCTGGTGAAATATTTTTTTATTAAAGTGCAATAAATAATAACATGGAGTCTACGGACAAGGAATCACTGCTATCAACTGAAATTTCTAACAACCCCTTATGGAATTGAATACCTGTTTGTAGTCTTTCGTCATTGCAAGATTGCCGCATGAGGACTAAGTTAGATCGACTCGTGTAGGTACCTGTTTTGCCGTTAAACTCTTTTCAAACCAAAACACAGCAGCGATTAAGAATGGTACAATCAAACAGAGATGATGGTGATAGATGGAAAGATACCACTGAAGAGCGACGACGACTGGTTCTACCACCTTCGCTAGATAAAAATAAAACGCTTTCTACACTCATAGCCCCACAACAGAATTTTCTCCTGTGTCGTGGGTGCCATGGGCACTCACAAGGATGAATACATAAACACCCAGACCCAGACCAAGAATCTAAACTCATCATTCAGATACCTATCTGGCCGGAAATCGAACCCGGAACCCTGCGTGTCATACCGGTATGATAATAGCACCGCCACGCGGGTCATAAAAAATATGTATATACGTAATATACATCATGTAACTGTAACGAGAGCAAACAAACCATTATTTAGCAGCAGGTACCCACAGGCTAAATATGAAACAGGATGCATAATTCCGCGTGAGCTATGCGTTGTCGCAATTAACCCGCATGGCACATAGCTCCGTCCGTTGCATCTACATATACGGTGTTTCCTTTATTGTTTATATATTTACGCCTTTTAAACGTAACTCGCAACTGAGGTGCCTGACAGGAAGTCTAGAAATAGAATTAAAAGGATTACAAATGCGTTGAAAATCATGTTTTACGTATGAAATGAAATCTGAAGATTCGGGTTATTGTAAGTATAAATAGCGAAACAATGTGCGGTTTATTACAAATTTCTGCTATAAGGGCTAAATTCGAAACAGATCGCAGATGCGTAGCCCTTCCTGAAGACAATTTTATAGGTCGCTACTCCCGAAGACTAATATGTCCTCGGGAGTAGCGACGCATATGTGATTGACTTCAGATAGAACCCCATGTTCTGTATGAAGTTGCTTACAGATGTCCATGAGCGGCAGTAACCACTTACCATCAGGTGGCCTGCATGCTTATTTACTACTTCAATCTTATAAAAAAAATGGTCATTTCCCATGTCAATCAGCCTGCACCTTTGCACTGGTAGAAAATTCTTCCAAACAAAAAATGAGGCGGTTGTATCTTCCCATTTCAACTTTAATAGCTCACCCACCTTTACTACTCTTAGTGATACCTATTTCAAGTAGCATAAACAACAATAATTTTATAAATACGACACCTTGATATATAATTATTTCGTTTAAAATGGCATGGATGGTGGCAATGTCAAATTTACATTCTGATGGAAAGATGGATCAAAATCGATTAACAATTTTGTCAGTGGATGTATTATTCAATACATACGGATTTCGATTTTTTTATCTGATTGACGTAGCAAACGGGCATGCAGTCCTGATGGTAAGTGGTCACTGCCGCCCATGGACACCTGTAAGCAACTTCAGATAGAAAAAAAAAAAAAATATATATACGTGACGAATAGATAACCTTTGATATTCCTTTGGGAAGTCGGTTAAAAATGGGTTCTATCTGAAGTCAGGACAGGATGGTCGCCTCATATAAAAGTGTGCCGGCAACCACACACCTCCATCGAAACGCAAAAAAATACTTCACGCTAGAAATAGGTGTGGCGGTGATACTTCCCCGGTCTAGAAGCAAGCTTTCATATATATGTCTATTATTATAAGTTATCAGTTAAACGTATTTTGACCAAAAATGTGACAATATCACAGCCAGGCCATAGACTATTACTTATACGTTATATTTTATGTTTTCAAAGATTCCAGTATTGCATTTAAAATGAGATAATGTTAATATACTTTATATCGAAAAACACATTCTTGCGAACAGTTCCTTATAATAAAAATGTCACTGATAAGCGTGTAACGATGCATAATTTATGAGAATCCAACAATTAGGTATATTTTTATGACTTTTGAACCTATAAAATCCTCAAATGTAGAACTGGAAGGAATTTTTCGATCAACATAATATGAGTATCTGTTATACATATATCTTTTATGCATTCCGTTTTTACTCGCATATTCGATTAAAACAATAACTCTACATGGTTTTGCTTAACCATGTAAATATGGAAATGTACAACACTGCTGTAAAATATTTCTTACGTAACCGTCTTTCTTACAGACCATTTGTATTTATGGTTATCTGAAGGCCATTAATTAAACGCAATAATACCGATAACGTTGGGAGCGAATTCCATGCACAATACGCATCGGAAAAAATACTGTTTCCATGTATAATGCGCGGACGGCGCGTCGATGCCGGCGATCGATGAGCTGCGGACACAGAAAAAACCCATTAGTGTACATACACCTTTACAACTGTAATTTTGTATTCAGTAATGATTCTAAATCAGTAAGGGAATATGTTGGGAATATTTTAGTATAGTTACGTAAAAAATATTTTTATAACTACTTTTTAATTTTAATTTCTAAAATGGCGTGCAATGAGCTCTAGGCTTGATATTTGATCATATAATTAGTATAATAATAAATTTAAATAGCTTTATTTATTTTATTCAACTTATTTTCACTTTGATGCGTGTATTTTTCACACCCAAAACAAAATGAATATCGTTAGCTACAGTGTGAAACAGATGTTTGAAAAATCATAGTTAATTTCGAACATTATCTTCCAATAAAAATGCTTGTACTTTAAATACTGACATCAATATCGGTAACTGGTTTCATTATTACGCTAGTAGTTACCGGTGGGGTGTATTTTTACATAATCGACTCCGCGCTGATTTGAATAAACACAGAGGCGAGTTAAGAATCGCCTTGTCACCTCATTATATCGAGTGACCCATTAAGTTTGGAAACATTTTGCGAAACCGATCGTAGAGTCGTGAGTGATTCTGCATAAATCACGCTAAAAAAATCATGTCCAGAGAGCGGTCTATAACCGGTAATAGATTGTCACAATAAATTTAAATATTGATAGTGTTGTAGTTTTGCTATATTCGCCTAACGAGCGCGCACTAAAAAAGCAATACCAGTATATCACCCGCTCATCCGCGTTTTGGACGCCGCATTCAATGAAAACTTTAAACGGTCACTGAGGCGGCCATGGAGTCGTCTCTTTCTAAATTATTATAATTAATTTTTCCATAGTATTTAAATAATATTTTCTATTGATGACTCACGTCCATAATTAATAATCTTTATGGTTTCAGAATTTCCTCCCCGCCATGGAATAGTACGTAAACAATTTTGTAAATTTATGCAAGATTTTACTTTTTTAACTCGGTAACAGTTAAGGTTTTTATATTATTGCGGATAGAGCTCGCTCGATCCACGTTTTGCATTATTCAGACTGGAGATTTCAATAAACCTCATAAATATCCCTGAGCACCGTTATGCTACACAGCTGCTCTCTCGTGTCGATCCCAGACGGTTTTGATTAGTAAGAATCTACGATTGAATTAATATTCAAATGATAAAACTCACACTTGGCTGCAGCCATGCTAGCCGCGTAAAAAATGTTGAACGAAAAAGGAATTGTGAGTGCAAAAATATCATCAGCCGCGAACACAATGAAGCGGATCGTTCCGCGCCAGCAGCCGCGGCCATTGCTGCGTCGCCGCGGGCACCGCCTTCGACTTCTCCGATTTTCAACGTTTTTTAACCGACTTCCCAAAGGAAAGAGGTTATCTATTCGTCACGTATATTTTTTTTTTTTTTTTTTTTTTTTTTTTTTTTTTTTTTATGTATGTTCGGGCGAAATGGCTAGAAATCGTCGACCTACCGACACGATTTATACGACATTGTATGCGGCTAGTTTCACAGGCAGTCCCATATTGAGGAAAATGAAAACCTTCCGGCGGTTTTCCCGGAAAATTGGAAAATGTCGGTTTCTTAAAATCTTGAATAACTTGGGTGTTTCTAAACCGATTTCCATTTTCTTTCTTTCATTTGATAGGAAATTTTGTCACGCAACTTTTTCTCTTGGACATGGGTATGCTGTGATGCTTAACTCTTTGAGTTATGGGGGGGAAACCACCACCACTCCTCAAGTTTTTTAGATAATTCGAGATAACTCGGCTTCTGCCGAATGGATTCTTATGAAACTTGGAATATGTATTATACATCTATGCTTATATAGGTTGACGAAAAATTTGACCTTCAACTCTTCGATCCTGATGATGCAGGGTTACAGCTATCCTAAACTATAACATTAGCTATTTGGTGCTTACATATATGTAATAAGACTACTAAGCAGAGACATGTGATGAAAAATTTGACCTTCAACTCCTCAATCCTGATGATGCAGGGGTGCCTCAAGCCTAAACCATAGGGGTTGACCATTTGGTGCTTATGGGTATGTAATAACAATACTAAGCAAAGACATATTATAAAAAAAATTGACCTTCAACTCCTCAACCCTGATGATGCAGGGTGCTGTAAGCCCAAGCCGTAGGTGATGGCCATTTGTTGCTTACGGATATATAATAAGATAGTAAGGCAAAGATGTACGATGACAAATTTGACCTTCAACTCCTCAACCCTGATGATGCAGGGGTACTGCAGGCTTAAACCATAAACGTTAGACATTTGTTGCTCACGGATTTGTAATAACATTGCTAAGCAAAGGTATACAACGAAAAATTGGACCTTCAACTCCTCAATCCTGATGATGCAGGGGTATTGAAGGCCTAAGCCATAAAACTTAGCTATTTCATCCTTACGCATTCAAAATGATATTTAAAAAATGTAAGGTAGAACATTAGAAAAATGGTTGTATACGGTGGAAAATTGGACCTTCAACTCCTCAATCCTGATGATGTTGGGGTGCTTCAAGCTTAAACTATAGGCGTTAGCTACATGATCGCTACGTATATCTGATAAGATTACTAAGCAAAGATAAAAGATGAAAAATTTGACCTTCAACTCCTCAACTCTGATGATGCAGGGGTACTTCAGGCTTACTATAGGCGTTGGCCATTTGATGCTTATGGGTATGTAATATATTTACAAAGCGAAGACGTATGATAAAAAAATTGACCTTCAACTCCTCAAGCCTGATGATGCAGGGTGCTATAAGCCCAAGTCGTAGGTGATGGTTATTTGGTGCTTACGGGTAAATAATAAGATAGCAAAGCATAGATGTACGACAACAAATTTGACCTTCAACTCTTCAACCCTGATGATGCAGGGGTACTGCAGGCCTAAACCATAAACGTTAGACATTTGTTGCTCACGGATTTTTAATAACATTGCTAAGCAAAGGTATACGACGAAAAATTGGACCTTCAACTCCTCGATCCTGATGATGCAGGGGTATTGAATGCCTAAGCCATAAAACTTAGCTATTTCATGCTTACGCATTTAAAATGAGGTTAAACTGATTAAAGGTAGAACATTAGACTAATGGTTGTATACAGTGGAAAATTGGACCTTCAACTCCTCAACTCTGATGATGATGGGGTGCTTCAAGTTTAAACTATAGGCGTTGGCCACATGGTGTTTAGGTATATCTGATAAGATTACTATGCAAAGATAAAAAATGAAAAATTTGACCTTCAACTCCTCAACTCTGATGATGCAGGGGTACTTCAAGCTTAAACCATAGGTATTGGCCATTTGATTCTTATGGGTCTATTCTTTAAATAAATGTTTACTCAGAAAAAGTTGTTTTATTCGGTTAGGTTAGGTTCGAACAGATTTTTCCAATTCAGAATCTAAGGGAGGGGGCGCGGTAGCGCCCCCGACCGGTTGTGTCAAAGAAGTCTATTTTTAGATGATGACGTCAGCACATATCGTGACTCGTTTATCGTGACTGAAAAGCGTGAAAAAAAAATTTTTAAACAAAAAATACAACCGACTTCCATGCCACATAAAAGTAAAAAATAATTTAAATACATGTTGGTTTAGAGCAAACACAGTACTTAGTACATAGTCCCGAAGTCGGCGCTCATATAAGATACATGTAGTTTCGTCATGATCCAGCAAAATATGGTGAGCGCCGACTTCGGGACTATGTACTAAGTACTGTGTTTGCTCTAAACCAACATGTATTTAAATTATTTTTTACTTTTATGTGGCATGGAAGTCGGTTGTATTTTTTGTTTAAAAATTTTTTTGCGTTTTGCGTTTTTTGTCGCCAGCCCGCTCACGCGTTAGGCCACTCCACTACTCGCTCTAACCCACAAAAACGTGTTCCACTCATTATGAAACACGAAACTATGATATTTCAAGTCGCCTTGCCGTTCATACGACAAACGACCTTAGTGTTGCGCAGTCGACGCGGCGACCAATAAATATACGCTTTACTGTTATCTATAAACAACCTTCAGCTAGGAGCCGGACCGGTATCGAGGCGAAACTATTCTAATAAAAAACCAAAACCAGTCCAAATTAAAGATAAGATGGTGGAAAATGTTGGAGGAATTAAACGAAACGCGCGTAGGAGGTTCGCTCCGAGTGCGATATGTAGGCTCGATAGACGCGGCGAGGCTGCCTTGCCTCACTTATTAAATACCTAAATTAATGCTTCGAACGATACCTTGCACCGATTATATCTCAACTGACAAATATAGATCCCATCATCGTATGTAGTGCGTGCCTTACGTAGTAAATAGTAGTATAACAAGTGTGGATTCAAGCAAATTAGATTCGACTACATTGTGATATTCTATTACTACATTTGAATTGAAACATTTTTTGCAAGTTTTCGTACGCCTAGCTGACTTGACGACAGCTCATTTGCTTATAAGGTGTGATGTACAGTAAAGTTAATCAATGGGTACATTAAAACAATAAATTTCTACTGTTCATCGACCATAATTTTGTAATTGCAATCTATATTATTGTAAGCTTTTGAGTGCTTCAGAGGGTTTTTTGGATTAGTATATCAAACTTTTTAGATAGAACTTTTTAGATCAGGCCGTAAATATTTTAAGTAATTTACCTTAATCATTCCGACAGATGTATTAACTTCCATTTCTGAAATGGAATAGTTCTAACTCGACCTTGTAATCTAAGAATCCAACATTAGCTATTGCTAGTCCCGATTCCTTGATCCATTAGCGTGGATATTTAATTGATTAAGTCCAAAAAGCAACGTAATTTGTATTAGTACGCGAGTAGCCTATGCATACGACATTGTTGTAATCGCGCTCTAGTTGTGTAAGAGATAATAATTCGTTTTATTTCTGTTTTCGACACTCAGTCTTAGCCCATTCTTGGCCAAACAGGCCTACAAAATATACTGTTACTATTGGCGTATTAAATTAAGGATAAAATAACAGGTATGTATTGTTAGTTTTGTGCATAGATTAGTTTTTGTCGCATACGTAATGTTCGAAGCGCGTGTCTGATATCACATGCAAGGCAAAAAGTTCAATTATATATTTTTAATGGAATATTCGCTGAAAAAATAATATTACTTGCAAAAGTTTCCGCTCAAAGCTTTATTTTTTTATCTGACGTAGCAAACAAGCATGCAGACCACCTGATGGTAAGTGGTCACTGCCGCCCATGGACATTTGTAATCAACTACATACAGAACATGGGTTCCATCTGAAGTCGATCACAGATACGTTGCTACTCCTGAGGTCTGTGATGATCGCCTCATATGAAAGTGTGCCGGCAACCACACCCTTCTATCGAAACGCAAGAAATGCTTCACGCTAGAAATAGGTGTGGAGGTGGTACTTCCTCGGTCGAGCTACACTCGTTCTACCACCTTGATGAAGATATCTCATATCTTCATTACGGTGGTAAAACCATTTGTATGACCATTGAGATTTTATATTTGTGCAATTAGAAAAAAAATACATGAATTATAAAGTGCGTAAAACTTTTAAGTGGTGGATCATAGGATTCTAATAGAGTTCAGGTTTTGTCTATTTGGGTAACCAAATAGTTGTAGCATCGACAGAGATTTAACCAATATACTTATCTCAGCCTTATAAAACTGCAGTGTAAAGTATTATTTTTTCGGGTTTGAAAAGTATAATAAAGCAGAAAGAACAGGTATATGAGGTACAAACTTGTATAAATGAACTACGGTAACTCAATTGTTTATAAGAACAACACTCATGACACCAAGTACTAGTTACGTAAGATTTTTTTTATAACATAGAACATGGACATCTGTAATAAGATAAGATCAAAATATTACTTAAAATTAGCCACAGGTGCTACCTACCTTTAACGACTGCGTTTAAATAACCCATATAAGTATATAAATATATTAATAAATTCTGTAAACTTTGTGACACTCATGATATACCTAAGTACATGGGACAATCACTATCTCTCTGCACATGTTACACAAAATTAATAACGCTTTTATAACAAACTTCCAATTGAAGTTAGAAGTTTGTAAATTTAAAAGCATCTATTAAGATCAAGATTTGTCGTAAGGCATATTACAAAATTTCTGAGTATATAGAAAATAAAACAGCTTGGGACTAAACAATACGTAATTAATTAAATGAAATGAAATGAAATGAAATGTCTTTATTTTGCATAGGCCTTCGGGGGCGCTTACAAATTGTCAGTTACATTTATATATACTAGTGACCCGTCGCAACGGTCGAAATTCAACCTTAATTTAAATTAAAAAACTAAACTTCATATTGTCCAAAGTAGCACCAATATTTCTCAAATTCAAATAAAATGTAAAAAAAAATAAGTAATTTTGAACGCACCCGTTAAATATAAAAAAGAGGTTTAGTTGTCTAAGCCGCATTTAAAAGCAATAGCAGTATTTTGACAAAGACATCTGACATTTTTGACGATATGTTTTTTCATATATAAGACATTGAATGTTCTATTTCGTTTACTAAGTATGTGTTTTTTCAAATGCAAGGCAGTGTGTGTAATGTGTTTTTAGTTGATTTTATGTATGAAAAATGCATTGTTTGAAAAAAATATTAACATTCTGCACTCCTTCTCTATGTCAACTATAACCGTGCAAAATTTTATACTCCTCCATCCGCGGTAAGTTACTTAAAAATGCTTCACAAGTTTTTGCTTCACGTATTAATATATAGATTTTTTTACACTACCACTGGATCGGAACACGACCTCAACTGAGAAGATCCGGCAAGAAACTCAGTGGGTTTGTCTTTTTTCTTTGTATATCTTTTTTATATTTTTTTATTTGCCATCTTGTTTTTACATGGGTAACAAAAGTTAGCTCCAGTATCCTGGCCTAAATTTGGCCTAACAAGGAGCACGTTTGGCAGGATACGCTACACTTTGACATTTTATTAATTACGTATTGTTCAGTCCCAAGCTATTTTATCATCTATATAATCAGATATTTTGTAATATGCTTTACGACTAAGCTTGATCTTAATAAATGCTTTAAAGTTATTGATTGACAAATTTCTGATTTGAATTGGTAGTTTATTATAAAAGCGTATACATTGACCCATAAAAGAATTATTAATTTTGTGGAGACGAGTAACATGTGCGGAGAGATTGTGTTTGTTCCTTGTATTTATATCATGATTGTCAAATGTCAAAGTGTAGCTTATCCTGCCTGTCAAATATGCTTCTTGTTCACCCAAATGTAAGGCAAGATATTGACTCTTGTTATCCATGTAAAAATAAAGTGGTAAAAAGGATATACAAAGAAAAAAGACAAATAAACTGAGTATCTTGCCGGATCCTTTCAGTTGAGGTCGTTTTCCGATCTGGTGGTAGTGTAAGGAAAAAATATATGCAACTGACAATTTGTAAGTGCCCCCGTGGGCATATGCAAAATAAAGACATTTGATTTGAGAGTCGAGCCGCAGATTTAAAGAATGTTATATGATTTAAAGAATTAATTTAAAGAATAAAGCAATAATATTTGTTAGAAATGATGTTAAGTACCCAATATTTAATACTTCTAATGTCATAATGAACCAGTAGCACTCATAATTAACAAATCATATACAAACCAGTGCCGCCCGAGCTCCCATATCGCCGCTACTTTAATTCTATTGCTCAAAGCTCGACGCTGTCATATGTCACTTACTTTATGAGCTCTGGGTTATATAATTATTAATTATCGGCTTTTTAGATCTTACGACCAGTGTATGTGTACCTTAAGATTAATTGTGCACAGAAATATTACAAATGTCTTGTTCGTCAAATAATTAATGTGCCAATAATGAACAGGAACTTTTGTTCAGAGAGGCAGAGGAGTTCAGGCTTGCGCCCTAGTCCACCAAGTCCACCAAGCTTGCCAAATACGAATTTGTCGATTTTCGCATCTGTGAGTTTTATGTAAAGAACGATAGGCACTTAGGACTAATCGGGATATTTTCCTTTACTGTTACAGAAAGCAATAGTTAATTTGTATCGCCCTCATAACAATAACTTGACAATAGTATCGGGTATCATATGGTAGCAGTCTAGAATAGCACCACTCCCTATCTTTCTGGAAATGTTGTAGAAGGCGACAAAAGAACAACGTCCTGTATAGGCGACCACTAAGCATTAAATTATTTATGTATTTTTTTATAAATAATTAATAACATTATATGTATGTGCGTATTAAAATGTTACTTTGTTTTTTTAACCGACTTCCAAAAAGGAGGAGGTTATCAATTCGTCTGTATTTTTTTTTTTTTTTTTTTTTATATTTGTTACCTCATTTCTCCGGACTGGGTGAACCGATTTAGATGATTTTTTTTTTATTTGAAAGGTAGTGCGTGTCATAGGGTCCCATTTTTTTTTAGTATTTTTTTGACTAGGGCATCCATAAGAAAAACGCATAAGTCTTAAATTTGCATTTTCAATGTACGCGATAAATGTATGAATAACTCAATATCCCGCCAACCGATTTTGATGATTCTTTTTTTATTAGAAAGGATGTACTCCAGGGGTAGTCTGATAAGAGTTTGATAAGGTTCTAATCATAGGATCTTCAACTTTTTGGAGCAAAATAATAAAATTAGTGATAGTCGGCCGAACCTTAGCTGGAGAAGTCCAATTGAGTAAAATATAGAATAAAATTACTATGTAGGTATTTACTATGAAAAATTTGACCTTCAACTCTTCAATCCTGATGATGCAGGGGTACTGCTAGCCTGAACTATAAAAGTTGGTCGTTTGATGTTTGCGAATATATAATGAAATTGTTAAGCAAATTCATGGGACAAAAATTTGACCTTCAACTCCTCAACCCTGATGATGCAGGGGTACTTAAAGCCAAAACCATAGGAATAAGCCATTTGGTGCTTACGTATATGTTATAAGATTACTGAGCAAAAACATAAGATGAAAATTTTGACCTTCAACTCCTCGACCCTGATGATGAAGGGGTACTTCAATTCTAAACCATAGGAGTTGGCAATTTGGTGCTTACGGGTATGTAAAAATAATACCAAACAGAGGCACAAAATTAAAATTTTGACCTTCAACTCCTAAACCCTGATGATGCAGGGTACTGCAAGCCTGAGCCATAGAAGTTAGCCACCTGGTACTAACGTATATGTTATAAGATTACTAAGCAACAATATAAGATGAAAAATTTGACCTTCAACTCCTCAACCCTGATGATGGAGGGGTACTTCCAGAGGGGGCGCCCTGTTTGTATGAATTGTAAAAGTGTTTTATGTTTAATTTTTGTGAATATGTAGATGCACAAAGCAAACTTAGAGGCTTTATTTAAATACAAACATAAAAATATAGTCACTAAAAAGTGTAAAATAAAAACTTTTTAACAAAAAATATCTACCGACTTCCATGTCACAAAAAAGTAAAAAATAATTTAAATATATTTTGGTCTAGAACATACTCAGTACTTAGTACATAGTTCTGAAGTCGGTGCTCATATAGGACGTAGTTACCGTCGTCCAGCGAAATATGTCGAGCACCGACTTCAGGACTATGTACTGAGTATGTTCTAGACCAAAATATATTTAAATTATTTTTTACTTTTTTGTGACATGGAAGTCGGTAGATATTTTTTGTTAAAAAGTTTTTATCTAGCAATAAACAAGAGTGCGCCCGATGGTATGTTTTAACTATAGATTGACTCTGATGCACTAAATCTCGCGGTTTTCTTTTCATCCTCTATATCCTGGGAATGAGCAGCATCATCTTACGTTGTAACATTCAATACCACTGCGGTTAATTCTAGTATGATAACTTGAAATCGTAGTGTCGACAATAATCGTATGGAATAAAAGGTCACTTTAACACACAACGAAGACAATGGGCAGACGCGTTATCACCGCACTGACAGGTATCATTCGGAGTGATACATCGCTCCCATTTTTAAGCAATCGCCTGTCAATGTATCGCCTATTATCGCTTGATTGATACGAGGCTCCGATAGTTCTACTTTATTCCTCGTAATTTATAGAGTGGTAATCCTTGGCGATTCTAATGTACCGCTGGCATTTTTCATGTTTTGGAAATTGCTGTTGACATTTTACTGAAGCTAATCTGTTATTTTAGTTTAAAGGACATCTTGAATGGACTTGTCGTAGTGCCGACGAATATATAGTTTTAATACAATCTTCACTTCAAAATATGTCGATAATGTTTTAGTCAGTTTAATAAAAATATCTGTAGGTGTAGCGTGAAGTGGTTTTTGGGTTTTATTGGAAAAAGGAAATATCAAGTGACCTTTATATGGTAAACATCCTAGGCAGTAGGAGTGGCAACACAAATTTCAGGTAAACACCTTTTTTTGTCTGACTGAAGTAGCAAAACAGTAACACTCTGTTCTATATAGAGTCAGTTACGGGAGTTCTTGAGCAGCATTGACCACTTACATCACATATTTGTTGTTCTGAGTCTACTTGTTCTCTTTCATGTGTCCATTGTTCTCAAGTCCTAGCAATCCAAAGAACTAAATAATCTTCTTATATTAACGTTTATTAACTAACTAAAATCTTTATTTCATGGGTTACATTTTACTTACAATACCGGATATTATCACTTTTCTTATCTGGACTGATACAGATTATTGATATAGTCGACTAAGGGTCTGATTTCACTTACTGCCAGTTACTATCACTTCACGGCGATATATTTTGACATATCTGTCCTTTACACTCGCTATCGCTGGTCGGTGGTGAAGCAACCCGATGCTTACTAATACGAAGTAACAATCAGAAATCCATTCCGAGCGATCGCGTAAGGTCAGGTTATTCCAGCACCTGCAAGCGACCTCGTTTGAAGCAGGTGTGTTACATTTGGGACACGCTACACCGAAAATAGATGAAATCTTAATATGACCCAGAACAAAAACCGTTTGTTTGATTAATAATCTGTCAAATGAAGCTATGACAGCTTCATGTGAAAATTAACCAGCAATCACACCATTCCATCCAAGCGCAATAATTGTTTCCCAAAGGTTTGGCGGTGGCAAATCGCCAGTTTAACAATACTCGTTCTAACACCTGCTAAAGTTTAAAAAGCAATATTATTCGTATTGCTTATTATTTACTAAGCTATTCTCGTGGATTCACTCGCTAGCGCCACGTCTATCACGGTAATGAGTATCCTATGTTATAATCTAGATCATAAACTTTTTTATCTGACTGAAACAGCAAACGAGCATACAGTCCACCTAATGGTAAGTGGTCACTGCCACCCATAGACATCTGTAATTAACTTTATACAGAACATAGGTTCTATCAGAAGTCAATCACAGATGCGTTGCTAGTCCCGAGGACTATGATTGTCGCCTCTTGTGCCAGCAACCACACATTTCCATCGAAACGCAAGAAATGCTTCACGCTAGAAAAAGGTGTGGTGGTGGTACTTCCCCGGTCCAACTATACTGGTTCTACCACCTTCAAACTATGTGCGTACCAAATTTTAACAAAATCCGAGTCTTACTTTTTGCGTGAAAGAGTAACAAACACACATACATTCTCACAAACTTTCGCATTTATAACATTAATAAGATTCTAGTGTATAAGCAAGAAAAAGTCGATAACTATAATATTAACAGTTCAGTGCTTAGCGAATTAAAGATGTAAGCGTTACAGAGAACTTAATGTTTACAGATACATCGGCACGCGGAGCACGCGTAACGTTTTGTTTTAGTCTATACACATAAAGAATAATATTAGTGTCTGTCTGTACATTTACTGAAAACTCAATTTTTTAAAGTCTGCCTATAAATTTGAATTGAATAAGTTTTTTGTCATTATCCTCACTGTTACATTCCTCACTCAGGGTAGCAACGCATTTGTGGCTAAACGCAGATAAGACCGATCTTACGTGGGATTTCATTTCAGAGGCCCATGGGCTGTAATGGCCACATACTATCAGATGGACTGCATGCAAGTTTACTACTTCCGAAGAATAATAATAAAGAATACAATAGTCTTGGCAAATAAGGTTACAATAGTTAAGAGTTACAATTTCATAAAACATCCGAAAACACAAACAAAGTCACTGCCAAACACAAGTTAGTACGAAAACAGCCCAATTACTTGAAAAAGAAAGCTAATCACTAATTACACCCACGGCGCTACTTGCGAAAGCACATTGCACGTGTTTCATAAAAAACAGAGTTTACGGTTTGCTAACTCTTAAACACTACGCATTAATTACTTTGCTATGATTTAGATGTCAAAACTTCCAACCTATCAACGGGTACTAATCGTTAGCGCTAATTACTTTTGAGACCAACTTAACACTTGTGATTTCCATATTATGGCTACTGCACACGTTCCGCGCGATTCAGGTTAGAGGCTTATCTAAATATATAAGATTTATATGTACTGAAGTTATCCATACTAATATTATAAATGCGAAAGTTTGTGAGTGTGTATGTTTGTTACTTCTTCACGTGTAAACGGCTGGAGCGATTTTCATAAAATTTGGTATGGAGTTAGCTGATACTCTGGATTAACATATAGGCTACTTTTATTCCCACGGGACACTTGATATTAGTTAACGCGGGCGAAGCTGCGGGATTCAACTAGTATTTAATAATAATTTATTTAAAGTTGTGTTAATTTTAGTTTATTCAACAAAGTCAACCTGACTTATGTAAATACGATTAAATATCAAGTTACAACAAGATTATTTCATTGAACTAAGATTTATAATATAAAAAGCAATTTAATAGCATAACGTTATTGTACACTTTACCATTTGCTTTTATTATGATTTGTCCATTTGATAATTAGTTGTCATTGCTGCCCATGGACCTGATAACATTCTTAAAATAATCGCAAACCTACCTTAATTGAAATATTTTTGAAGGTAGAACCAGTGTAGTTCGACCTGGGAAGTACCACCGCCGGTGTGGTTGACGGCACACTTTCACATCTGACGACCATCATAGTCCTCGGGAGTAGCAACGCATCTGTGATTCAGATGTGACTTCAGATAGATAGAGTTCTGAATGAAATTGATTACAGACGTCCGTGAGCGGCAGTGACCACTATCTGGTGACGATCAGGTGGACTGCATACTCGTTTGCTACTTCTGTTAGATTAAAAAAAGATCTCGTATGAGAGCCCCTACTTTACTGAACTCGTCTGCAATCCGAATAGAGCATCGCCTAACTTTGTATTTATGAGGCAAAAAATTCTGCACCGAACTCCTTGTAATGTATAAAATAACATATTTATATAAATATCTGCCATTTACCTATGAAGTACACAGGTACTAATTGCTCACCGAGTGGTTTTTGCTGAGATACGCTCATAGAACATTGATAACACGTTTGTATTACAATCGCTTGTTATTCAAATGCGCGGACCGGCGCCTGCGCAGACGTAGACTATCTATAGTGTGAGTTTATAAAAACCACCATCGTTATGGAAACGCAGACTACAGTACCACAGTTAACACCTGAGTTTATGTTAATAAAAAGGTTCTTAAGAAAATATAACAGACAACTTATGTAGATAATTTAAAATATAATTGTGTTTATAGTATTAGAGTAGAATTAAGAATTTGTTACCTTCGGTAAGTGATTAAACCTATGTGCGATGGTGTGAAGAAATGTTTATTTTCATTATTCAGGTCTAAATAATGAATTTTCATATTTGTAGTATAAACTACATCAGAATTTTAAAAGAAGGGTGTCCATACCATGATACTCATAAGTAAGTACAGTTACGATAATAGTTTTCAAGAGTTGCCACTCATAAAAACAATTGACTTCTGTAATCAGCTTCATATATAACCTCTGTTAAATATGGAGTTGGTCACATAAATATTTATAGAAAGTAACTATATACCGTCAGGTAGACAATATTGTAGTTTGCTACTTCATTTTTATAAAACGGTAATTGTTGTATGACTGTACAATGAGTCAATAGATTGCGTAGTTACCGTTATGTTTTGCTTAGATCAGATTATAATTTTTCTCCAACATAGGTATAAATAAAAGCTAGTGTTAAGTGTCAGAGCAGTGATAGCCTAATGGTTGAAACTTGCCCTTTCGATCGGGGGGTCCGAGGTTGAAATCCCTGGCACCACTGATTCTCCTAAAATTAAGTGCGTGTTAGAAATTAATTATCTCTATTTTACGGTGAAGGAAAACATCGTGATTAACCTTCACAAAGTTAAACTAAAAAAGGTTCTCAGAGGTGTGTCAAGTCTACCAATTCGCATTGGCCAGCGCGGTAGAAAGAGAGAAAACCTGTGCCCAGCAGTAAGACAATAATGGCTTGACGATGTTAAATGTCACATTACTATTGTGATATTTTAAACAACGCAGATCTTTCTTACACCACGAGTAGAAACTCCATAAACATAACATATAAAGTGATGCAGAGCGCGAGATAGCGCCGGACGCGGCGAGGGCGCCGGATAATTGTTATCTAAATGATGCCACTAAAACCCGTTACTTACTACGTATGTATCGTACGCACGTTGCGCAACTGTGTCACAACTGTATGGAAGTCCGACTCGAATTAAGTGGTAAGTGAAGCCAAACGTCTGCGAATTATCGTAAACTAGCTGAACACTACAGCTTTGCCTGTGTTAAAAAAAACGATGTATCGTATCGAATATCGAGTCAGATATTTTCCCACAGTAAAAAGTAGCCTATATGTTAATCCAGAGTGTCAGCTACCTCCCAAATTTTATGAAAATCGCTTCAGCCGTTTATACGTGAAGAAGTGACAAACATACATACTCACAAACTTTCACCTTTATAATACTAGCATGATGACTAGTATGACTATTTACTTGGTGTGGTACAGGTAGTGATGACAACATTCACATAAAACATAATAAAAAATCATAGTACACACTGTATTCTGCTGGACAATATAATTTTTTTTAAATGAGATTGAAATATCAAATGGGCTTGCACCTGATGGTAAATGATCACTGCCACCAATGGGCATCTATTGGCAACTTCACACCATTGTACGTTCGCCGGTCCAATCATAGGTATATGTTATACCATCTTCTCAACATCAACGTTTAAAAATGATTATATTAATAAAGATTTCCTTAGAGAATGAAGTGGTTAACGTACCTACAGTCCGCTTGGTGGTAAATGATCGCTTTTGCTTATGGATATCCGTAACCAACTCCATACAGAACAGGAGTTCTAACTATAGTCAGTCATAGATGCGTTACTACTCCTTAAGACTGAAATACTTGCAAATATTAGATTGACTTTTAAACAACCCCTAATCTACATAAAGAGGCAGTGACTACTTAACATCAAGATGCCATGCTCGTTTGCCACTTCTATTAAAAAATCATAAAATCCAAAGACAACATTATTAAAGAAACTAGATAATTATGAATAAACATCTCAACTTCACAAGAAAACTTCTATAATGAGCTAATGAGTCCACCGCACCTATACTAAAATTTGGGTGATAGTCACATCAATACTTAGCATTCCTTTTCTCATATGTAGTTTTATGGCGTCTTAAATATTAATGTGTTACATGAAACACTCTTATCAATGTTAAATTGCCATTTACGTTATCTTTATTTATCATTTATATTATATTTATAACTTACAAATAAACATTTAAATACAAATTCGACTATTTATGTTCTTTTAACTTTCCAGGTGTAATACCGTTTTCAAATATATTAAAACTTTCAAATTCCAATCTTTAATATTAGCTATAAATTGCCATACATGTAAGTCAAGAGCTTTTACATTTTACTAACAATTTTACGAATAAAGATGAAATAGAAAAGTAAGTAAATTATGGCATTTGTCATTTAGTACGTTATTAGCGTTAATTGAATTTTATAATTACGATAAAGTATTGCAGTACACGTTGTATGAGTTTGTCAAGTTTCCTCTAATCATTTTTTACGTTTTCTTCCGATATTGCAAACTACATTGTAGCATATGGCTCAAAACATAAACGTAAACGTGCTATGTAAATTGATATGAATGGGCGAAAAAGTATACAATGGTTGTTTTGACGACACATAATAAACTATCCATAGCCATACACGCATTCTATACTCTTAGCCCCACGGTACGTGATTATGTAGATGATAAAACAGCTTGGGACTGAACAATACGTAATTAATAAAATGTCAAAGTGTAGCGTATCCTGCCAAACGTGCTCCTTGTTAGGCCAAATGTAGGGCAGGATACTGGAACTAACTTTTATTACCCATATATAAAAACAAGATGGATGGATATATATATATATATATATGGGTATATATATATATATGGGTATATATATATATATATATATATATATATATATATATATATATATATATATTAAGTGACCTCGAAGGCCTCTGCAAAATAAAGACATTTCATTTAATTTAATTTCAGTAGGATACAAACACCCAGACCCAGAACATGAATCTAAACTCATCATTCAGATACCTGTCTGGCCGGGAATCGAACCCGAGACCCATTGCGCGTCAGGCGGTAAGGTAACCGCTCCACCATACGGGTCATCAATAATAATAAGTAAATAATTTGTCATCAGAACCTATATTTGTTTTATCAAGAATTGTTAAAAGACGCCTAAGCATTAAATGGTCACGGCGATGAAGAATTTCAGTAAAATCATGGCGGTGCTATTTGCAACTTTGACTACGCTTAAAAAATTCTGGCGACTTTTGAGCGATGTACAACGACGCGGCGGTACACTTGCGGTATCAGTTGTGCCCAAAAATGGCTTGTATGATAGGTCTCGTCTGTTGAGCTTGTTTATGTATCATACGTTCTCTCATAACACTAAATAGTCCAAATAAACAATTTACATTCATCGTTATCACAGGAAAATCTAACGCACTCATGTCATAGTAGGCAGGAATCGATGGCGCTAAATAATTCAGAAATATCAGTGGCAATAAAATAGGGAGGGAAATCATGGAGCATCGATAATAAATCGCTGGTGTAAGCAATCGCACCTGACTGCGATTCGGTAAATTCATAGTTTATGAACAGCGGGGGAGGGGAGTCGTAAAACATATTCGCGGAATTATGTATCCCTGGTGGGCCGTACTTGCAAATAGAGGTAACAGAAGGGCCGCTCTCCACTGCGGAAACAGTTGCACGTATGAAAAGTTCCACTTAATCCTCACGAGTACTAGTACCAGAAATGCGATTCAAAATTATTTATATTTTCAGAAAAATCAACGAAAACAGACATGCGGCATTGGGCATGAATGGTGTATTCATTCGTCAAAGTACACTGTTAGATAAGACAATGATATACAATTATATTGTTTTACTGTCGTCTTCAACCTATTATTGTCCTACTGCTGGACATGGGTCTTCTCTCAGAATGAGAGAGTTATAGGCCATAGTCCGAATAGTCGCACTGGCCAAGTGCGAATTGGTGGACTTCCGAACACTTAAAAAAAAAAACTCTTGGATGTGTAGGTTTTTTTCACGATGTTTTCCTTCACCGAAAAGCAGTGATCATTAATTTCTAATACGCGCATTACTTTAGAAAAATCAAAGGTGCGTGCCTGGGTTTAAACCTCCAGCCTCCCGATCGAGAGGGCAAGTTTCAACCATTAAGCTATCACTGCTATACTGTAAATACTAGACAAAACAGAATTGTGCTAAATTGTTACAACCACTTATCAGAAGAAATAGTTTGTCATTTTTCGTCCTCCAATATGGGGAGGGATCACGAATAAGAGAGACCTAATAAACGAGCACAAGTTCGCATCAGCGATCGTGATCGTATTGTCATTTGTTGATATCAGCTTGCAATAGTCGGCAACATTGGCTGACGACGTGCAGTGACATTTGACGACAGTCTCTGACGATTGCTAACAACAAATTGCAATTACCGGCGACTGTCTACCGTGAACTGTCGCTCATATATAAGCTCAAAGTCGCTCGCACGTTACCTATCTTAAAATGATTACTGTAGAAAACATTTTTCAGCTTGACTGTACTATTTGCACAATATATCGAGCGAACCTTCTGTATCATTCGTAGTTTGTGGCGTAGTCGACAGCTCAATATTTGATGCGCTGCAAATCGATGCACGGTGGCGCCGAGCGGTACACGAGTAGTACGTATACGTAATCAGTATTTACGGGCCAACAGCGCGGTGCTTCTTCGTTCAGCTCACTTCGTTTATTGACGTTGACGAGCTTTTGGATTTATTGGCCTGTTGTGGAGTGCATTGCTTTCATATTTGATAGGCGTTTTGTCTATTACACTGTGAGTTTGGATGGGTTTCGCTGACTACATCTTTGGGCAATGCAACGCTATATCATATAGCCTAATGCATTGAGTAGATTCAAATTCAATACAAGACTTGTTAAACAATCGGTTATAATAAAAAACAGTTACCTGCTAGGCCACCATCTACAGTGGAGACCAAATACGGGGAGGAAATTTGAAAGAAGGAATGTTCATCACGAATAATTTTACGTTCACGATTTTTTCTTTACAGTTGTTTTTTAGTCCTAAAGTTTACAGCGAACAGGTTACAGTGAACAAATCAAGCGTCGTAGCACTGTCAATATGTACATACAATTACATGGAATAAATGTTGTATCACTCAATTTTCATGTTGATCTCTCTTAGATTTTACCCTGACTGCGTCTGAAAGAGGTGAATGTGTAAATGTTTTACAAACGTGTCTACCCGATATGTCTACGGGGACAAATGCAAAATAACTAACAAAATTGTCAAATAATGTCTTGTAGCGTGTGTCACCTAGCACTAAAATATCTATATATTTTTTGTTTTTCTCATTTTAGTTAACCTTAAGCCAGAGATTTTTTAATATTATTAATATTACAAACGATAAAGTTTGTGAAGATGTAGATTTGGCAAACACACACAGTTTATGACCTAGATCAACACTCACTACCGTGGTAGGTACACGTGATCTAAGTGAGATAAGCCACGTGAAAAACCTACTAACATGTAACTAACGGGATCATCTAATGTAATATCGTTATACAAAGTGCATATTGACCCTAAGAACCTTCAATTAATTATCGGTATCATGCGATGGGAAACGCATTCCGTGATCGCGATAATTATGTTCGCTAGTTTGGCGTTCGTGCGCTACGCAATTGTCTTATTTGTATCGAATTATCGATAACGTTACGTAATTTCAGCTAAGATTGATTGAATTATCCGATCTTTGTTCTGTAATCTCTGGTATGAATAATTAAGGACTTGCTTGTTTACAATCGTCTTGAGTTTGTGTTAAAAATCATGCAACAGATTTAATAGTAGTACCTAGTCGTCTTTTCAATTCCTTTTCGCACATATCTATACCAATAGATATACATTTAATAACACACCATCATGATTTCATAGTAATAGCATTCTTTAAAACTTAGCCCTCTTTACATTAAAATGAACACATCATAATTCGTAGGATTTGTCCAAGTGGTTGGAATGATATTGGCATTTACTTTTCTGTTAATATTTTTAGTCATATATTTCAATATTTTACTGTTTTTACTGTATAAAAACTATTAACGTAATTGAAAATCTCTTAGATAAGATTTTTTTATAGACTCTAAGACATGACGCACCGTAGTCTGCGTTCATAAACTATGTATAGCAGATTAGCAGGGGAGATATTGAAGCCGCTAGTGCATTCGTCTCCATATTGCAGCGGACACGTTCGCTTACGTCACTGGAACTAAACTAACTTTGGCGTATGCTACTTGCTTTAAGCTCTACTACTATTAAATATTGCAACTATACAAATAGCGTCATATAAAAATCACTATGATCTGAATATCTGTAAACAACTCCATAAAGGACTAACGTTAATTCTATGTAAGTTAAATGTGGTTGAACCCTTCGTGGTTCGCCTTAGGAAACACCATTGCCACGTCAATTTCTACCTAAAATGTCATTTTAAGCTCTTATCCGAAGCATCTTCTCTTAGTCTTCAGAGGTTGCAACGTAACCAGCCTCGGGTGAAACTGTAACCTTATCAAGAGTTGTTTCAAGTAGACCTTGTCAAAAAAGTAATTTATAAATATGCGGAATGTCGTCAAAAAAGACTTCACCATCATGTTAATATCGAGGCCATCCAGCTCCTCGATACGACGGACCTAGTGAGAAGACTCAAATGGACTAAGCCCTTTGAGCTAGTGATATAACATAGTGTAGTATTAGTGAAATGGTGACTTAATTTAAATTATAGAACACAAGAACAATGTGTCTACCCCTTTATGTTAGAACAAAGAAGTGCAGTGTCAGTGGACGCCTCCTTCAATATACAATTATTTAGCAGTTTAAGTTAGATTAGAATTACTCATTAGCCTTATATAAATAAGGCTAGATTGTAATTGATATGGAGTACCCTATTATTCAGTCGGTACTTTATATGTAACAAAAAAAAGAGTTGTTTACTATCTGATAAAATCATGTTTGCTATATTTACATATATTCTAAAAAGTTGTTTAAGGTGAAAACAAGTTGTACCTATACACAGAAGCTATTCCTACACTCTGAAAAATACACACTCTGAGTGCCACTCTGGTGCCAACCCTTTATTGACCCACTGCTGGGCACGAGCAGCACGGACTGCTGTCTTCTCTCAGAATAAGAGAGTTTTAGGCCATAGTCCACTGCGCTGGCCAAGTGCGAATTGGTGGACTTCACACACCTCCGAGAAGTTTTTTTAAATAACTCTCGGGTAGGAACCTTCCTCGCGATGTTTTCCTTCACTAAAAAGCAGTAATCATAAATTTCTGATCAGCACATAATTTAGAAAAATCGGTGGTGTTTGCCTGGCCTTGAGCCTCGGACCTCCCGATCAAGAAGGCAAGTTTCAACCAAACATACATAATTATATTCGTTCTTTAAATTTTCTTACATTTACGTTACAGCGAAACATTCAACCTTAATAAATTTGGATAGAATAAATCTTAAAAACAATCTGTATCTATGAACACGACCTTATGTATTATAGAAGCATAACATTTTTCGCTTCATTCAATAGGCAACAGCTTATTTCAAAACTATGATAAAGTTGAAGCTATTCATAAACTGAACATTAATTAAACAATAAACAAGGCGAGCAGAGCGACTGCCGTCCAGAGGGCACTCTGCATGTTATTAGAGGTCTGGCGGCAGTCGACTGCGCTCGAGCTCACTATTAGTTCTAACTTTCCATTCTGTATGTTTTAAACAGTCTTTACATATCTAAATATATCTTCAAGCGTTGTTATTCATAAAATGTTACTATTACTTATAAATAAAATAATTGTTTAAATTTGTACAATTTGCCGATAAGTCCCACGACTACGATACACTAGTTTAGTGTAGCAAAAATCACCACGTCGATCCCCAACGACACTTTTACTCGTAAGATATAAATAGAATAGATAAGTATATAGGAATCGTCATCTCATATTGTCATTTCTGTCTTGCCACATGTGTGTGCATCCTGCTGAATTACTCAGTTTTGAAAACGCATTAATAGGAGCAGCGGTTACACCGAGGCAGACTTCGGACCTTAAATTCATGATATATTTAAACATATCTGAAATACAAGACATAAGAAAGACTATCGAAGTATGATATCAAATGCATTCTTAAGTTATTCTGAATAAACGGGTTATTTAACTCAAATGTTTTAATAAATTTCTCAACGACTGTCATAGAGCTAATGAGGCAATAAGCGGGCGATGGGATTGCTGTGAGGAATTTCACACCACCGACCACGCCGCGCCACCGCCAGGATGGGGGCTATAACGCTACACCATTATTATAACGTCTTAATGATGTGTCCAATATTGACGCCTTTCCTATCAATTTGACCTGTCTTTAGAATACCAGAAAATTCATTTCATATAACTTCTTTATAAAGCAATTGTATAGCTTTAATCACATGCTTTGAGCGTGGCGACCGAACCAGAAATTCCGTAACGAAAAAACCTAACACCCCCACTCCGCGAACTATGCAGCGCGGCCGAGCGTTCGCTTACCGTGTATGTATATGGTATGACAGTACGAAGCTCGCACGGATCGAGACGAGCTGCTCGGAAATCGGATGAATATGTAAGCAGCTATTTGTGAGAAAGATCATAGTATCAAAGAAAAAAACTTCCATTAATATCAAAGAAAAAAATACTGAATAAATAAATGATTATAATTGGATAAGTTGATTAAATATGCAATGCAATAGCTTTGCCGCGCATTTTTTTAAGTAATTTCATTGTCAGGAGGTATCAATTCAATTGAATAGTACATACAAACTTAATACAATCTGTACCACAAGTGAAAAAATAAATCTATAAATTCAAGTTCGATGAGTTTGAACCCCGGACCATCTGTATGAGAGCAAGTGGGTCTTCAGATAGAATGATCATAGCAGCCAATGAATATTTGTAAACGACTCCGAATGTACCAGCTGCTACTTAGTTATGTTCAGAATTAAATTTAGTAATATTGGCTACTTATGCCTAACACCTTTGCCACTATAAACCAGAAATATGTTTATTCGTTAGAATTAGTTATCTTAATAAATTATACCTACCTGACTACAACAAGTAGCTAAAAACATATGATTTGGCTGCATTTACAGGAAATTATTAATCATGCGTTTTTGCAGCATAAAATTATGATCTAAATCGGCCACCATCCATTAAAAACTCATGAAATTCGTGTTTATATTGTAATTTTTTATTGTATTGTTAAGAGTAAAATCAAAATTACATTATTTATTTTGTGACTTTATCATAATAACAGAAATTTAGCACATAGTCCATCAAGCTACGAATGAGTGAGGATTGATGAACGAATTGATATAAGATGTACCTACTTCAATCAACTTTTTTTACTCTTCCTCACACCATGTTTTACACTGTTTTCCTTCTGAGTTTCAGGCTGGTGACTTTTGTACATTTCCACGAGACAATGATTTGGCTCATTAATTTTATATTTAATTTCAGTAATTTATGAAAGTAAGCCATTATTTTTAATTTTTAAAATTGTAGTGCTAACCGAGCATAATGTCCACCTGGCTTTAAATAGTTTCTACCACCTATGAACATCTGTAACCAACTCATTATGTTGTTACCTTATTCTTGGAAGTGCTTAATCCTAAGATGGCCTCGTGTTTAGCTCAGCGGGCATTTACACTATTACAACAAAACGCATGGACTCCCTTATGTTAGAGACAGGGGTAACAGTACGTACTACCACCTCGATCAAAGTTGTATTCGTTCTACTACATTTTTATAATCCAATAGAAACGTACTAATGTACCTTATTAAATAAAATATATTTCAAGAGACAAGGTAATTTCTAACACGCACAATATTTCGAAAAATAGATATAGATACTCAGGATTCCAATCCTAGGTTCCAAGCATTAGAAGATGAAATGCAAATAATTGGTCAAAGATTGTTCTTGTGATTTTTAGTTTAAATGTCTTAAATTCATTACACCATATTGTCTGACCCTTCGAAGGGAAAGCCCTGATATTATACATCATTAGTACGTTTCAACGAGCCTTTAATAAGCGGAGTCGTAAATTGTCCTCCACAACGAATTCCGAATTACGAGCCAGTTATAACTTTTTATATTTCACTTTCCACTTTTTACGCCGCGACCATCGTGCGGCGTAGACTTCATCATTGTATACACTGGACTCCGAAAAACTTTCAAGTTATTGTTGTTTTGAAGTGAAACTTCTTTAGGCGCATGAGGGTAAAATTTTTACAGATGAAACGTCACGCCGGTATGCAACGGAAGTGTCGGAAAAGAGAGAGAGAGTGATCGAGACCGATTGAGAGAGAGTAAGACAGGGCGAACGTAGCATGAGCAACTAGCCGTGGAGTGAGAGTAGGGAGCAAGCGAGTGAGAAAGATTGAGAGAAAAAGTGAGACAGAGCGAACGTCGTATCACGCCTTTTTCCCTTCCTCTTAATCTTGGAAATTTAAAGTTTTAGATTTGTATAAATATAAACAAGATTTATAAATTAGTTCGCCAAAGAAGTTTCACTTCTGACATGTGTACTTTGTACGCACGCATGTTTTTTTTTTATAAGACTGAAGTAGTAAGCGGTCATACAATCCACTTGAAGATAAGGGGCAACTGCTGCCCGTAGACATCTGTAAGTAACTGCATATAGACCAAAGTTTCTGTCTAAAGTACTGTGATTTACTTTTCTATTCCCGCGTTTCTATTCCCGAGAACTACAATAGTCGCCTCCTATAAAGGCAAACTGGCGACTACATCCTTCCAAGACACAAGAAGTGCTTCGAGCTAGAAATACTTGTGGCGCTGGCCCTTCCCCGGTCGAACCATACCACGATACCGGTACAACCATACCTATAATTTTTTGTTGCTTTAAAAAAATAGAACTTAACCAATGATAATAATAAAAATGTGTCCTACAATTATTATATATATAATTTGAGAAATATAGGTCAAATAACTTGTAACCTCAGATTTTTTAAGTGGATTAAAGTGTAAAATAAAATCAACAAGATAACAATGCAAAATAAAATTGCTGTGACCGCATAATATGTTTGTTTTCTTACGAGGTTATTTTAAACATCTCAACAAAAACTTAATTCTAAAAGATAAAAAATACAAGGTATAATAAAATGATCATTAATAATTACCAAACACAGCATAATAATTTAATTGTGTACGAAATTTCATAATATCGATGTAAATCCGTAATATCTCACTTTACCTGGTGTTTATTAGTTTAAGGGTCGTAAAAGTGACTTTTATGAATCTCATACGGCGGCTCGTGCTGCAATCACTGGACATCTTGTTAGTGGTAACCTCGCGATATATTTTACGTGTTATATGAAGATATAATGCTCTCAAATGAGTAGTAGAAAACTTAATGTTTTCCAAATGCTCCCAATGCATTTGGAAAACATTAAGTTTTCTTTAGCTAGAAATACCTCAGATTTCTGTCTAAGGTTTCACGCTTCGGGCTATCCGACTATCACTGTTTCTCTACATATACTATAAATCTTATTTATGTTATAAGTTTGCGATATGTATGTATGTTTGTTACTCTTCCAAGCAAAAACTACTGGTCGGATTTAGCTGAAATTTAGCACACATCTAATTTATGACCCTTTTTTCTCGAGGGGCAAACCTTCATGAGGTAATGACGCCGTAGGAGCGATGCAGGGTTATGTGAGATTTTTACTGCACTAAAACCCCGCGATGGCCGTACTCGGCGCTACAAAGAATACTCTGGGATCTCCAAAGAAACGCAACCTGAATCCTCTGAGCACGTTGCCCCATCGGGCTCCTCCCAGATGGGCGGCTTGGCCCACCGCTCCGTCTAGTCTTTACGACTGCATGCGACCACTTTCCCGGGATCGCCTGGCTGGATGAGCACCCACTTTAGCCGCCCGCCCCGAAAGCCCTTTTCAGTTGCCTCTTACGATAGACAGGGGATACCGTAGCCCTATTCTGATCCCAGAACTACAGGGACGATCTAGCCTAAATTGACACATAAGACATTCATTACCGTAGTAAACATGATCGAAGCGGGCGAAGCTGAGGAAATAGCCAGGTGTAAATATGTATCCAGCTAAAATACAATAGAGTAGTAACTTATGTGCGCGTCTAGAATTTGAACTCCTTATTTAGTATCACAGAAGCTGGAATTGATATTGTCATATAAATCACAAGGAGTGTGGCAAAAACTATGATACACCGCTGGCCGCGTGATCCGCCTATGTTTCTAATTAAGCACTAAGATAACACAATCTTAATGAATGGCGCATACTTTTTGCCAAGTTTCCTGCGCAGGTTTCGCGTGTTTCGTTGGTTTTGATGGTTATCTCATTTTAAACTTAGTACTTGACCTATGTTGTAACGTTTATGAATTGTGGGTACCGGATTACCAGCTATCAGTAAAAAGACGCGAAATAAAATAATTAAGAATTATTACTCTTGTCTTGCTTATGACGTTCGTTGAGATTCACGCACTGTGACCAAGCCGCTATACCCATATCTGATGCCATGACACCACTTTTTAAAAATATTTTTGACCGTCAAGTTTTTAATAAAAGATATAACCAACTATGAAGCTTACTTAAGTATATATCGTTTAGTTAGAAAATATATGTCGTCAAGAGCCAGTCACAGATTTTTACATTGAAGAAACCAAGTTCAGGTTCAATTCCCAGCCAGACAGGTAACTGAATGATGAGTTTAGATTCATGTTCTGGGTCTGGGTATTTGTATATTCGTCTTGTGTGTGTGTCCATGGTACCCACGACACAGGAGAAAATTCTAGTGTGGGGTTATGAGTGTAGGAAGCGTGTGAAGCGTGTAAAGTGCAGTTCACCGGATGTCAACTGGTCACTGCTGCCAATAAACATATTTAACCAACTTCATACAGATCAGAGGAACATATGAGCTAATCACAGATACGTTGCTACTCCCGGACTAAGGAGGATCTCAAATATAACTATAGATACCTAGAGCTATTTGTTAATTAACCAAATTATATTTTTTGTATAATATTATAATTTTAGTAGTATTCAAAACTAAATAGTAAATCAAAATCGAAGTAATGATCAAAATGTTGTCGTAGCATTATTTAGTATGTAACTTCTGGTCGATTCATAGCTCTGCAAACTAGACGCAAACCCTTTCGCGCGGGCCAATAATGAAATCTGGGGTGTGAAATAAAAAGAAAAAACTCTCTTAATTAAATTTTCTTTTGGGAAAATTTAATAAACGTAGGGCGAGCACATCCGCCGCTCGAAAATGCCTAATTTATTTATTAGTGCCCGCGCTTCACTCCCTACGCCTATACGATTATATTTCACACAATAATATTAACACAGCTTTATTAAGCTTTTAAATTATGCAAACATGATCATTCGATATTAAAAATACTGTTTACTGTATAGAATTTATAAAGTGGTAGAACCAGTGTAGTTCGACCGGAGAAGTACCATCGCCATACCTATTCCTAGCGTGAAGCATTTTTTGCGTTTCGATAGAGGGGTGTGGTTGCCGGCACACTTTCACATGAGGCGATGATCAATGTCCTCGGGAGTAGCAACACATCTGTGATTGACTTCAGATGGAACCCATGTTCTGTATATAGTAGATTACTGATTTCCATGGGAGGCAGTGACTACTTACCATCAGGTGGACTGCAAGCTAGTTTGTTACTTCAGACAGATAAAAAAAATATTTTACGAAAGTAGTTAATATCTACTACCCAAATCAAATTGGCCACTTGGCCCTTTGGCCTGGGAATACCATTTAACTCACAGTGGACTGCTGTTGATCCTCAAGAAATGATAGCCTAATAGTTGAAGCGAGACCATTCAGTCGAGGGTCCGAAGTTCATGTCCCGGGCATACGTCACTGATTTTCCTAAAATTATGTTTGTATTAATTATTTAATTGCTTTACAGTTAAGGTAACCACCGTTAGGGAGACACTTGAGAGTGTTTTACAAAACTGGTTAATTAAGGTGTGTGAAGTCTACCAATTGGTATTTGGCCATCGCGGTAAGGTATAGCCTGAATCTCTCTCAATCTAGAGACTAAGAGAAGACCTGCCCAACAATGGGACAAGAATGGGTAGACGATGGACAGTTCTTCGGAATATTTTTAAGTGTATATGAATCTTGTTTTACTTATTCCCACGGTGACCTTTAGTTAATGGACTACTTGTTTGTACTATACTGTATAAGATAATTCGTCTTAATGTTGTTATTAATGGAACATTAAAATTCTTCAGTTTCGTAACCAATCAGTTCCGTTATGTCAAATGTCGCCGAAAAATGTGGAAATTAAGTTTTATTTTCGTTTTAATTGGCTCGCTATATAAATCACATTAATAACGCTCCGACAGCTCGTTTATAGCAGCCTCAACCCAAATTTAATCTAATGTAACCGTGAGGAAATCAGCAAATACTCATCCACTTATTTTCAAGTGTGTCATCTAGAAGTGGTTGTCCTCTTAACTATATTTAATAGTTGCAGTTGTATCTTTTAGCACTCTACAATATTATAGTGTTTTAGCCACATTAATTTTGATAATAGAAAGATTTGCGGTCACCATACCGGCGGTCTAAGACACGGTAGGTTCTGGGTTCGATATAAGGTCAAACGTATGCTTAAATGATAAATTTATTTTCTGTTTCATTATTTGTAATGTTTTAGTATTTGTCTTTTTGTGTGTCTAAGGCATGCACAACACAAGAAGTGTCCTGAAGTGGGACAATGAGTGTAGAGAGATCAATACCATATACCGGAATTCTTAATTTTCAGACCCAAAAATATGTGATCAACTTACTAAGGTCTAGTACGATTATTACCCAGATCTTTCACGTATATTAGTTCAGAGTTTATGTTTCTGAACTTTTTGTTGCTTTCCGTGCATTTAGAAATTTATAATTTCGAACGCTAAAGCACGAGGCTTAATTTGCTACCATGTTCAAAAATACTGCCACTAATTACAGATTTTCCAACAATTTGACAATCAAAACATGCGTTTCTCCTCCAAAACTCATCCTCATTTGAACAAGAACTATCCTCAGATAAATTTAAGCGTGCGGCACAAACACGCGAATAGCAAGCGATGAGCAGATAGAGCGGTGCAGTGAGGGCAATATTTAAATAAACACTTAGCAACAATAAACGCGGTAATACCGCTCCCGCGACCGCGCCGTTCGGGACCGAGTACTGACCGCAAACAAACTACTATAAGTATTACTTAGCTTAGCGTTTTGGATTTTGGTAAAAGTATACTTGTCATATGAGGTTAAGTACCCACTTATCCCATGGACATGTGTCACAATTGAAGAAGTAATTAGAAGTCATCAGTAAGAAATTAGATTTATATATTTGCTTATTTAAAAAGAGTCAAAGATTTTCAATAATTTTAATGAATTATAGATTGCAAAAAATATAAAAGATTTAAATCAGTAAATTCATATAAATTAATGTGAAAACTTTTTGCCCATTAAGCTTGCCTTATTGAAGATCTATGACTGTTGACTGTACGTTCTCATTTCCACCATAATAATTGGACAGCGGAAAGATTTATTGTTAATATGTGTATCCCTCGAAAGCACTTAGAAACGCCGTATAATTCCGAATCAGGTATTTATGTCAGATTCTTCATCAAAATGAGGAATATACCGCAATTTGTTAGTTAACGTAATTTTTCCACAAACTTTGCTCGTAAAAATTTCTCTAATGGGCGCAAGAGCCCAGAACTATATCGTTTTTGTTTGTCTAGAAGCACCTTAATTAGACATTTAATGAAGCCGCGGTGCTCGAGGGGATACCATAGAATTTTATAATCTCTGGAAATTGTTTGTAATTTTTTTGTTAGTGGAACAAAAAGCGTCCGCTGGCCGGCAGAACCCACACGCCGCTTGTAATTGCGGATACCTATATAATTACAGAAATAACTATTATCATTTATCGTCCGTTACGCCACGCTACCGTTCCTATCCGTCGTACCTACGGAGCGCGGAATTCCGCTAAAATTCCTTTTTCTGCGCACCGTACCCGTGAACCTTACTCCACGTATCATACTCTCATGAATAATGTATCGCGCTCCAAATAATATACGATTACAACGGAGGAAAATGCACTTTCTTTGTCTTGCTATGTTTTGCCGCCCGAATTCGGGTAATGACCACCGCCTACGCACTCCGAGATCTTTATAAAACACATCAAAATTAAGCAAGTGTGACTGTTGCTTGTTCGGCGCAAGAAAGCGTCGTGGCTCAAATAAATAGAGGTGTAAATTTAATTAAGATCTTGTTGTTTAAAGAATTATTTTAAGCAAAGTGAGTGCTTTCCGCGCTCATTAACATATGAGTAACTACAACTGCATGTAGAAAAAATACTTCTAAAATAAAAATACTGTATCAGCCATATGACTTTAAAAATAGTTTTTATTATGGCTTGGAACACGTTAATTTTTTTGTTCTATTTGCAGCATATGGCAATATATTCAGCAACACTAGTTATTATCATATTTACAGATTTTTTTATAACGCTGGATTTAGCAAGCAAACAATATATATAGTCTCTAAAGATTGAACGTTATCAAACAACCTTGTATTATATAAGTAACGAATAGTCGCATTGGCATTCGCGAATACTCGCATGTTTTTAGATATTCGCAAGAATTGTGCAAATGTGTTTCGAATTACAGTACTTTGTAAAAAAGGAAGCCAAAAATTATTTCCTCTGTCACCCTACACCGAGAACTGAAAAAAACCAACATTTGAATTCGCATACGCATTGAAAGAGATTTAAGAGCTTGCGATAAAACTTAACGAGCAATAAAACTTAAATTATCATTGACAACTTTAGTGAAATTTATGTTAAAAGCACAAGTACCTACTTTAGTAAAACATAGCTATCTGATGTAAAGGGTCTTACTATGCATGTACATTGGTACTCAACTCCATTTAAAATAGATTTTACGTGACTGAAAGCCTCATACCAATATATCCAGCCTCAAGTTATCCTTTTCTTCATCTGATCGAAATAGCAAATGAGCATGCAGTCCACCTGTAAGTGGTCACTGCCGCAAATAGACATCTGTAAGCAACTTCAAATAGAACATGGATTCTGTGTGAAGTCAATCGAAGATGCGTCACATAAAGTCGCCTCATATCCTTCAACCAAAAATACAACTGGTCAATTAGTGCTGTTATCTAACATATGCAGGTATCGAAACAGTTGCAGGCGAACCATATAAATTAAACTACCTTGTAAATGATCATTGATCTGAGTGCTAGAT
Source organism: Spicauda simplicius (assembly GCA_949699795.1). Taxonomy (NCBI): domain Eukaryota; kingdom Metazoa; phylum Arthropoda; class Insecta; order Lepidoptera; family Hesperiidae; genus Spicauda; species Spicauda simplicius. The sequence goes on from OX453059.1 coordinate 23,549,519, forward strand.
ATAAAACGCATGTTTCCAACGCTTCTCAAATATAATGAGTGCATCCTGTAGCTTTGTCTAGATCTAGCGAACGAGATAAGTGGTCACGCGGTCACGTGGTCAATGATTTTAGAAATCGTCCGCACTGATGGTCGTTGCCAGTAGGTATCCGCTAATTGCGCAATTAATAGCTCGTTCATCACGCCACCACATACCACTCTAACTATATGTTGGCTTTTGCAAAAAATATACTATGTCCATGTACCCATGTAGCCGTATCCAGGGTGATTAAATAATGCTACGTACAGAAATTATAATAGGAACACGACACTTATAACACTAGTAGATGTACTAGCAGCCGATACTTATCTGAAGTGTAAGTTAGTCAGGGATAGCAGAGTGTTTTGCAGACGCAAGTAAAACTTTTATCCGATTGAAGTAGCAAGCGAACTCGTAGTCCATCTGGTGGTAGATGGTCACAGCAGCCTATGGACATCTATAAGTAACATCACATTGAACAAAGAGATCATCTGAAGTCAATCACAGATGCGTATCTACTCCAGGCCAGATTGTCGACTCGTATAAATGTGAGCATACCCAGATTTTATTTGGAACGAAGTCTGAGTAATCTTAATAGCAGAGTAAAGGTTTGATGATCTCTTCGTTCGTAAAAAATTACCAGTTAGGAGCTACAGTTGACCTATTAAAATCCAATGAAGCGTGACCGATTATCACTAATTTACTTTAGCCGGAGTTGCAGCTGGACTGCGTGTCGCCCACTTCTCGAGAAGCATAAAAAGTTGAGACGGGCTGTCACATCTCGCGTGATCGTCGCCAAGGGCGCGGTAGAGCACCGTCACGCCCAGCGTTTCCCATCATTACCGCCATTTCGTGTCCCATTACACTAATAACGATCGAGAACAATGGGATAAGTGATTGCAATTTTTTGTTTTTGTTTCAGTCGGTTGCGCGGTTTTTTCGTTGGTTCGTTTTTAGAAGCCATTATGCGGTAACATCAATGGTCAGGTTCTAAATTAAAGGAATATTTTTACGTTACATAATTGATTGAAGCTATTACTTCATCTTCATCTTCTTCATCTTCTTCATAAGAGCAGTGATAGCCTAATGGTTGAAACTTGCCCTCTCGATCGGGAGGTCCGAGGTTCAAACCCAGGCACGCACCAATGATTTATGTGCGTATTAGAAATTAATTATCACTGCTTTTCGGTGAAGGAAAACATCGTGAGGAAACCTACACACCCGAGAGTTCTTAAAAAAAAAAAAAAAAAAGTTCTCGGAGGTGTGTGAAGTCCACCAATTCGCACTTGGCCAGCGCGGTGGACTATGGCCTAAACTCTCTCATTCTGGGAGAAGACCCGTGCCCAGCAGTGGGCCAATAATGGGTTGATGCACATTACTTCATCTAAAGATACCTCGCACTATGTATAGAAACAGTAAGTTCTACGTTCCAATCTAATTTAATTCATTGTTCCAGTATATTTCAGTGACATTCAGTTAACACGGGATATTTTTTTGCTATAGATGGGTTCTCGTCTACCCATTATTGTCCCACTACTGGGCACGGGTCTTCTCTTAGAATGAGAGCATTTGGACCATAGTCCACCGCGCTGGCCAAGTGCGAATGGGTTACATGTAAGGAATCACTGCCACTCATGGCAATTTTATAAAATCAAAAATGCGTAACGGCTCCTGAGAACTCTTAGTTGTAATTTCTCTTACTTAGATGTCTGACGGTAATTTACGACGTAAGTCAAAAAATTAAAATGGTAGCTTCGAAAATCACATGAAATTTCACCATCTTCATTCATTAATCTCTCAAAAATTTGCTCGTAGCACGTGCCTCTTGAGTTGTGCCAACTTAGTGTAAATCACATAATTACAGTCCTCATTTACAGAACATTACTCATTTCTAAATAAGAGCGTAAGAAAACCGTATTTCTAAACTAACGCTAACGTTACGGTTACGTTACAGAAATATTTACTATTAGATTACATACATATGGTTGATCGCTCACGTTACTTGAAGGATGTTTGAAGGGTCATTGTCTCCGTTTGGTGGACAGGCGGACGTCTGAGCATCCCTAACAATAAACAAACAGTCGCTAGTCTGCATGCGGAGCACGCACGGCCGCCCGCCGCCCGCCGCACTGCCGCCGCGCCGTCGCCGGGTAGCGCGTGTGCGGGGGGCCTAACACCAGCCTTTGTCGCCATGACAAAAGATGGTGAGGTATGAGGCTTTCGGTGGTAACAGTGTCGAACGTATTGAATGTGCTACATTAGCGCAGGATGGGTCTACATGGATCCAAAGATTTCAACAAAAAAATATGTGACGATTTTTGAATTACGATTTATTCAAGTTATCTAATCAAAAAAAAACCTAATTAACTACAACCGACATGAATCTCGTCAACTCATTATTGTGCCACTGCTGGGCACGGGTCTTCTCTCAGAATGAGAGAGTTTAGGCCATAGTCCACCCCGCTGGCCAAGTGTGAATTGTTGGACTTCACACACCTCCGAGAACTTTTTTTTTAAGCACTCTCGGGTGTGTAGGTTTCCTCACGATGTTTTCCTTCACCGAAAAGCAGTGATAATTAATTTCTAATACGCACATGAATCAGTGGTGCGTGCCTGGATTTGAACCTCGGACCTCCCGATCGAGAGGGCAAGTTTCAACCATTAGGCTATCACTGCTCTATTAGGCTATCACTGCTCTTAACCGAACATGAATAAACCTTCTGAATCATCAAACAGTGTTGAATCATAAGTCACATCGATATATTATCCCATTCATAATATCTCATCCATATATCAGCCTTTCAAAGTCCTCTGCTTTTTTTATCTGTCTAAAATAGCAAACGAGCATGCAGTCCACCTGATGCTAATTGGTCACTGCCGCTCATACAGAGCATGGGTTCCATCTGAAGTCAATCACAGATGCGTTGCTACTTCCGAGGACTATGGTCGCCTCATGTGAAAGTGTACCGGCAACAACACCCTTCCATCGAAACGCAAGACATGCTTAATGCTAGAAATAAGTGTGGCGTTGGTACTTCCCTGGTCAAACTACACTGGTTCTACCATCTTCAATTATCGACTGAAACTGAACACTGAAACGGAAGAACTGGATAACATTCAAGACCGACACCAAACAACTTATCACTACGTAACAAAGTGCTAAGAAAAAATAGTTTTCAATCGATAGCTTCGTAAAGGTTCATTATATTTTCGTTTACCTACACATAAAGTTTTATAATTATCACTTCACACTTTCTCTCCAATAAGATAATTTAACAGATATAATAAAATAATTAGCATAGTACATTAAATCTGACTTAATCGTGAGTGGTACGTACCGACAAGGCTAAAGTGTCACAGTATCTTGTATTTGCATGAAACTAAGTTGCATGCTTGACGAGCGGTCAGCCTTACGCGGAGATTGTGTAATAATGGTGTTATTTACCTATCACTTCCGTCTTTGTAGGACTACTTTTATTAGTGGTAATAACGCGTAAAAGCGCAAACGTACTTAGAGTCATACTTAAAACAAGTTTTGTCACCTGTTCCACCTTGATAGAGTAGTATTGTACGTGTTGGAACGACACAGACTTGATTGAAAATTTTAAATATTTTATACTTTTACTGCTTTGTACAAAACATGAACTTAAAGTCTAATGATGACCGACAAACAAGACAGCATATAAAACTGTAAGACCTCTGGTCGTAGAGGCATGGATTTTTTACAGGAGTTTTCTATGCAACATACATTTATGTTTTGGTACACTAAAAAAAGTTTTGATCAATAGGAATCATAAAGGTGTTAATGTTAATATATTTTCATCATTTATTTCATCTTGTGGTTGTCTAAAATCTTTGGGTTGACAAAATTCGGGAATATTTCAAATAGCTTCTTATCGAATACACTTTGAAATTAAAATTTTAAGCAAGACCTAACAATTATTATGATAATGATACCTGTTATTTATATATTTGCTTCAATAACTTTATATTCTATCCGCAAAAATTGCATATAGTCAGATTCTTCTTCCAAAGCGTTCAATAGTACCAGCGGCATGTAAACCACTTTCCCAGCTCGGAACCTTAAAATAAAGATCCGAAGCGAAAAGTTTATTAATATTCACTTCATCTTGCGGCAAGTTAAATAGCCGTGTATTTGTATTCATTATCCTCGGCCGCTCCGGCAGCTTACGTGTGAGCTGACGCGGTGTGGGGAATTGTTCCCATGGTTGTGGTACATACGTCATCTAACCAGCTCCATACATCGAAGACTTTTGTACTATACCGTACGACATAGTGTTTAAAAAATATACATGGACTATATGTAAATGTTGCAATCGTATCCAATTTCTAATTTGCATATCTTTACAGAAATATGTTTTTTTTTCAGATAAGAGTTACGAGTAACTGATTACATAGCTAATTTTTAATGTCAGTTTATTGAAATCATAATGTCAATCTAACATTACATTAGAAATGATTTTAGAAATTAATCAATGTACAAAGATAAATTATGTATACTTTCATATTATTGCTATTACTATTAAAACGCCTATCTACAAATTACACAATACACATATTTAAAGTGATACGAATATTGGCATCAGTCAACGGAGTGACAACATAACAAAATACAATTATTATTGTACGAACTCCAGTAGTTCTCATAATTGTTACTAATTACTTGTCTATGAGATTCGTATCAAGGAAACCTTTATGTCGATCTGAGCACATTCTTAGTGACAAATACTATTCGTGCAATGGAAGCACGCCACACGCAGTACATTCGCCACGGCGCGGCGGGCCATTGTGCCTCCATTGAGCCACTGCTGACTGAGTGTGGGATATGGTACCCAATGTAGTGCTTTATGTAATGGTGCACGTCGCTGCTATGTGGTCACTATCGCCTGGTGGCAGCCAACTGTGAACAGATATGAATGGATCCTGATTAATCACAGAAGTGTTACCTGTCGTACCGTATTTAGCCACCTTTTTTCCTTTAATATAAAACATACCCAATCAAAATTTACAAAAAAAATGATAATATATCATGTGGCAAAGGTAACCTAAAGGTTGTAAAGGTCTGGTAAAAGGAGTAGCAAGGCATCTGTGATTTACTTCAGATAGAACCCATGTGTCGATTACAGATGTCCATGGGCAGCAGTGGTCACTAACCATCAGGTGGACTGCATGTTCGTTTGGTACTTCAGTCGGATAAAAAAATGAAGAATATAAAATGGTGCTTTGTAAGAAACACAATTAAATATGAATTTAATATTTTGAAATCAAATTTTAATGATTTGTATGGTATTTATTTTACACAGGTAACAAAAATTTTAGAGGCACGACAGAGCGACAGAAAATTAGATTTTATTTAACCTACAACTTATCTTGTAATATTCTTAAGTAAAGGTCCCCATCGGTGACCCAACCTCGAGACCTTCGGACTTCCTTATCAATGCTGCGTAAGTAGACTGCATCCATTATATTACCTAATACAAAAATACTTAATCCCAACGAGCTAAATAGCTGTACTTAATCAATGGTGAATCTGAGCATTAAGTCCCCCACGCGGCCGATACGTATCGAATCAGAATGACATCTCATTCGTCCGATTTATTACACTTGTACATTATAACCGATTCGAATACTCTATCGATCATAGCTCACAAAAACTCACACAAATATTTTCCCGAACTCTTAGTACGTCAAAATCGTGGATAGTATTTAGTTAGACTGTGGCTCTTCGTAGTACAGGAGGAAGCGTAGCGTCTACAGGGCGGTGACGCAACATTTTGCATGGCGTTCGATTCCCGCGGCGACGATAAATCACGCGGCCCGACAAGCGAACAAAGCCGCGTAACGCGCCGTGTCTTCGTGGATTTTGAGCGATTTCGGTTTATAATCATTTTTCATCCGCTGCCGCCATGAGCCGGAATTTTACGCTGATCAAGAGCACTTTGTCCGGATTCGAATCGACGTACTATTCATCATGTTTAAGTCTTAATCGCTTGCGTTGCGATGACGTCACGGCTACTGTTTGTTTAGGATGCAAACAAAATTGTTTTAGCCGTATTAAGTTTAAATATCATTGATAAATTTCGGCTAAGTGCCGCAATAAGCTCACCTTAAATATTTTTCCTTCTCGAATGTGAAAATTGGTCAACTTGATGAATTAAATGGATATTGCATGATAGCCACATAGCAAGGTTCAAACATCACAAGGTCATACACAGTATCCTAATTCTTTTAGAAAATATGGCTTCAAACCGTAAATTGTAGGGAAAGGCAGCATACTTAACTTATATATAAGTTGAACCTCTAAATTAAGATAAATTGCCATTGATGTTATGTAGATTGATTTTTGGCGATGTCTCCTAAAGTGGACACTTAAAGTGAATTAAAATAAATTAACATATAGATCCGTCGTCCTAAATTGTACAAATTTCTCTCCATTAACTTAGGTAACAGTTCCTATTCCTTTTAGTCGGTAAATACACACAGTCGGCCGGCACACTGTTAATGACGCGACCATCATAGTCCTCGGGAGTAGCAACGCATCTGTGTTTGACTTCAGATAGAGCCAAGTTCTCTATGAAGTTGATTAAAGATGTCCATGGGCGGCAGTGACCACTTACTATCAGGTGGACTGCATGCTCGTTTGCTACTTCGGACAAATAAAAAAATAAAAAATAAATACTTGGTACTGAGGATACTAGTATTACAATGGTACGTGTCATTGCGTGACGGGGGTACCTCCGCCACGAGCCTTGACCGGCGGTAATTGGCGATCCTGCGTGATCGACCCGCAACGCTCAAGGCTCCTACGAGAGAGCTGGCTGGTACCTAAGATGTACTAGCCTGAATGACCAGTGGAATAAATGAAAGATCAATAGGATAAGTTATCACCTTTATCTGCGTGTTGTCTAATTATTGTAAAGTTTAGAGCAACAATTCTTAGTTAAGAGCGGTAAGTGACTGCAGCTGACAAAATTTCATGCACTTTTCCGAACACTTTTAAAGGTGGAAATCTTTGTGGTATATTCCAACACTAACCGTTAAATATATTTGTACCAAATAAGAGCAGTGCTTTAATCTAGTTTGAAGTTTGTGATAAGGGGGACATAAGTATATCCCCCTTACCACACACTTCAATGTATGTCGGATAAGTATCCGGAACGACCACACTAACAGACTAGGCCAAATTCAGGAAAAACTATTCTTACTTTAATTTGATTTCAGATGTCAATACCGCAATGGCCATCTGCCGTCGGGTGAACTGCATGCGGTTTCTTTAAATTTTTTTCTTCCTCTACCAGTTCGTAATGGAGCAGCGGGTTGGTAGTATGTATGCTCCAGGTTTGCAAAAATATACGCATTAAAATACCAAATTATAAAACTATATAATTTTATACCATCTCTTACATAGAATATATAGAAATAATAAACATAACATTTATATTAATTAAGTTGTTTATTGTAGATCATATCTATAATGATAATGAATAATTCAATATTCGTAACTGTAATTTATAAATTAGCAACTAATAACTAATAAATTTACATCAATTACTTATGTAATTGAGACCATAATCTATGTAGGAGCTGAAGAGAAAATAATTCACGAGAAATGAATGTAATCCCCACAATAAGTATGTCTTATTAAATACAAAAAGTTTGCATAAAAAAATCTAATTAGTGCCTACTGAATTTCTAACAATTTCAATTAAGCTAATGGGCCTAGAAATCGAACTACTTTCTACGGCTCGTGTTGTGCAACTTATCCGTGTTTTACATAAACTCCGGAGTTTACGATGTGGGCAGATTTTACCACTCGCCAGATATACTAGTGATTAGTTATTTTTTTAAGAAAAACTCATAGGGAACATAAAATAGGCACAAATCCTCTGTAACTTTGTCTTAAAACAACGTGCATTATAGTAAACTGAATGTCGTTTTAGAGCAGTGATAGCCTATGGTTGAAAATTGCCCACTCAATCGGGAGGTCCGAGGTTCAAACCCAGGCACGCACTGATTTATGTACGTATTAGAAATTAATTATCACTGGTTTTGGGCGAAGGAAAACATCGTGAGAAAACCTACACACCCGAGAGTTCTTAAAAAAAAAGTTCTCGGAGGTGTGTAAAGTTCACCAATTTGCATTTGGCTAGCGTGGTGGATTATAGCCTAACAATTCTCTCATTATGAGAGGAGACCCGTGCCCAGCAGTGGGACAATAATAATATATAATGGGTTTACGACGAATGTCATGTTCAATTTTTAGTTGTTGTTAAAGATCTCTTCATGTGACGCAAACGTGAAATTTAATTGGTTACTAGCCGATTCACGATAGCTTTAATTTTTAAAGGGCTTTAATATTTTCATTAAGTCCAATGTACAATGGATGCGCGAAACTTTGTACTAAGGGCACTGCTCTTGGAAAAATCTTATGGTACAGTCAGCGTCAAATAGTTAGGGACACTCAGGGTATTCAATTAATAGACGCAACCAAGAAGTCAATAATATCGGTACAAACAAAGTTTCTATATTTATGGCATTTGACTGAACCGAAGTATATGACATTTTAAACGTCTTCGCTTTTTGAGGAACCATATTGACAACAATAAGGAAACTTTGTTTGTACCTATATTATTGACTTTTTGGTTGCGTCTATTTATTTGAATACTCTGAGTGTCCCTTACTATCGACGCTGACTGTACAACGTAGCGTTGTATGCAAAGTTTTACTAGTAACAGGTTGAGCTTCATCATCGTCTGGGCAGTCATTTAAACTACGATTTTTCATTTCTGACCCACGTGGTGGAGCGGTTACCATACCGGTCAGTGTTTGTTTATTATTGTTGACTATCTTATTATCTTATTTCATACTTAGTTTTGATATAACGCGTAATGTTAAAAAAGCAATGCGCTTTTTTGTGTTAAAAATGGCTAAAGGTACTACTAAATAGTAGCGGAACAATGACGCATTATTTTATAGGTATATATTCTTAGTGAAGCCGTATGGGAGGTTCACAATCTACACCATATATAAACTTCAGGAAAATATGTAATGCTACATGTAACATTTTCAAACTGAAGGGCAAAGACCCTTAGCTACGATGTGACCCTATTAAAGTTCACTTTGCAAAGGGACCGAAGTTTCCGTAAGCGGCCACGGACATTTTAATGCAAAAAATAATGTATACATATGTTCAACGTCCAACAATTGATTATTTTCACCTAAAAATACTCAATGATATACCCTAAGTAACCTAAATCTAATAAATGATGTAGAACAATAGCTATAATAATTATAAGCTGGGACACGCCGCTAACACACTTTCACATGAGGCGACCATCATAGTCCTCGGGAGTAGAAACGTGTGTGATTGACTACAGATGAAACCCATGTTCGGAACGTAGTTGATTACAGATGTCCATGGGCGGCAGTGACCACTTACTATCAGGTGGATTGTATGCTCGTATGCTACTTCAGTCAGACAAAGAAAAAACTTTATGAGGCGTTTTTTTATTTAACCTTTTACTACTGGAAGTATGGAAACTTATTTTTAAGGGTTTATTGTAAATCAAGAGCAAAAGTCACATATTTTGATTCTATTCTTACATTTAAAGACAAAATAAAAGCCGACAAAGTCGCGCAAAAGCTAGTTTACCACAAGAATACAAAAACACGAGTAGAAGATTTTCTCAAGAGTGTATCTGAAACAAATTAGTTAATATTACGAGGGCGTGCATCGCCTCGCGTATCATTAATCAGGAGCCGCGGAGGAGCGCTCGTCGCCTTTGTTTTACATAAACTGTGCGCCCGAATGAGATGTCTTGCCGATTACTAATCATTCTAAATATCTGATGTACAAATAATGTTGTATTTTTATGATTTGAATAAATAATAGATTTGTGCATCTCAAGTAATGTAATTGTGTTCCAGGGACATTTTCGTTTGCAACGGAAATGAGTAATATTTTACTTGATTCCATTCGTTACTACCTAAATACTAAACTGACTACATGACGCTTCATGTAAGTTAAATCGGCGCAGTAGGGCTACACTGTTTTTATTTTATCAAACACTAATTGACCCAGCAAACTTCGTTCCGCCTAAATGAAAAAGAACTAAAATTATCAGTGTTTCTCCAGTATATTTTGCATGTATTTATATATAAAAACCTTCCTTTTGAATCGCTATATCTATTAAAAATAACTGCAATATAATCCATAACGTAGTTTTAAAGATCTAAGCATACATAGGGACAGCTGGCGGAAAGCGACTTTGTTTTTTACTATGTAGTGATGATAAGTATCAAATGGCATGCATTCGCAAGATGGTATAGCAATGGTTTGACCGAAGAGGAACCACCGCCACAACTATTTCAAACGTGAAGAACTTCTTGCGTTTCGATGAAGGGATGTCGTTGCCGGCACCCTTTTATATGAGGCGACCATCTAAGACCTCGGGAGTTGCAACGCATCTGTGATTAACTTCACATTGAAGCCTTGCTCTATATGAAGTTGCTTACAGATGTCCAGATGTACACAGACTTACCATCAGGTGGACTGTATGCTCTTTTGCTACTTTTTTGTTATAAAAAATTCAGTCTTTTTACTAAAGGGTCGTTTTTGCTCATAGAATAAGGACTATACAGGACCGCCAGGTGGTAGGTCCAGTGGAGTTCAACCGGCTAGGTACCAGAGCCACACTTGTGCGTAGCGTGAAGCAGTTGCTGAGTTATTTCTTTTTTTTTATCTGACTGAAGTAGCAAACGAGCATGCAGTCCACTGACTACTGCCATTGCCTCCCATGGACAACTGTAACTATTTCAAACGGAGGATGAGTTCTAACTGAAACCAATCACAGATGCGTTGCTACTCTCGAGGACTAAGATAGCCGCTTCATATAAAAGTGAGCTGGCAACCACACTTCCATCGAAACTCAAAAATGCTTAACGCTAGAAATAGGTGTGGCGGTGCTACCTCCCCAGTCTACTACACTGGTTCTACCACCTGGCAAAAGTACCACCTGACACTTTTCGGTGGAAGGCCGTAATTTCCTGCACACTTTTATATGAAGCGACCATCTCAGTCCTCGGGAACAGTAACGCCGATGTGCATGGGTAGCTTTGACCGCTCACCATCAAATAGACTGCATGCTCTTTTGCTACTTCAATCATACAAAGTGTGTCACGAAATACATCCGTGAATATTATAAGCTAGAGCATATTTTAGTGTTCATTAGCTTAAATGTTTGTGAACTACGTGCCGGGTGAAATTATAGTAGCTGTATAACCTACCTACGTTGCAATATTTCACCCCTTCCACTACCATCTTTGTGATGTAATATTTTACGGAATTTCCAATTGATTTTAAATTCTTGCTCTCCTGTAGTTTGAATATTGCGTATAACCGACCTAAAAATAGAAACTCATTTTGAGCAGACACCTCTAACTAAACATTAGAAATAAAGAAATCAGTTGTATTTTTTGTTAAGCAACCTTTTACTTGTTTGCATGCAGTCCATGTGATGGTAAGTGGTCACTGCCGCCCCCGACATCTGTAAGCAACGTATATTGAGCATGGTTTTTAAATTGAGCTATAACTTTTTGAAGTCTTACCAATTATATCATTAATACCCAGTTTAGGCCTTCAATTTAGTTTATTATTGAACTACTATTACATTATAGTACAGTGAGCCCTTCAATTAACGAACGCAGGCCGGTACAGTCGGCGTCGTAAACTTGTTGCGTCCCTTTAATTGGGACTTTAACCTCACTACATTTTATAGCTATTTTATAGTTCCTTTGTTACTTAGGTTTTTTCTTGAATTGACATAGGATATTTTCGTTCACAGACATAAAAAGGTGATCAATATAAACAGGTCAACAAACTTATAAAATACCTAGAGAAAAAAACAATGGAAATAATAAAAATATTTCAAATTAAATATACTATTTCATTATACTACCTACTATTTTTCATTTATTCAAATAAGTTTAAGGCAATGCTATTGCTGTAAACACTTCTGAATATTAAATAGTGTCAGTATTAAATAGTTTATTAAAATTAATCCTCATTACATATATTTTTAATGTTTTAAAGCAACTATTTAATATGTAAAATTGATATTTAAATACGCTTGTGTAAATCTAGAAAAACGCTCAATAAAACAATGGTTTTTGTATAAAAAACCACAAGTGGTGTGCCTGACAGCTTTGACGCTTCTCCGTGGTTAGAAAAAACATTTCGCAAGCGAAGCAAGCGAACAACATCTCCATATTGGAAAACCAACCAACCTCTTCCGACAAAAAGTGTACCGCTCCGATATCTATATCCGTACATAATAATAGCGAAATGGTAATCAAGTGATTTCTATGCATTTTTTCTAATACTTGCTTCAACGTTACTTTTTGCAAGTAGATATTTAGACACCATGCAAAATAATATTCTTATTATCATATGGAGAAGGTTTAGTGAGTTTTCTGCTTTGAGATCGTCGTCAACGCGTTTGCACGAGTCTTCTCTCGGAATGACAGAGTGATAGAGTGATAGTGATATCCACCGCGCTAGCCAAGTGCGAATTGGTGGACTTCACACACCTCCGTGATCTTTTTTTTTTTAAGAACTCTCAGATGTGTAGGTTTTCTCACAACGTTTTCCTTCACCGAACAGTGATAATTAATTTCTAATTTCACATAATTTTAGAAAAATCAGTGGCACGTGCCTGGATTTGAACGTCGGACCTCCCGATTGAAGGTAAGTTTTAACCATTAGACTATCACTGCTCAACACTTTCAGATACTGTTATGGTAATAAGTTAGCATACAGGGCTACTACCTTAAAGCTGCAGTCCTTTGAAAATCGTCCGCTAACCAAAATATAGTTCTGTCTAGGATGTTCATCCTGCACATTTTGTGTACTAAATTGTCTTACCCCCTACCGTTTATCTACTGACACACTCTGATCCATACATTCTTCAGACCAAAACATAACATCTTATGTATAACGGAAGAATTCCTACGTATGAATCAATGTCAATTCATACGTAGGTACGTACTTCGTTTGTCAATAAGACTGACAAACGAAGAGGAAATCAAGTTAAAGTGGGCAGATATTTACTATAGTCTCTTCCCATATATACGTATGGGAAGAGTATTTAAAGCATACACTTTAAAGTTATTTTTCAGTCGAATAGGTCTTATGTAAGGACGTAGCCACGAATATGCCACGAGTGTGCCAATAATCGTCGAGACAGACCCAATCAGCACGCAACTTTTCCTTACATATACTAAATCTAAGTCACAGATTTACTACGAAATAAATAATATATATAACCATTACTCTTCTAGGATGTTTTTATTATCTAACGTCTATAAATTATTAAATTAATAAAAGTGCATAATACGCTTTTCAAATACCATCTGCGTGTTCGCTTACCGTTTTATAAAACAATAAAAAGTGGAAGCTCCGTAAATAAATTTGTTTGTTTAATATCGTGATATGTTAAACAGCTTATCAGTGAACGGAAATGCAAACACAACCGCGGCCAAAGCTTAGTGCGGAGTAAAAAAGCTAATTACAATTGTCAGACAGAATAAATACCCGCTTTGCGTTATCTTGATACAATGTTGCAAGCGGTTTTTGCATAGTAACGTATAGGCACGTAAAGTTACATATCACAGGAGTTAGCCGTTTCTTGACGATTCCACGTTTATTGCAAAATTTTGTTAAAAGAAAGTGAAAATATTTCCCATCCATTTACGTACATAATCAAAAATGTAAGTACAATAAAGTTATTTTATTAAATTGTACAAATTTATAGACCTTATGGTGATATAAGGATTTATATGATGCAATCACCACCATACCGATCTGCCACAAACAGATCTCTGGGTTCACGCCCTGTTCACACCTTTGTAAAACAACGTCGGACATGATTACTGTCCTATTTGAAGTTAGCTACAAATTTGCATGTATATCTTTTAAAGCATAAAAAAAAATCAAAATATTCAAAATAAATAGCAAGTGTCACGTGTTCTGGAATTTATGTTAATAAGTGTACTTGCAGTTAAGCTCAAAACCTGTTTTGCAATCAAGGGTGGCTGCAACCCCTGCCACCGGTCATCCATCCGCACCCAGCTTCACCAACAATACAATCATTTGTGCATTGTAAAAAAGGTAACGTTATTATTTTTTATTTTCACATTTTCGCTAAACTTTACATTTTTGGTGTAAAGCTATCGGTAGTTTGTAAAAACACATCAATTAAATTTTCGATTATCTACTCATCATTGTGTAGACACTATTGTACATTTATCACTTCAGTTTTTTTTTTATTTGACTGAAGTAACAAACGAGCATGCAGTCCACCTGATGGTAAATGGTCACTGCCGCCCATGGACATCTGTAATCAACTTCATACATAACATGGGTTCCATCTGAAGTCAATCACAGATGCGTTGCTACTCCCGAGGACTATGATGGTCGCCTCATGTGAAAGTGTGCCGGCAACCACACCCTTCTATCGAAACGCAAGAAATGCTTCACGCTAGAAATAGGTGTGCCGGTGGTACTTCCCCGGTCGAACTACACTGATTCTACCACCCTCAAAACAGTAACTTTATTTATCAGTAAAAGTATGCACTATTCTCACTTAGCCAATGTCAGCCATTTTCTTAATTAAAATTATTTTTATCACGTCCTTATGCACTTTTAGGGTAATATGAGCTCACGTATATCACGGGGTACACTTTTTCATACCAAATATTTTTATTACATATATTTTTTAACAAAAACTTTATGACTGGATTTTTAACTAAATTTGTAAGTAAACGTCACATTTTAGACATATTTCTTCCTTAAGTATCTGCTATAAAATAAATGACTTTAAAATAAGGATTTTAAACAATATTAATTTAATTCTCTTTATGCCCAAGAATTTATGTAAATGATTGTACTTGCTGCAACTTGGCAAACCAGTTCCATAGATAGGGATAGCAGGGTGACTGCAACCCTAAGTGCAGCGGTCAGCATCCGCTACGGATTTACACCCGGCGTTGTAACAATACAATGTTTTAATAATAATAGTCTTATATCACGAAACAATCGAAACGATCCTCCCAAATGATCGATATGGGTTCATGTGTTAAGTTAAAGTTAACGTTGCGACTTTATTACTTTAAACAATGACGATGTGGTAACTAACTTATATGAGACGGTCATTTTTGTCCCCTGGGTAGCAACGAATCTTTGAGTAGATTAGACTTAGGAAATTCCGTGTGGATGTTTATGATAAGTATTGAAAGATTACCATGAGATGGACTCATGCTTCTTTCATGTACTACGTTTGATGCAACGACCACTACACTGGTCTTGTAGGCTAAGAGTTCTAGATTCTAACTCTGTGTTCAGTTTCTGCTTTGTTTTGTTTACGTATCCGTTTTTATATGAGCGCAAAAGATCAATTATACAAAAATTCAGAGGACAGCATTATAAGTGATATAGTTTTTTTAATTACTTCATTTTGTTAGATTTTGCTGGATTTTTGGTCAAAAATCCTCAAAGAAAATTGTTTGTTATTTAACAATTTCGTCGTGTTTATTTAAAGTGGACCCATACATTTTCTATAAAAAATCAACTTCACAATTTAGCGACTCTCACGTGGAAAAGCGGAAGGAACGTACGTTACAACTGAATGTGCCTCAATTTCTAAATTTTGATCCTATTTATTTATTTATAAGTTTTTGTACACAATGACATTGACTACCAATTCGCAGTTGGCCAGCGTGGACTATGGCCTATATCTCTCTCATTCTGAGAGAAGTCCCGTGCCCAGCAGTGGGGCAATATTTGGTTGACGACACACACATACAGTAACATTACAGAAATCATTATTATTTTTATATTTACCCTTAAACAACCTTAATAATAAGTAATTCCGTTGATTTTATATATACCTAATATAATACTACAATAATAAATTTCGCGTAATTCCTTGTATATATTGACAAATAAATGTTACGATCCATTTCAATTACCCTGACAATTTGAGATATGAATAAGTAATGGATAAAGATAATTGCAACTATTAAGACGTAGTCACTGTGACGCATCACTCTGCTACGAATGATGCGTCAGTTTCCGAGTGCCATTATATGCGGTTCTTGAAAGCAAGTGAACAGTCAAGGATAACTCAGATATGACTCGGTAGACACAAACTACTTTTGTAATAAGAACTATTTTTTCAAGGTAGAACCAGTGTAGTTCGACCGGGGAAGTACCACCGCCACACCTATTTCTATCGTGAAGCATTTCTTGCGTTTCGATAAGAGGGTATGGTTGCCGGCACACTTTCACATTAGGCGACCATCATAGTCCTCGGGAGTAGCAACGCACCTGTGATTACCTTCAGATGGAAATGTTCTGTATGAAGTTGATTACAGGTGTCCTTGAGCGACAGTGACCACTTACCGTGTGTACTGCATGCTCGTTGGCTACTTCATTAAGAAAAAAAAGAAGTTCTTCTAAATTTCGTAACAAATCGTATTAAGTAAATGAATTAAAATAACTATTTAAACGCTATTATGAATTAAAATAACTATTTTAACACTTCTTTTTATTTTATTTAATAAAGTCAATTTATAAATTAGACCACATTATTAATCAGGGGGTAGAACCAGTGTAGTTCGAAGAGAGTTGTATCACAGCCTTAGTTATTTCTAGCGTAAAGCAGTTCTTGCATTTCGAGGGAAGGGTGTAGTGGCCAGCTTATTTTCATATGAGATGACGATCTTATCAGTGACAATCTTATCTCGGGAGTAGAAACAAATCTGTTATTGATGTTTGATTGAACCCCTGCTCTATATAAAGTCGCTTACAGATGTCCATTGACGGCAGTGACCACTTACCATCAGGTGGACTCATATAGAAATGTCGATTTATGCTAATATTTTTTTAAATTTTTTATTAACTTTTACTATCGACATAATTTGGTTGGCAACAACTTTCTTCTTTCTTTAGAACACGAGAAGAAAATATATATTTCTATATTATCCATAGAGAAAATACAGCTGACTGTTTCAGCGTTTATTATATGCAAACAGTATCCGCGAAATGCGAAATTAATTCTCCGACCACATAATATTTACACGGAGCCGATACATTCACGGCTATATTCGGCTACTATTGTTCTCGGAGAAATCCACCAAACCCATTGTCATTGCTACCAAAACTGGCACAATACCACCACGCCACCAGCGCCATATGTTATATGTACATATAGGTAAAGGCTTGGCGACCGTTTCCCGACATTCCGCTCTACCGATGGATAAGGTTATAAGAAATGAGTTCACTTAAATCCATACTTATAGTAAAATGCTCCGCGTGTCCGTATGTGTTTGCAAAAAACAGGACCTAATAATAAGTATTAATAGACAGTTCAGTGTTTTTAAGGGGTTCCGTAAACAAAAGGTGAAAATGGAACCCTATTTATAAGACTTCGCCTTCCGTTTATCTGTCTGTTTATTAATATAGGTGTTGCAAGTGTCAATAATGCCAATTTTGTAGTCTAACACCTATAGGAATTATTCGCCTGTAGTACCAAAACAACCGGTCCTCACAAAGATGTTCACGTAAGATGTCTCTTTTTGAACCTATGTGCCTGTACTTATGTTAATGTCTGGCCTTTTAACCCAAACATAGGTTTTCGTCAATCCATTATTGTTCCACTAATGGGCAAGGGTCCCTCCTTAGTTTGGTAGGGTATTAGGCCATAGTCCACAACAAGTGCCAATTGGTGATCTTCTCACAACTTTGATATTTTAACAAAAGTGTCAACACAGGTCAAAGTTATAGTGAAAACTATAAGTATGTGCAAATATCTATTATTTGTTAATTAACCATCATCAATGGTTGAATGTGCAATTTAAAAACTACAATAGTTCAAGACATCTGATCTAAATATACACATAAGCTGCCGGGTGATTATGTTCTAGTAGATAGATTTATATCTATAAAGATCTGTATCTGATTTACAATGTAGCTACATTTGTTACGGCGCTCTCCACCTGGCGTACAGCTCAGCCAGCTTGGAATAATACATTGCTTTACATTTCAAACTTGAAACAGGCGCTAGTATTGTATCTAGGAAAAAACCTTTACATTTGAAGTATATATCTATAGCTCAAATTATGTACATTTGTTTATGTCAAATGTATATGTTCCGTAGAAAATTACTTATATCAGAAATACCAGGATACAGCGTTAAAACCGAGTTGAATGTATCTACCACGTCAATATTATTGTTAAACACGACTGCGTGGAAAGTTCGCATCACGGTCAGTAATTAATTGCTTCCAATCAATCGTTGACATCTTTAAATATCTGACCAAACAAAAAGCTAGATAAGATCAACTGAGTGGTCATAAGTTATTCCGTAACGATACGCATGCAAAATTCGTCCTTGCGTCGAGCGCCATATTAGCGCGCACTAATTATTCAAATATATTCGCGACGGGTTCACAAAACCGAAGTGACTATTCAAATTATTTTTTTCAAAAGCAATCGAGCGGAAATGAAACTCAGTGCAAAAGGAGTAAGACGTGGCTCCGAAGCAGGTGCGTGCTGTCATACGCAGGACTTGCTTAAACGTGGCTAATTGGTACGATTAAATATACGTAATAATTGGTAAAATTATTTTTTTCATAGCTAATATTTTGAAAGTAGTCGTGGTTTTTTGAAAATGCTTCGTGATTGCAGTGAGTGGAGGCGAGATGCATTTATAGTGAGAGTTAGTTTGTCAAACCTGAAAATGAGTAGTAAGTTAAGTACGGAAATTATATGATGTATCTAAAAATCAGTATTATCTACTCACCGTTGAGGAGTCTGCCTCGCCCTATATGCTCAGGGTGTTCACTTAAAAGCTTTTCCAACACCTCCTATCCATTCATACAATGTGATAACAAAATTTGAACGTTCACGAGCTTAGAATATACACAACTGTAATACTCTCCAAATATACTTCAGAGTGGTAATTGATTATCTACTTATTACATGTTTTTTGTAATCATCACTAGGATAATTTACGAGCACCGATTCACACCCGCTCTTATACAAATCAATGCAAAATGCTACTATAAGATTCTCGCCATAATAAGTGTCATTATCGGTCTATTAAGTAGTCGGTACGCACTTTGCTCTCGTCTTATTTCCGCGCTAATTCATACGCTTATATTACTATACTTAAGTAGAAAATATAAAACGATAGTTAAAAAATATGACTTAATTAATACGCTTAATTTTGCTGCAAGTGAGGCTAATTTGAATATGACAACACCCTGCCTATAAAATTAGGGCCAATCTACATATGAATAAGTAGAGAAGCTTCACATTACGGTTATTTATGTCCCAATTTTAGAAACATTTTGATCGCTCGTATTGTTGGATATTGAAGTTGATGGTCATTTAAGTAAATAAAATACAAAATACGGTCAGTTATGAAGACGTACACGACGGCGGAGTCGGTCGCGTCGGCCATCTTTTTCCCTCCCACGAGCGTGCGTACGCGCCGCTCGCATTCAAATGCAAATCCCGCATTACAGCACTCGCTAAACACTCGACTCGGTTGCACTTAACACATGCAAATCGTTTATTGATAAACAAATAATGCCATTATAATTTTATTACGCATTGTAGCCCGTTCGCTGACCGCGCTTTTTTACAGATGGCGCTAGCGCCACTCGACATTTGAATTTATAATACGTTTTATTGTTCGATAGTTTGTTTGCGCTGCTGCGGTGTATTATGACACTTCTTATAACATAATCATTGATCGCTCTAGTGTTTACGATTGGCGCTACTCGATCCCTCGTTATTCCATTGCTGTTTAATTTTTTGCTACGCTTTTTACCATTTATTTCAAACCATAAAGTCTTTTTTTAAAGCGAACTGGTTTTCAATTGTAACCGGCTGTATTTTATTCGCCATTTTATTACATACCAACGAGCAAGCATGGAATAGGACGTAACACATCAGAATGCGTGTCTGTCAATGCCAGCAGTGGTGTCTATTATACACCTTATCTTACGTGTTTCAAGGTAATTGAAAAGTAACTGTTGGCGTGATGAGCCGTGGAGACGGCGGCGTGTCATTTACACAACTGCACTGTTGTCGGCGAACACAGCGCCAACGCACATACCTTGAGACTTGTTTGTCGTCATGGTTCCGTCTTTGTCTTCACGTAACAACTGGAGCTACAAGTGAATATAAGATACTGTTTTAAAGTTATATTTCTAAGTTAATAATTAAATCGTGATAAGCCCTATTCGTAGTCTACGTTGGGATTCCCCATCAATACCATGAACACACGATGACATAATAAATCTATTAAAGCAAATAGATCTTAAAGTCATTTATATTTAACTTGATAATTTGATCATTTATAATCATTAATATAATATCTGCCTCGCGTGATATCGGATTATCGAACACGGAAACCATGGATTAGCTACAGAGTTTTTACGATTTCTTTAAACAATAATATAATGTGAATATCAATAAATATATTTTTATAGATATCCTAATGAAGATATATAGATCTTTTAATGAAATAACTAAGAATATCAAAGAAATGTTCTAGAACCGTATTATATACACGAAAGATTCCATGTATATTTTTTATTTCCACAACATTATTTTTTATATCGTACATATATTTTGTTCTGTCAGTTAAATCAACATAATGTACCACTATGTACGTTTAGACTACAATAAATGAAATATTATTATCTACATTGTTTACCAAATATAATATACAAAATCTATAAATTTAAATTGTAAATCAAATGTACGCACATTTTTTTTCTGAAATAATACTTTCAAATTGGCCTGAAATATATATTTAAATAAAGCAATTACGACAATTTATATCATCACTAACATGAAATAAAATAACTATGGAGGCGGAACCCAACACTTTCGACAGAAACTTAATGTAGCGTCGTTATGTTTTTTATTTTAGATATCACACTCTCATTTGCAAATTCATTAAAATATTTTAGAGATTTAATTAAAATTTAAGCACGCGAACGTACTTAGAACGGACTTTCTCCTTATTTAAATGCTCAACAATAGTTATTTTTACTTCGTGAAACTTATTTTACACGCATAAAGGTTTGTAAAATATCAATATTTTACTCTTCCTTAATCTATTGAAACAAAAATTCAAACGCAAAATCCAGTTTACCTTTACTAAATTATTATTATTATTATTATTATTTACTTGCACGAATAGTCATGCTTAAAAATAGCTATATGAAGTGCCACTGTATTCTGATTTGAAAGGTGTGATAAGAGAAACACTTAAGCGAGGCGTTCCAACCACACCACGGTTAGCACATGCACATGCGGCCGACTTCAGGCAGGAATCTAATTCTATCTGTGAAAGTCGATGTTGATTATGGCTATCAAAATGTGAAGTTATCTAGATGATAGATGACTATCTACGATTAACATTACCTAATATTTTTATACGACTGAAGTAGCAATCGAGTATTACCTGACGGTAAGTGGTCACTTTCCCCTACGAGTATAAAGCTTCATATAGAACAATGGTTCAATCAGAACTCATGACAGCTACTCCTAAAGACTAAAATGGCCGCCTCATATGAAAGTGAACCAATAACCACAAAGTTCCACTGAAACGCAAGAACTAATTTACGCTAGAAATAGGTGTGACGGTGGTACCTCCCCGGTGGAATCATGTAACAATTAGCTAAAATTCCTGTTATAAACTAAATGCAATAGTATATTTTTAAATGTGCATGTATTTATGTATTATCATTTGTACTATGTTTATTACATTTAAATAATCTAGATTATTTAAAACATGCATCTTTTAGCATATTATAAATATATAATACGCAACAATTATCTTGTTACTACAACGATAAAAAGGTATGTAGTAAATTATAATCTTTTACAGTACTATTTTGAATTGTGATATCATACACTATGGTCCGCAGGTAGACTTCACATAACTTATACCATAATTATTATAACCATTGTTATGATGCAAGGATACTCGAATTGACAAGAAAATAACATAGGTTATTAATTGATAAAACGTGTTTAGTTTAGAAATGTTTGATAACACAATAAATTAACGTTTTTGGATTATCATTAGTTACACTACTTTTTCTGTAATAGAGAATTAAGGACTATAGCATAGAAAAAATCCTATACAGACGTCACTCACTCAGACGCAACACAAATTATATTACTTTATATCAAATACGAAATTACATGTACAATATGAGATTGCTGGGCACGAATCTCTTTTCACTGCTGAGAGATTTCTAGAGCATATTCCACCACGCTGCTCCAAGCGTTGATGGAAAGAGTACGGATTAACGAATAACATGTGCTATTTGTTTTCAAACTAACTGACGACCCGCGTGGCGGTGCGGTTACCATAACGAACTGACACGCAGTGGGTCCTGGGTTCGATTTCCGACCGGACAGACATCTGAATGATGAGTTTAGATTCTTGTACTTGGTCTGGGTGTTTGTGTATTCGTCATTATATATGTCCATGGCACTCAAGACACATGAGAAAATCATACTGTGGGGCTATGAGTGTAGAAAACGTCTAAACTGCCCGTAAAGCCAACAGTGAGTTTGAACGACTGCTATCTTATCATAACTGGTACAAATTGTATGATGTGCCATTCGAAACATGGAAGCGCGCACAAAAGTTTTACCCTTAACGGTCACCCAACCGACCGCGCTCAACGTTACTTAGCTTTGCACATCAGCCCAATATTGCTTAACTTTGACTGGTTTTCATTAAAATAGTATTAGATCTACTCAAGTAAGTATGCATTAAATGTTTATTTATTGTAGAGCAGTGATGGCCCAATGGTTGAAACTTGTCCTCTCAATAGCTAGGTCCGAGATTTAAACCAAGCACGCACCACTGATTTATGTGCGTATTAGAAATTAATTATCACCGCTTTACGGTGAAGGAAAACATCGTCAGGAAACCTACACACTAGAGAGTCCACCAATTCGTACTTGGCCAGTGCGGTGGTCTATGGCCTATAACTCTTTCATTCCGAGAGAAGACCCGTGCCCAGCACTGGGACAATAATAGGTTGACGATATAAATGTTTATTTTATTAAAAAGATGTGTGTAGAAATCAAAGTTTAGTATGTGTACTGGTCCGCACTTAAATGTATTTATTCTATTTTGGAGCTGATAGTGAGTTCTGCGTACATATTTATACTAGATGAAAAGCCTTTACGCTTAGTTTTTTGCCCCTCTAAAGAATAGCTCATCAGGCGCGAGTGAGGGTCGTGAGGACGTAATGTGATTACTCGGTAACTAGATTTGCGGCGGCGGGGTGGCTGCGGCTTTCTGGACCTTGTTTTGGGGATGCAATGTATGGATGCAAACGCAACCTCGCTTCAATTTGTATGAGTTTAATAGTATATACGTGTTTTAATTTTAGTAAAATCCGTATAAACCAAAATAGTATTATTATTGCGTTTTGTAACGACACTGTGTAAGCCCCCTTTTTGAGGGGAACCTTTAAAAGGTTCCCGACGCCGTGGGAGCGACGCAGGGTTATATGGTATTTTTACCGCAACAAACCCCCCCCCCCCCCCTAAAAAAGAGGACTCCGGGATCTCCAAACGAACGCAACCGGAAGCGTATGCCACCTAATTTTTTTTTATAAAAAATCTGTCACATATTGCTGCTATGGTATATAGAGAATCTAGAAGAATGATGCACTTAAGTATCTGAGCTAAGGTTGTCATTTATTTACTACTATTTATACTTATAATTTATGTAGATAATAACTTAACTCACATACGAATGTTCTTCACTTCTCTACCACTAACTATAGTGATTGAATATGATTGCTTAGTTAAAAAAATGTGCAATAAATAGTACCTATGTCTATTGTCTAACTTTTTGTTAGGCCAAACAAATCTATACCAATCAAATTAAATGTTTCCTTATTTTTATAAGTAAGTAACATTATTATGTATTATTTATATTTAAATACATACATCATAACACGCATATAACATGGTCTTCTTACATTAAATATAAAAAATCGTAAACACACATAGTACGTTTTAATTTGAAAGTAAAGCAAAAATATTGTTATTTATTTGCCTTTATATGTTTACTGTTAAGTAAGACTGTAACTTAAATAACTCTCAACAAGTTATAAAATACACTCAAATTCGATACAGTTTTGTAATATTTGTTAAATCTGTTTATTCTATTTCAGGTTATGGGTGGTCCAAGATCAAACACTGTTCGCACATAGCCGGAAGAACTACAACGCCCACTCTACATAACTCTACATTGACTCTATATCGGCTCTACCACACAATAAGTAAAATTTCGCTTCCGTATGCTTGAGTGGCGGGCAGACTGGTTGCAGGCCGTATTGTCAACACATGCGTGTATAGTTGCAACATCTTACCAGCCATGTTGATAGAAGAAATTGTTGGAATGCGCTCTCCGCCCAATAGAGTAAAGAATAAGTGTACATATGTTACATATATTGTATGTTAATTTGAAAAAAGATCTCGCAATTAATATTAAGGTGACCAACAATAAAAGGTTTATTAGGACAAAATTTTACCCTATAAAAAGGATAACACATTTCACATTGCAGTATATGCGCTTTATTAACATACCCAAAAGTCACAAAACTTTTTAGATTTGTCCCCACTTCAAATTTGCAACGTGTACCCCTCGGATACAAGAGTCTATTAATTACGACCACTAAATCATCTCCCCCGATCCGTTTAGCGCCTGTCTCTAATTAATTGATTCGATTACAGCTCTTTCTGGTTCGTTGGTCTGTCGGTGTTTGTTGTGCTGTCCGCTAACTGCATTGTTGTGTGTTTCATTAGTGTAGCGTTATTTTACTAGGACTTTCTTTTATTAGGATTTATTAATTGATCAAATATTAGACGTGCGTATAAGAATAACAATATTTTTATCAATAACATAAGAACGAAGTTAGAGGTGGAAAGAACCCTTTTTGGTTGGACTTCGCGACACCGCTACACCTATTTGCCTAATAAGCGTTAAGCGCTCCTGTTTTCTCGTCTGAAGGAGATTTCTACATGCTACACGCTTTCTACACTCATAGCTCCACATTAGGATTTTCTCCTGTATCGTGGGTACCATGGACACACACAAGACGAATACACAAACACCTAGACTCAGAACAGGGATCTAAACTCATCATTTAGATTCCTGTCTGACCGGGAATCGAACCCAAGACCCATTGCGCGTCAGGCCGGTATGGTAACCACTGCGCTATGAGGGTAAAGAAAGTAAAGTAAAGGGTAAAGTAAAGAAAATAAGCGTATCGGAAGCATTCCAACTCAGTCTGTAAAGATAACAAAACTCGTGTTAAACCATGCACCGAAGTAAGACCCTGAAACTTACCTGGTTGACTACAAAATATGTTCATGGGTGACAGCGACCATTTACTATCATCTGGACTGTGTGCAAAAATGTCGGACGTGGTGAATGGTTTGGTGTATAAACACCAATGCCTACTGTCGTAGGTGCTGCCGCAGTTCTTAACACGTTTCTAAACGAAATCTATAAAAAATGCGTAACATACAAACCCGAGTCTTAAATATGTAATATCGACGAATAATCTATTCACATAAATCCTTTAAGTAGTACGTGCATCTTTAAATCCTCGAGTTTTTGGCAATAAATTTCAAACCGACCACAGTTTGTACATAAAACTAAAACTAGTATAGATCCGACACATATCAATAAACACCCTTACTCGTATGCAATAAAGTAATGGTCGGATGGCACAAAAAACCATTCGTTAAACGTCTGACAAGCTGTCGATAGCGCGGGTGTTGCAAACTTACGTGGCAGCAACTCGCCATCGACTCGTTCGCTTTTTTGCTGCACAAACCTACTGCAGTAGAACCGACTATTGTTCAAAATATGTGTGCGTATATAAATTATGGGCACGCGATGTCGAACGCAGTAATTATGACTATTGCTTACTGACACTTTATTCATTTACACTTGCTTGGCGGCGAACACGGTGCGAGCGGGAGCGGGTAGCTGAAGCGATTTAAAATACTGGTACAACTTTTTTTAACTTAGTGATTATACTTTTGAATATCTTTATATATCAAAAAGAATAGATTAGTTACGTAGTAATGTTTGCTTGTTCATTTATAAATATTGTTGACGACAAATATAACTCGAATCCTGTAGTCGATCATAAATGCGTTTCTAATCTTGGTTATATATCTACAAACCATGTATTTCAAATCATAACACTCTGTCTAAAAACAATATTGTAAGATTATCGAATTATGAAAGTTATCTTACATTATGTAAGTTAATTTATAATCGACTTTCTGGCCACAGTCTAAAAATATTAAGTTGCGATAATGTATAGCAATAAAACAATCATCATACCTAAGTTTTAGTAAAAAAACTTTTTACAAAACAAACGTCACTATTAAGTATTACATTATTCAACATTTTAAGGTCACTTAAATTTTATCAAATGCAATTGTTTTATTATTAATTATTAAACCTTCCGCTGTCACTATAACAACAGCCTTTTTCTCGCCAAGCTATTATCCAGTCTACTGAAACAACACAAAATATTCTTTCATACATAAACTGGCTAAGACAAAATATTTCTTTTGCGCTACAGACAAGTTTATAGACGTTCCTCACAACAACACTGACCACCATGGGAGCCAGGAATTAGCTGTTCCGCTTGAATAAATGTATTAATAAAATTAATAGAACCCTTATACATATTAATGATAAACTTTGAAAATGCTAGATCAAGTATTGTTTCATAAAGGATTTTTGAAACAACTGTCATGTTAATTTTATAATATTCCTTTAATTGCCATTCATTATCTGCTTATTAATACCTAATTCACACTAATATACCAATATGCTAGTATACTAAACTACGTAAAGTAATTGTTTTAATAGCAAAGAAAGACAAAGATACCGACCAAGTAAATTTATTTTATATTTAATAATATACATATATGAAATTAAAACCAAACCGAATAACCTTCAGTCAACGACGCCCTTTAACCTACGAACCGAAAAAAATTCGGGAGGTATATCAAAACACCTCTCAAATGCATTACCTCTCCGAAAACTTAAACCTAAACATCTGAATAAATTGAATCTACATTACCATACCAACCAGAACGCAACATAGATACATTTCTTATATAAAACAAAGACTTTTTACACCTTTATAGGTAACTATATAAATAAACATATCTATGAGATACAGAGAAATTAATCATAAATGAATTCTTACAAATGTTACTTATGCTGCCATATTTAGAAAACACATTTTTTCTTGTTGAGCACATGCAATAACAATAAAATAAAACGGACACCACGATGTATTAACATCATTCCGCGTGAGTGGCTACGGAATACGGTGTATTAGTGGTAATATTATTTCCACAGAAGCTTATATATGTGCTTAGGGTGGTATGCGACCGTTGTGCTCATACGATTACAACTATACTCACCTTTTTATTACAAATACTGCTTATCCACTTAATTTTTTTTAATCAGAAAGACACATATTGACATTTCAGTATAATTTAGTTTTCGTAGATTATTTTAACTAGTTGACTCAGCGAACTTCGTTCCACCTAAAAGTCAAAAATCTAAAATTATCAGTGTTCCTGGACTATATTATGCATGTATTATACATGAAAACCTTCATTTTGAATCGCTAAATCTATTGAAAAAACTGCATTAAAATCCATTGCTTAGTTTTAAAGATTTAATCATACATAGGGTCAGACAGCGGGAAGCGACTTTGTTTTATACTATGTAGTGAAGATGGTAGGAACCTTAGTGGTTCTACTACGGTGACATCATTACCATGCATATTTTGCCCTATAACATCGGTATTGACCGCCACTCTAGTCTGGTTTGAAGTATATAGGAAACACGGGATTGGTTTATAAATGACCTTATAGTTTTCCTGTTATAAAGTGATCTGCAGTCTACAAACAGGTCTGTTAAATAGCAGTTTACACAGCGTCAATTCTATGAATTCAACCCAAAAATCTTCCTATAAGAAACAAAAATGTATTGTGTTGTATGTATTGACGAACCGCGTGGCGGAGCGGTTAGCATACTGGTCTGACCCGTAATGGGTCCCGGGTTCGATTCCCGGCCAGACAGGTATCTGAATGATGAGTTTAAATTCATGGTTTGGGTTTGGATGTTTGTGTATTCATCTTGTGCGTACATGGTACCCACGACACAGGAGAAAATCCTAGTGTGGGGCTATGAGTGTAGAAAGCGTGTTTATTTTTAATAACATTTACCCATTTTGAGCAGAATAACAGAAAGATAACACACATGACATTGTTTTATGTTGGTACAAATAAGATTTGAGATTGCGGTAGCAGTTGCCCTATGACGGCTTTTCAAGTGATCAATCATCCCCCGACCGCAGCCCAGCTCCTATTATCGGTTTGCTGTTCGACTCAAATCAACAGCACCCCTGATAAATATTGATATTTAAATTAAAGTCTTAATTTGTTACAAAACTTAATTATCTTAGAAACCTAAGAAATGGAAGCAAAAACATTATTTTGTAAAAAGAACATTCGACATAGAGACGAGATTTGATAGTTTTTTTTTTTTTATCTGATTGAAGTAGCAAACGAGCAAGCAGTCCACTTGATGGTAAGTGGTCACTGCCGTCCATGGACATCTCCAAGAAGCAACTCCAAAATCTGTTGGAAACTCCAAACAAAACACGGGTTCTATCTGAAGTTAGTCACAGATGCGTTGCTACTCCCGAGGACTATGATGGTCGCCTCATATAAAAGTGTGCCGGCAACCACACCCTTCCATCGAAACGCAAAAAATGCTTCACGCTAGAAATAGGTGTGGCGGTGGTTCTTCCCTGGCCGAACTACATTGGTTCTACCACCTTGAAAATTATTATTTGGGAATTAAATAATTATTTAAGAAATGGAAGCAAAAAATATTTTGTAAAAAAAACATCCGACATAGAGAAGAGATCCAATAGATTTAATAGATATTAAAATATATACTTAATTTTTTAATGATAACAACAGTTAATTGTTCAATTGCATTTTACATATTAAATATTATCGTTAGGTACAAGTATAAAAAAAATACTTCATATTCACAATCGTAATATGAAATACCATTATTAAAGTTCTCGCATAAGCTTATCGAACAGAAACAATTATAGCAAATTTGTCTGAAAGATTTCATTTTAAAATTGAAATAAAATACAATTATTATTTTAATTAACTTATCGATTGCCTCGAAAGCTAGTCGGTCTAGCTTCCAATTAAAATATAATAAAATCTATCAAGTTTTTATGATAACATAGACTACGCGAATAACGAAGTGATAATTGGTACGTAATTTTTTTTCTAAAGCACTATAATATCTATTCAGATTTTTTGAAATATGTATTTATTTTATTATTTTACTTTATTCACTGAAAGCCCCTAATTAGGATTCCCTGCAATCCCTGTTGTCATGAGCACACAAAGACAAACCCAGACATCCAGACCCAGAAAAAATAAAAATAATAAATTTTATGCCTCGCTAACCGGGAATCAAACCAGTAACCTATCACAATCAATAAGAAAAATATTTTTTGACATAACTTTTTCATTACGTCGTTAATGTACTTTAGAAGATGCATTTTCAAAAAATATTTTTATAGCTCATATCCAGTACATTGGGCATTTGCATGCAACTTTAAGCTATGTATTACCAGTTTAAATATGCATTATCTTTCAATCAGTATTAAGAACTTAAGAAGTCGAGAACGTTTGGTATTATGCAAAAACACGTACATTCACAATGAGAGAACAATATAATGATTTAGCGAGCAGTCGCGGCGGCTGTCAATGACATCCTCGCGTTTAATATGAGTTTTATTAAAGTTCGCTACTACAATTTCGGTTTTGTAAAACTACCCACACAGTTGCCGTAGACCTTGGAACGCTAGATGTACGGAAACCACACATGTCTAAACGACACAATTCCAATATTATTGAAAGAAAACTGACCTTTATTTTTGCAGCTTAGAGACGAGATTTCCGTACTGGTGGAAGTAATATACGGTGGAAAGGGTGTCACCCAAATATTTTGGAGTGCGGTAACATCTGCCTTTATTTACGTTTCGGCTGAAAGCGACACAATGGACGCGGCGAATCGGACGCGACCACAATGGAAGGTGTCCGCGGCCGTAGCGCCCTCGCAAACTACACTTCTGATAAAATTGCAATATATAATCATGTTTAATAAATATTTTATTCTAAAGTTTTGGATGCGTTATTGGCTCTCTTGATATATTTATTTGCACCTTATAGCAGCAACAATAGCGCTGCTGCACTTTGTTGTTTCGTAGGTAAATTAATATGAATCATATTTGTTTTAGTTTAACTCCAACTGTAAAATAATTAAGTTAAGGAAAAATATTATACATTTTCTTCCAAAATACTACTACTAAGTTTGTATTGTCCTTTTATCCATTTGCCAGTTAAAACCTGCATCTTTTAACCCGTAGTCATTTTTCGTATAAATATTCATTTATTATTTGTGTTCTAATATGACGTATGTTATAAAAAGACATAGACTTCTATAGAGCGCTTATTAAACTTAGGTTTATTAACTTATTAATAAAGTTAAGAATACATATGGCTGATAACATTAACATTTTGCACTTCAACATTATAGGACCCTATTGTGGCCTTACAAACTAAACATCTACAAAATTTTACATTGCAGCGATTTAAACAATTAGTCCCAAATTTGTCAGGACCATTAATTCCCGGTGGTCGAATAGCATTCGGTGGTAATGGTCCAGCTTGTATTGATGGCATCTTTATAGCAATCTGTAGGGTCGCCATATGTCGCGGATCGTGATCGCTCGAGTGTGGTGAATCTGTGTGATGAACGCGGTTTAATTGTTACGTTCAAGTGGGGTCAATGCCATTTGTGGTTTTGTGTTTTTATAAATATACGTAATTTTATTTATGATAGATGCGCGACTTCACACACATGTACCACTAAGTAAGAATTTTGGGCTTTTACGCAAATACCCTTACTATTTTCTACCGATAATTTATATGAATCAATGCTGTAATTCATCTGTTTTTACCAAAATTAAAGTTCTAAATATTATTATTTTGATATCATAGATTATATATACTACTCTTATTTAGAATAAACATACCCTATGTCAACATAATCTACACAATAGAATAAGATGTTACAGGATTCGCTGTTCGGACCTTAAATAATTGAATTATATAGTTATCTTTAAAATGTAAAAGTTTAATTGATCTAACTGTTTTAAACATTTGTTGGTGCCTTATTATTATTTAACGTATTTGTCCTAAGTCGAATGATAATTATAATTAACTGTAATTTCTCATTAGTGATTGAGGAAAAAATATAATTATAAACCACCATCAAAACAAAGTAATAAAAAGTACGAAATTGGTGCTTTATATAGGTTCTCTGACCGCATTCTCCTTTTAAAATATATTTTAGTAAAACAGCTGTCACATAGTACTCCCATTTATTAGCGAAATGAATGTTACGATGTCACTTGAAACTTGCTCTACTCTTAAATCCATCATTATTCTTACTATTCTCTCAGAATGAGAGAGTTTTAGGCCATAGCCTACCGTGCTGGCCAAGTTCGAATTGGTACACTTCACACACCTTGGACATATTTTAAAGAACTCTCGGGCGTGTAGGTTTCCTCGCGATATTTTCTTTCACTAAAAACCAGTGATAATTAATTTCTAAATCGCACATTATTTAAAAACAAATCAGTGGTGTGTGCCTGGGATTAGAACCTCGGTTCTCCCGATCAAGAGGGCAAGTTTCAACCATTAGGCTATCACTGCTCTCAATTTGAAGCTCCATGAATGTCAATCTCCTAGATGGGCATCGTTTGAGTTTCATATGCGATACTTTCAGATGGCTCGCTGGCTCGCGGCTGACTTACGGCGCGCGCTAATCGAAGATCATTATCGCGGCGATTCGATCAGAAACATGATTAAAAACGATTTACGCATCGCACTCGCTCGCTGCGCCAATTCCGGAGGCTCCTTTGTGCCTCTCATCCTGCTAAATAGTGGAACCATTCAACATTACGTTGTCTTAGTCATCTTTGTAAATATCTTCAATTCGAAACTGAAAGTACACCTTTTCATAGTTTCGTGTACGTTTGTCATTATTTGAACTATTGATAAAAATCTAGTTGCAACACTGAACACAAAAGAGGT
The DNA here is from genome assembly GCA_949699795.1 of Spicauda simplicius. Classification (NCBI taxonomy): domain Eukaryota; kingdom Metazoa; phylum Arthropoda; class Insecta; order Lepidoptera; family Hesperiidae; genus Spicauda; species Spicauda simplicius. The sequence continues at coordinate 23,581,917 of OX453059.1, forward strand.
CAAGTGATTTTCAATTTCAAAAGCAATCTTTTCTCGGAATAATCTCTTACTTCCATTCAAATGTGACCCGAAATTCATTCAAAATTAGACGTCGTTTAATACGTACAACCGATAAATCTCTGAACGAGACATAAATCATTCACATATTAAAACGCTTCCAAGAGTCGTGTCAAACAAATAATAAAAGCATCGATACAAGCAACAACAACGCCACAATGACTGTCACAAAAGATTGGCCGATTTGTAGGAGATTATTGTGCATATATAAATGGAACCAAACGAGCGCGTTTCAAAAGACGACTCACTTTTTATCCATCGAGAGTAAAAAACACAATCCGTAGCATTGTGATGAGCGGAGAAGGCGATAAGGGCCCGCAATCGCGACTAACCCTTGCGGCCCGCCCCCGCGCCGCATTAGCATAATATGATATCTGGCAGATGCGACGTATCTACCGGCGACTTTTACTTTTCCTTCTCAACTTTCACCTCGAGAATAGTCATTTACATGGCTTAGGACTCGACGCGAGCACACGTGTCTACTAGATGCGATCGGATCGATCTTCCTGCGCGATTGTGTCGCACAAAGCGCAACAAAAAGTGCGTGGGCGCAGCCGCATTGTGGGCCGCTAAATGCGCCGCTCGAGGACTCCTTTGTCCATTGTGTGCCCCGAGGGTGGCACTGTGACACATTTATTTCAGCCGAGTTTTTTACGCCCATTGTATTGGAAATTAGACATCGGCGCGGAGTTCACGGCGCGCGATACCATCGCTGCCCTCCGAATCGCATCCTCCGCCGTCTTCGCTCGGTCCTTTGTGCCCTTCTCTCGTTACAACGGATATTTCTAAACAGGATCTAGCGTAATTCTAAACGTGCACGTTATTGAAATAAAACAGGTTAGCTTTCCATTTCTATGTGAGCCAAAAATGCGTTAGATCGCGGGGCGAGGGGGGTCCGATCGGATAATTGATCAAATGTAGACCGTTAGAGGCCACGAACCGCGTCTCCTATCAGCTGATTATACAAATTCCTTTCATCTGGCGCGTGATGAATGACGCGCGAGCAGGGATTTGAAAGGGCGGTCAGCGCTAGAGATCACAAAAACGCGTCTCGGGGCTGGTTTTATAGTGTTTGACCGTTTTATCGATGGTCGGGAGACGCAGCATCCGGTTCTGCGCGGTAATCTCCACAATGTGCCTCTATGCGATCGCCCGTTTGGTCACAAACTAGTTTGGGCAACGTTTCCCTAGCTCTACAATGCCGAGATGGTGCATAGTAATCGAATTCTTTTATGGCGACAATCATGTTTATTGAACGGTCACTTTTTACTCGTAACGGTAATGCGACGAGATGACGCGGTTCCCATCGCCGCTACAGCTGCCGTCAATAGACATACTGATTTTCTTACACGAAGACTAGGCGTATTGATATTCAATGATCCCGTAATTTTATTACCGGAGGCCTCGTACCTAACAGGAGATTTTTGGTAAATTTTTCAATTTAAATATCACATCTGCTTCAAAATTCTAACATGCATGTAGATGCCCATATTTAACACTCGTCCATATTTAACATAATGGTTAATTTTACTCTCTTTGTTTTAACTCACTTAACAAATCTTATTCGAATGCAGTTAAATTTATTCTTATACCTAATATTAAGTTGAATGCCAAGCAGTCAAATTTCATTTACAAACATATAATTAGCTAAATTTTACTATAATAAAATTATGTCCTAATCCATAATTAGTGACGAAAGAAGTTTTCCATATAATAACATAACGCCATATAGTTTATGGTCCCGCGAGTGATCCGCTGCCGCCCCGCGGACTCGTCGCTAACTCGGACTTTCGGTGTACCATTCGAATGTAAACTAGAAGCTGCCATAAACCAAATAATTTACATAAAACTACTAACGGATCTCACGAGAACCAGTCTCCAGAGTATTATTAATGCCCGTGATCTATTAGAAAATCGCTAAGACGCACCAAACGGATAGTCGTGTCTCTCTTTGTAACGTGTCTTTTTTATGATAATTTCTTTCCCATCAAACTGACCGCTCGAAAAACATAGACGACAACACGGCGAATACTTTACTCATTTACATAAAGTCGTGGGGAATAAAATTTTACTCGAGAACTTTTAACATTCCACGGTACCGTCGACGTAAGCAGAAGTGCCGTTGCATACGCGTCCAATTGCTCAACCGCGGCTCACCCGCACGTTATTTAGGAGATACACAACATAGATATACAACATCATTGAAATTTATTACGTCGTAGATGCATTCATTATAAATGAAAAGCCTACGAATTTACACATATTCGATTACCTTAGCATATACAGCATTCAAAATAAATTATACATACAAAAAGCAAAGGATTTATAAATCCATGCATTTGCTCAATTTTGAAATTTGTACAAGAAACATATCGTGTTACTATTGTGGTGCGCGCGGCGCATTATCTGCGCAGGAGCATCATTCCCAGGATTCCGTTAGTTCTCAGGGGCGCCGCATCCCTTTGCCGAGTCAAGTGATGAACGCACACAATGCGCCCAGCTGCCATCTCGCGAGATCCTTTAACACAACCCAACATCAAAAAACAACCCTATCGATAAAATCATTAAACTCAAATTCGCCAAACATACTCAACCATAGTGAGATACTACCGAAATCTTAAAATATTATGGATTGAAACTCAATTCTGAACGACTACGATATATTTTCCCTTGCGCCTCGCATCGTTAAGATGATTGCAATAGATAATAATGAACTCAGTGATCTGTAACTAGTTTAACAAATAAAAGAGCAGACCGACACAAAACTCGACCGTTTCTATCAGAAATGGCGCCAAAATATTTCAGCATAATATCAATAGGTATCTTCAATAATAGTACAACTAGTATGATGATAAAAACCCATTGACATGTTTGAGCAACAAAGATGTCGCTCGCCGCAGGACGACTCCTCGCGACGGCAACAATTGCAAAAATGTTAATTTATGCAAAGGGGAAGTGGCGGCGAAAAAAGTTTAAATAAAGATTATCCACCTGAGCGACGCATGCGCCGGATTGTTTGCAATAGAAGCGGCGCAGGTATCTCGTTCGCTGTCACTCTTACGAATTAATTATACAAGCATTACCGCTCATGGCACGCGCACGCGCACAAAAGGGACAACGGACTCTACATTTTTTTCTTTTTCACGCATCGCAATTTACATTTTAACTGTTTTCGGTGTATCATCTTCAGTTATGACGGTATTACTCCTGGCGTTGTACTGCGATATTTCTCAATGCAATTACAAATCGTGACTCGTTCTGTTTCGAGGGTGACAGAACGCGAATTGGATTCTAAAAAACAGTAGCGGACCGTTTTTCGATAATTAGCGTTCATCGAGACGTAAACACAAGTCGCAGCTGAATGGAGCGCGGCCGAGGATCCCACTAAAAAATATAGCACCTGAATAAAAGGTAGGTAATTATGGTTTCATAAAGCGCGCTCGACAATGGGTGGAACAACGGCGCGCGGGGCGGTCGCCAACGTGCTAATTAGCGGATTTTCTCACCTTTCCAAAAGATTATTTTTTGCTGAGTCGCGTTAGTGATGTTTTGTTAGTGCAAGGGACTTTTTGTTATTTTTTTCTATAACTCGCTACTATTAAACTGTCATACTAAGCGTATTTTACTTCTACCTGGGTCGCCGTACTAACGTTATCTTTTAATGATTATTACTTTTTTCATCTACTCCGTGTTTGTATAACCTATACAAGGTTGCGTAGTAAATTACTTACTTTAAGAAATGGCTTACTGGACACAACAATTTACTCTTTTTGGTGTTGTTTTGTTTGACACTGCAAAAACATTTTTTTTAAAACGGAAATATTGTTGAATGTAGGTACAAGTGTCGGTATATACATAGTGTCGGAAGAAAACGGGCATATTATAATAATGGTTGTTTAGTTTGTTTTTGTGCTAGTGGCGTAACGGCTGACCCCCACCTCTGGCCAGCTACCATTGTTCCTCGGTACCTACCGCCTCGCGCTGTAGACGTGGCCATTTACTAAATAGGTATATGTTTACTGGCTTTGTTCAGTAATGACTGACCATAATACAATAACCTCAAAATTTATTGCGGACTCAAAAAGAAATACCTAGCGATTGTAGTAGGTACCACAATTAAAAATTTAAATTATTTATTCCAAATTGATATGAAACGACTTTCTTAGTCATCGAAATTTTATAGAAAGTCTTTGACAATATGCAAATAAGAAAACTAGAATTGACAAAGGCTTTTTCATTTAATCTAAGTGGTGGAGCACCTACAACTTTGGGGCAAACCGGGAGAGTCCCTTGCCTTGAGTATAAATACACAAAGGTATTGTAGGCTAAGAAATTATATGATTACTCATATTAACGTTACCATCAACTTCTTTGATATTTTTTTCTGGCCTAGCTACTTTTTATATTCAGAGTACCTGTTCTATTTTCTACATTTTTAACCGACTTCCCAAAGGAAAGAGGTTATCTATTCGTCACGTATATTTTTTTTTTTTTTTTTTTTTTTTTTTTTTTTTTTATGTATGTTCGGGCGAAATGGTTAGAAATCGTCGACCTACCGACACGATTCATACGATATTGTATGCGACTAGTTTCACAGGCAGTCCCATATTGAGGAAAATGAAAACCTTCCGGCGGTTTTCCCGGAAAATTGGAAAATGTCGGTTTCTTAAAATCTTGTATAACTTGGGTGTTTATAAACCGATTTCCATTTTCTTTCTTTCATTTGATAGGAAATTTTGTCACGCAACTTTTTCTCTTGGACATGGGTATGCTGTGATGCTTAAATCTTTGAGTTATGGGGTGAAAACCACCACCACTCCTCAAGTTTTTTAGATAATTTGAGATAACTCGGCTTCTGTCGAATCGATTCTTATGAAACTTGGAATATGTATTATATATCTATGCTTATATAGGTTGACGAAAAATTTGACCTTCAACTCTTCGATCCTGATGATGCAGGGTTACAGCTATCCTAAACTATAACATTAGCTATTTGGTGCTTACATATATGTAACAAGACTACTAAGCAGAGACATGTGATGAAAATTTGACCTTCAACTCCTCAATCCTGATGATGCAGGGGTGCCTCAAGCCTAAACCATTGGGGTTGACCATTTGGTGCTTATGGGTATATTATAACAATACTAAGCAAAGACATATTATAAAAAAAATGACCTTCAACTCCTCAACCCTGATGATGCAGGGTGCTGTAAGCCCAAGCCGTAGGTGATGGCCATTTAGTGCTTACGGATATATAATAAGATAGCAAGGCAAAGATGTACGATGACAAATTTGACCTTTAACTCCTCAACCCTGATGATGCAGGGGTACTGCAGGCTTAAACCATAAACGTTAGACATTTGTTGCTCACGGATTTGTAATAACATTGCTAAGCAAAGGTATACGACGAAAAATTGGACCTTCAACTCCTCAATCCTGATGATGCAGGGGTATTGAATGCCTAAGCCATAAAACTTAGCTATTTCAATCTTACGCATTCAAAATGATATTTAAAAAAATGTAAGGTAAAACATTAGAAAAATGGTTGTTTGGCAAAGGGAGATCTCCCGCCAGGCTAGGTGATCATGCCTGGGGAGCGGCCGTGCTCCGACAGTCGTTATTCGGAACTTGTATATATGCGGTGTATTGAAAATGCTTCGATAGCGTGTTTCAGAATACTAGTAGCGCCATCTCTTGATGAATAGCGTGAAGTCGCCACATCACCCCCTGCTCAGACCGGAGGTCGATAGGTCCGCGAGTCTTCGCTGCAAGTACCGTTGGATCGCCCTCTATCTGCGGTGAGTCGAGATGGGAGGGCGAAGTCAGGTCTTGGGAAGCCCTCTATCCTCGGTGAGTCGGGATGTGAAGGTGGAGCGAAGTGTGGAGGCGAGCAATGTCTGCTCAAGCCGTCCGTGATGTCGCGGAGAGCAGCTGGACCAGGCACAGGAAGCGTTTCCGGGTGTGCTGCGATGCACCTGATGAGCTGCTAATCTGATATTGAGATGCTGCGGTCCATCCAGGGTGTGACGTCGCCACCATCGTGAAGGGACGTGTCCTTGTCTGGGGTCACCACTTTGGCAAAGGGAGATCTCCCGCCAGGCTAGGTGATCATGCCTGGGGAGCGGCCGTGCTCCGACAGTCGTTATTCGGAACTTGTATATATGCGGTGTATTGAAAATGCTTCGATAGCGTGTTTCAGAATACTAGTAGCGCCATCTCTTGATGAATAGCGTGAAGTCGCCACAGTTGTATACGGTGGAAAATTGGACCTTCAACTCCTCAATCCTGATGATGCTGGGGTGCTTCAAGCTTAAACTATAGGCGTTAGCTACATGATCGCTACGTATATCTGATAAGATTACTAAGCAAAGATATAAGATGAAAAATTTGACCTTCAACTCCTCAACTCTGATGATGCAGGGGTACTTCAGGCTTAAACTATAGGCGTTGGCCATTTGATGCTTATGGGTATGTAATATATTTACAAAGCGAAGACGTCTGATAAAAAGTTGACCTTCAACTCCTCAACCCTGATGATGCAGGGTACTGTAAGCCCAAGCCATAGAAGTTGGACGTGCATGCGATGAGATTACATAGAAAAGATATGACATGATAATTTTGACCTTCAACTCTTCGGCCCTGATGATGCAGGGGTACTTCAGGCTTAAACCATAGGCGTTGGCCATTTGATACTTATGGATATGTAATATATTTACAAAGCAAAGACGTATGATAAGAAAATTGACCTTCAACTCCTCAACCCTGATGATGCAGGGTACTGCAAGTTTAAACCATAAGCATCGGCCATATGGTGCTTACGTATATGTAATGAGATTACTAAGCAAAGATATGACATGATAATTTTGACCTTCAACTCCTCAACCCTGATAATGCTGGGCTCCTTCAAGTTTAAACCGTAGGCATCGGCCATATTGTGCTTACGTATACATAATGTTGTTGTTCACAATACCAACAATGAGTTTCGGAGAGGATATAATTATGATCAAAAATTCCACTTCGAATACAATTACCTGAAAGATGCAAGAGTACTACCAACCTTTTTAAATTGGATGGGTTATTTTTATCAGTATCAGTTGAATTATACTCTTAGTTATAAGGTTTGTATTACTTTATCTACTTTAAATATTGATAATTATAGGTCTATTCTTTAAATAAATGTTTACTCAGAAAAAGTTGTTTTATTCGGTTAGGTTAGGTTCGAACAGATTTTTCCAATTCAGAATCTAAGGGAGGGGGCGCGGTAGCGCCCCCGACCGGTTGTGTCAAAGAAGTCTATTTTTATATGATGACGTCAGCACATAATTTTATTCATCCGAAAATCGGACGAATAATTAATTTTATTCATCCGGTTAGCGGACGACTAGCAACAGCCATAACTGATTTTATCGTGACTGAAAAGCGTGAAAAAAAAAATTTTAAACAAAAAATACAACCGACTTCCATGCCACATAAAAGTAAAAAATAATTTAAATACATGTTGGTTTAGAGCAAACACAGTTCTTAGTACATAGTCCCGAAGTCGGCGCTCATATAAGATACATGTAGTTTCGTCATGATCCAGCAAAATATGGTAAGCGCCGACTTCGGGACTATGTACTAAGAACTGTGTTTGCTCTAAACCAACATGTATTTAAATTATTTTTTACTTTTATGTGGCATGGAAGTCGGTTGTATTTTTTGTTTAAAATTTTTTTGACTAAACGTGTCCCCTAGATCCTCAACACCAACTGTTACATAAAAGGCGGTAAAAATTCTTATATTTACTTATATCGGTAAAATATTATCAATATCTGTAACTAAGATGAGGCTGAACAGTGATAGCCTAATGGTTGAAACTTGCCCTCTTGATTGGTAGGTCCGAAGTTCAAACCCAGGCACGCACCACTGATTTTTCTTAATTAGGTACTTATTAGAAATTTATTATCACTGCTTTTCGTTGAAGGAAAACATCGTGAAGAAAACCTACACACCCGAGAGTTCTTTAAAAAAATCGGAGGTGTGTGAAGTCCACCAATTCGCACTGCATCACAGTGGGCTATGCCTAAACTCTCTGATTCTGAGAGAAGACCCGTGCCCAGCAGTGGGACAATAATGAGTTGGCACTAACAAGATGAGGCTGGCCATGGATACATAGCTACCCAAGAGAGCGACGTTGGAACGGCCCAGACAGGCGTGTTTCCATTGCCACATGGCTTAACGCAGAACACACCAGGGCTACTATTATAAGGCAGAAAAAATATTAAGAGTTATTGATTAAGTAGATAAATAATAATTTTATTATTTACAAAACAAATTGAGCTAGTTTTGAGAGACAGAAGAGCAAAGTGTCTTGGGAATATTATTACATTTACTTAAATAATGCCTCAACGACAATTTATAAAGTTTGTACAACTTAAAAGAAGTTGTTGATTGAATTTCTGTTTGTACCTTTTGTATGATAAATCACAGACAAGAGTACGTTATAAAAAAAAAATTTTAAACAAAAAATACAACCGACTTCCATGCCACATAAAAGTAAAAAATAATTTAAATACATGATGGTTTAGAGCAAACACAGTTCTTAGTACATAGTCCCGAAGTCGGCGCTCACCATATTTTGCTGGATCATGACGAAACTACATGTATCTTATATGAGCGCCGACTTCGGGCCTATGTACTAAGAACTGTGTTTGCTCTAAACCATCATGTATTTAAATTATTTTTTACTTTTATGTGGCATGGAAGTCGGTTGTATTTTTTGTTTAAAATTTTTTTTTTCACGCTTTTCAGTCACGATAAAATCAGTTATGGCTGTTGCTAGTCGTCCGCTAACCGGATGAATAAAATTAATTATTCGTCCGATTTTCGGATGAATAAAATTATGTGCTGACGTCATCATATAAAAACAGACTTCTTTGACACAACCGGTCGGGGGCGCTACCGCGCCCCCTCCCTTAGATTCTGAATTGGAAAAATCTGTTCGAACCTAACCTAACCGAATAAAACAACTTTTTCTGAGTAAACATTTATTTAAAGAATAGACCTATAATTATCAATATTTAAAGTAGAAAAAGTAATATAAACCTTATAACTAAGAGTATAATTCAACTGATACTGATAAAAATAACCCATCCAATTTAAAAAAAATTTTTAAACAAAAAATACAACCGACTTCCATGCCACATAAAAGAAAAAAATAATTTAAATACATGTTGGTTTAGAGCAAACACAGTACTTAGTCCATAGTCCCGAAGTCGGCGCTCATTCGTCATGATCCAGCAAAATATGGTGAGCGCCGACTTCGGGACTATGGACTAAGTACTGTGTTTGCTCTAAACCAACATGTATTTAAATTATTTTTTTCTTTTATGTGGCATGGAAGTCGGTTGTATTTTTTGTTTAAAAATTTTTTTTTCACGCTTTTCAGTCACGATAAAATCAGTTATGGCTGTTGCTAGTCTTCCGCTAACCGGATGAATAAAATTAATTATTCGTCCGATTTTCGGATGAATAAAATTATGTGCTGACGTCATCATCTAAAAATAGACTTGTTTGACACAACCGGTCGGGGGCGCTACCGCGCCCCCTCCCTTAGATTCTGAATTAGAAAAATCTGTTCGAACCTAACCTAACCGAATAAAACAACTTTTTCTGAGTAAACATTTATTTAAAGATTAGACATATAATTATCAATATTTAAAGTAGAAAAAGTAATATAAACCTTATAACTAAGAGTATAATTCAACTGATACTGATAAAAATAACCCATCCAATTTAAAAAGGTTGGTAGTACTCTTGCATCTTCCAGGTAATTGTATTCAAAGTGGAATTTTTGATCATAATTATATCTTCTCCGAAACTCATTGTTGGTATTGTGAACAACAACATTATGTATACGTAAGCACAATATGGCCGATGCCTACGGTTTAAACTTGAAGGACCCCAGCATTATCAGGGTTGAGGAGTTGAAGGTCAAAATTATCATGTCATATCTTTGCTTAGTAATCTCATTACATATACGTAAGCACCATATGGCCGATGCTTATGGTTTAAACTTGCAGTACCCTGCATCATCAGGGTTGAGGAGTTGAAGGTCAATTTTCTTATCATACGTCTTTGCTTTGTAAATATATTACATATCCATAAGTATCAAATGGCCAACGCCTATGGTTTAAGCCTGAAGTACCCCTGCATCATCAGGGCCGAAGAGTTGAAGGTCAAAATTATCATGTCATATCTTTTCTATGTAATCTCATCGCATGCACGTAAGCAACAGATCCCCAACTTTTATGGCTTGGGCTTACAGTACCCTGCATCATCAGGGTTGAGGAGTTGAAGGTCAACTTTTTTATCATACGTCTTCGCTTTGTAAATATATTACATACCCATAAGCATCAAATGGCCAACGCCTATAGTTTAAGCCTGAAGTACCCCTGCATCATCAGAGTTGAGGAGTTGAAGGTCAAATTTTTCATCTTATATCTTTGCTTAGTAATCTTATCAGATATACGTAGCGATCATGTAGCTAACGCCTATAGTTTAAGCTTGAAGCACCCCAGCATCATCAGGATTGAGGAGTTGAAGGTCCAATTTTCCACCGTATACAACCATTTTTCTAATGTTTTACCATACATTTTTTTAAATATCATTTTGAATGCGTAAGATTGAAATAGCTAAGTTTTATGGCTTAGGCATTCAATACCCCTGCATCATCAGGATTGAGGAGTTGAAGGTCCAATTTTTCGTCGTATACCTTTGCTTAGCAATGTTATTACAAATCCGTGAGCAACAAATGTCTAACGTTTATGGTTTAAGCCTGCAGTACCCCTGCATCATCAGGGTTGAGGAGTTGAAGGTCAAATTTGTCATCGTACATCTTTGCCTTGCTATCTTATTATATATCCGTAAGCACTAAATGGCCATCACCTACGGCTTGGGCTTACAGCACCCTGCATCATCAGGGTTGAGGAGTTGAAGGTCATTTTTTTTATAATATGTCTTTGCTTAGTATTGTTATAACATACCCATAAGCACCAAATGGTCAACCCCTATGGTTTAGGCTTGAGGCACCCCTGCATCATCAGGATTGAGGAGTTGAAGGTCAAATTTTCATCACATGTCTCTGCTTAGTAGTCTTGTTACATATATGTAAGCACCAAATAGCTAATGTTATAGTTTAGGATAGCTGTAACCCTGCATCATCAGGATCGAAGAGTTGAAGGTCAAATTTTTCGTCAACCTATATAAGCATAGATATATAATACATATTCCAAGTTTCATAAGAATCGATTCGGCAGAAGCCGAGTTATCTCAAATTATCTAAAAAACTTGAGGAGTGGTGGTGGTTTCCACCCCATAACTCAAAGAGTTAAGCATCACAGCATACCCATGTCCAAGAGAAAAAGTTGCGTGACGAAATTTCCTATCAAATGAAAGAAAGAAAATGGAAATCGGTTTATAAACACCCAAGTTATTCAAGATTTTAAGAAACCGACATTTTCCAATTTTCCGGGAAAACCGCCGGAAGGTTTTCATTTTCCTCAATATGGGACTGCCTGTGAAACTAGCCGCATACAATGTCGTATGAATCGTGTCGGTAGGTCGACGATTTCTAGCCATTTCGCCCGAACATACATAAAAAAAAAAAAAAAAAAAAAAAAAAAAAAAAAAATATACGTGACGAATAGATAACCTCTTTCCTTTGGGAAGTCGGTTAAAAAGGTTGGTGGTACTCTTGCATCTTTCAGGTAATTGTATTCAAAGTGGAATTTTTGATCATAATTATATCCTCTCCGAAACTCATTGTTGGTATTGTGAACAACAACATTATGTATACGTAAGCACAATATGGCCGATGCCTACGGTTTAAACTTGAAGGACCCTAGCATTATCAGGGTTGAGGAGTTGAAGGTCAAAATTATCATGTCATATCCTTGCTTAGTAATCTTATTACATATACGTAAGCACCATATGGCCGATGCTTATGGTTTAAACTTGCAGTACCCTGCATCATCAGGGTTGAGGAGTTGAAGGTCAATTTTCTTATCATACGTCTTTGCTTTGTAAATATATTACATATCCATAAGTATCAAATGGCCAACGCCTATGGTTTAAGCCTGAAGTACCCCTGCATCATCAGGGCCGAAGAGTTGAAGGTCAAAATTATCATGTCATATCTTTTCTATGTAATCTCATCGCATGCACGTAAGCAACAGATCCCCAACTTCTATGGCTTGGGCTTACAGTACCCTGCATCATCAGGGTTGAGGAGTTGAAGGTCAACTTTTTTATCATTCGTCTTCGCTTTGTAAATATATTACATACCCATAAGCATCAAATGGCCAACGCCTATAGTTTAAGCCTGAAGTACCCCTGCATCATCAGAGTTGAGGAGTTGAAGGTCAAATTTTTCATCTTATATGTTTGCTTAGTAATCTTATCAGATATACGTAGCGATCATGTAGCTAACGCCTATAGTTTAAGCTTGAAGCACCCCAGCATCATCAGGATTGAGGAGTTGAAGGTCCAATTTTCCACCGTATACAACCGTTTTTCTAATGTTTTACCTTACATTTTTTTAAATATCATTTTGAATGCGTAAGATTGAAATAGCTAAGTTTTATGGCTTAGGCATTCAATACCCCTGCATCATCAGGATTGAGGAGTTGAAGGTCCAATTTTTCGTCGTATACCTTTGCTTAGCAATGTTATTACAAATCCGTGAGCAACAAATGTCTAACGTTTATGGTTTAAGCCTGCAGTACCCCTGCATCATCAGGGTTGAGGAGCTGAAGGTCAAATTTGTCATCGTACATCTTTGCTTTGCTATCTTATTATATATCCGTAAGCACTAAATGGCCATCACCTACGGCTTGGGCTTACAGCACCCTGCATCATCAGGGTTGAGGAGTTGAAGGTCATTTTTTTTATAATATGTCTTTGCTTAGTATTGTTATAACATACCCATAAGCACCAAATGGTCAACCCCAATGGTTTAGGCTTGAGGCACCCCTGCATCATCAGGATTGAGGAGTTGAAGGTCAAATTTATCATCACATGTCTCTGCTTAGTAGTCTTGTTACATATATGTAAGCACCAAATAGCTAATGTTATAGTTTAGGATAGCTGTAATCCTGCATCATCAGGATCGAAGAGTTGAAGGTCAAATTTTTCGTCAACCTATATAAGCATAGATATTTAATACATATTCCAAGTTTCATAAGAATCGATTCGGCAGAAGCCGAGTTATCTCAAATTATCTAAAAAACTTGAGGAGTGGTGGTGGTTTCCACCCCATAACTCAAAGAGTTAAGCATCACAGCATACCCATGTCCAAGAGAAAAAGTTGCGTGACGAAATTTCCTATCAAATGAAAGAAAGAAAATGGAAATCGGTTTATAAACACCCAAGTTATTCAAGATTTTAAGAAACCGACATTTTCCAATTTTCCGGGAAAACCGCTGGAAGGTTTTCATTTTCCTCAATATGGGACTGCCTGTGAAACTAGTCGCATACAATGTCGTATGAATCGTGTCGGTAGGTCGACGATTTCTAGCCATTTCGCCCGAACATACATAAAAAAAAAAAAAAAAAAAAAAAAAAAAAAAAAAATATACGTGACGAATAGATAACCTCTTTCCTTTGGGAAGTCGGTTAATGAGAGAACAAGTATAATTTGATATCGTACAATTAGTAAGTTGATCTAAACATATTTCATGTCTTTAGGTAATATCAGATATTAACTACTTAATTGAAGACTGGCACTTCAATTATCATTATATGTATGTGTAATAATGCTTAAGAACTTTAATTTGTCCTTTTTTTTATATATGTAAATAGTCGATATTGTGAACAGTGAAGCTTTAGTTCCTTGAATAATTTTGTTTAGTTATTTTTAGCCAAAGCCGTTAAGTATATTTTAAAGATAGCATACCAAACTTATTTATATAAGTTCTAAATATCGCAAATAGTATAAGATGTAATGTAATTTTCAAGTCAGCCTATTATCACACAAACCATGATTTGATACAAATTCGAGTGTAGCGTATTACTTCTAAACGCTAATTGTAAACGATGACGCTACAAAACACACCGCGTGGAAATTTTATTATTCTATAGTAGTTTTATTGAACTGCCTTATACCGCACTCAGTACACTTTTTGTACCTACACATTGTGAAAATAACAATAGTAGTTGTGACGTCACGGGTGCTGGCCGCCACCTTTGGCCCGCGACCCCACACTCGCACCACAATAATAAATTTTCGCCGTCGATGTGCTATAAAAATAATCAATATATTAAGGTATGTTAACTATTTTCTCCACGAAATCGATTGCTCGTAAACTCATTAATTTATTCAACCTTAGTTTAAATAATTTATTGCGAAAACATATTTAATAATTTCGCGTGTCAAAATATCATTATCAAAAACTTAGGCTAATAAATGCTACGCTCGGACGTGACACCAATAAAATGGCAACCAATATTTTTTGAATAAAGAACTAATTTAAAGCATCGATGAAACATGCGCTACATGTCATTTTGATTGTAAATAATTGAAGTAGAATAAACTATTCGAATTATTAATATTATAATTCAATCAATTCGTATTCATAAAACTAATCATGAAGAATATTTTAACACGGATACCTACTCCTTGTGCATGCAGTCGTTCGAAGAATAAAAAATGTCTGTCGCCGAATGATTTGGAATAAAACCTTGGATTGATTTTTTATTAATACAATGTGAACAGACAGCAGGACAGCCATTCAATAGATGAAATGGAATGAGCATAATGCAGCACTTTCACCTACGATGCGTTCTATGCTGTACGGCGCACTGGTATTATTTAATCGCGATGGCTTGTTTTTTACATCTGTCCCCAATATTGGATTCGTGTTATTTTGTCCCCGGAGCCTGTCAGCCCGACAATGGCGGAGGCGGCTCGCGGGAAACCGAGCCAACAAAATTAAAACCGGATTTCCAAAATCCCGTTCGGTCGCATTCGAAAGAAGCTCTGTTTTCGATTTCTATTCGATTGTTTGTTTTTTCGATCCATTGTTGGGTTCGGCGGCGACACGCGCGCCATTTTTGCGCAGTCTATGCCATTGTGTTGCAATGACATGTGACGGACGAGGCTTGCCCCCGGCACCGATCGTGTGAGGTCAACTATTCTAAAAGACAAACATCGATCGTTAAGGAAACTCAAAAATCTATATTTTATCGAATCGCCGTCCCTACACAGGGTCGCGCTGCCAGGTTTGTGCATATTGAACATCTATATTCAGTCAAATTATTTTATATATGTGGCGGTTTGTAGTCACATCGAAAGTTATATTTATTCTTACGTCTGTATAACAAAGTTGCTATTCTAAGCAAAAACAGTAAATTTTACTCTCACAATGCGAATCTATTTCTATATAGGTACATGAAAAAAATGATGTATTTGTTCCGCAATAATTACATTATTACGGGAGATTGTAAGTTTGGCGTTAGTCTTACACAAATCAAAATAGAATTCTTTGTAATCTTTAAATATGACTCACGTGAATTGACTATAGAGTCCGTCACCCGTTAAAATTCCCTTCGAGTCTTAATTCCATAAAGTGCATAAACAAATGAGTAAACAAAACACGACCAGTCATGATGATCAGTATCCCATACCTAACAGAATTTTATTTACCAAAAACATTTGGTATCCGTTGCCCAAACGCGGCCATGGTTCCTGCACCCGAGGCACCGCAACGGGATTCCTGTTATCATATTGGATCCCGTCGTCTAAATTAGTTTTTGTGCAAGGAGCGCGCGGTCAACCATCGCTCCGAGCAACACTCGACTCTTAAGGGCCTAACCCCTTTTCTTACCTGTGCATGTCCTTACATCGTGCTCTTTATTATTACCGTCATTCAACGCCGCAAACAATGGAATTGAGGTTTGATTCACGGAAGTACCCTTGTCTCTCGAGGACCGTAATGATCGACGCTAATAATCTTAATTGAAATATTTTTCCAATTATTCTTAACTTTCCAAATGTAATCTAGTACATTGCCGTAGAAACGACAATTACTGTAAAAATATTACGTTATATTTTCCACTCTCCAGTGTCATAAACTAAACTTTAATTTAACCGTGGCTCGGATTTATTAAAGACGGTTTCTAGAACATCATTACTATGGTATAATCTTTGAGCTATAAAACAAATTGTCTACATACCATATAAGTTGACCCTAAACGTCTTTATTAAAGTAAATAAAACGCAAAAAAGTATCAACTTATATGAATAGCGTCGTACTCGTGACATATTTTATCATTACCTTACGCATGTCACATAATTGGAGGCATACATCAACCTGTGGTATGACAGACATTTGCTGCTACCTAGTTAAGGTGGTATAATTGCGCAGCAAACGTTAAAGTCCGTTATATTGTCAAACGGCGAACGATCTCTTAGAAGGCAAAAAGCGCGCGCTCCTGCGCGTTCGGACCGCCAATTATGCGCTGCGCACGCGCCTCCAAAAAAACCACCACCGGCCCATCACAACCATTTTTTAAAGCCCAACTTAAATAATAATGCAGTAACACGCGAGAGTATCCGCAAAATGCGATCCGCGAATTTCGTTTCCAAATTCCTCCGGGCCCGATCTCGGTTTCATTTTTTGCCAACACTATTGTCCGTTTATCTCCCGATTTGTGTTTCTGTTATTCGCCGTGTAGACGATGCCTCTCGGACTTTTGTTTTCGCTTTCGTATTAATCGAGACCCATCTGTAATAGCGGCGAATTTAATTTGTGTCTGCGGGACTCTTCGGGACCTAGGACGTCCTCGCGGCCGTCAGTCCTGCAGCTCAGTCACCGTAAAGGAATGCAAAATCGGCTGTGCCGGGGAGGCTCGAGCGGACTTTTAATAATGCGGCCGTACAACTATAATAAAGTGGCCGAAGTTTTTTGTGGGCGCGCTCGATTAGCCCCTCCCGGCGATCTGAGGTCGCGTACCCCGGCCCTATCATTACTAAAAACGATCCTAATAATATAATAGTCCTGTCACAACCATAAGAAAAAGTTCTTAAAGGACAATTTTCGTGAGACTTAATAGGCAATGAAATTTGGCAGGCGTTTAAGGAATTATTCCGAAGGATGTTAACGATTTTGTCGTTTATTTATAGGAACGCCGATTATGTGGCCGCTCCGCTTTACTGCCTTTTTTATCGTTGGTGTTAATAGCGGAAGTTAATCTACAGTTTAGATCTGTAAAGGTTACTTACCCTGGGCACCTTAACCCAATTTATTCTTATTTTATGTACAAGTAAACAAATTAAGCGCCGACCGTGGATGATCGAAAGGAATCGTAGCAGCACCGAATTAACATAAGATTTGGTTAAATACATATTAATTTAATAGACACGTGGAAATATATAGTCGTATAAGGTATTCATTTATATGTTTTTCTAGAGATTGTGCGTAACATGAACATTTATTTAATATTTCATGAAATTTTGATAAAATCTCCTAAAATAAACGAATTATATAAATACATTTTCCCAACGAAACGAAATAATTTTTACTTAATTTCAATTATTTTTTTAACATTTTGTAGCGATGCGAATAAAAATATCTCTTTAAAATAAGGAAAAAAGATGCTCTGATTTTTTTTTATACTTA
Organism: Spicauda simplicius; assembly: GCA_949699795.1. Lineage (NCBI taxonomy): Eukaryota > Metazoa > Arthropoda > Insecta > Lepidoptera > Hesperiidae > Spicauda > Spicauda simplicius. The sequence continues at coordinate 23,599,631 of OX453059.1, forward strand.
AACCTAATGATAAGGCAGACGGGCTACCTGATGAAAAGTAGTCACCGTCGCCTGTGGACACTTGCAACACCAGAGGAGTCGCCAATGCATCGCCGCCTTTGAAGGAGAGCTCTTTTCGCAACTTTTTTGAAGAGCCTCATGTTTGAATGTAATTAATATCAAATAGTCTTTTCGTAAACTGGTTCAAAGACACAATTTTACACAAAATGAATAAGTTTTAATTGCATCGAGTCCTATATAAGTTGTATTTGTAGGTGCGTAGAAAGGGCCAGCTTCATCGGAACCAAATGGCACATTTATATTGTTCATTACGGGGCCCGGAGGTGAGAGATGTTGGCGCTGTCGCCGCCGCGGGGGGCGGAGCCCTAGGGCTGCTACGAAATCTATACGCACCTCTTGCGTAACTAAATGTAACGTTATTATATTAATCCATGGAACAACATAGAAACCAACCCATCGTTAGGTAAAATTGAATTCATGATAGAACAGTCTGTATGCTGATGCTGACAAATAACCCCATGTTATATGAAATGTACTTTACTAAATTTATATTCGTCATTATAGTGCCATTATTCCTCATACTTACATGTATTTGGTCGTCAATCCATTATTGTCCCACTGCTGAGCACGGGTCTTCTCTCCGAATGAGAGAGTTAAAGGCCATAGTCCACTGCGCTGGTCAAGTGCAAATTGTACTTAACACCCCTGCGAGTATTTTTTTTAAAGAACCCTCGGGTGTGTAAGTTTTCTCATGATGATTTCTTTCACCAAAATGCAGTGATTATTAATTTCTAATCCGCACATAATTTTCGAAAAATCGGTGGTGCGTTCCTGGATTTCAACCTCGAACCTCTCGATCGGGAGGGCAAGTTTCAACCATTAGGTTATCACTGCTCTGCTTATATGTATTTAAAACTTAAAAATGAAAACATACATAGGGAATAAGCTAAACATTTTGTCAAAAGCGAGGGTGAATGAAACAAAATAAGACAATTTCTGAATTGTGCATTATACCTGTAATATTTTCGTGGGTTTATTTTTAATAATTTGAAGTGTGGAGTAGAGTCAGTGGTTGGAGCAAATGGCACATTTATATTGTTCATTACGGGGCCCGAAGGTGAGAGATGTTGGCGCTGTCGCCGCGGCGGGGGGCGCAGCTCCAGGGCTGCTCCAAAACACACGATTAATTTACAGGAATATTAGCATTACCTCCATTGAGAACTAATTTTAAATCAGCTTTCTTTAGAAATTTACACTAGGTATAATGAAACAAAAAGTAGGAGTGTAGTGTAACATTATTCAGCGTAATTTTGGAAAACTTGACATTAGCCATATATAGATACATTGATACGTATAAACCTAGTTTGACGCTATCTTAGAAATTCTATATTGAACACATATACATATGTACATTTAAACCTAGAAATGCAACAATCAATGGTAATTCAATACTTGTACCTACTTTATATTTTTGTAATGATAGCGTACACGAAATTAGTAACTTTTACAAAACATCCGGTTATCCTATGTCTTTTTTAGGTCTTTGTGTGTTCAATTTGGGAGATGATATTCAGAACCGTTTAAAAATAGTCTACAAAACTTTACCCTAAAGACCACTATGAATTATATACTCGTAGTATCACCCAGTCTTCGACACAGTCGTACGAAGCATGTACAGCACTCGTAAAGCAACCCTGGCGCGGCTGCAGGGGGCGCCGGCATGTCCGAGCGTTGATTTGTGCGCGGACTCCCGCGGACTGTATTTGTACAGCGCCCACGCGCGCCGCGACACCGCTCCAACGCTCCTGTCAATCTTCCACCATCTGAACGCTATCCGTGTGGATGGACCCGTTTGGAACCTCACCTGTTTATTATATGTAAATAGCAAAGCATGCAGTTCATCGAGTGGTTGGTAGTTGTCGCTAAACGAGCAAGTAGTCCATCTGACCATACTTAACATGTGGCGGACATCATGAAATGAAATGAAATGTCTTTATTATCCATAGGCCTACGGAGGCACTAAAAATCGTCAGTTACATATATATTTTTTTACTAAACCACCGGATCGGAACACGACCTCAACTGAGAAGACCATGCACCTGAGACGCACTGAGAATACCATGCATGCACCATTGAATACATAGTCACTTTATTATCTGACTGAAGTAGCAAACGAGCATTCCGTCCACCTAATGGTAAGTGGCCACTGCCGCCCATGGACATCTGTAATCAACTTCGTACAGAACATGGGTTCCATCTGAAGTCAATCACTGATGCGTTGCTACTCCCGAGGACTATGATGGTCGCCTGATGTGAAAGTGTGCCGGCAACCACACCCTTCCATCAAAACGCAAAAACCCACTGCCGCCAATGGAGATTTGCAAACAATCCCAGATAAGATCAGTGTGATCTGAGGGTACACAGGTGCGTTGCTACTCCTCAGGACCAAGCTTGAACACCTCGTATAAGTGTGTCTTCCATACCATACACTTCAAACCAGACCACAGTAGCTTCCGGAGTAGTAAATATAACAGTGCTTCCGGAGTTGAACCGCAAATGGTTCTGCTACTTTTAAATACCATGCGTTACGTTACACGTTAATATTTTATAGTATGTACGTATTGTACCTAAAATGTCAAAAATTTAAAACAGCGCCATATTTATACACCGGACTAAGCGTTTCGAGTGGCACGATCATAATGATAGTCTGCCAGACATAATGTCTCACGTTCGTATCCTAGTCAAGCAGGAATATAAATAATTAATTAAGATATTTTAGTCTAAGTTTCTTTTAATGTAAATCCTAGTACGGATATAAGAGTATAGATATCGTCTCGGATTAATTTCGTATTCATTAGTCCTACTTTACGATTATTCGCCATTATTTTCTTTAAATTCAGATTTCTTGTACTTAAAAACAAGTTATATCATTAATTTGGCAATTTGTATTCTTAATTGGTAAATTAATATCCCTGCATTCCAAGTTACCAGAAGGACGATCTCATAGTAATCAATTAATGGGCAATAACGCTGAGTTGACGATTTAAAAATGTTAGCGTCCATTTGAAAAACATTGTGAAATGATTCTTTATATCCGAGTGCTATTTTCTCGAGGTCGAATTCAAATGAGATTGTTGCGAAGACTAATTTTGGGACGAAGAATTCATATCGTAGGAAGGCTTGGACGTTAAGCGTTCCAAAGTATGTACTTAGTAGAGGCATGGGAAAAGCTCAAATAGATAAGATATTTTGTCGTGTACAGATATATCTGAAACCCGTTCTGGTTTACACGTTCCAGACTTAAAACGCAATGTGTCGTCGATACCGGCGGTTATATTGAATACTCGGACATATTTTATTTACACGGTACCTACTTTATTGGTTGTACGCAATATCCTACAACTTGAATGTCTCTCTTGTATCATTTACTAATATAACCTAAGTTCTGTTGGGGACTTTGCTGCCGGTTATTTATAATATCAGAAGGACTTTCCTTTAAAAAAATTATACAAAAAATTGAAAATATTTTTTGAGTCTTGTTATTTGTATCCAAAATAAATTATAATAATACTATACTGACATCAAATTCCATAAATAAGTTAGCGATTATGTTTTTCAATTTAGAAGATTCGCGTGATCGTAAGTCGAACAGCACACGTTAAATTGGAGAGAGTCTACGAGAGAGAGGCGTGCAGCTCCTGGACGCATTGATTAAACTTATTAATTAATGACCCGACAATCTGTGAAATATGCTTATGAGAATGTCATTGGCATCGCGAGTGAAAACTTCGACTCCGATCTCACCTGGCGCAGTTTCGTTCCGATATCTTCGACGACTCGTATTTTCCAATCTAAACGAGCCGAAATTAGAAGGCTAAGACAACTTCGAAACCGGTCAACATAAAATTGGAAACCAACTGTAGTCTCCGAGTTGCGCAAGAGCCGATTTACCAGTTTGGCGCGGGCTCGCCTGCGCGTGGGATCTATGGCTCCCCGAGCGAGTGGCGGAACGTCACAAGCGCCGAGCACCCGCCGGCGCTTGCGACCTTTCACCTGCCGCGACAAATTTATTTAGACTGTCACTTTATAGCCGCGGATTAAGAATCTCGTTGACATAAATTATTATGTGTATAGTACTTAAAATATGACCACTCACTGAAACATTAAACACCTCGTCCGCGTCCGTTCGGATTGCGAAAGGAGGAGGCTCGTGCGCTGGACGCGGCTGGATGTGAGGCTCGAGGAATTTGTACAAATTGCTGGTGCATATATTTGTAAGGAGGCAGAGACCGAGCGGCCGCTAGTTGCGATAAATGCCCTTTGCAGATTCCTAATTAGATATCCCGCATGAATTTGCTTCATTTGCGATTTTTGCTCCCGCGACGGGTATCATATTACTTCGTACTTAATTTTTATTACTCGTACAGTTATGCTAACGTCCAGAAGCCGCTCGTATCTCGATAGCGTGAAATATGTTTACGGCACCCACATTTCTAACGTCCATTAAGAAATCGGACGAGTTCTCGAAAATTAACGCTCCATCGAATAATTGTAGTAATTCGCTCCGTCACGTGAAATAATCGTATATATTTTACATTTTATATTAACGCGTACGGTACACACGACTCAATTCCGGATTCGGCCGAGATGGCTGCCATAACTGTCCAGTAAATCAGGATTATTGGCTATTCAATAAGATTTTTCACAACAAGATTTTATTTAATTTGTTGCCACTGCCTTATTCGACACACCATTAAAATGGGCCTTAAATCGTCCTCGACGCCATAAGCTAATTTATTTTCAGTAGGTGACTTTTACTTACGCCAAACCGCGGAGTGGACCTACATTTTTCTCGCCGCTTAGTCGCGATACGCTATCTACCCCAAAAATCTCGTTATATTCGCGATTTGTTTCCGTTTGACCTTAAAGAGCCTTCGAGCCGCATGGTGGTTAGACCCTTCGTGTCGCTATGGGAGACCATGTAATCGAGCGAGTCTAATAAGTGCCCGGAAAAAACATCGTGACCACAATTACGTTTTATATTATAAACCGTGAAAGGGTGGCCGTCTCGCTCTAATATTGATGGTGTATATTTATCACGGACAATTTAGGAACACCTGCTGTTACCACGGACGAGCGGTATCTGTCAAATTAATACTATTTCTCGGGTTCAAGCTTATAGATTGTTGGCTTTGGCCTCGTCTAATGTTTTATTTGCTCTGCGGTCGTCCGGCCGAATGCCTTTAAAAATATTTTCATTAACCTCTTTATGATTTGTTTATCTTCGTTGAAAAAATAGCTTGAACCTTTTTTGGTTTTTGTTTCTTCTACTTTGATGGACTTAGTTTTTATAAGGAATTTGATTATGATATTTTGAAAGCATCCAATATTGTGCCTATGAGCATTTACTGCTCTATCTGCCTTGGATGATGCTATTTTAATATATAGTTTTTTATTTTTATATAAACTTATGCTGATACGAAAAACATGTTAAGACATCTTGAATTACACGCTTAATTTTCTCCGATTACTTTGTTATTTTTGTTCGTTCCTACCTTGTGCACGTAGCCCCAGCCAGGTTGCAGCTTCATTGGGTGTTAAAAATAGTCGGATCGCGCTCCGCCCGCGCACACCCACAGCGCGGAGGAGGAAGGGGGGGCTGTCCCAATCGAGGGCTCCAACTGCTGTAATGTGCCAAATTGACACAGCTTCAAGCAATAATACATCAATACTTTGTTATGACCACACAATAATATAGTAGTAGTAGTAGGTAGTAGTAGTAAATAAAAAGATTTTTAAAAACCATTTTTGGGTTGGATATCTGGGTTAGTGACAGGTGTTCATAGGCGACAGCAATCACTTAATATCAGACGACCTGCATGCTTATTTTATGGTTAAAACAAACTAAGCAGCAGGTAGAAAAATGTATGGGGCACATTATTAAGGTCATTGTACTATAACTTAATTTTATGGAAAATGCTAGAAAAATAACCGAACACAACATGTTAGCATCTCTGCAGTGGTCTTACGCACAAATCAGTTGTCTAACGAAAAGATCGCTTTCCTTATATTCTATCCTCTTCCTTATATTCCTTATATATAATCAAAGTTAAATATTGAAATTTAATACTATCAAATTAAATCAAATTAAAAGTCATTGTGTAATGATTATCAGAACATAGCTGATGATTATCAGTTTGTGGCTTTTATTGGTTTAAATGTAAAATAATCAAATTTCATTTAAAAAGTTGGAAATAAATAAATAAATGAAAAAATCTGCCAACGTACCAAATTAGCAATCGCATTTCTTTTTATCCACAAGCATTGTTTTTTACCAAAAAATCAAAAGTTAATGAAGTTGAAAACAATTTATAGTAATTGTACCCCAGTGGCATGTAACGGACTTTTATTTGTTTACGGTGTTAATGTTAATTTTAACAAGAGAGATATCATTTAAGTTCATACAACTCTTTTATTAATCCCAAGGAGTCGTAGCGCAGTAGGTAAATGGTATTCCTATTATACCACTCGTGGACAATAAGAGGCCAGTCGGTGTACCGTCTCACAGGCTATAAAGGAAATCGTCGTCGTCAACTCATTATAGTCCCACTGCTGGGCACGGGTCTTCTCTCAGATTAAGAGAGTTTTAGGCCATAGTCCACCGAGCTGGCCAAGTGCGAATTGGTGGACTTCACACACCTCCGAGAACTTTTTTTTTAAATAACTCTCGGGTTTCCACTCGATGTTTTCCTTTACCGAAAAGCAGTGAATAATTAATTTCTTATACGCACATAAATCAATGGTGCGTGCCTGGTTTTGAACCTTTCACCTCCCGATTGAGAGGGCAAGTTTCAACCATTAGGCTATCACTGCTCTTAATAAAGTAAATAATCATCAGGAAGGTAATTAGGTAATAAGGTAATCAGTTCTTCATAATTTTCTCAAAGTTGACCTACTTCAAAGAATATTTCCATTACAGATATACTCTGCATGACCTATTTCTTTAATAATGTAAGAGGAAACATTGCCCCGACATAAATAGATCAATCTTACATATGGATAGATCGGAGCCATGGTATCGATAGTGAGGTAAAAACCCACCTAAATAGCTTAACAAGGCGCTTCCCACCCGGTAATGATCGAAGATGCTTCGTTCCCAGATCGTTTGGAGTGTTAATGTCTTGTTATTGTCATAACACCATAACGAGCAACAATAACGACGATTCCCTATAAAGTTTCCATAGCCAATATCTTCTTGTAATGGTATATTTCATTATTGCAATTCTAATTTAAAAAGTACTTCAAAAGGAATCATTATTTGGAATAATATTTACTTATATATGTTAATATGTCTTGGACTTACAATTAACAAAATATTTCAAATTCTACGTTATACATAGAATTTACTATCTTGCACGTACTATTTTGTAATAGTGTGATTACTCTAATGTCTCTGTGTACAAAAACTTATGAGTGAAGGTGATAGAACCAGTGTAGTTCGACCGTGGAAGTACCATCGCCACACCTATTTCTACAGTGAACCATTTTTTGCGTTTCGATAGAAGGGTGTGGTTGCCGGCACACTTTCACATGAGGCGACCATCATAGTCCTCGGGATTAGCAACGCATTGGTGTTTAACTTCAGAAAGAGCCCATGTTCTGCATGAGGTTGATTACAGATATCCATGGACGGCAGTGACCACTTACCATCAGGTGGACTGCATGCTCGTTTGCTACTTCAGTCAAATAAAAAAAAGAAATAAAAAATAAAAAAAGAGCCTTGGAATAGAACTTACTTCATTATTACTTAAAATTAATAGTAATTTTAATTTCTTATTCCATAACTGATTAAATAATACAATGTGTAATGTGTAAAAAATTGTGCGTTATTGAATTTCCTTTGCCTTTTTTTGTTATTTACATCAACCGCAAGACCACCAGAGTAAAACCTCAAAATCCTTCAATAAAAACTGTCCATATTTCAATAACGTTGCATTGTTTCGTAATTGTATATTGTAAGCGAAAGCGGCAGCTGCAGGGCAGGTGACGCTGCAGTCGCGCTGCACCAGCTCTGCTGCAAGGCCTTCAGTAACAAGGTTACTGTTACACCTGTAAACAATGAAGTTATCAACCATTTAGAGCGTTAACGACAACATCGATGATTATGATTCTTTTATTTTTTTTAGACAGTATTAAATAAAAAATTCAATACTGTCAAAAAAAAATGTTTCGAGACAAAAAGTATTCGCTATCCTAACCTGGATCTTAGTCCAAATGTAATCCTCATCTCAAATTGAACTTATGAATCGCAAACCTTAATGCATCAATGCATGATACAGTTCGGTTTTTTCATGCCAAAAAATAAGTGTTTTTGCGTTTTTCTTGTTTTGCAATTTATGTACTCAAGAGGTTTACAAATCAAAGAATTTAAAAATTTTGAAGTATTTCCGGCGAAGCCACTAACGAAAACTTAGTTCCCGCTTAAGAAAAAAAAGACAATTTAAATTGAGTTTCCAAAATTTTGTAAAGTTAAAGCCCGCACGCGTCCCGCCGAGGGCTGGCAGTGACGTTTCGTGCGTGTGTCGGTCGGTTCCAGCATCGCTCTAATGACCCAAATTGCATGTCCATCCATCACTGCGATATGCAGAATAAGTCCATGAAATTTTGGGTATTTACTTGAATTTTTTTAATTAATGGAAATAGTAAACGCGCATGCAGTCCACTTGATGGTTAGTGGCCAACGCCGTCTATAGACATCGGTGATCAACCGCAAATAGTTTAAGAGTACAATCTAACCTTATGCTCCTAAACAATGGGAAATGTAAATTCAATAAGCATGGTGTTAATTATGCACAAGAAAAAAGGAATAGGTAGGTACAATTCGCCCCAACCATATAAACTTTTGGGATAAAAATCTGGGCATATTTAAGCAAATAGTTAAATGCCTATGTGCATCTTAGGTACTACATACCTATTCCTTAAAAGTTTTTACATAAACTACTTCTTAATAAATCCATCCAACAATCCAACAGCTCTAGTAAGTCCACTGCTGGACATAGGCCTCCCCTAATCTGTGCCACTTCGACCGATCCCTAGCCATCTAAATCCAGCTGTTACCCGCCGGATGACCTGAAGAGTTCATCAGACTAGCGAGGTGCGGCCACTTGTCATAATAAGTAGTACGCGTAAAATCTTTTTTGGAAGTTCTTAATATCAAAGTATTTTTTAAGTGTAACTATGATTATATATGACTAGATTTTATTGATGGTTTGCAAATCATTCTTTCTCTGGTTCGAAAGGCATATCAAGCGTTCTCGTTGGTTGGGCGTTTTTTATTTGACTAAAGTAGCAAACGAGCATGCAGTACACCTGATGGTAAGTGGTCACTGCCGCCCATGGACATCTGTAATCAACTACATACAGAACATGGGCTCCATCTGAAGTCAATCACACATGCGTTGCTACTTCTGAGGACTATGATGGTCGCCTCATGTGAAAGTATATATGGCAATATAGGTGTGGCGGTGGTACTTTCCCGGTCGAACTACATTGGTTCTACCACTTTTCTGGTGGTGGTCACTATTCCTCCAATTCTCTATTTAACTATTTATCCAGAGCTTAAAAAACCCTATCCAACTTTAACTAGGTTGTAGTTTAGTAAGCGAGTCCCGCGGAGCGCCATCTGTGTTCAGCGCGCGCAACCAATGTCGGCAGATAGCCGCGGGGACTACACGATTTATCGCCGCTATTAATATCGTCTACCAATTGCACTAAGGTTTTTTATACTTCCTATAACCATTCATTAATATCGTTATGACTTCTTTATTTCTTATGTATTAATGAATACTTTTGGATCATGGTCAATATTAGTATAATTATAAAAAATACAAGTATCGATTTTTGATTACCACTAATGGCTATGGTTCAACATATTTTAGCCTCTAATTTAAATTGATATCTTGTTGATTTCCAATTAACTATAATTATATTTCTATACCTTTAAATGAGCAGTAAAATTAGCGATTTAGAGATCACAGATCTTTTTGCTTATTGACTAAATACTTACCATATTAGATGTCATTAAAACAAACTTGGACAGCAAGATGACCCTCGTAGACCGTAGCGCGTTCCACGAACCGCTGTTAATATTGCTTAGACAACAGTCTTCTGCGCTGACGAATGTGACAGCATTACGATTTAAGCCATGGCCTTCACTAACTCATATGCCATGACAACTTATTTGTCAGTTATGGCAACGCATCAATGTCACACATCGAAACTTTATGATTGATATCCATGGGCAACAATGGAGCAACGACTACTTACTATAAGTAAGAATCCCTTTTTTATTCAATTATGTACTTTACTTTGAAGTTGGTTCTTTATTTCAGCTAATTCAACCTTATATCACATACAATTTTAATATACAACTTATGCAAACCATACTTCAAAACTTAGTGTGTCTTATACGTAGTTACTTAGTGTCAGCCGCTTCTAAAGACTTTTAAACAAACAACTGTTATTTAATAAACCATTGACACCATTGTCTCTATATTTTAATATCATATTAATGAACTTGAGTATTGCATTTACTTTCAAATGACTGACAATTTACATTATTTGACAGAGCGTCAATTTAAATTATATGTATATTACCAGCGTTTATATTGGTCTATTTTATACAGTTTAAAGTGTGGTTTCCTATAACAATAAATAAGCTATGATTTATTAACTTCCGCTTTATTTAATATCATTTAGCAAAAAACTGTCAAGATAAAAAAAAAACAAAATAATTATAACTGTACTAGTAGAATTAAATTGAAATCGTGTTTATTGCATTTCCAGGAAAAAATGCCATTTCACTCCCAGACAACATGATTAATATGACTGGTTAATTGTTATAAACGGCTGAAGTAGATTTATGCTCAAAGATCAGTGATTGTATTTAAATTAGAAATGTTATTCAATAACTCACTTACTATTTCTCGGCTGATTGGTTTTAAAGATAGAAATGCAAGGAAAGTGAGAAATAACCAGTCATTCAAATATTAAGATATCTACAATATTTATTACTTAACACTAATGTAGAAATTTTGTAAGGATAGGTACATTCAAATAAAACAATTTGATAAGACGAATTTTTTAAATATATTTTTAATACAATTAATTTTTAAATACAAAATCTGTATTTGTATCAATCACATACAAGAATGTAAATAATGTAAATATTATTATAATCAAATCATTATTTTGGATATATGTAATAAGAATAAAAAAGAACCATTTGAAACATTGAGCTGAATTTTAAACATACTGCGAGTGCGTTCATAGGCAATATAATACACTATAATTATAAACCAAACCTTACGCTAACACCTAAGTTGGTTATTATAACATTACTTTTACCATATAACACTAATAAATCTCCTCCCCCACCAGTATTGATTGGCACACAAACATATCAAATAAACGCGCTGCGACCGGAACACGCGCGACAGACGCAACAAATTATAAGCGACAATAGTCGTGCTGTCGCGCGACTGTCGCGGTCGCAATATTTACGGCGACGCGCGCGACAGTTGTCGCCGTCGCGCTATTATCGTGTCGTCGGAAGCGCGGAAGCTCCGATAATATTAAATGCATATTTATTCATAGCCTCTATTTCAGATCATAGTACATTCATAAATTCCTTTATTATTTTGGAATTATTTACTTCCTTATAAAATCTGGTAATGTAAAAGACACACAGAAATGTTTGGACTGTTGTTTCACTCTAATGATATCACAAATATGTAAATCATTTATATTGTTAAAGAAGTGATTTAGAGAGACTGTGATAATACATTTCTACTGCCTATATACTGTCTAACAATCCTGTGTTCTGTAATCTTAAAACCTATAAATGATAGAAATATCGATACCTTTAAATGCAAAGTTATAATTCGTATCGTGTTTTCAGATTCAGCAATACATTACCAACTCTACTGCTTCCCAGAGTGCAGCACCGCCTCCGCCCTACCGACGCGCCCCGCAGAGCCTGCGCGACATGATAAGCCTCTCCATGCGAGGAACGCAGCCCTCAGTAATTATACCGTAAATGTCAGCATCAATGTAATTACGATTACTGTCATTTCTTCTGCTCGGAATATCTTAATCGGTTAATTGAAACTAAAGAGTTTTTAAGTAGCTTTAATCTTTATCCATACTTCAAGGGATAATTTAATACAGTTTTTTTTATGATTACTAACCTGTACTTAAGATATTGCTCATCCTTTCGTATGGTTTAGATTAATGTACTCTACATTTCTCGTTATATTTTAATCTATTTGTAAATTGAAGTACTTATGTTACAACATGTAGTGTACGCAACCCGCTGTAAATGCCGAATAATATGAACATTAACATACGCAACGTTCTTAATCTTAAATTAATTTTGTGTTACAAATATCAGTGACACTTATTTAACTAATTATCGTTAATCTTTCAACAACACACAGTAACACTTCTTTTGTTTTTACGCTGCATATTTCAGAACTAGCTGTGCCCGCGACTTCGTCCGCGTGGAATAGTTATTTTGGGCATAATTTATTTTTGCAAACAACCACCTCAGCTTTATAAATTATAGCTTTTACCCACGACTTTGTCCGTTTCATTTTCTATTATTATTTTCAGACAATTTAGTTTTGAAAAGAACATAGCTAACTCATACAGCACATATATAAAAAAATGAAATTATTAGAACCTAAAACAAAATCCTTAAAACAAAATCAAATAGTATTTAAAAGTATTTTTACACGACGATAAAACGACGCAAGATCTCTAAGATATCAATATCTTCTAAGATGTTCATTGAAATTAAGTGATGTCAAAGACAATTTTGTTCACAATTAAATACTCTTAATCAACAACACATTTATTTGGACAAAGATTAATATTATTACGTTTATACAACTCTTAACTAATTTCGACCGAATTTGATTACCATGAAAACGGTTCTAGTGAGTTAATCTTAAAAGATAGACATATACTGTCCCGGACATTTTTTTAGATCATTTCAAGAGAAATAATTCTTTCATACATATATTTTTGGTATCTTGTACCGTTTTCGCAGCGCACGCAACGGAAGCCCTCAAGGATGAATAATTTTCCCCGTTTTTTTCACATTTTCCATTATTTCTTCGCTCCTAATAGTTGCAGCGTGATGTTATATAGCCTAAAGCCTTCCTCGATAAATGGTCTATTCAATACAAAAATAATTATTAAATTCGAACCAGTAGTTCCTGAGATTAGCGCGTTCAAACAAACAAACTCTTCAGCTTTATATATTAGTATAAAAGTATAGATATCGAGATATACTTTTCAACCAACTCCTCCACATTTAAACGAAGACGTATCGATATAAAGATTGATTTTAACTTTTCCGGATAACAAAGAAATCATTAGAAAATTGGAATATCACTGAACAGTGACATATATTCTAAGTTCATATTTTGTTGCATGTGGTCAAAGATAAGATCTTTTAAGAGGTGCATCGAGCTATTTGTGCGTGTAAATTGTTCTTTGTAAAGCAGAAGACAGAATCAAAACACTTTTACAATTCATACGAACAGGGTGAACCCGCTCGCAGGGCGCTGCCGCACCCTGCTCGCTTATTTTTTATGTTTTCTTTTATGTTCCAACCTAACCTAACCCATCCTGTTTAAAAAGCTACAGCTAAATCCAACTTTTAATAATAACATGACAATACTCCTGCATTTTTAGGATTTAGGTATTCAAAGTGACACTTTTCATCATAATGTTCTCTCAGGAACGGGTCGTAATGTATTGTAATCAATAAGTACCAAACTCATACGGCTTAAGTAGGTTGTGTACTTAGATTATCAGGGTTGATGAATTGAAGTTTAATTTATTAATCACATTTCAGTTTAATGAGCTGTCATTAAACTCATGATATATACTGAAAACAACCGTAAGCATTATGTGACTACCTTTTATAATTTAGGCTTGCACTATCCCGCAGCATCAGGGAGGAGTTTAAGGTAAAAAAATATCCCGTGTCTTTGCTTAGTATTCTTATTACTTATACGTAAGCACTTGCGAGCCAACTTCTATAGCTTGGGCTTGCAGTACCCTGCATCATCAGGGCTGAGGAGCTTAAGGTCGAAATTGTCATCATGTGTCTTTGCTTAGTAATTATATTACATACCCGAAAGCATTAAATGGCCAACTCCTATGGCTTAGACTTGCAGTACCCTGCATCATCAGGCTTGAGGAGTTGAAGATCGAAATTTTCATCTTGTGTCTTTGCTTAGTAATCTATACTATAATAAATCTGTAAGAGGTCGCTGTCTGTACATGGAATAAATTTAGGTGAAAACCATTTCTAGGGGTCTTTAATACGATATAGAACCCAAAATAATGGTTTTTAGAAATCTTTTCTGTTTGTCTGTTTGTCTGTTTGTCTGTTTATCTGTTTGTCTGTTTGTCTGTTTGTCTGTTTGTCTGTTTGTCTGTTTGTCTGTTTGTCTGTTTGTCTGTGTGTTTGAAAACGCTAATCTCAGAAACGGCTTATCCAATTTGAATATAATTTTCACCGATGTGTTGTGGGAAACTTCACTTAACATTTAGTGTTTATTTTATGTAAATCGGTTTATAAATAAAAAAGTTATGTCAATTTAAAACTACACAGTATTTATTCTGTGTTCGATAAGTGTTAACAAGATATGTAACTGCATAGTTGAATTGGTTGAAACTAAACATGTTATGGTCTGTAAAATGTATTCCTTTGTTATGTATTTTTATTGGTTATGTGTGTACCTATGTTATTTGATACTATACAAATCTATATCTCTATATCTATATATACTTATAAAAAAACGAAAGGATGCTCTCGCACTCATCTATTGAATAAACATCGTAGAGCATAAACTGCTAAAGATACGAATATGATTTTTACTAGGGGTTCCTTTTATGACGTAGACGTCAGTTGAGAATGAATTTTCTCACCCCCCCCCCCCCCAATTTAACACAAATAGGATATGTAAGTTTGTATGAAAGTCAGTCAATTTTGAGGCTACCTCAATAAAATTTAGTATTTCGCTTTGATTTTTATGTCAAAACATAGTTTTAAACCGACTTCCAAAAAGGAGGAGGTTATCAATTCGTCTGTATTTTTTTTTAAATTTTATATTTGTTACTTGATTTCTCGCACTGGGTGAACGGATTTGGATGATTTTTTTTTTCATTTGAAAGGTAGTGCGTGTCATGGGGTCCCATTTATTTTTAGTTCACTTTTGACAGTGGCATCCATAAGAAAAGCGCATAAGTCTGATATTTGCATTAACGATGTGCGCGATAAATAGATGAATAACTCAATTTCCCGCCAACCGATTTTGATGATTTTTCTTTTGTTTGAAATAATGTACTTCAAGGGTACTCTGATGACTTTGATACGGTTCTGATCATAGGATCCATTTCCTTGAAGCAAATTAACGAAATTAGCGATACTCGGCCAAACCTAAGCTGTAGGAGTCCAATTGGGTTGAATGTAGAATGAGATTACGAAGCAGATATTTCCTAAAACAATTGACCTTTAACTCTTCAATCCTGATGATGCAGGGGCACTGCTAGCCTGAACCGTAGAAGCAAGTCAATTTGTTTTTATGGATATATAATAAGATTGATAAACAAATTCGTGGGACAAATTTGATCTTCAACTCCTCAACCCTGATGATGTAAGGGTATTTCAAGACTAAACCGTAAGAGTTGGCTATTTAGTACTTACGTTTATGTAATAAAAATACCAAGCAAAGATGAACGGTAAAAATTTTGACCTTCTTACTTCAAGCCTAAGCCATAGGAGATGGCCATTTAATGCTTTCGGGTATGTAATATGATTACTAAGCAAAGACACAAAATGAAAATTTCGACGTTCAACTCCTCAAGCCTGATGATGCAGGGTACTGCAAGCCTAAGCCATAGGAGTTGGCCATTTAATGCTTTCGGGTATGTAATACAATTAGTAAGCAAAGACACAAGATGAAAATTTTGACCATCATCTCCTCAACCCTGATGATGCAGGGGTGCTTCAAGCCTAAGCCATAGAAGTTAGCTATTTAGTGCTTTCGGTTATGTAATATAATTACTAAGCAAAGACACAAAATGAAAATTTTGACCATCATCTCCTCAACCCTGATGATGCAGGGGTGCTTCAAGCCTAAGCCATAGAAGTTAGCTATTTAGTGCTTTCGGGTATATAATATAATTACTAAGCAAAGACACAAGATGAAAATTTCGATCTTCAACTCCTCAAGCCTGATGATGCAGGGTACTGCAAGCCTAAGCCATAGGAGTTGGCCATTTAATGCTTTCGGGTATGTAATACAATTAGTAAGCAAAGACACAAGATGAAAATTTTGACCATCATCTCCTCAACCCTGATGATGCAGGGGTGCTTCAAGCCTAAGCCATAGAAGTTAGCTATTTAGTGCTTTCGGTTATGTAATATAATTACTAAGCAAAGACACAAAATGAAAATTTTGACCATCATCTCCTCAACCCTGATGATGCAGGGGTGCTTCAAGCCTAAGCCATAGAAGTTAGCTATTTAGTGCTTTCGGGTATATAATATAATTACTAAGCAAAGACACAAGATGAAAATTTCGATCTTCAACTCCTCAAGCCTGATGATGCAGGGTACTGCAAGTCTAAGCCATAGGAGTTGGCCATTTAATGCTTTCGGGTATGTAATATAATTACTAAGCAAAGACACATGATGACAATTTCGACCTTAAGCTCCTCAGCCCTGATGATGCAGGGTACTGCAAGCCCAAGCTATAGAAGTTGGCTCGCAAGTGCTTACGTATAAGTAATAAGAATACTAAGCAAAGACACGGGATATTTTTTTACCTTAAACTCCTCCCTGATGCTGCGGGATAGTGCAAGCCTAAATTATAAAAGGTAGTCACATAATGCTTACGGTTGTTTTCAGTATATATCATGAGTTTAATGACAGCTCATTAAACTGAAATGTGATTAATAAATTAAACTTCAATTCATCAACCCTGATAATCTAAGTACACAACCTACTTAAGCCGTATGAGTTTGGTACTTATTGATTACAATACATTACGACCCGTTCCTGAGAGAACATTATGATGAAAAGTGTCACTTTGAATACCTAAATCCTAAAAATGCAGGAGTATTGTCATGTTATTATTAAAAGTTGGATTTAGCTGTAGCTTTTTAAACAGGATGGGTTAGGTTAGGTTGGAACATAAAAGAAAACATAAAAAATAAGCGAGCAGGGTGCGGCAGCGCCCTGCGAGCGGGTTCACCCTGTTCGTATGAATTGTAAAAGTGTTTTGATTCTGTCTTCTGCTTTACAAAGAACAATTTACACGCACAAATAGCTCGATGCACCTCTTAAAAGATCTTATCTTTGACCACATGCAACAAAATATGAACTTAGAATATATGTCACTGTTCAGTGATATTCCAATTTTCTAATGATTTCTTTGTTATCCGGAAAAGTTAAAATCAATCTTTATATCGATACGTCTTCGTTTAAATGTGGAGGAGTTGGTTGAAAAGTATATCTCGATATCTATACTTTTATACTAATATATAAAGCTGAAGAGTTTGTTTGTTTGAACGCGCTAATCTCAGGAACTACTGGTTCGAATTTAATAATTATTTTTGTATTGAATAGACCATTTATCGAGGAAGGCTTTAGGCTATATAACATCACGCTGCAACTATTAGGAGCGAAGAAATAATGGAAAATGTGAAAAAAACGGGGAAAATTATTCATCCTTGAGGGCTTCCGTTGCGTGCGCTGCGAAAACGGTACAAGATACCAAAAATATATGTATGAAAGAATTATTTCTCTTGAAATGATCTAAAAAAATGTCCGGGACAGTATATGTCTATCTTTTAAGATTAACTCACTAGAACCGTTTTCATGGTAATCAAATTCGGTCGAAATTAGTTAAGAGTTGTATAAACGTAATAATATTAATCTTTGTCCAAATAAATGTGTTGTTGATTAAGAGTATTTAATTGTGAACAAAATTGTCTTTGACATCACTTAATTTCAATGAACATCTTAGAAGATATTGATATCTTAGAGATCTTGCGTCGTTTTATCGTCGTGTAAAAATACTTTTAAATACTATTTGATTTTGTTTTAAGGATTTTGTTTTAGGTTCTAATAATTTCATTTTTTTATATATGTGCTGTATGAGTTAGCTATGTTCTTTTCAAAACTAAATTGTCTGAAAATAATAATAGAAAATGAAACGGACAAAGTCGTGGGTAAAAGCTATAATTTATAAAGCTGAGGTGGTTGTTTGCAAAAATAAATTATGCCCAAAATAACTATTCCACGCGGACGAAGTCGCGGGCACAGCTAGTTATATTATATACCCGAAAGCACTAAATAGCTAACTTCTATGGCTTAGGCTTGAAGCACCCCTGCATCATCAGGGTTGAGGAGATGATGGTCAAAATTTTCATTTTGTGTCTTTGCTTAGTAATTATATTACATAACCGAAAGCACTAAATAGCTAACTTCTATGGCTTAGGCTTGAAGCACCCCTGCATCATCAGGGTTGAGGAGATGATGGTCAAAATTTTCATCTTGTGTCTTTGCTTACTAATTGTATTACATACCCGAAAGCATTAAATGGCCAACTCCTATGGCTTAGGCTTGCAGTACCCTGCATCATCAGGCTTGAGGAGTTGAAGATCGAAATTTTCATCTTGTGTCTTTGCTTAGTAATTATATTATATACCCGAAAGCACTAAATAGCTAACTTCTATGGCTTAGGCTTGAAGCACCCCTGCATCATCAGGGTTGAGGAGATGATGGTCAAAATTTTCATTTTGTGTCTTTGCTTAGTAATTATATTACATAACCGAAAGCACTAAATAGCTAACTTCTATGGCTTAGGCTTGAAGCACCCCTGCATCATCAGGGTTGAGGAGATGATGGTCAAAATTTTCATCTTGTGTCTTTGCTTACTAATTGTATTACATACCCGAAAGCATTAAATGGCCAACTCCTATGGCTTAGGCTTGCAGTACCCTGCATCATCAGGCTTGAGGAGTTGAACGTCGAAATTTTCATTTTGTGTCTTTGCTTAGTAATCATATTACATACCCGAAAGCATTAAATGGCCATCTCCTATGGCTTAGGCTTGAAGTAAGAAGGTCAAAATTTTTACCGTTCATCTTTGCTTGGTATTTTTATTACATAAACGTAAGTACTAAATAGCCAACTCTTACGGTTTAGTCTTGAAATACCCTTACATCATCAGGGTTGAGGAGTTGAAGATCAAATTTGTCCCACGAATTTGTTTATCAATCTTATTATATATCCATAAAAACAAATTGACTTGCTTCTACGGTTCAGGCTAGCAGTGCCCCTGCATCATCAGGATTGAAGAGTTAAAGGTCAATTGTTTTAGGAAATATCTGCTTCGTAATCTCATTCTACATTCAACCCAATTGGACTCCTACAGCTTAGGTTTGGCCGAGTATCGCTAATTTCGTTAATTTGCTTCAAGGAAATGGATCCTATGATCAGAACCGTATCAAAGTCATCAGAGTACCCTTGAAGTACATTATTTCAAACAAAAGAAAAATCATCAAAATCGGTTGGCGGGAAATTGAGTTATTCATCTATTTATCGCGCACATCGTTAATGCAAATATCAGACTTATGCGCTTTTCTTATGGATGCCACTGTCAAAAGTGAACTAAAAATAAATGGGACCCCATGACACGCACTACCTTTCAAATGAAAAAAAAAATCATCCAAATCCGTTCACCCAGTGCGGAGAAATCAAGTAACAAATATAAAATTTAAAAAAAAATACAGACGAATTGATAACCTCCTCCTTTTTGGAAGTCGGTTTAAAACTATGTTTTGACATAAAAATCAAAGCGAAATACTAAATTTTATTGAGGTAGCCTCAAAATTGACTGACTTTCATACAAACTTACATATCCTATTTGTGTTAAATTGGGGGGGGGGGGGTGAGAAAATTCATTCTCAACTGACGTCTACGTCATAAAAGGAACCCCTAGTAAAAATCATATTCGTATCTTTAGCAGTTTATGCTCTACGATGTTTATTCAATAGATGAGTGCGAGAGCATCCTTTCGTTTTTTTATAAGTATATATAGATATAGAGATATAGATTTGTATAGTATCAAATAACATAGGTACACACATAACCAATAAAAATACATAACAAAGGAATACATTTTACAGACCATAACATGTTTAGTTTCAACCAATTCAACTATGCAGTTACATATCTTGTTAACACTTATCGAACACAGAATAAATACTGTGTAGTTTTAAATTGACATAACTTTTTTATTTATAAACCGATTTACATAAAATAAACACTAAATGTTAAGTGAAGTTTCCCACAACACATCGGTGAAAATTATATTCAAATTGGATAAGCCGTTTCTGAGATTAGCGTTTTCAAACACACAGACAAACAGACAAACAGACAAACAGACAAACAGACAAACAGACAAACAGACAAACAGACAAACAGACAAACAGATAAACAGACAAACAGACAAACAGACAAACAGAAAAGATTTCTAAAAACCATTATTTTGGGTTCTATATCGTATTAAAGACCCCTAGAAATGGTTTTCACCTAAATTTATTCCATGTACAGACAGCGACCTCTTACAGATTTATTATAGTATAGATGTATATTCAAAATACAACGACTTTTTCAATGATTTCAGCAAAACAATACAATAAATATTGTAAACTAACATTTGTGTGAGATATGCACAAGCGAACAATAGATTAGCAGCCCAATTTTTTAGGTCCGCTATCGCGCCGGAAGCAGGTAATTACTTCCAGCTAAAGCGGCGTGCAGACGGCCGATAAAACAAAATTGTCACCGTAAAAAGGGACACGTATGTAAAAATTAAACGCCGTGAAGGCCTTATCTGCATGATAGACGCACGATCGCGATCACGTCGGTCTGCACCTGCCTTTATGCGTGCCTGTAATTATTATTACGGCGGAATATCCGTAAGTGTGTTACACGCCTAATGATATGGTTTGTTGATCGAATGCGTGAAGACTAATGAAGTGGTACGTTGCTGGAAAGAAATAGTGACCTCTCTAAGTAATTATATTACTATAATGATCAAAATTTTAAAGGAAAAATCTTATATTAACGTGAAAGTTTAAATAATGTCATCATAGCTCAATACTTCAATGATGAGCATCCAAAACCGTATAAAACAATAATATCTCAATTCATCATAATTTAAATATCTCTTTGACTGGGGATCGAACCCGGAGCCCTCTACGGTTTACTAGTTAATAGCATAGTAAATGTATACTGAAAATAATATACAATATTTGTAACATAGACCTTATACAAAGCTTGTAATAAAAAATAATTAAATGTATTTTTTTCGCTAAATTGCATAAATAGCCTATTAGTTAATATTCTGTGCTGTCAATTTATTATGTTTGCTTTAACTAAACTCAATAATTCAATGCTCAGTACCCTATAGTTAATGCTCATTCACGTAATTACGTCTTCACTATCCACGACCAGTTGCGGTCACCTTGTCAATAGCGATTAATGTAATGTTACGTACTGGCAATATTATATTACTTTATCTTGTATGTTACTTACCACAGCACAGGCTCTGTTGAGGTAGAAGCTTTAATAGTACAAATGTTGCTATGGAATTAAAGTACATTTTTTTTTATATCTAACTGAAGTAGCAAACGAGCATGCAGTCCACCTGATGGTAAGTGGTCATTGCCGCTCATGTACATCTCTTATCAACTTTATACAGAACATAGGTTGTATCTGAAGTCAATCACGGTACGTTGCTACTCCCAAGGACTATCACGGTCGCCTCATATAAAGGTGTGCCGGCAACCACACCCTTCCATCGAAACACAAGAGATGCGTCACGCTAGAAATAGTGTGGCGGTGGTACTTCCCCGGTCGAACTACTCTGGTTCTACCTTCATAAGCATGCAGTCGCTCTATTGACAAGTGACCACTGCCGCCCATGACATCTGTAACCAAAACCACACAGAACAGCGGTTCTCAGTAAAGCTCATCACAGACACATTGCCACTCTCGAAGACTAAGATGGTCGCCTCATATTTATATAAAATAAAATGATTTATGCCACACTCATATTGTAGAGTATAAATTTATAAAATAAACCTATGAGAAGATCAGATGAGTTGGTGTGATGATAACTGTCACCTACGGCGATTTGTAAAGAAACCAGGTGACAGAATATATCAGTCTTACAACATTGTAGATGGTCGCATTGCAGATAGAGATCGTTACATTATTTTGTTGATACATGTGTACTCCTGGCTAACTGAGCTGCACTTGACATCTTCAATTGCTCAAGTGTTCATTTCTAGTAAAATGTGTTTCAGACTTCAAAAAATACTATTTCACTATTACGACCACAAAGTAGCATCTGTATTTTTTTAATTACAAGAAATAATATTTCATCAAAATTAGAATCATCTCTAAGAACGCAATTATATGTACCGGTACTTCCTTCAATTAAAATAAAATAATAATTTATTTTGACAGCAACCTGGCTGTGCTCACAACTTTAAAATATGACTTCCTTTCAACTCTAATACCTACTGAATGAGAAAAAATAGCTTTAATTGCATAACTGCGTACCTGACGCTAACTGGTTTTGTATAGATATTGTCCTAGTTATATATTCAAAGGAAATATTCCGAGGAAGCATTAGCCTAGCGAATGACCTCGGAGGAAAGCGCCGGCCATGAATCAAGGCATATCTGCACCGGTAGCGCGCGCAAATAGAACTGCTACTGTCTTTACAGCACACGACCTTTCTAATACGTGTATACAAAAAAGAAATACGAGCTTTTATTTAATTTACCGGACATAATAAATTACTCTGTAAATCATCTTGTAAGTCAGTGTTACAAGAATGTTCAGCTATTGCTGTTTATGTTTTAGAAATGCACTTCACTACATCTAAGATAACGTTATAATTCTTATAAATATTATTAAGAGAGTCCATTATTTAAATAATTCGAAGTATGTTTAATGCGTAACTAAGCTTTACATTTTTTACTATATAATCTTAAAATAATTAATTTGCACAGTTCAACAATTTATTGTCATTGTAAATTTAATAAACTTATAATTATGCTCCATAAAAAATCTGAAACACAGTGAGTGTCCCAAAAATAGTCATAACCTTAGTCTATAATTTTTTTTAATGACTATAGTAGTGAATTTTAATACATGACCGCTGATTTTTGGATGCTAAAGATCGATAAGTTCATTGAAATTAGTACAAATTCGTATTAGTTAACTATTTATCATTAAGTACCTGTAGCGCGAATACTTACTAAATCATCAGTCACTTTAAGGTCCGTTTCAGAATATAATTTATTTACTTACCATACCTTCTCAATCTTACATACTTACGCAATAGTAATCGTCGTTTGAACTGGCCTGTCGTCTTGAAGAACTCGTCACGTAGGTCGTGTCGCCAGCAGTCGTCGTCGTAACCACTAAGGGACCTCCTCGCTAAATACTTCACTTAGTAATTATTAATTGGCCACATAATAGCGTGGGCTAATTTATTTTCGCATGTACCGCACACATTTCGTGTGCAGTGCGACCCATTTCCACCTGAAGGCTTTCTTTGTTAACTAATGTTTGGCAAAACGACGAAGTTGTGTTTCATGAGTGGGGTGGAGCTTAGCAAATGTTTGCTCAAATGTCTTTATGGGTGTATTTTAGTAAGTTGTAAAAATATGTACGCAATAAGCACTATTTGTTTGTGTAGCCCTTTTACTATTAAAAAGATTCAAATCCATTAGACACAATTTATTTATTACCAGCATAAACCATTCACATGCAAATATGTTCAGTTGATTTTATAATGTTGGTGTTTATTTGGAACTGTAACTCTGTATGTCATCGCGTTATTTTAAATGACCTTGTTTATGTATATTTCTAAATACTTCGAAAGTTTTAGTTTTTACTTCCTGTCCCTAAGCCTTCTAACAAGCCAAGGGCGAGCATTCAGTTGTACATACTCTACACTTCTTGTTTTAAAGTGTATGTATGTATGTATAGTATTCAATATTTCAATAGTTTCTCTTAATATTTTATCTCTTATTACAAAAATAGAATCAGTTTAATCAGAGGTGTTTTAAGTTAACCATAAGAGTAATTTTAGTTTCTTTTGTGAACGGATGTATTGAATACCAATAGGTAGGTTTTGATGTGAAAAACAAACAAAATATGATTGGCGACTCGTGGGAGAGGACAGAACCAGTGGGAGTCCTTCCGCGTCCGCAACCGCAAGAGGAGGTACCTCTGTCTGATATGAAACACACATATGTCCTACAAAACATAGTAGCATTAAAAAATTCCAAACAATAAGATAAGTGTATGCTAACTCTAATGCGTACTCCCACGGCTTGTGTCCATCGTAAGTGATTTACAAACTTGAGTAGCGTTGAGTGCGGTGGACATTTGTGACTGTATTTCTGAGAGCTCTTTAGGCTATCTTTCCCGAATTACATCTCTGGAGAGTAATCATTAAATATTGTGGGAAACTTAGGCACGGTTTGAAAATATACGACGTGTGTCGGCGGTTTACAATACTCTTCGTTACTATTTGATATCTGAGTAGAGTAGTAGAACGTCCTCCAGATGTCTTTCACTAGAGACACCCCAGAACTAAGGTATGAAAATAGTATCAGTCGAATTTAATGTTCAAATAAGTTAAAAATAAATAGATTACGTAAAATTCACCGCAGGAATTCACTAATATCGTGTTAAAAAACTAATGTCCTATTTCAATTTTTTCAATAGATAAATGTGACCTTAACTTTAAAACCGTCACACTACACTCAGTGATACTACCGAAAGGTATGCTATACCGTATAATGTTTCAAAGTCCAAAGATAACAAAAACAATATGACAATATGTATAAGTATCAATGTTCGAAATATTCATGAATACAGAAACTTCCATTTTTAGCCCCGAAAGCAGACGAATCTAACTTAAATTTTCAGCAAAATATCGTGCTTCTAAATTTACTTTTAGCTGCGCATAGCCTGTCAGTTTTACAATTTTATCAAGCAAATCTTGCAGAATTTTATTATTATACACAAAGACGTAGGTATGAGACATAGAGTAAGGTACAAAAACAAGACAAGTGCGCCGACAGCCGCCGGCCCACATCCAGCGTCACCGCCGACGCGTCCACACTTCATTATCCGAATCACGCTAACTAACTAATTAATTATGTAACCATCCATTACAATTATATGATCTTCAGTGGACGGCAGGCGTAAAAAAAAGGCGGAAATTTACATCGATCAGATCTGTCGACGGAAGTTTGGTCTTCTAGTGTAATATCCTTCTTCAACTGTCACAAAGTTTGAATTTTGATGTTTTTTGTAACCAATGTTGTAGTGTTTTATTAGTAAAATATATACTTTGAAATATTGAGTTGCTAATACATTGTAATTACCTATAGTCGTAACTTATGTTGAAAATGTAGTACCTACGTAGTATAAAACAAAGTCGCTTCCCGCTGTCTGTCCCTATGTATGTTTAGATCTTTAAAAAGTACGCTACCGATTTTAATGCAGTATGTTTCCAATAGATAAACTAATTTAAGAGGAAGGTTTTTATGTATAATACATGCATAATAAAGTGGAGGAACACTAATAATTTCAGATTGTTGGCTTTTAGGCGGAACTAAGTTCGCCGGGTCAGCTGGATCGATATATATGACGATTTTAAATTTGTAGGTACAATTTAACCCATTGGTACTGCCATTACTGAACTGATATCTTCATTTTCAAATTAATATTTATTTAGATAAACATCTGCTTCTAGACAATATGCAAGAATACCACTAGTTCAAGAATTCAAGTGAAGATTACTAAAGCGATTATGAAACAGCTTTTGGTTTAGGACATTCAAATCCATGTCAATAATTCAGAGATTACTTCAGGAACATAATAATATCACTTCTAAAATTCGAAAAGTAACTTAGTAATTAAGTCCCTGAAGATAACATTTTAGTTAAATAAAACTGTCTTTTAATCGTCGAGCCGAACTAACAAACATATCAAACCGACAGACAGACGGGTCGTTTCGCGTTCTACTTTCACTAATTTCGATATATCCATCGACTTTTATTTGGTAGCAAAAAGTTGACAGGCCAAGATCCGTGCGACACTTCCACCTGCCCGTTGAAATATTGAAGTAATAATTGTTTTTAACTCGAATCGGCTAACAAGCAGTTGTGATAGTAAGCTGATAAGAGCCATCGCCGTGGACGTGCATGAACATTATAAAATTTGACGACCCGCGTGGCGGAGCGGTTACCATACCGGTCTGACGCGCAATGGGTTCTGGGTTCGATTCCCGGCCAGACAGGTACCTGAATGATGAGTTTAGATTCATGGTCCGGGTCTGGGTATTTGTGTATTCGTGTGTGTCCATTATACCCATGACACCGGAGAAAATCCTAGTGTGGGGCTATGAGTGTAGAAAGCGTGTTTAAAAAAATGAACGCAATATTAACGCATTTTATTTGCTTTTAAATATCAATTCATCATCAACTAGACGTAAGTTTGACAAAAGTAATCAGGTACTTAGAATATAAAATTGGACCACAATCAATACAGATTAACTTCAAAATGATTACTGTTCAAATGTCTCACCTATCAGTGAGTTTTTTGCGATTGCCTAAATCATGTATCTACTTACTTTTATGAGATATGCTAATATGGAGTTGCATTATTGTACCCAGGTACTGATAAACAATAAAGTCACTTAATATGTCTAAATAAAGACTTCTAGATACAAGTCAATCTGTAAGGCCCGTCGCATACCTATCATAAAACATCGAAAGTTAATTCAGTAGCTGACAATAGTGATTAGATTCCATGATCCAATTATTATATTGTACGGAGTCCCGTTAGCGCAGCAACAACGTGGGGCCACCGCAGACGGTCGCCGACCACTGCCCGTATAGTTAAGGCTTTTAGCACATTATTAACATGTATGTAAAACGCATCGTATTTAACATACTCATTTCAATATTTAGTATTTTCTTTATTTCGTACTTAGTAGAAACTAAGTATTTGACATACTTATTTCAATATTTAGAATTTTCTTTATTACTTTTCTTTGGTACTTAATAGACACTATTCCGACCGATTTATTCATTGTTACCCTGTTACTCTGAATGTTTTTTAAATTAATTGCGTTATAAATAAAACATAACTTAAAGCTTAAAACAAAACTGGGACTTAAATAAGTATAAGAATATTTGAACCTAAATTTCTTATGATACCTGCCTAGACAGAGATCAAACTTAAACCTTTTGAATAAATTAATATAATTTAATAGAAAAATCACACCATTTTGTTATGTGATAAGACCAAGACCAGATTCATGAAAAATTCATGATACTTGGATGGCTGGAATTCAAACCCAGAACCTTCAAACCTGACCCACTGTACCGTACGGGCTATCAACATTTTAAAATAATATTAAACAGCATCCGGTTATTCTCGTAAATATATCACAAACAGGTCAGACAGTCTCGTCTGCGCGCGCGACAGTGTGCAGTGGGCCTGATCGACTCGTTTGCATCCACTAACAATATCATTATGTAAATCACGACTCAATCAATCGACATCGAGAGTGAATCGAGATCGACGTCTGATCGGTTAATTACCCTATATTCAAATTGTATTCGTAATACATTTTGTGGAACGATAATGAATTTTTTTGGTTGCATATTGATTTAGCTCATAGATCACCCAGTTTATGAAAACAGATGACAGGTCCATATGTGATCAAATTACGATTTGTAACACCTAAATAATTTAGTTACGAAATCTATGCCGTCATTGTATTCGATTGTGATTTTAGCCGTCCTCTAAATCGAATAATTGGATTTATTTAAATTCGAAGTGACTACACATATCATCGGTACATTTTCGACTCTACCTACAAGATTTTGGATGCTTGAAACTTCAATCTTAGGTCAATATTAATCACCGTAAAAGCATCTTTTACTTGCGGTTCATGACTCTTCTAATAGAAAGAGGACTGGTGCTAAGCAGTCGAATAAAATTGCTGATTGCTTATTTCGGTGTTTGGTGACCATCAGTTCAGCCATTCTAATAAGCTTCGGAATTTAATGTTATTGCCATAAAAAACGATAGTATCAAACGGGCATTTAATTTTAATAGCTCGTGGGAGGATCGGTAGCGGAATGCTAATCCGGCGTTACGGATAGGTTCCGACAGATCGCGCTGTAATTGCCGATGCGTCGATGCGCTGACGTCCAGCCAATTAACGATTTCCCCTCTTCTTGTTTTTGTGATTTGTAGACATTTTCAAGAAACTTCTAGAAATTCACTTTTTTAACTGTTAATGTCTGTTTTATTATTTATTTGTCGTTTATTCATTTTTATGTGTGTTTGAAAACATTTAGTAACTGATTAGATATAGCTATAAACTTCCTCATAATTAACATAAAGATATGCCTACATGGATATTGCTTTTATAGTTTTAGCAAAAATGTTAATTCTACAGCATAGTTTTAATGGCTTTAAATCATCAATTTTAATTGAATTTGGATTTGTTATCTATGAAACCTTTTAGTGGTTAATGGTGATGTACGTTATAAAACAGACATAAGTTTGTCTTTTACGTTTAAAATCTAAAAAAAAACGTACATCACGTTTCGTACGCACGTACGTATTCAGCCGACTCTACGAATACAGAAAATAATATGATAGTTAATATAGAAAATGTCTACATCCCTTGATCCCGGCGCGTCCAGCTAGGCCAGGCCGTCGCCGCACACGGGCCACTCGCGGTGGCCATAAACGCCGCCACTGGCATATTTCCTATAGTTTCTATACATTTCAAGATGGTGGAACCAGTGTAGTTCGACCGGGGAAGTACCACCGCCACACCTATTTCTGGCGTCAAGCATTTCTTGCGTTTCTATAGAAAGGTGTGGTTGCCGGCACACTTTCACATGAGGCGACCATCATAGTCTAAGGAGTAGCAACGCATCTGTGATTGACTTCAGATGGAACAGATGATGGAACATGGACAGATGTCCATGGGCGGCAGTGGCCACTTACCATCAGGTGGACTGCACCACGTTTGCTACTTCAGTCAAATAAAAAAAAACATTTTATATACACTCGCTGCACACGATGAACGCTTCTAGTTTCTAGTGGCGACGTTTGTGGCCGCTTGTGGTCCGTGTGCGGCGACACTAAGTGGCTAGACCTAGCGTCGTTATTGCGCATTGTCTGTCTAGACGGCAATCGCAGGAAGCGCCAAGTGCCTCGATCGCCTATCAATCATAATTCTGATCCGCTCCCTGTTCCAGCAAACGTATTCATAAACCGACATCCAGCAGATGACCAATCAATCGCTATTAGTGTGAGAACTAAGCTTGGAAAAGTACTTGCCAATATTTTGTCTACTTCAATCAATGTTAAATCAGTTTCAGTCTAAGCGATAAAATTAACAGGTGGAATTAATAATAATTTAAAAGATAATTCAATATGTTTCTGAAGTTCCATTGAACAAGCCAGAGCGCATTACATTTTATATTAAAACACTTGTGCATAGTATAACTTTAACTATGATAGATTTATTGATTTTTTTTCAGTTCATAGAAGTTCATATAATTATTATACCTTACTTATCCGCTAGATATATAAGGTATACCTTAGTTGCTAATATGAACTTCATAGAATCTGGAACATAATACGTATTAACGTAATAAATAGAAATTATCAACGCAAATATTAAAATGTATCACCTAAATACTGTTTTTTTATGTATGAAAACTCGATCTAAATATAATCAATTATCAATAGAATAGAATATAATCAATAGATACCTATATAACATTTATAACTGTCTGGATGGAAATTTAGTTTTATTAAGACTCATGATTACTCATGATTTACAAATTAGCATAAAGTTAGTAAGAGAGTTCGATGTATAAACAATACGATTATGGATATATAAGTTAATTTTAACTTCTTAAAATATTAAGAACATTGTTCTCTACTAAATATATTTAAATTTGAAACCGATAACAACCTTACAATGTCTTTACAAAGCCAAGGACTCTACGTAAATAACAACTTTATTACAAAATGCGAATCAATTCATTGACGTAAATGCCTGTAGCAATTTAGTTTACATGTCGTTTCATCGATTAGGTATTTAAAATAATACTTTGATTAATACACATCTATTTCAAATACCTACTACTGGTTTCGTGAATATAACAGATCAAAGTCACTCAGTAAAAGTATCTAATCTGTACAGTGACCTCGATTTGACTTATTTTTCCTTCAATTTACGTTGCGTAATAAAACACAATAGCTTCATAATTAAGAGAAAAGTGTCATTGATCTCAAATTCCCCACAAATCAGTATTTCGACGCATCCGCACACAAGCCCGCTCCGACGCCATCACTACTCACACAGGCATGCTACAAGTCGCTGAAATAATCTACAGCGTTCCTTATAACGCAAGTATGTACAGTGAAACGATCGCGATAGGTCATTTCAGCGGGGGAGGAGACTTCAGCGACCGCCATAGCAACGCGCGCCATCTAGCGCTGACTCATCGCCAACTGATTGGTAGACGCGAAACGGTGGTAACCTATTAACACTGCTCTTATTAATCTACGTAATTTGGGATTATTTCATCTAAAATTTTGAACACTGCTTTATGTTAGTATTTGCTTAACTGGAAAGTATTTATTGAAAACTAATTAGGTTCTCTACGAATCATAATCGTAGAACATGTCAAGTTAGCTGATAACTAATCACGTAATTACTTTGTTCTTGAATTAATTCCACATATATTGCAAGTCTTGGCCAGCGCTGAACCATGGCATAATCTGTTCTTCTAAGAGTATACCCGTGCCCAGCAGTGGGACAATAATGAGTTGACGAGAGATATTGCAGGTAGTATACTGTCAAGTGATAGAAATTTTTACCAAGTTACCTACTATTTATTTATATTACACGAAAATATTGAAACAAAAATCTTTAATATATACTTAGAACGTACCTACTGTAAATGCCTAACTAATTTAAATTGAATCAGAAATAGTCCACCGATTACTTATAAAACCTTTTGTAGTAAGGTATGTGTAACCTTCGAAGTTTCATTAATATTTAATTAGGGAAATATTTTCTTTGTTTTCCAAATATACGACGTGACTTCACCGTTAAAAGGTAAATTAACTGCAATTAAAGATGACAGAATGAGTGGCATTTGTAACAATTAAAATATTAGGAAGGATTTATGCAAGGCATAGGCTTGGCATAAGGGAGCAGTTTGGGAGATCCGATCGCACTTACCTCTTAGCATTAGATTTTTTTTCAACTTGAAATTTTTGTTTTTGTCGACAAGTTTTTGGAATTTATTTATTGTGAGCTCAGGGTAAATATTTTTGAGCTGACCGAATTGGGCTACTCATTTAATATGTCGCATAATACCTATGTAATACCTATGGAGCAGTGATAGTCATAGATTGAAACTTGCCCGCTCGATCGAGAGGTCCGAGGTTTAAACCCACGCATCACTAATTTATGTGCGTATAGAAATTAATTATCACTGCTTTTTGGTGAACGAAAATTCTCGGGTGTGTAGGTTACACACCCTAGAGTTGTTTCAGAAAAAAAGGTTCTCGGAGGTGTGTGAAGTCCACCAATTCGCATTTAGCCAGCGTAGTGGGCTATGGCCTAATGACTCATTCTGAAAGAAGAACCGTGCCCAGCAGTGAGACAATAATAGGTTGACGAGATCATAAGAGCTGCTGTAATTATTAGAAATTAGAAATAGGTATGGTGGTGGTACTTCTCAAATCAAACTACAAATAATTCTAACACCTTGAAATAATATGATATGATTCATTCAGAAACAATGCTATATAGAGATTTATGTACCTATATGATTGTAAGCGAAGCGACACTATTGAGTACTTATGAGTCACCGATGTTCCGGTTTCGATTCCCGACAGGTGCACGAGCTTTTATTACTGCTATTATGCCTCGTTGTGATACCTCGGTTTTAAATAAAAGAATAACATGAAATATCTCAGCCGAAGTAAAATAATATTAGGGCTCTAATCAGCGGTTGAGGAAAACACCGTGAGGAAACCCGCATATCACTGAAAACTTCAGTCATAAATTATATAATAGCTCTAATTTGCGTTTCAACGGGTTTTGAAAAATGATTGCCATAATTTTAAAATGTAATTTTTTCGTACTGTAAAAATATTTAAAAAAATAACTATAATGTGACATAAACGGCAAAATATGGACGTATGTACCTATGCATATAAATATTTTAAAATTATATTAAAAGTTTTTATTTAACACACAGCTTTTATTCGACGCAATTTCAACCACACAGATAAACAGACAGTTTTTTTCAGTCAGAAACAATTACTTATTTTCAGGCCCTTAATTTTTTTTTAATTTATACGGGGGACTGTTCTATTTACCCATACACAACTAACACTGTGGGTATCTGTATATGTTGTTTTACTACTCACTACATAATAGAAAACAAAGTCGCTTCCGCTGTCTGTCCTAATGTATGCCTAGATTTTTAAAACTACGCTACGGATTTTGATGCAGTTTTTTTAATAGATAGAGTAAATCAAGAGGAAGGTTTTTATATATAGTACATGTATAATATAGTAGACAAACACTGATAATTATAGATTTTTGACTTTTTGGCGGAACGAAGTTCGCCGAGTCAGCTAGTTGCTGTGTATATTAGGCTATTCGGAACAAAGAGTTTGGTACCTACTTGAATATTATAGTTTTATCTTAAACTTGAAATAATAACTATTTACAACTATGTAGCATTAATTATTGTTAATTTACTCTCTCGCACACATCTCACACACTCTCTATACACAGAAAATAAATATTAACTTGTGTTTTAGGTATTGTGCGATCGGAAATTGAACCCGAAAAAATTTAAACCTTTTTAATCGATATTGTGTAATGTTACTGTGTTATTTTATGAAATAAGGATATTATCATTATAATCTTAGGTAACTATGTCATCAACCCATTTTGTCCCACTGCTGGGCACGAGTCTTCTTACAGAATTAGAGTTGTAGGCTATATTCCAGCGCACTATTATTCCTCACAATATTTTCCTTCGTAAAACTATATGATTGTATTTAATGGTATATGTGTCGTCGATAAGTAGATAAATAATTGTAATCAGTTATAATGAGTAAAAGTGTCAGCTGATCCCACGCGGGTCAAGGCGGCAGGCTATTCTTAGCTAAATACTCGTGTGTAGGTACATGGTCCATGGTACATGGAAACAACGCCGCGCTGTCGCCAGCCGCACATGTACCTAGCCTGGCAGTGAGCATGCTGATTATAATTATATTCTAGCTGAAATACTTAGTGATATGCCTGTATCACTTATGCTATCATGTTTATTAAATTAGGGAGAAAAAGAGTATAAAGAGCGACGAAAGCATTTATTTTTATTTTATTTAATAATTTGTGTCGTGGATATTGCTGTAATCGCTTCTTATTTAAACTTAAAAAGATATATTTTTATTTTACTGGTTCATTTAATAAGGTTAAAAGGTATAACGATTTTTGTTTATTATATATTTCATTTAAAGCAAATTAAAAGTTCAATGTAGTGAGACTTAGTTTTAATTTAAAAAATAACGATAATTAATTAGCATGTTATTTCGTTGCGATATTTCTGATTTATGAACTAACGAATTCTTTTTAATGTATTGTTGGAGGCAAGGTAAAGATTAAATAAAATGAGAAATGTGCAAAAATCACGCGAAATCCGTTTAAAGGCTGGATTAGTGGAAACTAATCGTGCATGAGTTGTTTATACATTAGTAATTGTTCGTAGTCACGTCGTACTACGGATTAGTAAACTATGGGCGAAGCACGACTTGTCACTTAGTGAATCGCCAAATTATCGTTTAAGGCAATTTAAATAAGTGAATCATTTGTATTACAATTTAAATTTGAATGTACTCTCTAAAAATCATAGTGTGAAACTTACTATGTTTATTCCAAATACTGTGTACATTTAGGGTAATAATTAGAGTGATTTCCGAATCGATCCTCGTGGGCGATAGAACAGGTGGCTTAGTTAGCGTGTGTGGCGTAATTCGAGGTGAGATTAATGATATGCTAGATTAATTAGATGTCATACTAATATGTTTGTATATAAACGTAACTAAACTATAGTATAACGACATTTGTATCTGCTAAAAATATAAATTTTGGGCAGGATTTAATAGTTAACGAGTATTTTCGGAAATGGTTATTTTAAAACATATGATCCATATTTTGCTTTATTGTTATCTATATAATTTATGGTTATTGCTTCATACAAAAACTTTTTAGTAGCTACTTAAGATAATTATACACTTAATGGCATTTTGCGTGACACACGGAACAAAGAAAAAAGTGACAATAACCGACGATTAAATGAATTTAACGGTGTAAATTTATATTTAAAATGATAGTTACGGTTAATTAACTAACGATAGAGTTTTGACTATGAACAACTTTAAGCTACCGCAATGCTTATATGAAGATAAATTTGTCAGTGATTAAATCGAAAAAAAAACATTTCAGTTCCACGGAGTTAAATTAAAATAAAGGTTGAAAATGCCAAAGACATATGTGAATAAATTTATACCCAGAACAAGACAAAATCGGGCCTGAGATCGAACCCAGACCTCTCTGGGTTCATACAGATACTGTTGATAGTCAGAACTTTCATTGAAATGAGCATCGAATATATCTAATGGATGGCATATTAACCGGGTGCCGAGATCGGGTCAGGTCCTACTGACCTGCAGGCCTCGTAATTACCCGTCAATTGACATTGGATCGCGGACGATTATTAGCTCCCCGGAGAGTGTGAGAGGTCCTTGTACTGTATGACAGCAAATATACTATTCGTTATGACTATCGCATATAATAGCGATAGTAATCCTGTATCAAAATAAGCTATTTTTATTTTTTTAGGCAATTGTTGTTATTAAAATCGACGTTATGACGCGTAGTAGAGATCATGTTGCTTTATTCCCGCAATAAATACAATAGATGTCATAACCGAAGTGGGCTTTATGTTAATTATTATCGTAATGTTAGCAAAGCTTTGCCTTTAATACAAGTTTATTACGACGACCCACGCGGCGCAACCGTTACCATACCGGTCTGACACGCAGTGGGTCCCGTGTTCGATTCCCGGCCAGACAGGTATCTAAATGATGAGTTTAGATTATAGTTCTGGATCTGGGTGTTTGTGTATTCGTCTTTGTGTGTGTCCATGGCACCCACGACACAGGAGAAGGCGTTTTTTTCATTACATTTTCTGAAAACAATAATTGTTAACGTTTTCATACATTGCAAGTTGCAAGTTGTGGCCGAAAAAAATACTAACGTGCAATATAAATTACAATATGTGGGCAAAAACGTAAGCAATTATTGTTTTGTGGAAACGTAATAAACTCTATGTTGTTCATAACAAATTTCATAATTTTGAAGTCGTATTACAAGTTACAGCGGGGTTTTGGTGCGGCAAAAAACCCACATAACCCTACGTTGCTCCCACAGCTTCGGGTACCTTTTGAAGGTTTCTCCTTCGACAACCAAACGAACAACAAGTATCACTTGTCTATGTGACGAGTAACATTACTAATAACATAACCTTAATTTTCCAAAAATTAAGCCCCATGCTAATTTAAAACATACCTATATGATTATGTTGAAAAGTATGTTTTCCTATCCAATGAAATTAAGTGAAGAACGAAAGTCTAGAAGGGAAATGTTAAATAGTTTCGGGGAATTAGGCATCGTCTACCTAGTATTACTTTTAGCCTAATTTTACAAAGTTAATTCAAAACAAACAGCCCAGCTTCCTAATTTGGGTGTCTACCGTTATTTTATTGGTAGAAATAAAACGATTTTGTGTAATAGAGCGCAATAACAATAAAATTAATAAGTTGATGAGCATCGGGCGTTAGTTTTCGTCGGCTCGGTTACCTAATGCCATCATTTGGAAGATTTTATATAATGTACATATATTTTTAATAGGATAAACATCTAAGTAGTCCGCGTGATTAAAAATGCCGCCTGGGAACATCACATGTGCTCCGGCTATTGGTGCTACTTCCGAGGAATAAGATAATAGTCTCATGCGAATGTCCTTGAACTTAAAAATACATGTGGCGGTGGTACCTTCCGGTTACACCATGCTAGTTCTACCAGATGGTAGGCAAATTACACTAAAATGGTCACATTAAATTTAAAATATAATTTACGCAACTAAATACATAACTAAATATTCAGTCTATAACCTTTCAACATCAACATTTATTTGAATGTAATAAAAATTATTCATAAGTTACACTTTAACGCATTAATTGCATGCTTGTAACCTTATTATTTTAACATAATGTACTAAATAATAAGTAAATCGGTTATTCAAAAAACAACCCAAATATTACTGTACCTACTGTAAATTATAAGTGGTAAATAACATTTATTTTAATGAATAACTTCACCTAATCCAAATTGTACAAAATCAGGCTAATTTTATTTGTGTTTAAATTGTGTTTTTGCATTAGTTGCGTTATAAGTAAACCATATAATAATATGCTAATCTTAATAATTTATTTTATTATAAGTGCTTTGTTTACACCTGTCATTCAATTTAGGTTTCCTTAGTTAAAACATTTAAACTTAGGTGTAATAATATTATTGTACCAAAAATATTTTAATTACAAAAATATCATCAACGTAGATACGAGTCCAAAAAACAGGAAAAAAAACATACATATTTTCTACACTCATAGCCCCACAAAATATTTTTTTCCTGACACACACAAACCACACACAAGACGAATACATAAACACCCAAACTTAGAACAAGAATCTAAACTCATCATTCAGATACCTGTCTGGCCGGGAATTGAACCCAGGACCCATTGCACGTCGTCATTGCTTCAAATATATCTAGAAAGTAATAAATATGTATTTTTAAATGTAAAATTATGTATTAGTTGCATCTACTTCGAAACTCTACCTACATGTAAAGTGTAACATAGAAACAAAACAATAATCAAAACATTTCCAATATTGTTAAAAGGATTGAAAAGGTAAACACGAAGTTGTACGAATTGTAAATGCAAACGAGTTATTTTTACAATCGTTCATTGAGATGAAATTACCATAATAACATGTTGATGAATGCGATAAAATACGGCACTGATATTGGCAGTCATAATAATGTTACGTAATTTTAAGGAGGTTTTTTGGCCTGAGTCCGGAAGGACTGCTAATTACTATGTATTTAGAGTACGGAGCATTTTTTAAAATAAAATCTATACGCGGTCATACATTGCTAATTCGTGAAATGTATTTCAACTAAAAAGGTGACCGTAGACATAATGCCGTCAGTTCTTAATATCAATTTTGGGTTTAATAGGTAGAACTACGTATGTCGTGGTAGTCCCATCTAGGTATTGGAATACCTACTATACTATATTACGAGTATACCAATTCTTGGCCTCGGACACTTATTATGCATCTATTATTATCTATCTGTATTCCTATAATATGGTACAATACCAGCATGGTATTTGTTACAAAAAGACATTTTGGTTCATATTAAAGTAACATAGTTAACTTATTAACTGATATGTTAATAATGTAAGGAAAATAGCAAACCTAAGCAAAATAAAAAAAAATGAAAGACGAATATGGTCATCAGCCAGAATATTTTTCTAGATCTAATATGTACTTCCGCACATTTCTATCCAGTTAAAGGTTTGGTCTTACATGTCCAATGCTTAAAATATTTCATGAATGATCTTAGTATATTTCAATTATGCGCGTAGATATTTTCATTAATATTTATTTAATTTCTTGGAATTCGTCGAATTTATGTATTTTGTAATGTTACTTGTCTCAGATACCGCGGATACTTATGCATTTTGCGGTTATTACGTTTATAATTTTCAATAAATACAAGGAAAACTGAGGAACTACTAACATTATTATTATAGACATTATAAAATATTACACAACAATAATAACGTATTATACTGTTACTTCATAGTGTTTATATATTTCGTCTTACGCCTACCGATACCTACTTTAACGTTTGAAAATATCGTCTCACTTGTAATCTTATCGAAACATTACGGTGGTTGAAACATTAAGGATGTATTAACTCAATGTGCCTATTTAAAAAACACGTACATCGAATTATTTTGACTCAAATGACAATCGATCTCTAAATTCGTCTTTCTGTCACACATTAGCAAAGATTTCAAAAAGTAGACATGTACAAGTGTCGGGTAAAAGACTAAGGGACAAGGCAAAATCTGTTAATATTGAGAACTCTTAAGAATGAAGATGAAACGTTTATAATATTTATAAGTTTCTTTCTTCCCCATACCCAAGAGTATTACGATCACTGTAATACAACTCTAGTTACTTTAAGTTTATCGTAATAACTACAGATACCTACTGTACTACATATATCTATCGATATTCGCTAGACAAATGTCCCTATCTTGTAACTAAATTGTCATATTTTATATCGTTTATGTCTTATAATTATGGTAGTTAGGAAAATCAATGTCGTCTGACTCCTTAGGACATTCAAAATTCGTAAGTTATTTTGTACACCTAGAAATAAATCAAACCTACAAAAGAGTAAAGGATTAGGTATACTAGAGCTGTTATTAACCCAGCAACACCTATAACGTGTTCCGAAGTTAAATACTGCTTACTTATCTCTTATCGTGGGAGTACCTATTTGTATACTAAATACAAGTCGTGTGAAACTTAAACTCTGGTCCGTTTAGGTCCAATTTCGAACAACATGAAAATCGTTTGAGCGGGTAACAAACGGCTGTATGTTATTATTAGCGTATCTGAAATTAGTCTAATTTTATAGTAAGTGGTACTGTACCAACGTATAGTTCAGCTGAATAACATACATGTAGTGTGCAGGGTTTGGCGTTGTTTTGGTGACGTATATCGACACAAAGGATGGTATTGAGCAATAAATTCTGATATTAAAAAGCAGCATATGAATTTTATTATGATTAGATGGAATTGTAAGCAGTCTTAGTTAAATTAAGTATTTAAAAAGTTTTTTATATGTTTTTATGATTTGCTTAAAATTGTTCTGTAAATAAATTGGGTATTATGATACGATTAAGTGATATACTACAAGAAATCTGTTAGAAAAAACTTTAAATTAATAGGATTTTTACCCAGCTGCTGCCTAGGTATCCATGAGGATTACCCACTTAAAAAAAAGGAGTAAAAGGAGTAATATTTATTTATCTTTTATATTTTTCTGTTACCCATAGGTAAAATAGTAAAAGGACATATCCTTTTACTATTTTACGTAGTCAATGATATTGACTAATATTAGCCGCTGACATACTTAAGTCATTATGTTATAATTTTGTACCCCCTCCCCTCTCTTGTGTTTATTATATTTTTGTTTGGTACACAATAAAGATGTCTTGTATTGTATTGTATTGTATCTTTATTTAATTGTCGATAAATGTTAATAAGGAAAACTCGACGTAGACCTTCAGGTCCTAAAAGGGCGACCGCAAGTGTAGTTACGATATCGATTTTTTAAAATCTGAATATCGATATTAATAAGTGGAATTAGTCAGTCGATTATGGATTTCCGTAACGGCTGATTAACCGGGGAAGGAACAAAAAGGCGCGGAGCCGCGCCGGGACCGCTCGCGGCGCGAACACCAAGCGACCAATAAATTGTACACATCACCACCCACTGCCACCACCCACAAAATGAAAATAAACCCTACGCCATTCCATTTAAGGAACCTTTTATTTTCTCGGCACGTCTCCATCGTGGTGCGCCGTACAACACTACACACAACTGATAAAGGTGGCCTCGGCGCACCTGCCGAGCCCGGTTTTTTTAAATGTTATAAGACCAAACGCAGAAAAACTGACGGCTAACTCGCGAACTTACGAAATACCTACAATTACATACGATGTTCCAAATGAGCCCTCAGATCCCCAAATCAAACAACTTCTGATCTACATTGTAGCTTATTGTTATTGTAAAGACCAATACATACCGTATGTTTTTTATACTTTAACCTAACGATAAGGCAGACGGGCTACCTGATGGAAAGTAGTCACCGCCGCCTATGGACATTCGCAACACCAGAGGAGTCGCCAATGCATCACCGGCTTTGAAGGACTGCTCTTTTCGCACCTTTCTTGAAACCTTCGTATATCGCTATCGCTTATTTTAAATATCTAAACGATAAATCTGAAATAGTTTTTGTTTGTATTTATATTTTTGTTTTATAGAAATTTCCACTTAAATAGCACTATAGTGAACATACTCGTAGCTTAGTTTTGTAAAAAGGTATTGTGAAAACTTTAGGTATTTTTTGTCCTAGTAACAATGGCACATAATTATAGTAAAAATAGTCGCTGCATATTATGAACATATTATGTACTAGATTCTATTATGTTCTAGAAATATAAACTTAGCGAAAATTTGAGGTAACTTATATACAAAAATCGGTGTCTATATTTCTCACGGTGGTACAACGAATATAATTCGCCTGTAAAGGTACCACCGCCACACTGATTTTTAGCAAGAGGCAGTTTTTACGTTTCAGAGGAAATATGTACCGGCAAGAGACACGCATCTATAATTGACTTCAGGTAAAACCCTACTTCTGCATGAAATAATTTACAGAATACAGTGCATACACGGACTGCAGTGACCACTTACCATCAAGTGGACGCCGTGGCCACTTCTTACTTCAAACTTATAATAAAAGATGAGAAGAAAATGATATGGCGACGTAAACAGATAGTGTCTGGTCGGTGGAGACGGCCGCGGCGGCGCGTCTCCACTAGTTCACTCATAATTCCTTTGGTTACAGCTATTATCTTTACAATGTGTTATTCAACTGCGTTCCGTAATTCCACTATAATTGAACACCGTCTGAGCCTTATACAGCTCTAGTTACCATTTTAATATCACTTCTAGTCTTCTTATTAAGCGATAAACTTCTAAATATAGTTTCCATACACAAGTAGCTCTCTCATAATTAAGTTAGTCGCTGATTAAACTATTATTCACTTGTAAAATAATCAAAGGAAACTTGGAACAGTTAATAATGGGCATAATATTTGATTGATTGAACTTTATAGTAAACGTTTAAATATATAAGTGATTATATTGTTTATTAGACCATAAAAAACACTAAACGGAGAAAAAATTAAACGATATTGTAATATCATATTTAATTGGAGTGGAAAAGGAAAAATATCAATTTTCTTGCAATTTTCTCAGACATGACAAGAAAAAAGACTTAGTCTTTGAATTAATAAAATAATCAGCTATCGAATTACTTTCAGATTTTCAAAAGACAGAAATCATGATTTTTTACGAAAAGGAATCATGAAAGTAGTGTCCATATTATGATAATACTTGACTGGAAAGATCATTACTAAATACTTGCTATGTGCTATCACAAAATAGTGTATTTTGCATATTAGTAAAGACATGAAACTAGAACTTTAAGTAGGACTAGAACCAATACTCTTTCAAATAGATGTGTATATTACATATATACACTAACAGTCATTTTCTGTTTAGCTATAAATTCCTATACATCACAACATAACATTTAAGTTGATACATACAAATATATACATGAATAATAATATCTATCTTAATACGTTTTAAATATCGGATTTTTAGGATTATGTCTAGATATTATAAATGAACTAAAATTGTGGCCTCGTTAGCGATAAAAAAGCGGAATATTTTCGAACAAAGCAAACATTAGCGTGCCGTGTAAACAGCATTAACAATATTTGTGGCCGCACAACAAATACTATTACGCGTTTACATACACTAGGCATGTGAGCCACTCCGTAGTACTGTACTTAGTTATATCCGTGATTTTACAATACCTTATAATAATATATCGAGCGAAAACCTATCTTGTTATATCCCGATGAATGCAACTTTACCCTAAAGTCGAAAAAAATGTTTAAATAATGGATTACTTTAAAGTGAAGTGCTTTATTAGTGCATTAGTTTGTGCATATTGAATTTTCAATTATAAGCTACTGTGTAATCATTCTCATATTATGTATTTAAATTTATTATCACTTAAACACGCATTTTTAAAAATATGACAAATTCCACCGTATTGATACGAACATAATATTTTATTTAAAACGACAATTGAAATATAAAGCAATAAGCCCGTGGCTAATTGCAGAAAACAGCCTCTTATAACTGATTTGCAATATAATGTAAAAATGACTTACCAAATAAAGAAATTATTACTTAATACTCCAAAGCGTTGCGTATAATTGCAATATTATATTTTATTGCGTTTAAAATTAATCTCATTAACTTCTCATATATTTAAACGAATAGCCTACTATCCGGCTGTGTTATTTCTACGTTCACTTAGATACAACGTTTTTTTACTTATTTATTCACAGGTTAATCGGTTATGCGAAGATTCGAATGAAAATATTCCTGTAATGTTTTATACACTATGGTTTTTTTCGACACTTATTATAATTAGTTATTATGTCTCAAAAACGATTTATAAGGAAAAGAACGATTATTTCAGAATTACAGTTTTTTACCGTTTCTTTATAATTAAAACATTAAGATTAGGCCGATGGATTGCCTAAATACTTAGAGCCAAGTACGCGTTGCTAGCGGACAATATAACTTATGCTGATATACCTATTAATTAGCTTATAATATTATTTAATTCGCCGGCAGTTATAATTTGCCTCGAAAAATATTATATTTTATTTTAGTGACCGAAACTGCTTAAACCTTTATTAAAAAATTTTTAACATTTCAAAATGATTTAGAAAATCTTGAATATTGGAATATTTTATAAAGATTAAGTAATTATAATTTGTATAATTTGTTTTAAATAAAAATATATATAGAAATATTTTAACAAGTGGGTCGTACGACACACAGCCTAAATTAAGCCGTATTAATGAAAAATTTATTAAAAAAGAATTTATTTAACAAATATAGTGTGTTGCTTTTAATTCTGAGAAGTTTGAGAGCTTTCATTAACATTGAAACAATTATTAATCCGACCCAATAAAATGTGCTTAATACATTTTTAATCAACATGATTATTATTATAAAATTTTTAACATGATCAACATATTAATATATGTTAAATTTCTCAAATTTTCAAAATTACTTTTATGTCGAAATATCCGACGGCGTCGAGGCGTTTCAGTCGTGTCTATCCATATAGACGAGTACAAACACGAAAAAAATCACTTCCTGCTAACTTTGAGTACTTTTGGCTAACATTACGATGGATCCTATTTTTCAAACGGTTTGCATGCTAAGCAAACATTATTAACAACGTTTGTCTATACATCAAATAGAATTACGCGCTAGTATTAGCTGTCGGCTGTAGTGTGGGACTTGAAGGCCGCTCGACTCTATCTAT
The DNA here is from genome assembly GCA_949699795.1 of Spicauda simplicius. Classification (NCBI taxonomy): domain Eukaryota; kingdom Metazoa; phylum Arthropoda; class Insecta; order Lepidoptera; family Hesperiidae; genus Spicauda; species Spicauda simplicius. The sequence continues at coordinate 23,643,315 of OX453059.1, forward strand.
AGCAATAGACGTACCGCCTTGAGAACTGCTGCGAGCCTTCCACTAAGTGTCTTGATCTAAACTTCATAGACTTGTAAAGTAGTAAAATTAAATATAAAAAAATGTTAATTATTTCGATTTTATTTGTTTATTTATTTTATTTATTTAATTATTGCTTAATTTACAGTACACTATTGTTCAATCGTGTTCTTGCAATTACAGGTGAACACAGCTTACATATTTATTTTCACAAAAATCGTTTAACATTTTAAATACTTATTTACTAGTTTAAACTATTGACTTATTTTTGTTTCTAAGGAACAGTTAAACATAACGCATTATTTCAACGCAAGAATTTATTAAACGAATAAAAAACAATGTCCATACGTCAAATATAACTCTGGTGATATAAAATATTGTAAAAAAGCAACTGTAAATTGTAACGATTTATTTTTTGTCATGTTTGATTTCTTCGCATCACTTGCGTTAATTTATAACTTTTTAAGCGCGTGTCCAATGTTCCGAAACAGTCACGCAATTGATTTAGCACTTTTTATTGAGTGTAAATATCAAATACTTCACTCGAACAGAGTACAAAAAATATTTCACCTTATATATGATATAACGGTGGTTAGCTATTGTGGTGGTTTGTGGTTAGCGGTCTCACACACACACACGCACTCACACACACAAACATGTTTGTGATGTGGCGACTATCTATACATAAAGTAAATAAAATAAAATCCATAATTGGCTGAATGTTTAGTCTTGAAGATTTGTGTTGTTTTTTTTTTTAATTTAAGAGCTGTGGATTTGTTGTTAATAAATAAATTAATAAAATTGTTTTCTATCAAATTCACGTTTCAAGTAAATACCTAACTGTAGTTGACGCCCGTTACTGCCAGTGCCATCTAGTGACGCTATACAAAAACCGTCCCTAGGCGCTTATGAACTGTAATCTTTTCAAAGGCAATATTTTTAGTTTAAAAATCAACATTATTAATTACAATTAAAAAAAATTAACTTCACCTTGAGTAGGTAAGGTGAGGGAATTGTAATATTCTTAATTAGAGATAATTTAGATCATAAACTAGAAGAATTATTATTTAATAAGTAGACAATATGGAAATAAATTACCTACAAAGCAAAATAATTAAAATTCATGTAATAAATTTAGTTTACTCGTCTAAATTATAAGAATTTAGACATTACCGTGCGAAATAAATACATACTTTAATGTGGCATTATTTCCTTACTGTGAATTACGATCATTTATTTTATAGATTTAAGATTTAATTTTAAATTAACTAATTATGATAATGCCAGATGTAGTTGGTTTAATCTAAATACTATTTTTGGAACTGATGGTACATAAAAACCCGCAACACTGTTATAAAAATAACTTTGAACAAAAATAATGAATTAATGCTTTATTTTGCTGTAAGTTTAATATTAATGTATTTAAATTATTTTTTGTATCTGATAAACTTAATGTATCAGGATGAACATTTAATTTATTATAAACTAGCTGACCCGGCGAACTTCGTTCCGTCTAAAAGTAAAAATATATTATGCATGTATTATACATAAAAACCTTCCTCTTGTATCACTCTATGTATAAAAAAACTGCATTAAAGTCTGTAGCGTAGTTTTTAAGATCTAAGCATACATAGGGACAGACTGCGCGAAGCGACTTTGTTTTATACTATGTAGTGATAATTGTATTTTATTTACAAACAGTGAACTGTTCCTGGAAAGCAATTTTGAATATTAACTTATACAAATTGGTTTTGATTCTACAACGTTAGAAGTTTATGCAACTATCCTGTTGAAAATGTCATAACTTGACTGCCGTGACCGACGCAAACCTCTAATATTAGTCGCTAAACATGTACATTGAGATATTATACATTTATAGGAAATATATTCACCTAAATAAAGATTAACCCTTATATATTATACGTGCGGTAAGACTGAGATTTAATTTAAACGAATAGATGATACTAAATTATTGCTATTTACTTAGTTAAGTCGATAATTATTAAGTTTAAGTGTGTTAAATTTTATTTAACATTAAATTCGATTAAGGTAAATCTAGCGCTCAACGTAGTTGGTATGCAGGTACAGTCGCCGTCAATTAAGTGGTTGTATAATGTAGAAATCAGTATAAGTATTAGTAGCCCTGAATTTACAGCCTGTTTTTATGCAAATTCTGTACAATGTACACTGCGTAATGTCGGTCGAAACTAAATATAGTTCTCTAGATAAACTACTGTCTGATAATAAACGAATAAGCGATGATTGATTTGATAATAATCTAAATCTTGATCAAGCGATTGTAAGAAATAATTTTGAAATAAAATGTCTGAGACAAATATTTGATCCCGTCCTGTCTATACGTGCACGGACACGTTGAGGCTTAGCTATACTTGATTCAAATGTTTGCATGTAAATGATATAATTTTAAATTTTCTTTCAATATAAATTACAGCACTATTTCCATTGTTATTTCATAATTCTTTTCGCTCCTAGTTACTCGTTTCGAACATAGCGCTAGTCTTAATAATGTCGCGACTACGTAGGTGTTTAGTGGTTATCAAACCAGCTACACTAGTATTGTCTACATTTGTACTGTCTGCTGCTTCGTGGAAATTTTTAACCGAATCCGATACCGCTTCAAGGTTTTCAGCAAGAACCGAACGAAGGAGTTTTAAAGTTAATGTAGATAACGCTTATCATCCGCCCGTTGATGTCTAATGTAAGTAATTACTGACAATAAGGAACATTCGATAATCGTAATACATGAAGTATCTACCAAATGTTACCAAATAACTTAGTTTTCATACAGTTATTTTAAAGCTTCAAAGCTATAGTTTAATAATATGTAATTGATATATATATTTATATTTAGGTGAATAATATACAGCAGAAATACATCGGGCACTAAACATAGGAGTGCTGTGTATTATGTTACGTCTTCAACAACCAATTGTAATAAATTTACAAATAATATAAAAGAGAATTCTATAAAAATACTTTTAACACCTCATTGCATCTTATAAGAAGTGCCTGTACTTACTCTCTTTAGCGCAAATAATATTTGAACATAATACTGATCCAATTTATTACATACCTAAGTATTTAAATATGGACCAATTTATTCACCAACTAATTAACTCGTTCTTTATCTACCACCAGAAATGCAACAACAGAGTATTTTTAATGTTTTAATTACAATTGATGATGAAATATTCGATGCTTTTATCAATTATCAACCCACTGTACACAAACCTTCAAAACTTGAATAATGTAAGATAAGAAAATCAGCTATTTTGGAATACTGATCTCAGTGAGGATTCATAGGCTTTACAAAACACTTTAAAAACAGTTAGGTATTTTGCTCAATGTTTATGTTTTTACAGCAAGTGGTAAGAAACGCACACGAGTTCGTTAAATGAAGACTTAATATAAAATTAATAACTTAATAAATATCATTCTATTTTTTAACCATCTGTCATAGGTATATTTGACTAAGAGTTGGTACACGTACAGCTGAGACGTCACAATCTTTATGCCGTATATTGCAAGACATTTATCAAAATGGTTTATAAACATGTAGATATGTTTGTATTTTTCATGATCTCGGAAAATTGGTAATTTAATATAAATTAGTACGCGGAAAACTAAGAATTGTACATTTTAGTAACATGTACTTTTTCAAAATTTGTTATGTGTAATTAATGTTTAAGAATATATCATACCTTGTTAAATATATTACACTTTGATAACTAGTCGTTGCTTCCTAAGTTATATGTCTACTATTTTACCAAAATACTTTATATAACTTCAGTATTTGGAATAACAACCAAAGCTAGCATCTTGCGTAAGTTTCACGCGGAATCTTTCAATGAAACTCTTCCACTTATACAAATGAGGTTTGATAAAAAAAAAATCAAAAGTATATGCACACTTCACACATGCTGTTTATGGAAATTAATTTACATGTAATTACGCGTCGGTAAGTATTGTAACCGTATATTACTGTCACGCGGTTGCCTTTTTTACATCTTTTGTGATACGAATACGTTACTACGTATCTCTATATACGTTGCTCAAAAGCAAAATACTAATCTATAAAGACTGACTATTAAGTAGTTTTGTTTTGGAAATAATGAACTCGTAAGTAAATAAAAATGATGGATTTATTACAAAATGTACACTTTATGTTTTCTATATAATGAGTAGCCAATGATGAAAAAAGAAAAAAAAAACTATTTAGTTTAGTTTTAAACATATATAATCATTTGAACAGGAAATAATCAGATTGTTTGCTATATATAACTATTTAATTACTCTTTACCTATATAGATATTGCAATCAATTTCAAAAATATACAAAACAATTCCAAATTTATGAGAGGCATGTATCGCTATTTGCCTGGATATCGACAGCGGTTGTATTTTCATTCGATCTCCACCACTCTACATATGTAACAATTTGAAACGCAACAGTAGCGCAAACTTTACGAATAATATCGCAAAAACTGTATACCTAATGAGAACAGAACATTCGGTTTGTGTGTCAAAAACTAGAAAATCACAAACGGTGTATGATAGAGTTTCTATTCAAATGATAGTGTAAAACACGATGGCGTCCGTCGCTTTGTGTAGTGATTTGTTCGGCGCTGTTATGCAAATGGACGCTACAAATATTCGGTACAACTAAACATTGTGTTTTCACGTGGACTACACTTTTTACCCCTTTGTTTTTCATGTTTACCCAACATAACGAAAAAATATGAAACGTATCGCATAAAGCTGCGAGCGGTATGGAGAGACTCTACACATTTGCGTTACAGTTTCTGTTAACTTTAACTGAAGCATTTATAAAAAATATATAATTGTGTGATTAATCTTAGTTATTTAGCTCATTATTTTAAGGATTTAGCAGCGGTGCGAAGCTGCCTTCGCTATCAGCTCTACAAGGTCTCAAGTGTAAAATTACATCCTTTTTTTGCTTTATGATGAATTACTTGTCATATCTACGTGTTTCTTTTTGATACGGCAAAAATATACTTATTTTTATTTCAATTACCTTCATATTACCCGTACGATTAATAAAATTAAATTTTATATTTTAACCATATAATATTTTGTAATTTTATTTGCGAAAAATTCAATATAATTATAGATGGTAATATCAAATGATTGCATTGATTAGAACTCTGCCGTTTAAACCTTATTTTTTCAAAGAAATTAAAGCAGAAACCTTCAGGACTGCTATTATTTTTAAATTTCGTCCATTTACTATTTTGCTCACTGCTTATACTATATCGTGATAAAAATCATAATTTTAACGGAAATAGACATCAAATTACCCTACTTACTTAAGCATTGATAATGATAACAGTACCAAAAAAAACCGTAACACCTGAGGTTGTCGCTGTCAAAATATATTTCATATACCTTTGATGTAATCATTTACAAAATAGTATAACCTGAGACTATAACGAGTATTTGAACACGCGTAAAGCGCCCGCATGATCACAAATCTTAGAGCGCCGCAAACATTGGGTTTAGCCGGCGCGAGCCGCGAGGTTTCACCGGGGCACCTGCAGCACGACGCTTCATTAGCGAGCTGGAATGTCATTTAATCCATGGACGGCCGCACGGAAACTTTTTGCGTCAAATAAAACGAGCGTCGTATGCGTCGCGGTGCGTCGCTACGCGCAAAACCATTTACCTCCACTATTTTTTTCATAATCGTCACTATTGACGGGTGAAAACGACGACTCATTACAGCGACGCTTAAACGGCGAATCAAATTCTAGTTACTTAGCGCGGCGATATACGGAAATTACGTTGTAAATACTACGGGCGATTTTACAGCCTTCGCTTTTTCTACAGATAATAACGGTTCTTGCGACGTTTGGAACGAAAAGCCTTTAATTTTATAATTACTCTCACTACGATAATTCACTTTATTTAGGCATAATTATGTCTTATTTAATCAGTCTGGGGTTTAATCTCAGCTTCTACTGAGCGCCGGTGCCTATTTCATGTACTTTTGCTGCAACACATTCTATTTAGAATATAGATAAATAATTTGTTTTTTTTGTTGTTTGTGTTTGTTTTTGTATATACCAACTTTTGTTCAATGTTTTGTGCATCTATCTATCTTATAAATTTCAACTAATAATTATAGATTTTAATGACTTTGTATCCAAAGTCCCTTATTTAAAATCAAATTTAAGTAAAAAAATAATTTACTTTTGGTCACTTTAACAAAAACCATTTACATTTTGTAGTTATAGTTTTGAAAAAATCTAAATCTAGTTATACTTTTGTAATAAATATATTGTAATACGAATAATATTGTAACGTAACGATTAACATGATAAAAATAAGTAAAGAAAGGTTGGTGAAACGAAGTCTATTAATCTAGAGCTCTAAGTAAATCCTATCCATCATAATACTCTGATAAATTAGATTAGTAGTAATATTTAAATAACTTATAAATGTTGTAGTTAAAATGTTGTGTAATTTATACAAATTAGTACAAATTAAATTTCAATCACGTTAAATTATAGCCCAATAAATGAAAATGTAATATTACTAATATCCTTCAGGTCTTCTATTATTTTTAGATATTGTCCATTCACTATTTTGCTCACTGCTTATACTATCGTTATAAAGGTTATAATTTTAACGGAAACAGACATCACCTTAATTACCAAGCAATGATAATGATAACAGTAACAAGAAAATCCCTAACACCTGAGCTTGTCGCTGTCCAAATATATTTCATATACCTGCAGTCTACGCGTTATAAATATAAATAATTTGCAGTAACGTGATGGTTTATGCTGATAAATATATTCCCAAGATGTGTAAAAAATCAAGCAGGTAGTGAATACGCCACTAAATCTTTGATTAATCGGTAAAGCTACAAAAAGGTGTCTTTTGACGGTGTTTCGAGTGTAGTGAGATCTCCTTGAATGTCATCGGACTTAATATAAAATCAATAATTGTTTCGATGTAAATGTGTTCCACTAGATCATCCTAATCTCAAACGTTTTGAATGTTCTGCAGTCGCCATAAAGGTCTGATCATGCGATTTGCGTGCGGAATGCGCGCGCCCGCCAGTATGTGTCTAATGGACATGTTAACTCCACTGTAATTGGTTTAGCATTGAATTACGCTTTTGAGTTGTCAGTGCAGCCGTAAAATATAGTCAGCGCTAATACCGAAATGAACTAAATACTCAATCAATTCAACTCGACTCCATTTTAGTCCACAGCTCCACTCGCTACAACCATTTGAGCGCCTTGGATGTTTATGACTTATATTTGTTTAAATCTGAATAGTAATGAGCGCTGCCGCTGAAAATGCCTAAATGATAAAGTATCTCCAGCAATAAATCTAGTTGGATGTATTCGAACGTCGGTTGTGCAAGCCGCGCGGCGCAGAGCCGGCGGCCGCGGTAATCGGCTTAGTTAGATACTAATGTGGAAAAAATATGTGCAAAAACGCAGACAGGCTGCAGGAAACGTTAGAATAAGGTCATACTCGTTGTTTTTTTATCGTCGCACGAAACACACACTGACAGAATGAAATAAGACAGCGGATAAACATGCGAAACAACGAATGTCAGTTTTGTTGATCAAATGTATTTTTTTCAGTGTCGGGTTGGAATCGTTTTGTGAGCGGCCTACCTGCGGCCGACACCGAGAGCCGCGAGCGCAGCTCTCGGCCCTCCCCGAGCACTCCGCACCACCGACCGGGAATCTTCAATAATACTACTTTATAAAATATTTACTCTGGTTTATTTAAATACTTAGATAATAATATAAAACATTTTAAGACTAATTATTCATTATTTACCTACTAGAGGCTCGCACTACCACTGCCATCTGTTTGTTTATTTCCTATTATAGTTTATACAGTTATATACATATGTCAACTTGTCAACTTCGTTGAGAATAACGAAATAATTACATTTACAACAGCATTTTGGTTCGAATCGGGCGAGCGCCCCCGCGCCGCTCCGCTAGCTCTACTTCACACTTAGCTCTGCGTTCACATGTTCGCTCACAACAGTACTATCCATCCATTAACTTAGAGTAAAATTAAAACATAATAACGTGAGTCCCTACGAGCTAGGACGAGATCGAGGCGACATCGTTTGGGACGTTTCAATAAAAGTCATTCCAGTTTCAAATTTCTATAAAGAACTTTTTAATATATATCGTCATATACGTCGTAGGTACATCGTTTATATAGAAAAATACGTATTTTACAAGTATTAAGTACCGATATTGGCCACAAATACATACAAACGAAAAAAAACAACAAAACAATTAAAAACAGGAATAAAACCATTTTGGCATCGGTATGCATCATTTAAAAACTTTAAATAAATTATACAAGTGGGCCTCGCGCCGAGCGGCTCGGAGCGCTTAAACAAACATTGCACCTATTGACTCACTCGTATTCCCTCACTAAACGAAGCTTCGGCCCGATTCGTATCTCTCACTCTCGTCCTCATCGCTAATCATAAATTTACAGTAGTAGCAACGTTTTTTTAATTTAATCCACACCACGACGACTGCCTACCGACACGTAGGTTCGTATGAACATCGTTAATTTATAATATCTATAAATAAATTCGATGAAATCGTCTCTCACGAAAACGAGTGCGCTTCGCGGCCCGCGGCGGGCGCGGCGTGCGCGGGCGCGTACTTACCGCCGTCCGCCGTCCGCCGGCCGCCGGCGAGCCGTCGGCGAGCCGCTGGCCGCGCGGCTCCGGCCGGCCCCGTCCTCACTCACTGCGACTACACTGACCCGCGGCCGCGCAAACGAAACGTACGGAACTACGAAACTGCCTCCGCGAACTATTTACAGTGCGGCGGTCACCGGCGCCGCGGCACGTCCCGGCCGCGACGCATATGTACATCTATACAGGTCCCGCGGGCGCTAGTGCGGCTCCGCGTAGTAGGGCCGCGGCGGCGCCCACGGGGCGAACTGTTAGTGCGCCGCCAGCGTGTGCGCGCTCTGCAGGGAGTGCGGCGCGTGCTGCGCGTGCGACGGGTGCGGCGCGTGCGACGCGTGCGGTGCGTGCGGCGCGTGCGGCGGGGACAGCGCGGGCGAGTGCGCGTGCAGCGGCGGCGAGCCGTGCACGTCGTGCCCGTAGTGCCCGTGCATGCCGTCCATCATCTCCCCGCCGAGCGTGTTCGGCGGCGTCATCCTCTTCTCCTTCTGTCTCCGGTTGCAGAACCACACTCGCACCACTTCCTTCTCCAGCTGTAAGCTGTCCGCGAGCGACGTTATCTCCTGCGCTGACGGTTTCGGTTGCTTGTGAAAGTGTTGCTCGAGCGCCCCCTTGACCGACACCTCGATCGACGTTCGCTTCTTTCGTTTTCTGCCCTGCGCGGCAATCTTGTCGATGCTCGTCGGGCTCCCCGTCGTCGAGTCGGCCTCCTCCAGCCACTTCTGTAGCAGGGGTTTCAACTTGCACATATTTTTAAAACTGAGCTGCAACGCCTCAAATCGGCATATCGTCGTTTGCGAGAACACGTTTCCGTACAGGGTACCCAGCGCGAGCCCGACGTCGGCCTGCGTGAAGCCGAGCTTGATGCGGCGCTGCTTGAACTGTTTCGCGAAGGCCTCTAGATCGTCACTGGTCGGCGTGTCCTCCTCGGGTTGATCCCGCTCGAGGTGGTGATGGTGGTGGTGCAGCGGGTGCGGCGAGGGCTGCACGTCCCGCAGCATGTGTATGGGCTGATGCATCGGCATGGGGTACGAGGAGTGCAGTGGCACCGGCGAGCCGGCGCCGTAGTGCGACATGACGGGCGCGTGCCAGCCGTGGCCCTGCAGGTGCCGGTGGTCGTGCGGCGGCGCGGGCGGCTTGACGTCGGGCTGGTGCGCGTGGTGCTGGTGCACCGACCACGAGTCGGCGGCCGGCGTGAGCGACGCCCACGGGTTGCCCAGCACGGGCGCGCCCGGCGACGGCGAGCCGCCCGCGTGCATGTGGTGCTGGTACTTCATGTCGGCGGGCTCGGCGCTGCGCGGCGAGGCAGCGTACCCACCGAGGTTGCCGAGATCCAGCTCTCCCGGCATGTACGTGGTCGCCGCCATGGCGCCGTACCTCAGATCCACGGTGGACGGCGTCTTGCCGGCTCGAAGGCTCTCGAGCCTTCACCTGGCGCACTCGGTCGCGAAACTGGCGCGTCACTCGCGCTGCGCTGCGGTAGCGGCGGGGGCCACCTCACATCACCGAATTCGACAGCGAGCGACATGCGCGTGCGTGCGCATCGGCAGCACGGAGCGGACTGAGCCCGAGGAGGCCGCGGCGCGCCGCGCGCCGGCGCCGGAGAGGGGCGGCCCCGCCCAGCGCCGCCCGCCCCGCCCGCCCCCCGCGCCGCCGCCGCCGCCCCGCGCTCCACGCCGCCGCGCCGCTCTACCACTCTACCGCGAGACCGCGCGACCGCTCTGCCTCGCGCACACACCTATTTATTGACACCTGATTATTTACAAACATAATCACAACTTGTACGCGATTTTTTCGTCGTCGATTCTTAATTGATTCGTAATTGATGAACGCTGACAACGTCACTCGCGACTTTCCTGCGATGATGGCTTTGATCATGGTTATTATCATTATGGTTATGCCTATGGTTTTAAATGAAATAATCTATCATAAATATAATCAGTTATAGTTTCAGTTATACACGCTACACTTTCAATTTACACGCTAGTATTTTTAATAGACACTGACAAATATGTATTTTTATAAATATTTTGGTAATAAATTTCCGCAAAAGAAATAATTGAAAAATATTTACTTTAAAAATGAAATAAAAATTTAATGCATGAGAATAAATCGAATATAAATTTTAAAACTGGCTACATAAACATGTAGCCTGTAAAAGAAGGTCAATGTTAAACTTATATATTTAAAACTTGGTGACAAAAAATAGATACTGGGTATTTCTCCAATTAAAATATATGAAAAATATCTCACTTGCATATTAAATACGTACAATAGTAATGACATACTATATGATAAAAAGCTCTAAATGTGCTTTTCAAATCTTTTTAAGTGTTGTTCATGCTATATATATAATAAAGCCATAATTAGCGTATTTATATTACAAATACGTACAACTCTACAATAATGAAATATTAAAAGTATAATAGTTGTAAATTTATTCGTATGAAATGTTTATATTGAGACATCATTATCAAAATATTAAAATAATAGCTTTAAGAGTATAAAGTTACGTCGAAATGGAAACAGTTGATACTTTAGTCTCTACCCGCTTCTATAAGAAGCATATGTTATATTTAAGAACATGTTATAAACCTATACCTTTTGAGTGATTGTAATAATAGTAATAATTAATAATAATTCATAGTTTTAATTAGTGAAAAGACGTGTACTCATAACTAATCAAATAGGTTTTATAATAACAATATGTCATTTTTTTACACAAAACTAATCAAATAGGTTTTATAATAACAATATGTCATTGAATCGAATTTCTATTTCAGCCGTCGGCACAGTAAAATAATAACTTCAAAAACTTAAAATAAAAAAAGAGATTTTAAAGCATACAATGCAAAAAGCTTATATTAGATAAAAATAAGTTAAAATAAACTTGTTACTTGGCAAATAAGTACAATCATTTGAGCGACATGTTAACTTGAAAACAGTCGTTCACAACAAACCCAGTAACACGTTTAGAGTCGTTTTTACTTAAACTTACAACAAAACAAACGTGTAATTATATTTGCGGAGAGCGTGCAGCGGCCATTTGTATGCGTAATAATGTTATAATGTAAGCAAACAATAACAGCCACGAACGATACGCCGCGCGCCATCTGTTGTCGGATAGGTGAACTATATTTTGTTAAGTGGAAAAAGCAAAGCAAAGTTAAGTGCTTATATTTAACATTAATGTTTTTTTTTACTTTATTTTTATATTTTGTATCTAAAATATGCTAAATAATTTGCTAGGGAATATTTTTTTAGTACAAAAGTCGATTACAATTTCCCGAATCACATGTCAAATTTTATAGAATTTTGTAAGTAATTAACATAAAGAATAAAAATGTGTAAGTTAAAACAAAATATTCAAAACCCAATCTTCAAACTAAAAATATTGTATGTTTTATTGTACAACACATGCCATCTGGCGGTGGGTAGCGGAATCCTCAGCAACCCTACTTAACTACGGGGTTGGTCGGAGGGTTCGTTGCTGGAATACGACGTAACGCTTCACCGATCACAGCGCCCCGTTATAAAACACAACTTGTATTTTTTATTGATAAATAGCGCTTACATTGTAGCATCAAAAGGACAAGGTAATTTATTTATTTTTAAGTTCCTGTGTAGTATAAATAAAGTGTAAGAACCTATAAATATCGCAAAATCGAGTAACAACGGTCAGTGTTTTATTTAACAAGAACAACAAATTATAATTAAGACCGGTTAGACTACCGTAACAAATATTATTGCAAAGAAATTTAGTACGAATCTTTCTTCTTAATTAGTTCTACATAAATATGTATATTTACATCTTATCTGCCATGAATATGGTAAACTGTAGATATATAAATAGAAAAAAGGTTATTGGATCATTTTATCAGTTATAACTTACATTTTAATAACAAGTTATTAAAAAACGTTGACATGCAATTACTACTTATTATGGTAAACAGATGAATTTATTGTGGCCAAAATATCCGTAAACCAATAATTTTGCCTTTACTAACTGATAATCTTATTTTGAAACCCTTTAATACGAGTGACTAGTAGAATTCCTATAAGATAAATGTACCTACCTAAATTTATTTTCCTTTTTTTCCAATTTAAAATGATTAAATACTATTTTAAAAACTATGATATAAATAAACAAAATAATTCTAGCTTGATTAAGATACGACAGGATAAAAATATAAATGTCAAAGTTAAAAACATACTTACATTTATTATGTTTTGAAACATTACCTTGAAGAGACTAAATTCTTATTGAACATCTTATGTCAACTAATATCTAAGAGTTTATATAAAAATATTTAACATATCTATTTTTTACGCTGTTGTATGGAAAAAAAAAGACGAAATTAAATTATCTTCGCCAACAAAATATTTAACTTACTTAATGAATAATTACTACAGTTACAGTTATACTACAGTTATATGTACATAGGTATATGCAATAGTTACATGTGAAAGTATTAACTGAAACTCGTAAATGCCAAAGTCGCACAATACTTACTTTAGAACTATTTTGAATTGTTTATGATACATACATCGGCGGGCCCAAAATTTCCAATTTACAGTACGAAGCTTAGAAGTTTTGTGGACATACAAACATTACTTACGCCAAGAAAGACTATTTAAAATCATTGTTATAGCTATTTAGGAAATTATTAAATAAGTTCCTAAATAGTTATTACAATCAACAAAGATTCATACTGCAAATTGGTAATTTTTCATATACGATTTTGTTCTAAGGGCCCGTCGACATATTTTTATCCTTTGGAAAGTTTGAACGCAATTACCGATAATAGACACCACCATTTTGTATTGCCCTCTCGCTACATAACGGCCATATTACTTTCCCACAGTTGCATGTACCTTATGAGTCGATAGGTAGTTACGTACCTGTGTGTCACGACGTGGCGCTGTTCAACATGCACATGTCACGTCACACGCCTCATGTCCTCAAATACAAGTAGGTTCCTATCTCTACACTGCTGTACAGATAACGACACTGACTATGTACTGGCCCGTCACTTTGTCTTGCTTCTAACATTTAGAGTAAAGTCCATCATTTTTTCGCTAAATAAGTTGATATTTTACACTCACTAAACAACATAACAAATTATCATTTGTAATTTGTTGTGCTTCTCTCTACAGAGCAATGGATGAATAAAATGGAAGTTATCTCTAACTTTCAGAAATCGTTTAGTCATTCAATTGTTGCAATACATACAGTATTCATGGATCTTAAACAGCGTAATATGATTACTTATTATGATACGATAATAACACTGAATATGATTAAAGTGTAGGCGAAAATAATTCTATAAGAATTAAAAAGCCGCATATCGTGAGTACCCGTTAAGTATTAAAATGCATCAATTCCGCGATAATACTTGTCTAAAATGATATTTTGCAGTTATTTCTATGTGAGGCATAATAACGACGTGTTGCGAGACGACGACGACGAACGAGTGCGAAGTTCTGATGCGTTCTAATTAGAACGGTTTTATGAACCAAAAATTCTTATACGAATTGTTGGAAATCATTCGTCATAGATTAATTGTCGTGAAAGTGGCGTAAGAAGGTTACTTCAAGCCGGGACCAAAGTTGAATTCGTCACCACACAAAATTAAACATCCAATGAAAGGGTAGCCAAATCCAAAATCCTGTTGCCCCATAAATTACCACCCGGGGCGCTAGTAGTTCCTATGTTTGTATAGGAAATACCGATTATAACATACAAAAACAAATCAAATCATATTTATTTGTATAAGCATAGGTACATATCAAGGTGAAATATTACAATTTTATATATATCAATGCTACCTTCAACCTTAACATAGTGACATTATTGCTATTAAAGTGATATTTTTATTTGTAGAAAATTATAGATGTCAACAGGTTGCACTAAGCACTTAACACTGCTTAGATTGCAGGCTTGTTTGTTGCTTCAATTCTACAAAGAATAAAAATCTTCATGTAGAGAGCAAATTAATGTATTTTGTCCATACATCGCTCACTATTGCAATATGATTTGAATCGCTGACATTTATTTATTGCTTACACATTTACATATCCCAGTCGGTGCTAGCTGCTATCTACAGCAATTCAAATTGAAATGTTGTCTGATTATCTCAATTATCTTCAAACTGCACGAGAACAAACTACAACTCAATCATAAGAAATTTATATACAAATGAAACTAATGTAAATTGGGATATTGAATATAAATTACTACTGGGTTTTAAGTAATATCACATACAATAAAGGAAAGATTTCGCTTATCTAAAGTAATTCTGTTTTTTAATAGAGGCTATATGAGTTTCTGTCGGGAAAAATCCGAAGTTAAGTACACCGCAATTATTATAATCCTTTATTTTCATCCTTTGCATCGCTTTCTCGGGCTATGATGGTCGCCTCTTGTGAAAGTGTGCCGGCAACCACACCCTTCCATCGAAACGCAAGAAACGCTTCACGCTAGAAGGTGTGGTGTGGTACTTCCCCGGTCCAACTACACTGATTCTACCTTCAAAACATACATCCTCACAAACTTTAAAATTAATAATTAGTAAGGTAATAAGTTTTTCAAGCAATAAGAATTGACCAAACTTAACATCTACGTTAGAATGAAGCCCCGAGCGTTACAAAACCAATTAAATATCCAATGTTCTTGTAAACAAAGTTGCAGTATGAGTATAGGCGAGGTAATAACAGTATCAAAATCAAGAAATAAATTTCCAGAAGGCGGCATTACTGCTTGACAAATATTTATCACATCACACCTTGATAATTGCGTTAAGTAAAATTACATTTCCCATTAAAGAGAAGTGCATGTCTCGTAAATCAAACAGCATTGTCATAAAAGTGTGAACTGTATCTTTTTTGTAACAGGCTGTATGATAACTGTGTTATTGCATGATGATGCCATAGCATATCATACCATTATAAATCAATTTTAAAATGGTATGTTATAATAGCATTACAAAAATGAAACGTGACTGATATTATACTATATATCAGACTTGTATTGACAAACAAAACATTTAAAGGAAATTATACATGTAAGTACTTAAGTTGTAGATAAAAAAATAATAATATCTTTGTGTTTCCTATATACCCTGTGCTTGTCTGATATTCACTCCATAGTTACCGCAGCTTTTTTTTCTTATATAAGTAGAGTTAGTCAATCACTGCTGTGTTTTGATTCGAAGGTAGTGATAGAAATGACACACGATACAATAAAACTTACCTTTAACCTTACAAGCTTTAAAAACTTATAAAGTTAAACTTAACAGTCGAACAAACATAACAATAAGTCTTCCGTTCTGTAGGTAATTACATTGACTTGTATTCTACTATGTTCACAAGTGGTTGAACAGTAATATTTGAATTTTGCAATTAATCTTGCATGTCTTGTGTAGCAAGATCGCTAGTTGGGAAAATTATGACTCGCAGTATCGTATTATTTTTATTTTTATTTTATCATAACTTTTTTTTTCTTCGGGGAAGCCTTCAAGAGGTACCAGACGCCGTAGGAGCGACGAAGGGTTATGGGGGATTTTTACGGCTCTAAAACCCCCCTGGTGCCGTGACTCCGGGATCTCCAAAAGAACACAACCGGAGTCTGAACGCGTCGCCCCATCAGACTCCTCCCAAATGAGTGGCTGGGCCTACCACTCCGTCTGGTCTTTACTACGATATGCGACCACATATGCCGCCGTCTTTTCCGGGGTCGCCTGACCGAACGGTTCCAGCTCCCACTCTAGCCACCCGCGACCCCGAGAGCCCCTTTTAGTCCCCTCTTACAACAAGCAGAGGTACCGTAACCCTATTCTGATCCCGGAATTACAGGGAAGCGGCGCCTGTACCAGCGACCGCGGCGGCTCCTCCAATCGAGTTCAGCGCGCTCTCGAGCCCTTTCAGCATCTTCCTTCGATGTAGAGAATACCTATCACTACAAAAAATCAAATAAACGTGTTAATAAATAGCTTATGAATCAATGCAAGCTGGTAGAACCTGAATGGTTCGAATGGGAATGTAGAACCACCACATCTATTACTAACATAAAGCAATTCTTGCGTTTCGGTGGAGGTATCGGCTTGTCGGCTTTGGGATGACCATCTTAATCTATGAGGGTATGCTATGAGTGTGCTACGAGTGTAGAAAGCGTGTTTAAAAAAAAGAAAAAAAAATCGTCAGGGGTAGTAATGCATTTGTGGTATACAAATGCATTACTACCCCTGACGATTTATAGAACATTTGTTCTGTGCGAAGATACTTACCGACGTCCACGGATGATAGTTGTCACTTACACATCATCAGGTCGATTTGCGTGCTCGATTACTAATTCAATCTTAGAAACACCCTCAATGCATCTGGAGTAGTAATGCACCTTAGACAAAGAATTCTATCTATTGTTCATTGACACAGAAAGATAGCGATAGACGTCCAGGTTTATTGTTTGCTACTTTTGTAAAAATATTTTTTACAGTTTCTGGGTCTTCATAAAAATAAATCAATTGTAAGTTGCAAGGAAATAACCGTCTTTATACATGGTAACACGTACACTACAGTTTAAATAGTAATCTTACAATTTGCTTTGCATTACTATACATACTCGTCAATTATTTATCTAGTAACATAATTATGGGCGTGACGTAACAGTTGAAGTAGTTGATTGCTCACTATATAAATTGATACACTAATTGGTTTAGCATTTTTTATTTTACTTTTATGTTACAATATATGTTCAGAGCAATACATATCAATCTAGATCATCTAGCGAGCACTTCCTCGAGCACAATATTTACGATTAGACACAGACACTGTCGTATCGACGGTACTGCTTGTAATTAGCCCCATATTGAGAAGAGGTAATTAGCCTCTCCTTACATGGTAGCCACTTCACAACTGAACCTTCAGAGGGAGACGGAGTTTTTCATAATAATGTGACATTCCATCTCTAGCTGACATTAATGATTTCAAATTAGAAGTGATTGAAGCGGTTAGGATATGGTCGGAGAGCTTGTTACAAAAAATATGTCTCCACAGACGTTTATAATATACTCTTTTGAAAAGGATTAAGGTTCCACTATTAATGGTAATACATGTAGAATGAGATGAAGTGAACGTCAAACTGTGTAATTCTTAAAGTAAGTTCGACATCGTCCGATGTCAAACTTATTGGTATCTTGTTCAATACAAATGTTCAAGTTTCGCTAAACTTACTCCTTTTTTTGTAGTCTGGGTTTTACTGTGGTCCCCACTCGTGGATGTGGGTATTGATAACTCGGTAAATAAAAACCTTCGCATGCCAATACTATTTCGCGGCTGCTGTAATTTCCTCCTTTGGCCATGATAAGAAGAAAGGTGAAGAAGAAAAGTAATACTCTAGAATTTTACAAAGATAATATGTGCAGATGACCGACTTAAACTGTGAAGAAATAATAAAGTTGACCATAAAAATTAGTTACGCAAGTACCCGTCCACTTTGTTTCTACCCATAAATAAGCAAAAGCGCTGACCACCTTGCGTTTTAGCGTTTTCTTTATTTTCGCCCATCTTTAGCTCCGCGTAATATAAAATCCACGTAATATTGTAATTCTCGGGCAAAGATCCGCGGTTTTCAATTTGCGGCGCGCGCCCGATGCATTCGTTCCGGCCGCGATACCATCTCCGCTATCTCGCGATTTGTAATCATTTTATTGTATCAACTCACTATTTTATTATGTTTTAGGTATAAAACGTGGCAGCCTAATAGCTCAGTGTTAACATATATGTTTGTAAAAAGTCGCTAAATATAATACATATATAAGTGGACACTCAACCATTAGATTGCTAACGAAAATCATAAATTTTGGCAATGTATTTGATAACAACTATAGTTTTATCGAGGAAATTAAATAAAATGCAGAAGTAATGGTATTCTTATGTTAAATCAATATTTTTTACTGAATCGCATCTTTTTACATTTTATGTTAATAGAGTCCTATTTATATTAGCTTCTACGGTAGCAAGAACAAAAGGAGAAAAAAAGTAATAGAACATTCGAAAGCTCGGTCAAAAACGAACATTAATTTCCAAAACATTTATGCGCCTCGACAGCCGTTGGTCGGAAATGCTAACATTGACACCGAATATCCTTACCGGGAAACTATTTCAGGGGCAGCCTTATAAACATTCGGAAGGATTCGGAGATTATCGTCACAACGAATCTAGTATAAAATATTTTATGATCTTTATCTAAAAAAATGTGTTTGTATTCGCAAAAGTGGAAAGTAGTTGATGAATTTATATATTTTGTATTTTATGCACCAGCACTTATTTCCTAAGTCTCATCGTAATCTCACCAACTTTTTAATTAACCTCCTAAACGAAAGAGGTTATCTATTCGTCATTTATTTTATTTTATTTTATTTTATTTTATTGAATTTACGATTTTAGAATTTAGAATTTATTGATTTATTATATATTGATTTAATTAATTATATGGTAATTTCTACTAACAATAGGTATAAGTGTTCTTTACTAACAAATGGATCTTAGTTGTCTAATTAATAAATGAATTTGAATTTGAATTTGAATTTGAATTTGAATTTTGAATTTGAATTTACATCAGACTGAACCACATCGAATTGCAATGAAGTTTAGCTAACAATTAACAATTTAATTACAGATATATTTATTTAAAGATTTTATCTACATTATCTCTTCAGAGATGCAGTCATTATCTTAATCGTCTATAACTTTCTCTAAATTGGAACATTTCTCATTTAACAAGTAACGCACAATCAGGAGAAGTGTGTAGAGTCCCCGATGCCCGAACTGTAGTGACCTCACCGACCCGAAGTAAAAAATGGGATTGACTTCCAAATGAGCCGAAATCGAGTGAATGCTTAATGTTGAGACGTAGTGCAAAAACACGTGTGTCCGAGGCTGCCAGCGGACCGCTGAATTATCTTGTCGCGGGCCATCTCATTTGCTTCAGCTCTATAAAAATAAATTACGCGGAGTCTGTTTCTATCGCCTAACTGCGACATATATTCGAAACCCAAACAATAGTATCATATTTTAGTATCTAAGTTTGTCTTACCACAAGTAGGTAGGTACTTTAAAGAACAATTCTTATAAAATCAACCCAACCGGATTTCCGTTTACAAGAAATTATTTTATATAAAAATCGTAGGTAACGTAAAATTATTCTTGTCTGTACTCCAACTCAATATCTGAGTTAATATTGAATACTATGATGAGATACCTGCCTTACATTATCCTAAGATTTATTACAGACGGTACCCATTAAGCTAAATCGCAATCTCTCCTGTGTTTTTGCTTCAGACCACCGATGAAACTAAGCAAATATACGGAAGAAAAATAAAGTCCAACTACAACCTTTACAAATGCGTACAACCTGCTTCCATAATCCACTAAGTTCTTGCCAGTATAGCTAAACAATGTAATTTTCTTCAACCCTGAATACTTTGTTATATCCTGTAGGATTTTTTAGCTGCTCACTCTGTTATCGGATAAAATATTATCGACCGTAATAGGTATAAGGAAGATGTCAGCTGTGTTTTATTTTGCGGCGATCGGTAGCCCGCAGCGCCACTTATGCCGCCCTAATAATACCTATGAGTCTCCAAACACCAGCAATTTTCACCCGTCCGATGAAAAATGTTGTAAGTGGACTTTAGAACGAATGTTCTAAAGTCTACTTACAAAGTCTAGTCTAGTCTAGTTCTAAAGAAGGTGAATACCTTTCCTTACAATATAAGATGGAACCGGCAAAAAGGCATGTATTTCACATGATGGTAAACAACTTCAAACATAATACACAGAACATCTTACGTGAACTTCATCACGGACATATTACTAATCACAAGGATTAAAATGGTCACCTCATATAAAAGTCAGCCAACTAATGGGAAGGATGCGTTAGTTGACTGACTTTTATGACCGAAATGCAAAAGCTACTTTACGTTAGAAATAGGTAAGCGGTGGTACCTCCCCGAACGAACCATAAATGTTCTACCACCTTTCGTCACCTACTTATGACACGTAAGCGATATTGGGCGAGATGAAAAATGGTATATCCATTTTTCTACACTATAGATAAAATATACATATAAAGAAAAAGAAAAAGACAAACCCACTGAGTTTCTTGCCGGATCTTCTGTGTAGAAAATATGTAATGACAATTCGTACGCGCCCCCGTATGCCTAATATAGACATTTCTTTTCATTACCTAGATTACAATATAACTGGTATAAATCATTATTACACTAGTATTTACTGTATAATAGTTTAGATTTCTAATAAAAACTGATTTACTTTACTTGTAAGGTAAGCTTTGAAAAGCCCAGTAACTGCAGGTAATTTGGAGACGAGTCATCTGGTCTCTGAATAATATCGATTAAGCGTGCCTAATATGATTCTACGTATCATACTTAAAAGTCATTCACATAATACAAAGAATATATAACGAAAAAGTATTTCATTACTTTGAGAAGCCTTAATTTGGATGAAACAAGATGTCAGTACAAGCAATACGTTATTTTGGAAAAAATTGAAATATTATAATATACGCTATGAGTAGACGTTTGTTCTTCTTCCCGCTTACTCCTAAACGAGGATGTGTGTTTTTAGCAACTTCCAAGGAACAATTATTTTTTGCTGTTCCACTGCGCACCGTGCTCTATAATTATTGGACTGACATATTTTGTTTTTCAAAACGTCATAACCACAGTTTTAGCTTTATAAAGCACTACACGATTTTAAGTAGGTATCTGGTACTTTTTACGTGACGCGCAAAACAACATGCCTCTATAATTTTATTTATATAGAATATAAATAAACGTTACTGAAAACCACATAAATAATGCTAGATCTTTTATATGATGTCCCAAAATCGACAATTTAATATTATCCTCCATAATAGTCTCCTATACAAAAATCTTTTTATGTTTGGTATTGCTCAATAATAATAATAAATTATTTCGGACAAGATCCATAAACTTAAATAAACTTCCAGACAATTTACTGTGTTAGACTGTGGCGGTATTTGTCAACCTCTTAAAACTATGTGCTGAACAGTAAAGCAGTTTGCTTTCATGTTGCTAGGGTATCCCGATGTTAGCGGATATGCCCTTGTCGCGTCCCAACACCAAACACCGTCACAAATGCGTGTCGATGGCCGCGGGCGCAGGTTAATGCAATAACTACATAAGTGAGGTGGAGATGTTTATCGGTCGTTGCGAATCCGTTCCGAATCAGCCGAGCGGCCCGCGGCGGCCCGCAGCGCCCCGCGGCGGCCGCACAGCGCGCCGAACGCCTTCACCTACAGGAATTATATTTTGTTTATTGTTACTTGGATGTTCACAAAATCTTCCTTTACATGACATTAAATAATAACTCGTAAAAACTAGTCACAAATAATCATAAACCTATCACAACTCTATACACATATCCAAAATTATCATTAATTAATACTAGTTACCATCAACTGGATCGTCTCAGTTGAGGTCGTGTTCCGATCCGGTGGTCGTGTAAGAAAAAATATATAACTGACTATTTGTAGTTGCCCCCATAGAGCGAAGCAAAATAATTTCATTTTATTTCATTCCAACTCGATATTGTCCCTTGTCATTGAAAAGCTAAAGTCTCCACACAATAGTAAGAAGTTGACTCTACCTTGGTACGAGTAGTCTAAAAGTAGTCTTCAATTTAGACTTACGATTTTTGTTGCTTATTTTTTTCTTAATCATTCAGCTTCGCGATAATCACAACACAATTTATACAAATAAATTTGTTCAATCTTCATATTTTAAGCCTTGGAATATTCGACAAGTATTCACTAAGAAATTTACCAGTTGCAATACTAAATTGTGTAAGTTGTACTTCAATTAATTTTCTTCTTATAGGTGCATTCATTGTTCTGACACCTACTAAAAAATCAATACTGAATATACTGATAAGTTTATAAATAAATTAATTAACTGGCCTATTACTAAAGCTACAGAAGTATGAGTGAACTCTACTCGTACCTAACTTTGTACAAAGCTGTGAACCTACCAATTAATTTATCGACTTAGATTGAACAACAATGAAATTTTTAATGGAACGAGTGCAAAGAAATGCATGTGAGTCCATCGGACAGTAAGTAGTTTCAGCATATATCTAAAATTAACATCCAAATATATGTGGTTTTGACTAACTTTTCTAAAGTTAGAGCTTCTGGTATAAGGTTGCCTTTCCACCAGAGATGTGCTAGAGTGATACCTAAACTGTGTATTCATTTACACTTTTTTTATCTGACTGAAGTAGCAAAGGAGCATGTCCACCTGATGGTAAGTGGTCACTAACACCCATGGACATCTCTAATCAACATCATACAGTACGTGGGTTCTAACTGAAGTCAATCACAGATGCGTTGCTACTCCCGAGGACTACGATGGTCGCCTCATATAAAAGTGTGCCGGCAACCACACCCTTCCATCGAAACGCAAGAAATGCTTCACGCTAGAAATAGGTGGGCGGTGGTACTTCCCGGTCGAACTACACTGGTTCTACCACCTTCACATTGCAAGATACTAGCTAAGCATTGAAGTTAAGTATTATAATGTATCAATTCCGCGATAATACTAATCTAAAATCATACAAGCTAAGGACTGTCTCCACTGTAGCTACATCATTACTCGCGTAGATTGACTTAAACAGCGCACATCACTGTTTGATCGGCTCCCTAAGTCCATGTTCTTGTTCACTTCTAATAGAGTCATCTATATAACCAATAACGAACATTCTAAATTGAAATATATATTCAATTCTGTTATGCCTACCATTGATTTGATCGTAAGACAGAGCGTAACCGAGGTGCTAACAATAAAATCATATTAATTCCGGCGGCACCGTCATTAGCATGGCGCGCAATTTATGGCCGGAACCTATTGGAAATTGAAAGTGCACTCATTACCATCGGTATCCGCTCCTACTGCCCACATGAATTAATCATCATGTAAATTAATCACACTGAAGAGGTTATATTATCTTCAAATTGCAGTGATATTATCCGTAATTAGCTAATTAAGTAAGTATGCCTTTTAAATAGTAGAAGTTTTGCGTAACCTCATTACACTGAATTTATAATTTGAACGTATTTGAATGTACTGTACTTATTTGGTCCTTTATCCTCCTAGTATCCTAAATATAACGGTCGTGTTAGCTATATCGCATCAACCCATTATTGGCCCACTGCTGGGCACGGGTCTTCTCTCAGAATCAGAGAGTTTAGGCCATAGTCCACCGCGCTGGCCAAGTGCGAATTGGTGAACTTCACACACCTCCGAGAACTTTTTTTTGTTTAGAACTCTCGGGTGTGTAGGTTTCCTCACGATGTTTTCCTTCACCGAAAAGCAGTGATAATTAATTTCTAATACGCACATAAATCATTGGTGCGTACCTGGGTTTGAACCTCGGACCTCCCGATCGAGAGGGCAAGTTTCAACCATTAGGCTATCACTGCTCGTTAGCTGTTAGCTATATAGGGAGATGGAAATGAGGAAATCTCTCTTCTCACGAGGTACCTCTCAGTATTCGGCAGTATTAAAGTAATAACCAACCTCACTGTTTAATTAAAGATATACTACTACATGTTTTATTGTAAACTAAGATCCGAAGAGTAGGTCTCGATTGTGAAGAAATATTGGTATTTTTCCATTGTGACTAGAGCAGTCAGCTTGAGGCATAAGAGTAAGTTAATCCTTCATGTTAATAATGTTGAAAGTTCATATTAGTTCACAATAGTTTCAGATTTTTTTGGTATGCGACTAATAAGACTTGTTTTCATGTCTTTAACAATAGGCATATAAGAAATAGACGTGTGACTGGTAGGTTGCTATCAGTGAATTATTCGATCATGACATTGTAAAACTGTAATAATATACGCGATATAACAGACTGAAGGTGTCAGATAACCAAGTAGGCATCTTAATCTTACTCTATTCTTATTAGTCTTACAATTGAAACCTTACATATACCTTTATTATAGTTATAAAATACGTAACATAAATTTTAGATAAATGACCTTTCATATCCGGAAATTTTGAATTAGTTCCTATCATTAGCAGTCATAAAATCCCTTGTTGCTCATGACTATTGTTTCAACATATGTTATTGTTCTAACCTCACTAATCTTTGATCCGTATGTGACATTATGATAGTAATAACAGCGTGTCCGTGCAATGGCGCCGGCGCAGGGGGAGGAGCCAGGCGCCCGCCCACCGCAAACCACGCCGTGACGTAACATCAACTAATGTGGCAATTGTTAACCTGGCCAAATTACAAGACCTTGCGGTTAGCTATGTTGGACTTGGCAACCGCACAAGCATCGCTTGAGTGCGGCTGTAGTGGCTGTGATCTTATTACAAGTACCAATCGTTCTGAGATCAATTTTGAATAAACAGATTTTTTTGTGATAGTTACATAATTATATTTTATTATTCCAGTATTTTTTATTTTAATCACATTACTTTTTTAAAAGGAGTCTTATATTTAACAATTAAGGCAAGATACTGGAGCTAACTTTCATTACCATGTAAAAAAAATGATTGTAATTATATAAAAAAATGGACATAAATAAGAAAAAAGACAAACCCGCTGAGTTTCTTGTCGGATCTTCTCAGTTGAGGTCGTTTTCCGATCCGGTGGTAGTGTAACATTTCATTTCATTTCATATCAATTCTTTTAATTGTTGTTATTTTTGGTTCTTTTATTTTCTGTTTTTTGTCCTTTTATTTGTTGTTACAACATTAAACATTTCTTTTAGTTGTTGTTATTGTTCTTTTACTTGTCTTTTTTACTTTATATTGTTACAAAACGAACGTGTACTTTATCTGATAGTGACTAGTCAGTATCAAAACAAAACTCTTATTAGTTAGATTTATGTAATCAACAATTCAACTTCAAATAGAATATTTTTTTGCCAAAACTATGTCACACAAGCGTTGTGTTCCCTGAAAAAAAAACTAAAGCAGATAAAGCAATACAACAAAACTACGCTATTTTCACTTCACAGATATACTTAGATGTGGCAACATCACCCTCCTATTTTCGCCCAATAAAATCAATGTTAGGCGCTGTTGTGTATTGTTCTAAAAGGTGTAATAAGGAAGACATACTAACCCGTGTATTACAACTTTGTACCCAGATATAACAACTAATGCATCTGTGGGTAACCTCCAGTAAGACTTACGTCGTCAACCCATTATTGTCCCACTGCTGGGTACGGGTCCTCACTCGGAATGAGAGAGTAATAGGCCACAGTCCACCGGGCTGGCCAAGTGCGAATTGGTGGACTTCACACACCTTCGAGAACTTTTGTTTTTATTTTTTTTAATTCAAGGTGTGTATATTTCCTCACGTTTTTTCCTTAATAATAATTTTAGAAAAATCAGTGGTGCGCCTGGGTTTGAACCTCGGACCTCCCGAACGAGAAGGCAAGTTTCAACCATTAAGCTATCACTGCCCTGCCAGTAAGACTTATCTAGTGTTAATTATATTTTTATCTCTCAGCAACAATCTCTTAAATACAGCAATCTCTTAAATCTAGTATAACTGTTAAATCACTTACAAGCTTTTATATATTTGTGTGAGTGTTTTTCTTTGTAGAAAGGCACAATAAGTCATCATTTAACGAGATGCGATTGCTCGTCGACGTGATCAATCGGCTTCGTCTGTATCGTACATCTTATCCGCTCGTAAAGAATTAACTGAATCGCCTGAGGTATATCGCGATCTGCTCTTAGGCCTTAAGCTTGTGTACTAAAAGTTGATAGATACGTTTTATCATGTATCAGGGCAACTTAAATGCAAAAGTAAAATTGAACATTGACATTATGTTAAAAACATTGTAAGTTAATTAGTAAAACATTGTAAGGAAGTCACTATAGATACTGGTCTGCCATGTAGTAAGTTCCGTGGGTGATCAGGGAATAAAAAGTCTAGCTATAAGTCGGACATACAATTATTGATAGACAGAAACCAATACAATAAAAACTAGCAAAAACGAGCACTTTATTGTTTCTGTCTTATTAGACCTACGAATATAGAGTTTCTAAAACATGGTATACCTAGAACAAAAAATTTTTTTTCACGAAATCCCACCACAGTCGTCAGGAGTAACTTTACATCTTTCAACATTTGTAAATAGACAACTTGGTGACGCTACTTGCCTGGAAAGTAACTAAGGAGCACCATGCAAGGAGAGGATCGGGCATTCTATCGGAGATTCCAAAGTTTCCCTGTATGCATATTGAGGCTACTGACGGGGTTAGTGAGAAAAAAATACTCAGATTTTCTATAGTAGTAGCTTTTAAAGATTTTAAAGAAAAGAAAGGTCAACAACATTCATTGAAATTTATTGCAACTTCAATTTTGGGTGATCACCTGCTCCTGTTCAACACACAATTGGTTAAAGGTGACTACGGCAGGGAGTCACTATTTAAGATCACATCGATTGCATGGTCGTTTGCTACCTCTTATTAGTTTACATACAAAATAATGTAATATTATTATCGCACTCGTATTTTATTGCATAAACTTGAATTTGACTTCTTTAAAACATACTTGGTAACCAGACCACAGTTTTGCTGTGAAATCTGACATAATTTCGTCCGTTCTGGAGTATTGATGCTTTACGTGACCTTCTATGACTGATTTACGACGAACCGCGGAGAATTGCAATATCGCGTATCGCTCTCAGGTCTCCTCGTAAAAGATTAGCTACAAGCGATTAAATGGTAAGGACATTTCTAAAATTGGTGATTTGACCACAATGGCAAATGACTATGTCTGTGTTACATTATTTGAGTTGCGCTACAGGTTTAATGTTGAGTCAGACAAGCACCCTTATTTCAAGTTTCAAGAACCCCTCCGTAATAAATACCAGATTGGACTTATTTTTAACAGGTGGTAGTAGTTTGACCAGGGAAGTACTACCAATACCTATTTCCAGCTTAAAGCATTTCTTGCGTTTCGAAAGGGTGTGGTTGCCGGCACACTTTTATATGAGGCGACCATCATAGTCATTGGGAGCAGCAATGCATTTGGGATTGACTTCAGATATAATCCATGATCTATATGAAGTTGCTTACAGACGTCTATGGCAGTGACCACTTAAATGCGAATGTTGTTTTTTTTTTTTAGTTTTTAATATAGGGCGCCGAAGGATCTAGATTTGGTGACATTTTTTTAGGTCCGTCAAACTGAAGTTGAATTTCAATTTGGATAGATTTCGCACTTGGCCAGCACGGTGGACTATGGCCTAAAACTCTCTCATTCCGAGAGAAGACCCGTGCCCAGCAGTGGGACAATAATGGGTTGACGATGTCATTATTATTGTACGTTCCACGTTCTAACATTTAAAGATTTGAATTGAAACAATGCAGTTTACTCGTTACACGATTGCAATCAAACAAGACCTTTTCTGATCGTTTTGAACAAGCATCGTATCCCGGTAAATGAAAAGCAACCGAAGACGAGTTATGTTTATAAACTAAGTATTATGAATTGAATTTGTATGCACTTGCCTTAGATAATAGCTTTATGCTTCAAAAATACTAATAATAATACAAAAAGAGGAGCTCGGCCATAATATTAATTCACACTTCGAGTACGTGACAAAGACATCAAAACACTACTGAATAAATCATTACACTCAATACTATCTTCTAAATATCAGTAGTACAACATATTGTTTTAAATATTTTTATTTGGAGCTATTGTGTATCCCACGTTTGAACGCAACACATATTTTTAAAGTAATGATTTAGAAATTAATTATAACTTTTTACGATGAATTAAAAAAAAATACTAAATTTCTCTAATTCTGACAGGAAATCTGAGCCTAACAGTAGTAAAATAAGATTATCGACGATTGAAGAGTATTATTACTTTCATTATGTTAAAACAAACAAATTTACAAAGAATTATACACGTATCTATTTATTTCTTTTCAATTAGTAACATACATACGAAGGAAATAATTATAATACCTGGGTACTTTTCTTTAGCCATCAATTAGTAGATAAACTATTGCTTATAGGAACACATACTTGTTAAATTCAATTAGACATGTAGACACTTGTTTAACAATTTTGATTCTTATCAGAAGCTTCACAAACAAAAATGTGTTGCAAATTGCGACACGATTATGCATATGCGAACACTTGGCGAGAGAATTTGTTCACGAGGTGCCATTATTTCCCGCCGCTACTTGGTAATTTTATTGTCATCGTGTGAGGAGGCGTGGTTTGACACAAGAGTGAATGCTTCTGCTCGTGTTCCTACAAGAAGCACAGTGCTGATTCACAAGCAGCATTCCGTCTAAGAACGCCTCCGTGTCGCTCTCTGTGTTATCAGTGTGCGAGTATGAAAACCAGATGGTTATCGCGCGAAGGCGCTAATGTTGAACATATTGGAGCATTAATACCGAGACGCGATTAATGAACTATCATTTCGCAAAGTCGACTTTTACACCGAGCTTTTTACGTAAGACATTCTTTTACATTTGATTGGATCGCCTGAATCTTTATGATAATAAATTAAATATTTAATACAAATACGGTGTTGATAAATTAAAATAATTATTGTAGAGTTCATTGCCAGTATTCATGACAACTTCTTACTTCATACATATTGATAAAACCAGTTATTCCACGTTAGAGTTAATTACTTAATTACAATCAATGCGTATTAAAAACGAGCAAGTTCATAATAAGTTTTATTAGGTAGGTAGTACGTTTGATCGATACATCGAAGCAATTTAAGCAGCGCATGTTCAATTTGAATCGTTTATAGAGCGGCTGGAATTTCTCGGCGGCCAGTATTGGGCTACTGTATCATGTTGGTCCCGTGCGCCTCCGACACGGTGTCTCCACGCTGCTGAAGCAACTACAAACCTGAATCTTTATAATAAAGCTTAAATGAGTGTATCAAAGATTAGCATTTAGGACGTTTTGAGCTGGAGAGGTGGAAGTTAAATGCAGTTTATTTCATAAGAATATAATTAGTGGGTGGAGTTGAACCGAACAGTTGGTGCGCTCCCGGGCTGCGGCCGAATAAATCCTGGAATTCGGGACGGCCGATTGCGACGATACCTACAACTCGTTTCTCGTACTCGCGACGCAATGAAATTTAAATAACCAGCTTGCAAGTAGGCTACAAGTTACACTTTTTGCACAAGTACCGACGTCCATATTGACCCGGTCGCAGCTTGGCGTGCGCTACTGGTGCTTGGGTATTAATTAGCTTTTTGCTTCGTATTTAGTAGCGAAACATGCATCTCGTTTTAAATAGTAAGTAAAGTTCACAGTCAGTTGCTATGCGAACTATTCCTCGCTTTTTAACTGCTTACGCATATGTTGCATTGTTAAGTACTTAAGCTGTTTCGATGTTTTTATAATTGTTTATTTCAAAAGCACAGGTGATAGATATCTTTTTGGTCAGATGCCTGATGCGATGTTCCACACCTATGTACCTATGTCATTATGCAGTATTTCTTCTGGTGTACCTACTGTGATGTACACTACCAACAGTGTGATGTAAGATTATTTTGACTTTACGGCATATTTCGAGTTATCTACGACGTGTCGTCGATTTAACTTAATTTATATGGATTAGCTGATAAATTATTAGTAAGCCGCTTATTTCACAAATCATTTTTGTACTTATTTTACGAAATAAGCGATGATTAAAAGTGTCGAAGACGAAAGTCGAATTGGTAGTCATATTGCAGGACGCTCTACGGCTAACTTGACTGACTGGAGGCCTTACCAAGCGTAAGGCAACAGCAGCTTACGGATTTCTGTAATCAACCCCAGACAAGATTCGAAACTAAGGCCTACCGCTTTTAAGGCAGAACTATTACTGAACACTAAGATGAAACACCTCCGACGGTTAAAATATGCGTAATGCACACAGTAAGTTAACAATTTTTAGTTTATTATTCTCTGAGGCACAGTATTGTTAGATACATCGAGGTAATTAAACATCATACCGCGGTTCGATACAGTAATTGGGAGGGTTTTGGTATTACGTAACTCGATTAATGACCATTTTAGAAGATGTAACGCAAGGTAACGTTTTTCTGCACCCCTTTCTCGCTCCCTTAACTTTGGCAAATCGCTGCAGACGTATTTTACTTAAATAAGGTTTTATATTTAAATAAAAACAAACACGTTACATAATGCGTTGTTTAAATCCCCCTTTTTTCTCTACTGTAACGCATCGTAACGTTTGACAAGAACCCCCTCCCCCTCCCCAAATTACGTTACGTAATACTTGAACGCTCTCTATGTATAGGTATGTACATTTATATTATATCAGACACATAAGGAAAAAGCAAAATTCCAATGTTTCTGCATCAAAGCTTTTTAAACAATAAAGAACACAAGTCTGTGTAAAAGTTTTTTTCTTCTAGTAGAACTGAAGTAGGTATACCACGAATGACAATGGTGTTTTAATGATTGTCACACATAAACGATTTAATACAAATGGGACAAGTTATTTTAATAAATCGTTTATAATATCTCAAAACGTACAATCACAAGGACAGTGAAGCTATCGATATCAATTGGCGGGGTATCGGTGGTACACCGGGTAATCGCCGGTTCATTACGGGCTGCGGGCTTGTCGCGCTAAATTGGCGCGGCTCCCGTCTTACCCGCACTATGATTTAGGAATATTAAAGTACGGCCTACGCCACGCGTAATTGTGAGACACGAACCACCACTCGCACTACAGTGAACACCACTCAAGTGTACGTCATTTTCAACTCTATCGAAACGTGATAAATTTGAAAGTTTAATGGCGCGAGTTTAAAGTGTGTACGAGGCTGTGTCGCCGGGTGTAAGGACCGGATCAAAGAGATTACGCTTAAAGGAAAACGCCACCGTTGAAACGGCAGCGGTTATATCGCAAATCATTGTCATTATCGTCGTGTATTCCATTATCGATAGGCCTCCGATGTGAGGTCTGTTATCTGGACGGACGCTATCATCTCTGGTATGATGATTGGGCTGTGGATGGATCGATGCAATTACATATATTATTTCTAAGTTTTTTAATGGGTGCGTTGGATCTTTGTGGGTTCTTTATCGAAATAAATGGAACAAACATATCAAAGCTTATATTTTCCAATTTTAATGTTGTTTACCAAAAAAGAAACAAAGTAATGTCATGTGTTGATAAGCGTTTTAACTGACAGTTGAAAATTTGCAATGTTAAGTATCAGAATTATCTTAAAATTTCTCTCGTCAACCCATTATTGTCCCACTGCTGGGCACGGGTCTTCTCTCAGAATGAGAGAGTTTAGGCCATAGTCCACTGCGCTGGTCAAGTGCGAATTGGTGGACTTAAAATTTAACTTTTATATACTCTTCTGTAACATAAATGTACCACAAATATTAAAACATATTTTGTTTCTTTTTTGTTTAAAAGTGTTTGTGTGTGTATATATATATGCTCCTTCGTATATATATATAAAAGGCTCCTTCCTTCGTCTAAGGTTTAGACTTAGACGAAGGAAGTTAAACTATTACAATCCAACTGTTGCAAGGCGATTTGTACTTATTAAACAATACACACGAGGCAATTAATATAATATAAAAACAATATGGTAAAAACATCATCTAGGTTTCAAGGTGTCATGTGAATTTAGCACATGACACAGACTACCAAACAATTGCGTTTTGTTATGTTAGACATACATAAAAAGTTGTTTTTAATTACATACATAAAAACTTTTTTCTCTCTCTTAGATACGTGTGTTGTTAAAATATAGAAATAATTTCTATTTAATACTTTTTGTAATATCACCTTCTGCTTGTAAGTTACTTGTTAGTCAGTAAGTATATATAAAATTTTTTCGAGTAATATAAAATTATATAGGTACGTAGTTTTGTTCGTATATGCAATAATAATGATTTAAAATTTTACCAAATATAGGTATGGTGCCAATGTATAAGAATATTTTTGATGTTTGGTGCTATTTAATGTGGGCTTTCTAGTGCAATAGTAACTTTACCATAAGGACCTTCCTTTGGTGAAGTTAGTATTGCACTTATTGTTGAATTCATACATATAACGAATAATGACAACACCTTTAACAAATCTGCCTCAGAAGTCAGTAACCTAAGTGACATTAACGAGCGAACGCTAATCCCTCACCACTTCGTCTAGAATTTGAAAGGCACGCATTGTTTTTTACATGGCTCAATTAGTGGCAGGCAAGTGCATTGCACACATTGCGCACATTGCTCCACGATACCAGTACTGGAACTGGCTAGCTAGAACCCGTCCTACGGTACCTCGGAGGCCAGATATAGCATATACCTGTATATCGCACTGGTACATAAACACCGGCTTGTCATAGCTTGACTAACGCACCCGATGATATATAGCGTAAGAGATAGCGGTACCGTCGGCAGAAAAATTTATTAGTTTCTGAATTTGGCCCATTAATATCAAACTATCAACACAGAAAACGGTGGCGAAACCAACTGAACGGTGACCAAGTAAGTCTTACTGCTCGAACATCCTATATGTCTGATCTCCCAGACTTCCCATGGGCATGAACTATTTCTTACGACTTGGTGGAAGGGTGTTTTTACCTTATCACTTTCATAGGACGCATCAAATTAGTCCTGAGGATAAGCAACGGATCTGTAATTGACTAAAAATAGAAACTCTGTTCCATACAAAGCTGCTTACAGGTCATGGCATATCCACGGGTGTCAATAATCACTAATCAACATGTGTACTACATGTTCGTTTGTTATTTCAATTTTATAAAACAGAATACACCCTAATACCCATTTCTTCTTTATAACAGCGCTTGCAACTATATTCTGGTATAAAAGGTATAAGTAAAAACGATACACAGTAAAACGTTTCAACTTTGGCCTCGCGGTTTTAAGTGCTCGATGCACTTGATGGACTAAATGCTTATTGACTACCTCGAATTCACAAAAAATAGCTTTACCAACTAAGCCTTTTTAATGCTTAAAAGATAATCCACAGATTAAAAAATAATGTTGATGTAGGATGACTACAGGATGTTTTGAAACAATCCGATGGCCGGTAGTCACTGTAATTAACGTGCTACATTTAAATTCAATAAGGAATAGGCATCGTTTCCTTTGCAGAAGGAAAACGCTAATAGATTTCACCCCCCTTGATCTCCCAATCAAGATTTGTTGACCACGTTTGTGCTACTTTAATTGTCGGCTTCAGACAACTTAACAACTTACTTTATTCCCATTTTAATATTTAACAGGTACTCACGATATGCGGTTTTTAAATCTTTTTCGAATTATTTTTGCCGATATTTCGCCCGCAGTTTCGCCGTGACCACGATCCATGCAACTGGGTCGAGAGGTGAGTACCCGTTAAATATTAAAATGTGTCAATTCCGCGATAATATTAGTCTAAAATCATATATTACTTTATTCCCTTTAAAATTTATAAGAAAATTACTATAGTTAAGTCTTTATTAATACTCAGTGACGTTCTAATTTGCATAAGAAGTGCGTGTCCGATTTTAATTAAAGCGTAAGAATTATTGCGTAAGTACTTCAGGCAAAAACTGTACTGATTAGAACCAAAGAAATATGTTTATTATAACAATTTTCTTAGCAAATGAAAAGCAGTATTCGCCATACACTATTGTGTTAAAAGCTTTAGAGATTAAGAAAAAAAACCTTAATGGTGGTCGTAGAACGGTTCACGGTAATTACACATTTACTTGAGAATAATTGTGAAGTAATAATAATTAATTATTACTATTACTCTGAAATAACACTTTTATACATTTTTAGTAATAATAGTAAAGTTTAATTCGGCAAGAATACGATGCCACAATCGGTTTAACACTCACAGAATCCAGGTTCCCGTCCCGAGGACAAAAATATGTGAATTATTAATTGAGCAACAGGTTACCTTTGATGACTTGATAAACTGAAATATCTTTGTTATGCGCGTATTATCTATGTCTTTTCAATACGCATTTTTGACGTCAAGAAATATCATATTTAGCAGATATTAAGATTTCATAATTATAGGCATTACAATTCAAGGCACCCTATATTTTGATCCGTAAATGTAAAGAATGAAAGCATTCAAATTATACACTTAGTAGGTTATTCTAAATTTGCAGAGACAAAATCCAAGTTATAAAGTTAATCATAGATCGCCCAAGCCAAACCTGCACACTCTACAATTGGGTTATTTCTGGTTATTATTATTTTTTTATTTACATTTTCATTATTTTCTGCCATCTGTACCAACTGCGGCGCGGTCGCAATCGGTTCCCTATTACGTGATCGGGCGTTTGCTTCAAAATTGATAGGAATTATAAAAATGGCAGCGGAATGTCGCCGCGATTAGCGACGGCCGAAACGCTCCGGACTGCACCCGGCAGGGATGTCTCCAGTCCCACGCTACGAAAACAACTCGATTTCAAAATGTAATCGTTACAACATATAAATATTTATTTTTATATGTTTATGCCAATATTTTTACAAGAAATTATTGTATAAAAATAAAAATTTCCAATATTAAAAATTGTAGTACCTAGTACTCGTATATTGTATTTTATTAATTTATTTAATCTTCTTTGATCACAGGCGCATTATTGAAAATGTACAAGAAATGGACATAATGGCTGGAAAAACATTACTTCCTTCTGTCTCAGTCGGGTAGATATTTACAACATTTGATGGAGTGAAATGCTCTTATTACTTCAATCAAGCAATCTAAAATGACCTAAACAAATTTTTATTCCAAACGTAATTTATTTTATTTAAACGGTACAGAAGCAAATGTACATATAACAAATGGAGAGAACCTTTTTTGACAATACCTGTACAATGTTAAATATTACGATTAATTATTATGATTGTATTGCACTAGATAGTACATAAGTACGTTAACTTTTTATATGGAAAATAAAATAGAACATGACAAGTATATGAGATACAATTAAGAACTGAGACTCTATACTGAGATATTTCGCACTACAATGTCTTTGACATAATTATGTCATTACCATAATTCTAACCATAGTCATAGTCAATCTATGGGTTCACTAACGCTACTAATTATACTATCACAAACTTTTGAAAACTACAACTGCAATTACAAAATCATCGTTTCATTATCTTTGAATAATATAACAAATCGATTATGGCCCAAAATCGATTACAACATATACAGTACACTAGGTATACCTACGTCAGTCCCCGCTCGATCGACAGAACGCAGCTGCCGCTACTTTACACAAAATAACCACGTTATTATATGTACGCTACGACCACTTATACAAAACCTTATAATCGCCCAATAAATACCCAAAACACAATATACGACGCTCAAACCGCTCGCAGAATGCCTAAAATGTATCCAAATAAAAACATAATCTGTCCGTGTGTTACCAGCGAATTAAAATGCTTATCATAATGATCGAGGTTGTTTTTAGTTTTTACAGCGGTTCATCTTTAGAGAGCTGCGGTTGTGTTGTCACGCGTACCCGCGCCCGGCGACCCTCGCGTACTACCTTACTTACTGTGAAAGTTATACTCAATAGCTATATTAGTGCCTATACCTATATTATACAATAAATTAAATCAATCTTATTAATCAAATTTACCCACATTTATTTTACATTCGATAATAAATAATTACAAATGTTTTTACAATGTAAAACCAATACTGCATAATAATATTTCATAATAAAGATTGTTTTTGACGTTTCTATGTATATTTATATCAACCATCTAATATTGATTGAATTTGCTTTTCACTGCATGTAATTTGGATAAACGATTATTTCTAATGATACATTCGAAATTAAAATATATATAAGTGAAATATATAAGAGTAAATATCTACTAAAAATAAATAAAATAAATTATTATAAAAACAAAAAGAGGAATAAATATACCGTTATCTTCTTCTATCTTCTTCTTCTATCTTCTATACTATAATAAATCTGTAAGAGGTCGCTGTCTGTACATGGAATAAATTTAGGTGAAAACCATTTCTAGAGGTCTTTAATACGATATAGAACCCAAAATAATGGTTTTTAGAAATCTTTTCTGTTTGTCTGTTTGTCTGTTTGTCTGTTTGTCTGTTTATCTGTTTGTCTGTTTGTCTGTGTGTTTGAAAACGCTAATCTCAGAAACGGCTTATCCAATTTGAATATAATTTTCACTGATGTGTTGTGGGAAACTTCACTTAACATTTAGTGTTTATTTTATGTAAATCGGTTTACGAATAAAAAAGTTATGTCAATTTAAAACTACACAGTATTTATTCTGTGTTCGATAAGTGTTAATAAGATAAGTAACTATGCAGTTGAATTGGTAGAAACTAAACATGTTATGGTCTGTAAAATGTATTCCTTTGTTATGTATTTTTTATTGGTTATGTGTGTATGTTATTTGATACTAAACAAATCTATATCTCTATATCTATATATACTTACATAAAAACGAAAGGATGTTCTCTCACTCATCAGTCTATTGAATAAACATCGTAGAGCCTAAACTGCTAAAGATACGAATATGATTTTTACTAGGGGTTCCTTTTATGACGTAAACGTCAGTGAAGAATGAATTTTCTGATCCCCCCCCCCCCCAACTTAACCCAAATAGGAGATATAAGTTTGTATGAAAGTCAGTCAATTTTGAGGCCACCTCAATAAAATTTAGTATTTCGCTTTGATTTTTATGTTAAAACATCGTTTTAAACCGGCTTCCAAAAAGGAGGAGGTTATCAATTCGTCTGTATTATATTTTTATATTTGTTACTCGATTTCTCCGCACTGGGTGAACGGATTTGGATGATTTTTTTTTTTCATTTGACAGGTAGTGCGTGTCATCGGGTCCCATTTATTTTTAGTTCACTTTTGACAGTGGCATCCATAAGAAAAGCGCATAAGTCTGATATTTGCATTAACGATGTGCGCGATAAATAGATGAATAACTCAATTTCCCGCCAGCCGATTTTGATGATTTTTCTTTTATTTGAAACAATGTACTTCAAGGGTACTCTGATGACTTTGATACGGTTCTGATCATAGGATCCATTTCTTTGAAGCAAATTAACGAAATTAGCGATACTCAGCCAAACCTAACCTGTAGGAGTCCAATTGGGTTGAATGTAGAATGAGATTACTAAGCAGATATTTCCTAAAAAAAATGACCTTCAACTCTTCAATCCTGATGATGCAGGGGTACTGCTAGCCTGAACCGTAGAAGTAACTCAATTTGTTTTTATGGATATATAATAAAATTGTTAAACAAATTCATGGGACAAAAATTTGGTCTTCAACTCCTCAACCCTGATGATGTAAGGGTATTTCAAGACTAAACCGTAGGAGTTGGCTATTTGGCACTTACGGTTATGTAATAAAAATACCAAGCAAAGATACACGGTAAAAATGTTGATCTTCAACTCCTCAACCCTGATGATGCAGGGTTACTTCAAGCCTAAGCTATAGGAGATGTCCATTTGGTGCTTTCGGGTATGTAATATGATTACTAAGCAAAGACACATGATGAAAATTATGACCTTTAACTCCTCAACCCTGATGATGCAGGGGTACTTCAAGCCTAAGCCATAGAAGTTAGCTATTTAGTGCTTTCAGGTATGTAATGTAATTACTAAGCAAAGAAACATGATGAAAATTTTGACCTTTAACTCCTCAACCCTGATGATGCAGGGGTACTTCAAGCCTAAGCCATAGAAGTTAGCTATTTAATGCTTTCGGGTATGTAATATAATTACTAAGCAAAGACACAAAATGAAAATTTCGACCTTCAACTCCTCAACCCTGATGATGCAGGATACTGCTAGCCTAAACTATACGAGATGGGCATTTGGTGCTTTCAGGTATTTAATATAATTACTAAGCAAAGACACATGATGAAAATTTTGACCTTTAACTCCTCAACCCTGATGATGCAGGAGTACTTCAAGCCTAAGCCATAGAAGTTAGCTATTTAGTGCTTTCAGGTATATAATGTAATTACTAAGCAAAGACACATGATAAAAATTTTGACCTTTAACTCCTCAACCCTGATGATGCAGGGGTACTTCAAGCCTAAGCCATAGAAGTTAGCTATTTAGTGCTTTCGGGTATGTAATATAATTACTAAGCAAAGACACAAGATGAAAATTTCGATCTTCAACTCCTCAAGCCTGATGCTGCAGGGTACTGCAAGCCTAAGCCATAGAAGTTGGCCATTTAATGCTTTCGGGTATGTAATATAATTACTAAGCAAATACACAAGATGAAAATTTTGACCATCATCTCCTCAACCCTGATGATGCAGGGGTGCTTCAAGCGTAAGCCATAGAAGGTAGCTATTTAGTGCTTTCGGGTATGTAATATAATAACTAAGCAAAGACACAAGATGAAAATTTCGATCTTCAACTCCTCAAGCCTGATGATGCAGGGTACTACAAGCCTAAGCCATAGGAGTTGGCCATTTAATGCTTTCGGGTATGTAATATAATTACTAAGCAAAGACATGGGATATGTTTTTTTACCTTCAACTCCTCCCTGATGATGCGGGATAGTGCAAGCCTAAATTATAAAAGGTAGTCACATAATGCTTACGATTGTTTTTAGTATAAATTATAAGTTTAATGACAGCTCATTAAACTGAAATGTGATTAATAAATTAAACTTCAATTCATCAACCCTGATAATCTAAGTACACAACCTACTTAAGCCGTATGAGTTTGGTACTTATTGATTACAATGATGAAAAGTGTCACTTTGAATACCTAAATCCTGAAAATGCAGGAGTATTGTCATGTTATTGTTAAGAGTTGGATTTAGCTGTAGCTTTTTAAACTGGATGGGTTAGGTTAGGTTGGAACATAAAAGAAAACATAAAAAATAAGCGAGCAGGGTGCGGCAGCGCTCTGCGAGCGGGTGCGCCCTGTTCGTATGAATTGTAAAAGTGTTTTGATTATGTCTTCTGCTTTACAAAGAACAATGCGGGATTTACGCACACAAATAGCCCGATGCACCTCTTAAAAGATCTTATATTTGGCCACATGAAACAAAATATGAACTTAGAATATATGTCGCTGTTCAGTGATATTCCAATTTTCTAATGATTTACTTCAAGTAGATAATAATGCTTTGTTATCCGGAAAAGTTAAAATCAATCTTTATATCGATACGTCTTCGTTTAAATGTGGAGGAGTTGGTTGAAAAAGTATATCCCGATATTGTTAATACAACCAATAACACTATAAATTGGTTCCAAAAGACGGCAATATACCCACCCACCAATGAACGTGTCGATAAAATAAATGATTTTTTTTTCTAAATTTAAAGCAGCGTCACAGATCTACTATTCGGTAGACAAAGTCATTGAGATAGAGGAAGCAGTACATTATCCAACAGAATTTTTGAATTTCTTAATGCCTTCCGGAACTCCTGAACACAAATTAATATTGTTAATTGTATTAAAAGATGCAATAAATGAAGTTTATTGTTGAAAAAAAAAAAAAAAAAAAAAAAAAAAAAAAAAAAAAAAAAAAAAAAAATTAATATTAAAAGTAGGTTTACCTATAATCTTACTTAGAAATTTTAATCCGCCAAAATTACTTCAAATAGTATTTTCCAATTCGGAAAAGTTCAAATCAATCTTTATAATCGATACGTTTTGGTTCAAATGTGGAGGAGTTGATTGAAAAAAGTATCCCGATATTGTGAATTAGACCACTAAGAATGTAAATTGGTTCAAAAAAGCGATTTACAATATTAGAATTCGTCTAATTAAAAAAATACATAACAATACGTTCCTACCCACAAATACACACTTTAAATTCGTTTTTTCACTCTGTGTTTGACCAGGTAATCCTTGAGGGGCCAAACCGATATTAATGTTACTACTTCTTATCATAGAATTCCCACGGTGTCGAGATTTGTGACACGTTGATTTGCACGCGGGCAAAGCCGCGGGTACGGCTAGTAAGAAATAAAAGACATTAATAATATATTTCCTTTAATCATTTTAGATCGAGTGTCTTGAAGAGTTTTTTTTTAAATAAAATATGATATTAAAAATATTGTGTGGAGGATGTTTCGAGTGCCAATTTACCCGATACCGACGAATCACAGTTACTGGGAGCGTAAGGCTCTTTCCACTTGAAGTCTACGTTATTTTAATTTTATACATTTAGCTACATATTACTGCGATTTCTTTCGGAATTAAAACCCGTCACAAATTTTCCAGCTACACAGAGTTGACTGATAGAAAATGTCATTATCTTTTATTTTATGGAGGTACAATAAATGAATAAATAAAAACAAAAAATACTTAATAAAATATGGTAATTGTAGTTATAGATTTAAATTTACTTAATAAATCTAAAAATATTCAAGGAAAATTTAGATCCATAGCCACAGGTAACTCACTAACTGTAGGTGTATATTTACAATTGGAAGCTCATGTTACACACAGTTTACATTGTGATTCAATATCCCCTACAAGAACTATAAACTACCTCCACAATTAAAATAAGGGCATCTATAAGGAAATTCATACAAAACAAAGCTTTAATTTGGCGTAAATAAGAGACGCGTTGCTGCTCCTGAGGACTAGTATGGTCGCCTCATATAAAAGTGTGCCGGCAACCACACCCTTCCGCCTAAACACAAGAACTTAACTTCACGCTAGAAATAGGTATGGTAGTGGCACCTCTCTGGTCGAACCATCGTTCAACATCGATCAACCAATATATTCAAAAATAATCCCTTATACCGGGGCCCAAGCCCGAGCGAGCCGCCCGCCGCCCGCGGCGCGCTCCCGCGACCGCTACGGCAATTACGCTATTAAAAAAATAATATCCGATACTCTTTGTTTTGCGGCCGCGGCTTCATTCATTATTTATGGTCTTAATTACTGCCGCGTACGCAGATATATTTTACATCGCGCACTCCCACTTCAATAGGTTTTTGGCTATACACCACATAATGGAATGCGTACACACGTATGTTTTTAAAAAAAATATTTGTTTATAACTTACAATTTTATCTATGCATATCTAGTTTGAAAAACCAAAATTTATTTTGGCACATATGAATATGTACCTATATGCCCATAACGTTTTAAAACGAACATAAAACGAGAACGTGGTATTTTTTTTGTCAAATTGTTATTTTTAAGTAATCTATTTCGTACTTAATTTACGAAATACCTGTTCTACCGGTCACAAAATAATGATCCTTGTTTGGAATTATTTGTAAAAACAATAATACAAAGGCAGCTAAATGTAGTAATTATTTTAAGTAAGAAAAAACCGCATTTCTAAAACAAAATTTTGTCAAATTTTATTTTGAAACGAAAATCTTAGCAATATTATAGTACCGATATTCTCGCCCATATGTTATGACCACAACGCGACTGACCCTACGATACCATAAAAATCGTTTCAAATTAGTAGATGACTACTCATTATCATTTACTATAGTTAATTCAAATCGACCGAATGATACAACTGTTTGTTAATTCTGAAAAGCTAAGATGTAGGTACAATAACAAGGAAGATATACTATACTATTAAACTGATGCGAATATTAGAGAAGTTTGTTGTAGAGACATTAGAATAAAGTTTGTTAAAATTTCTTTTAAACATTACACTTGCATGATAAATTTCAAATTATAGTTTAAGGTACTATTTGTAGTAGGTTATGTTTTGCTGTTTAATGTGTCTGCAATTAATGTTATTTAGATCTTTTATTTTATTGGTGAGCTTACGTAACATCGGTCAATTCAGCTGTTTGGACATGGTAGAAGCCAACACCACAATTTTATCTATCTTTGCCTTCTCCTTCATACCATACGTGTGTGTGTTTATGCATATGCAATGGCATTAGAATGCTTAGAGAATGCGTAGAGCTTTTTATGAGTCAAAAAAGGTTAAGATAATTTGATATGATTTAATTTATAATTTATGCCCACTAAGAAATTTTACATACACCCTTCCTAGGGGAATTATGTATTTGTGTTGTTTATTAACGTCCTACGTCATTACAAGCAACAGTTAATAATTTCAAGGATCAACATCTGATCAGTCCGATACTATACGGAGCCGGATACAAACCCCGAGGACGGCAGTGACCACTTAATATAAAACAGGTAAAAGTTCGATTGCTGCTATTTCAAAGCTTTGACAAAAACACATTTATAATAGTAGTACCTACTCATATGTTTAAAAAATGACTTGATAAGAAGTGAATGATTAAATATAACATTTAGTTATAGATATTAAAATAACATCATCAAGTACTTATAGAATGTATGAGGGCAG
The DNA here is from genome assembly GCA_949699795.1 of Spicauda simplicius. NCBI lineage: Eukaryota > Metazoa > Arthropoda > Insecta > Lepidoptera > Hesperiidae > Spicauda > Spicauda simplicius. Next base: position 23,686,455 of record OX453059.1, read on the forward strand.
AAACTATAAGTTCTTGTAAATAAACGTGCACGATCCGTGACGACAATACAATTCTCTTATTATTTATTCTACTTATTCGTAATTAAAAGCATCCAGCGCTGTGTGGAAAAACATGTGTACATTGTTTAAACAGAGTAAATAAAGCAGACTATATAAAAAGAAAATATATTTATCTCGTTAATAAGAGTTCGGAGCAATTATTGTACATAGCTAACATTCAAGAGTGCAATAATGCTTGAAACTGGATTCTTGGGGCACAACGTATTCCATATGTTTTCAATGCATGAGTGAGTTTAAAACTTTATTTATTTTTTGTTTTACGATAGTTATAACAATAAAGGAAAAATATGATTGTTAGTATAAAAATATGTAAGACGATAACAATAAGATCATTAACAGTCCATTTCAAATATATGCACATACTCCTGTGTACTTTTAATTGTTTGGGAATGCAGGTATGTCTTATATTTGTAAATTGGACTGAATTTTATTAAGATGCAAGAGTCATAATGATTAAAAAATCTATCGGTATACTAATACGTGAAGCAAAAACTTGTGATTAGTTTTTAAGATACTTGCCGCAGGCGAAGAAGTATGAAATTACGCACGGTTATAGTTGATGTAGAGAAGGATTGCGCAATGCATTATTTTAAAATGCATAAAACATACATTAAATCAACTAAAAACACATTACACTCACTACCTTGCATTTGACACAAACACATACACAATAAACGAAATAGAACATTCAATGTCTTACCATGAAAACACATAACGTCAAAAATGTCAGATGTCTTTTTCAAAATACCCGCTATTGCATTTAAACGCAGCTTAGTTAATAACCTCTTTTTACATTTAACGGGTGCGTTCAAAATAGCTTGAAAATTATTACAATTTAATGAAATTAGAGAAATATTGGTGCTACTTTGGACAATATGAAGTGAAGTGAAGTATGGGTGGCTAGTGTTAGTAAATATATCCACAATGTTGAAAATATTTTCCTTGTGATTTCTAAAACAAGTATTTTTAATTCCTAAATGCAAACAATGCAAGATCATATGTATATAGTCCGACTGGGAAATTACCAACGCCATACCTATTTCTAGCGTTAAACGATACTTGGGTTTCAGTGGAGGATTATAATTGCCGGCGCGCATAAAACGAACACCTTAGTCCTCGAAAGTAGCAAAGCATCTGTGATTGACTTCAGATAGAAACCTTGTTCTGTATAAAGTTGCTTATCTGCTTCATGGGCTACAGTGAGCACTTACTATCGGGTGTATTACTATCTCTAAAAAAGTAAAAAAAAACAAATATATTCCCCAAATATGTAGTAGGTACCTACTCTATTTCCGGGATCAGAATAGGGCTACGGTATCCTGTCGTAACAGATGACTAAAAGGGGCTTCCGGGGTTGCGGGCGACTAGAGTACGTTTAGACTAGAGACTATGTAGGCTGCGTTCGCTAGAAGGTCCCGGAGTCCTCTATATAGCGCCGAGGACGGCCACCGGGGGGGTTTTAGTGCGGTAAAAATCCTACAAAACCCTGCGTCGCTCCCACGGCGTCGGGTACCTTTTGAAGGTTTCCCCTCGAAAACAAAAAAAGAAGGTACCTACTCTAAGGCAACTTAATTGAAAACGTAAACAGGAAAACCAACTAGACAATCAGATCTTTTGTTTTGTTTATAGCCCACTAAATGTGGAGCCACATTATGGCAGAAACACGTGGTGTTCGTGCATATGCGACTATAAAAATGCGATTTGCATGAGCGTCGGCGCCGGCGTCTGCGACCGCGATAACCCGCGACGTGACCGACAGACGCTAACCACTAATTTCGAACAGTGCCTGCCCTGTAACTTGTATGTTAATATATAAACATACGGAAATAAAAAAAATATTTAAAATTGTTTAATCATATTAAAAGATTCCGATAAGGAAACAAAGCCATTTTTTACGAATGTATGCTACATTGTCTATTATCTTTCACACTGTTTAGTTTAAATTTTAATCATGTCACACACTAGCCAAAAAATCTACGCTATTGATTCGAAATTTAGTTTATTACACTAATTACATAACCAAAAAAACATTAGGTTACTGATGAAATATTTCGCTTTCCATTGTGGATGATGTTATACTTTTATGAAAACACTCAATAACTCATAAAAGATTTACTCGCACCACGAATCATTTAAAAAAAATGATTCATTAAATAATGAAAGCTCACATTAGTTAACGTCGCGTTATTTCTACCTAGATCGAGGTCATGCGCCTGTTTTGAGGAACGCAGACGTCCACATGTTGGAATAGTTGAAGTACAGTTACGAGCGTACGTTTGGAAACTTTGAATTTGGAGATTGCATCTCTCGTCCTGGACGCGATTGGTCAGTGGTTGCCAGGCGGTCGCACACGTAGCGAGCACGCAGCGATCACGTAGCGTTTCTAACACTGAGGAGTATCCTGCTTGCGTATGCGCTGCGGCCGCGGGCGCAGGCGGAATCACAATCGACACTCTCGGTAATAACTCGTCGAACGTCGCGCTACGGAATCGACAAGTAGGCTGCGCAAGCATGCGCCAGCCGCTCTTTGTTAGAAAACCTTGGCCGCGAAGGTCGGAACTATTTCTGGTAATGCAGTCATCATATTGTTTTTTCTTTTACAAAAACTAAAACCTAAAGTACATTTCCATCAAGACCTAATAGTACATTTCCTGTTAGCGTTGTAACGCCAACCGTACCAACACATGTGTGACTCTAGATAGATAGGCCTACAGCAAGCTCATTATGAGCCTCTATTGCTTTGTCATATCCCCCTGACAATACCTGAGGACATACGCTCGTCCGTTCATACGTGTATTTCTAGCAGGTGGTGAAGCTCAGACGGGGTGTGGTATCAACTGTTAAAACATTAACGATGTCCGGAAAACATTACTAAACGGAACATCCGTGGAAGGAAGATAATTAAGCTATACTCAAGAACATAAAAATGATTGTACAAGTAAGTACAATCATTTTTATGTGCTACCCGCAGGTAGCTGGGTGTCGTCAATTTTTTTTATTTAAAATTAAATGATTCACAACTTTATGTATTTATTTATTAACGCTTCTATGCAATTTTACTTGCAATCAGGCGTATTGCAAAGCAAATGAATAATAGAAGAAAATATTCAGATATTCTAAAATCCTGCTAATCAACTTGTAAAATAAGGAACATAATCATGTGTAACGTATCACAGGCAGTCATAGAATGGTGAGGTTGGGTAGGTAATTTGTGGCCATCGTCCAATATATAAACATACATAAATATCATTGTGGTTTCTAACCACATACTTTATTCCATACACACCTGATGGTGTGTGGTTAAGGGTAGACATGTAAGGGTGTTAATTTTAGGTAAATAAACACCCTTACATGTCTACTCTTAAAGCATAACCCACATACATTCTTGTCAATCACATGCCAACTCACACAACTTTAGCCTTACACGTTAATATTCCTATTAATAAAAAGACGGATTACTTTCAATGAATAAAGATGTCATAAGTGCCTAGAGGCTTAGAAGTACGTAATTCATCGCTATGGTTTCATGTTATCAGTCATTTAAAAATTAAGGAAAAAAACAATATCATACAACATGATATATGTCTCTGCGTACAAGTGAACAAGTCATAAATAAATGCATGGCGCTGTCAACAAAAGCTCAGCACTAAGTGCTTAATACTCCGTTAAATTGTTGATCAGTAACGTGAGGCAATAAATTTGAAACCATCTGTTTGTTTAGTGCAAAAAATGAATGAGAGTAGGCAAGATAGACTTCATAAGATATTCATGCGATTCATGAAAACGTTACGCGAACGTCGCCATTATTCAGATGCGATCGCTCGCGTCAATCATCGCTCACCTCGGACCCCAAATCCATCACCTATCAACTGTCCATCCAAACAAAATTAAACTACATCTTTGTGAGATACTGCTTCCTTTTCAATGATCGTTATATTTTTTCGGTGTCCAAGTGTATACGGTGGTGAAGACAACAATATTTAATAGGTCCATAGTAATGAGCAGCGGGTGACGGAGACTGCATCAACATGTATTTATTTAAATTTATTACAATTGCCTCTAAATAAACTCGTGTTCACACTTAACTATTCTGTCGTCCTTTTTATGCTACGATCGAAATAAATCACCAATTTTTTGTTTACACGTCGACACGACACAGTTGACTAAAAGATATCATGTTTTATATTTTTTGTCTTAGCTTACATTTGGTTTACAAATATGCTTACTAAATTTGTCTACATATTTTGTACATAAAATAGATTATGATGATTAAAAAAATAGTTAAATTGCGATGTAAATAGTTAAATTTAAAGCATATTATGAGCGGTAAACTGAGATCTCCGGCTGAGCTTCAAGATCGTCGCTAAGAGCCGGTAGCGCTGTAGAAGCCGATAAGTAGATGTGTAAAAACTGCTTAATTTTATTCAGTTCTATGCACTATACTGATGCGGAGAGTAATGGGAGACTGATCAGTGTCACGTACCCTATTATTATACTCGTATTTTTGAGTACATTATTATTTTTCTAACAATCAACCATAAATAATTTCACGTAAGACCTTAAATTTCATTCTAATTTTAATGAGGTTGGAAAAAATAATATATCAATCTGCCATTAAGTAATGGCGGCTACTTTGGATTTACAAATATAGTTAATAAAGAAAGTTGTATTGTATCAAACTTATACCAAATTTCAGGTCAGTCAATTGATAAAAAGGGGGAAACTAGAATTACTAGATTTGTTGCACCAAATCTAAAGTAACCAAGTAGACTAAACTAAATAAAACAACATAAACATTTTATTTTAACGATAAATCATAATGAAAACGAAAAAACCTACTATAACTGACCTACTAAAACGCTTGCAGATGCGCCATGTTTAAATATTATATACCTAGTCATTAAATAGTCCCAATATGAATATGAAATGAGAAGCCTTAGTTTATAGTAGGTACATATACAATACACTTGGAAAAAATCGAGCCCAAAATGGCTACGCTCAAAAAAATTGTAGATTACATATTTAGTGTAACCCAAACATTACAAAATTTGGTATAATATAGTAATATTAAAATATATTTCGAAAAACAAGCTCTTATTTCAATACACTGAAAAGAAAAAAATAATATTTGTCAAACCCATCATTTTGTCCCATTGTAGAATGTTATACTTATGATCTAAAAGCTTGTCGCGAGAATAGTTCAAGAAACAACAGAACTAGATCTGAAAAGTCTCGTGATAAGCTTTTACGTCATACAACATTGTACAATGCGACTCAATGATGGGTTTGAGTACTACAAATATTTTTTTTTCTTTTCAGTGTATTAAAATAAAAGCTTGTTTTTTTAATATTTTTTAATAATACTTTATTTCACTTAATTTTGTAATGTTTATATAATGTACACTATAATATGTAATCTTCGGTTTTTTTGAGTGTGACCATTTTGGGCTTGATTTTTTTTCCAAGTTTATTGCATATGTACTATAAACTAAGGCATTTCATATTCATATTTGAAATAAAAGCTTTTTTTATATTATTTTTTACCATTTTGTTCACTTTACTTGTCCATAAGCATTTACACTCCACATCAACAAGATCATCTGCGACACTATTTTGCAATTTTAGGTAATTATGTACAAGTTTTCTTAACTTACGTATTCGTACAGTCTTAAAACAAAGCAGCATGTGAGACGAGCAGCGCCACGCGAGCGGATGCGCTAAATAATTCATTAATTTGCGTCCATCGTCCGTAATGTTTGGATCTGTTTTTGCGCCTAACTGCCGGCCCGTGTCGCTTTACATTTCTACATTACAATACAATGCTAATGTGGCCCCAGGTGGGCGAAGGAGCGCGCCATTTTGGTGACTTTTAACAACTAATCGCAACATTTTTCATACTTTAACTTTTGAATTTCGACTCCGGAGATACAATCACCACATCACATTCCTGCTGTAAAATATACTTTAAAGTGCCGCTTTGAAGGGCACGGCAAACTTAGACCTCAGGGATAGCATTCGCGACAGACCTCAGGTAGAACTTTCATATAATCTAGGGTTAATAACATCTCTCTTTTGGTGGCTTTAGACTACCACCATATAATACAAAAAAGATTAAACAAGCCAATTAAATCTTACTAGTCATCCGTCGCAACGGTCGAAATTGTACCGTAATTTAAATTAAAAAACTTAACTTCATATTGTCCAAAGTAGCACCAATATTTCTCTAATTTAAATAAATTGTAATAATTTTCAAGTTATTTTGAACACACCCGTTAAAGATAAAAGAAGGTTTAATTAGCTAAGCTGCATTTAAATTAAGCAATAGCGGGTATTTTGACAAAGATATTTGACAATTTTGACGTTACGTCTCTTCATAGTAAATTACATAGTAAAGTACATTAAGTTCTATTTCGTTCATTATGTATGTGTCAAATGCAAGGTAGTGTATGTGATGTGTTTTTAATTGATTTTATGTCTGTTTTATGCATTATTTGGAAAAAAAATTGCATAATCCTTCTCTACATCAACTATAACCTTGCGTAATTTCATACTCATCCGTCTGCGGCAAGAACCTTAAAAACGGATCACAAGTTTTTGCTTCACGTATTAATATATAGATAATACCAAGAAACATGATTAAATAGCGAACATTATGATTCAGTACACAATGCCTAACAATAAAACGAAGATAATTCAGAGAAAGTAATTTGCATGCTTTAACCCAGTGAGTTCCAGTGCCACTTGGCAAGGGCGCTGGCTATCGACTTCACACCAGATAACATCGCATCGCATACTCGTGATGTACCATGTGAACTAGAAGAACAGACAACTACTCTCTCCACTCATATTAAATTGTTGCCATATTGTTTAAAATAATATTGATTTAAAAACTTTTATAAAGTAATTTATCACTTACTTTTGTGACTAGCCGGCAATCGAAGTCGGATCGCGCAGGCTGCAATCGGAGTGTTAGATGCGCTTAACATATTGTAACGTTGTTGTTAAATTGCAATTTAAACTGTATGAAAGTCGAACTTTAACCTATATAACTAAATGAACATTTGGAATATATTTTATAGTTTTTATTTGTGATGTAAAACGGTTTGGTTTTTTTTTAATTAGTCCATATTTTTACATATAAACCACCAAACCAATTTAGATCAATACACACACGACGAATAGATAACCTCTTTCCTTTGGGAAGTCGGTTAAAAAATAGGCACATATCAATAATTTCGGAGAAATGCAAAGTCAAACATTCATTCAAACGTGCACCTGTTTTATATATTTGTTTGGAAGCCCTAATATAATTTATTACATATCGCTACTTGTATTAAATAATAACACAACATACAAAACGCTAATTTTACAGGAAAGCCAGATATAAATTAAACAATGTATTTTTTGTTTTTTATCCTTTTATTGAGTTAAGCTAAATTATTAAAATATATATGACAATGAAAAGGCAACCACAATGTAGTTAGAGCACCAAATTATTAGTAGGTGTATCTATAAGGAAAAAAAATATGAGTTTTGAATTGTGCCGATATTGATACAGAACAACCATAAGGGAATATGTAGGTATCCTAGGTAGGTAGTTATTCTAGCAAGTTCTTACCTTATAATGCACAGTGAATTCGTAAATCTTCATGTTTGTAACTTGAATAAAAATATATTCGTGTTCATCTGTTGCTGTTTGTGTATTTAATGTATCTATTTTGGTAACAAAGGCACGTCATACGATCCTAAACCTTCCCGAACCCTGGGCCGCCGCCAGGAAGCCACGTCCGCTACGTGCGACTCGGCGCGTCTCTTGCGGACCCACCAGTTTTAATACTTTTGCTTTTCTAAAATAACCCGTAAACTTTAAAAGTATTGTAGCTTTTAAATGCGGTAAATCACTCCTTAGGTCTCCGGAGATAGCACCGCCATACTTGTTTCTGCCGTTACACACCGTAGCGGTTAGTTAACATTGTTCTTTTAAGCCATCTTATAATCTGGATTGAAGGGAGACACGAGGCATTCTAACCTCAGGCAGGCTTAGAATGATGTCCATAGGCAGCAGTAGCCTCTCACCATAAAATTTACTGCGTGCTCCTTATAAAAAAACTATAACTACATAGTCAGTTAAACTCAATACTGGGTGCCAAGATTATGTACACTGGTATTTATGACGATAAACGTCATTGTGTGAATCGAAATTGTAAATTAACTAAACTCTTGTCTAACCCAATGTACTCGGTGCAGTAAGAGCTGCGACGAGACAATACTTATGGCACTTCGTCATCTTTCGCTACATTATAAATATCGAAATAATGCTGCTTAATACATTCAATTTGATGAATCATAATTGTACTTTGAAAAAATTGCTGACAAAATAATATAAGTCACTCCAACTTACATAACTTCAAATGTAGTTAAATCTGATCGTTTTCACTTCACGTAAGATTTGCAACATGTTTGTTTGTTACTCCGAAAATAAAAACCAACCATGTTTCTTTTTTACATTATTATAAGCGTAAAAATTAGAGACGATAAATAGATGTTCGTTATTCCTTCGACCAAAACTGCTTAATGGATTTATATTAAGTTGACAAAATAACATAAAGATTACGCGTCAACCCCAAAATTGAACGGGATAGAATAATTATTTGTACACACGGTAATATGTACAAGCTGTTTTTAAAGGCATGAAATAAAGTCAAATATGAATTATAGCATTTGAAGTAGGTAAGTCAAGAAAATCAAAATCAAAATATTCTTTATTAACTTAATAGATTTTAATTTCAGGTGAAATACACCCCTGTTAAGTTCGCAGAACTTGTTTTATGAATGAACGCTCTTACCTGATTGCATAGAAACATTTTTAACAATTTAATCATATATGTTCAGTTCATAAAATAGAAAGGTAAACACAAAATTTACTTATAAAACAGAATGCATGATCCTATGGTCAACAACATATAATTAAGCAAGCTAATCAAGTATTACTTTGAACATTTTTGATAATATAGGACCTGGTAGAGTCTCATCCGTGTCTTATAAAGAAGTAAAGATCTGTTCAAGTTTTTACAATTTGACAATATAATAGAGAAAGACATTTCTCTATTATATTATCTAAAAGTTGTTTCGTTAAAGTTGTTGACCGTGTAAAATGTAGGTTATTTTATGTCATTGTACATTTTTGACGTAGATGTAACTAAGATCAGGGTAAGATTTATTTAATAAAAGTATTTATGACATTAATGTCACAACAGTATCAAGACGCGTCGGTCGGCGTAGCGCGCGTCGCGGACGCACGCACTCGCGCGACGTGTCGCTGCTGAGCTCCTCGTCAACCTGCAAGGAAACGAACACTTGAAACCTTATAAATTATAAACCCACAGTCTATTTGTCTTTAAAACACAATATACGTATATAGGTACTGTTTATGATCCGAAGTCTTATCGTACGAAACCTTTATAACATCCTAATAAAGGGGCCATTAACATAAATGCAATCAATAACAACGTTATGATTCAAACGAAATCAAAACCATTTCAACCCATTATATCTGTAATCATCCTAATATAACAATTCGTATGTGAGAAGATGTTCCTAATTGCTTAAGGTCGATAGTATGCGAAGAATCAAACCCATATCGCTCCGATCTCGCAAAAAACGTATTGGACATCTTGGACAGGAATCTTCAGCAAAATCACTGACGTCGAGACTCCCGCGCATGCGTCACGCATAACAATTTGCGGAATATAGCAGATCTGTAAAGTGCGCTCCAGAAAAACTGCATTAATCCGAAGACACGGGCGACCGAGCTCGCTGCTGAATTTTGATAATGACTGCTTCTTGTTCACTTTCGGTAACTTGACAGACGCTCGCAAACAAGTAATATCGTATGAAGGGATCCGATATTCATGTTACAATTTTCTTTTATTTAAATTTGATTTCTTGGTCACATTTTCAGAATTATAGTTTTCTGTAATAGATTGACAGAAATCGATACTAGTGAACTACTAGTGATAGCCTAATGGTTGAAACTTGCCCCCTCGATCGGGAGGTCCGAGGTTCAAACCCAGGCCACCCGAGGTTCAACAACCATTGATTTTTATAAAATTATGTGTGTATTAGAAATTAATTATCACTTTTCGGTGAAGGAAAACATCGTGAGTCGAGTGTATAGACCCGAGAGTTCTATTTCTACAATAAGGAAGGAGTGATTACACTTATTATAATTATCACTTCATTCAAACAAATACATGATAAGGTAGTAATACCAGTACCCATTGTTCGACCGGGAAAGAGCCACCGATATATCTATGAATATCTAGGTTTCGACAAGAGATTGTCGGTGCTGGCTAAATAAGATACGAGTAATATGTGAGCAGTGATAGCCTAATGGTTTAAACTTGCCCTCTCGATCGGGTGGTCCGAGGTTCGAACCCAGGCACGCACCACTGATTTATGTGCGTATTAGAAATCAATGAAGCAGTGATAACTGCTTTTCGGTGCAGTGAAATGCATCGTGAGCTAGCCTACACACCCGAGAGATCTTTAAAAAAAAAGTTCTCAGATGTGTGTGAAGTCCACAAATTCGCACTTGACCAGCGCGGTGGACTATGGCCTACACTCTCTCATTTCGAGAGAAGACCCGTGCCCAGCAGTGGGATAATAATGAGTTGACGACGAATATGTGACAACGATCCTAGTCCAGAGGATTGACAACACATCAAAGACCGGCTTCAGTTAAAAGCGGCGTTATACATACATATGTGTATCTAGTTGATTACACATACAAATAAATTGGTGACAGAGACCGTTTAACTTCAAGTGAACTGCATAGATACTCGTATGATAAAATAATGTTCAGTTTTATAAAAAAAAAACCTGATGTGATGCGTGAATACAGACAGGAAAGAAATACACCTATCGGTAGAAAGAAAAAGTATTTTTTAATGTCCCATATTTACACACAAAATAGAAATATTTTTAAAACAAGAAATTTCTTTCTTCTTGACATAATTATATTGTACTGTTACATTTGTAAAAAGTCATAAATGAGGTTTTAATGAGTAGGAGCATGTGGCGATAAAAGTATAATATGATCGCCACAAATGAATAATTAATGTTATTTGTCTGTATTTTTAATTGTCTGTCTGAGTGGGTTAAAAATATAACCCACTCAGCCAGATACATCTTTGCCAAATGCTAGAGTGAATATAGTTCGACCGTGGAGGTACCACCACCACACTTATTTCTAGCGTCAAGCAATTCTTGCGTTTCTTGCGTTTGAGGCAACCATCTTAGTCCTCGGGAATAGCAACGCATCTGTAATTGACTTCAAAAGGAACCCTTGTTCTATGTATATTAATTGCCTAAAGATGTCCACGGTTTGCCAACCGTACTGCCGTAAGCACTTACCATCAGGTGGACTGTATAGTCGGTTGCTACTTCAATAAAAAAATGCTAAAAGTCATCCGCTCTTTACAGTTTTTTTTCTATTGTTACTATTCGTTCTGTGAAAAAATATGTAAGGCATAAAAATAAATGAACCTTTAGTTTCAATGAAATGATTTATATGTATATCATCATCATGTAAAAAATAGGAGGAATACCTAGTTCGACATATTTACGTAAAGGTCTTTAGTAGGGGAGAGCGGGGCTGGTTTTAACGGAGGTAAGAATTAACAAGCTTATTCCCGCTAAACTAAAAGTGTTAAAAATATGATATTCCGTTTAGATACACTAGATACATAGCCAAACCTGCTGCGACTTGGCAATTGCCAGCGAGTCGTTGCTTGTAATAGTTGTGTGCAGCGGCTTAGGATTGATAGGTAATTAATCATTTTTGATTTTGCAAAAAATTGATTTGAGACTTATTTAATCGCTGAATCGAATTAAAGTATGTTATGAATCGAACTCTATTTTATTGTCAGTAACACTATATTATTTGTTTGTAATTATTTTGTCCAATTTATTTTCTGTGATTTATTACCTAAAAAAAGTGATCTGGGGGCTAAAATTAACAAACTGAGTGGGGTAAGTATTAACATGTTAACATGATGATTTAAATGATCTTTAAATGTGCCAGAAACATCAAATTTAAAGCCTACAGAAAAGTTTAACATAGAGTTAATAAGCCCGCTTCCAAAGCATCTTTACGTGTTGGATCCAAACGAAAGCGTGTAAGGAAATCAACAATTCCCACACACACTCCAGAAAAAATGGCCTTAGAGGAAGAAGTGAAATTAAAATAAAAGTCAAAAAAGATAAAAAGTAGTCAGATGAAAACGAAAAATAAAGTTAAAGGTAAAGGAAAAGGGAGAGGTAAAGGTAAATAAACCTGGAGAGTAGAAGCAAAAAAGATTAAGAAGCGTATTCTAAAGGATGATAGCGAAGAAGATGCTTGCTTTTGTTTAGATTGCGCTGAGTGTTATAATGAAGACACATCTGGACTCGACTGGTTACAATGTATTTTATGTAAAAGATGGGCTCACATCACTGGTATCAAATGTGACACAAGAATACATACGAATACATGTCTTCATTGTTTCTCGGATGATGAGGAATCGTATGACAAATAATTATTGCCTCAAAAGGAGAAGGTATTTCCGTCTAAAAATGCCAAATAGACTATTGTTATTTTTATATGTTCAAGTAAAAATTTGATTTACAACTAATAAATTAGACTTTTATTATTAGTATTTGTAGGCAATGTAAATCTTTAAATGTTGTCAATCAATAATAGATAGTGAAGATTTAAAAGATTATATGTTATGTACCTTATTGACATTGCTTAAGACTGTTGACACTATAGTTTATATATAACTTTTAAATATAAAGTATACATAATGTGTGTGTATTAATGTTTATTGCCTTAGAAATCTTAAAATTGTGACAATAATTATTAATGAGTGTAGATTTAAAAGAATACACTACATTCTTGTTATACCTCTTACAAAAAGTACTGATTTGTTTAACTCTAAAGACAATAAATCATTTTTAATAATATATATGAAACTTTATTTAAATATTTGACTTATTTGTAGTATATGTTAATACCAACCCCTTACGTTAATACTTACCCCAGCTCTGTTAATATTTGCCCCAGATGCGGGGTACATATTAACTAATGACTTTTTTGGTTTTGATGACTCTGTTTCTAAAACCACTTACAAAACTGATTGTTTTTGTTACTTATATCATAGCTGATTAACCAAAGCATGTTATAAATTAAAAATATAATGAAAAAGTTCATTATTATTGAAAATATCAACCATAATGCAAAATTTGTTAGTACCAGCCCCGCCTTCCCCTACATGCGTCTAACTAAATGCGTTCAGTAAATGCCTCATACTTACCTAAGTATGACGATGATAATAATTGATAAGCCATAACATTTGAAAGTAGTATTACAGTGATGGTACATTGAAACAGTTTGAACTTATCCCAACCTATCTTCAATGAAAGATGTCAAGTCCATCTACGCGACTGGACTCATCCTGACGATCCTCCACGGCTTAATTTGCATGATCCTATTTGACAAAAATGCGCTATATTGCCCCTCTTAATATATTTCAGAATCCCGAATCTCTTCAAAGATGGTGGAAAAGAGCTCTCTTTCAAAAGAGACAATGCATTAACGGCATATCGACTGCCTTATCGTTGGTTTAATTATAAAATGTAGCCATCAAAAAACCCTTCACAGCCATAAATGAGAAGCCTTACGCAGTACTAGAATCATTGACCAACCGAGACAAAGACTGTTTTCAAGAAAGATACAAATAAAATGTACTGTGTCAATGCGGAGCAGGTACTTAATCAACATTGTTTATGTAACTTACTTTCCTAGAGTAACATGAATATCTATTATTCAATGACATTTACCGCCACTATTTTTGCTGCTTTTATGTGTCAAGCGGTCTAAGAAACTGCCATTTTTGTTTTACAATTTTTAGCTAAAAACCTATTTTAAATATATATTTTTTCACTTTCGAAAGTTTTGGAGTTTGCCAGGTACAAGTCATCTCTTTATTTAATTATGAACTCATGTTGTTAAAAACGTAGTACTTACCGTCTTCATAACTCCTTAAACAACAAATAATGCGGGATCGTATGCAGCGCGTGAGCAGGTGACGTGACGTCACGTAAGGCCGGGTTTCCGGTGCGGGATGGCAGGATGGCGAGATAAGGGAGGGCACGCCGCGCCCTTCAGGAAGCGCGACTTGCCACCGTTCCCGCGCCGCTGGTACATCCTGGCTAGCCTTTTACTAAGACGATACCTAGTAAAAAAAAAGCTGAAATCACTTTCCACGAGTTTACTAGCGCTAGTTCTTGTATTTTGAGCGCCAAGGTGCACATGTATACCAAACTCAAAACTGGGTCTTACAAAATACATAAAAATCTATAAATTTATTCCTACAGACGCCAAAACATTTTTTTGCCGTGACCTTGTTATGAAAGCTTACTTGAAATGAAATGTCTTTATTTTGTATGTCGTCAACCCATTATTGTCCCACTGTTGGGCATGGTTCTTCTCTCTTGTAAGAGTTATAGGCCATAGTCCACCGCGCTGGCCAAGTGCGATTTGATTTTGTATAGGCTTCAATAATTCGATATAATTTGTTTAGATTAGAAATAACGTCCTTTTTATCTTTACGTATCTGGAAAATACACTTATGTAGGTCTTTTCTGAAGATACACATACTGAATGTGATCTTTATAAGAAACCTTAGAGAGAATATTGGTGACAATTAAAATAGAACCGTAAGGACAAGGGCATTAATATGTAATGCCCCTTCTAAATAACATTTAAACAAGCCATGGAGCATCGTTTGGCGACGAGAACGCCATACACACGGCCGGTAATCGCACCGCGGCACCGCTGCGACACAACAATACGCCATATACCACTCGCCCGGAATTGGGATTTGCATATAATTCTTATTAAGACACCGCGCGGCTACTACTGACCGCAACACTAATTAGACAATTTGCCTATCCACTTGCAGAACACTGTCCCCCACGGCGCAACCGCCGTCGCCGCAACCGCCCGACACTCCGACATCTCAATACCGTTCTAATCCCGAGGACGCAAGACGCATTTCGGTAGGCGGCCCTCCGAGTCTTAGCGGTGCGAAGTAAGACATCGGTAGAATGGCTGATTACCATTGTAATGTATGCTAAGCGGCTGCGACCGCGACAATTAGGCTAGGGATGTGCCGGCCACGGCCGCGGTCGTGTCTCCGCGCCGTCACGCTGAATTGCGAACAGCAATTAGTGCTGATCGCGTCCAGCGCAGCTCGTCCGATCACGACCGCATCTAATATGCTCGAGATGTTCGGCGTCGCGATGAATGCTAAGGGAAGGGAAATGCGTACGGATTCCCTACTAGGTAATTTTTAATGATACGTGGGTGCCGCGGCGGAGGATGTTCAGTTATCATTTCGGAACAGAATTTCCAATTCAAACCACGTTATTAATAAGGAGAGGCCGCTCGTGATCGGCTCCCTCTCCTACGCCGGAGCCACGAACAAAATAGTCGAAAAAGGTAAGCGCGCGGTCGTGACGGGAATGTCGCTGAAGTTATGTATTTTAGGTCGCACTCATTGTATTTTAAACCGCCATTGTTTCGTATTTCGCGCCTGCGCAGAATGCGCCTGCGCCCTCGACTCGAGCTGCGCGGCTCCGAGGAACGTCCATCAAAACGATACCGACCTAAAATATCCATTTTACCGTTGGAAAGTCGGGTTGACGAAAAGTCCGGACCGCGGAGTGATGCCTTCGTTCTTAGGCATAGCATAATGTAGGAACAATAGCGTGGGTCGTAAAGTAGATGTGCGTAACTCGAAGCCCTGGTACGTGCGGGCGGGGCGCGGGCGCACGTGGCGGCCGCCTCTCCCACGGTCCGCGATTGATTAACGGTGCGGTTCGCGCTAACCGCTGTCGACGTGAGAATTCGCTACGAGCTAATATGCGAGCCCGCCACATTCGGGCCGTGTCGTCCCCGCGTGACAGAACTGCGAGCGCCGCGCCCGCCGCCGCTGGCGCCGCACACCCGCGCTCGTGAGATCGCAACCCGACATGCTTCTTTCCTGATATAATGAATGTTGATGCGCTCATGACACATCCGTGAATCACTTGCAAATGATACCATCTCTAAAACCATCCAGTACGATAGTTGCCATGCGGCGTTGAGCATATATTCATTCAGGAATGCATTACACCTACATGTACTCAAGCGGTACTCATGAACTATGAAAAGAAAATTGAATGTATACTAAATTCGAAAAATTCTCAGGTCCCGTGTAGCTTATTACTTCCTTTTTATCGTATCAGGGATGTCGAGGAGAGTCCTTGCCGGTTCCCAGGCTTCCCGGCGCTATCGCGGCGGCATCGCGCGCGCGTCCCGCTACCATCAGCCCGTCTACACCGCGCCATGTCGTCGATTGCCATCTACTTTGTGGTGTCAACAAATCCTCCCTTACTATAAACATACTTCGAAATTTTTTAATATCATAGACAAGCTCATTAGAATCCATTTCATCCTCTAAATCCTTGAACATGTAATCGTTACTAAAATTATGACATTAGATTAGCATTAGGATAGAGGAATTACCTTTTATCGAACTTTATAGAAAGCTTTGTAACATTACTCTCTTTTAAAGAATGTTATCCAGTTTGGACAAATCGTTCACTCCTTCTCAATGTCATAACCCCTATAAATACGTTACACAGTGCTCATGTTTATGAGGTAATATTTTTATTCCATGCAAGTACGTCCATTTTTATTCATGCATTAAAACGTCGTTATGAGCGAGGCGACGACTCGTCTGGATTTTAACTTTAAATGTGTATGTCACAATATTCCGTACGTCAATCACATTACGGCGACGTGATAGATAGAAGAGCGCACATTTAAAATACAGTGTGATACTTGAATTTCCATACAAGTAGATTCGTTAATAGATGCATAAACATGTCTAAACACTTGTGTGCTTGCGGTTATGCGCCGAAACTAAATAGGTAGCCCTACATGGAACAATAACTTGCTGATATAATTTAATCTAGACATTAATGAATTAAAGATCATTACGGGACTTTATGTGTAACGAGATTTAATGAGCCTTCGAAAACTGAAAAATAAAGCAATATCATCAAGCAAGTGTCTAGTATTTTTGTACTTGAAGTATTTATCAGTGGTTAAGTTCAAGAATTTACACCACCAATTCGCACTTGGCCTTGAACTCCCTCATTCCAAAGGACACCCGTGCCCAGCAGTGGGACAATAATGAGTTGACGATATAAGTTCAAGAAAACCAAAGCCGTAAATGTTATTTGTGCCAATTTATTAACAATGCAATTGGTCATACTATGCGTAAGGACATTTAAATTAAATATAAATAAAAAGTGTCGACACAAAACAATAACTAGGTATATAGGGTAACAAAATCTTAACACGTGGCGTGAATGGAATGAGTGCCGCGAATTTGCATTCAGATTCATCTGTAGAACTCGTCTCAATTACAATCGCGCTGCCGTTTCATGTGATCAGCGGCCGGCGAGTGGCGATGCGACGCGCGACCACCGCAGATCCTTGTCGCCACTTCTACACTACTTATTTTAGAGCATCGAGTTTCATCTCACCAAAATTAGTCTACATTTACTGTCTTTTAACTATATCAGTTACTAAAGCTGTTAAGAGTTTTTTTTTTTTTTAAATATGCTGAAATACTTGACATTAATTAGAATTTGATGTTGAAGTACCTACACATTTCACTAGAAGTGGACTACAATTTAAGAATGCAGAAAATGACAGATTTTAACCAAGCTTAGCTTGACATAATGCAGATAACATTATGACTGTTATTTAAAGTTAAGGCTTAAACAGGAATATCTTCAGGAGATGCAGACCAAATGCACAGAACGCTTAACTGCAAATGATATTTTTAACGTTCACATTCTGCCATATCATTACACTTTATATGATTAATACTGCAAGTAAGTTATATCATCTCACCAGTGATATTTAACGTTCATATAAATTAAAATTGTATACCATTCAGCACAAAGCGTCTCAGACGCAGATAGTGGCATATAAAATCGAATTCGTATTCATATTCGTCTTAAATTTATCGAAATTTAAATTTATCGAAAACGAACAGACATAGGCTACAGCTGTCAAAAAATTGTATTGAAAAATATGATTTTGTCTGCCACGGCCCGTGTCTGGCACGTTCAATGTCTGTAGGTAACATAAAACTTACCACTACACGTATATTATTTACATTTAGAAACTTACAAATTTTGCTAGACATTCATTACAGTGGTACAGTCAGCAGCATATAGTTAGTGGCGTTCAAAGTGTCCATATTGTTAGATACAATCAAAGTGTTCAATAATATCGGCACAACCTACGTGTTCTAATTGTTGACAACATCTTAAACTCCCAAATGTCAGGACGTTCATAAACTCATAATGTTAATACCACCCAAATTGTCACAAATGTTCCGGCGTCAGTGGTAACCTAGCAACGAGACTGTTTGTAAATATAGGTACATTTTATAATATTTAACTTTATGTTGCGAATATGTTGTAAGGATCACTTACTGTGCGAGCAATGATAATATTGACATATGTTTATCTCATTTAGGGTTTTAAAATTTAATGAAGATACTTTTCATCAGTTTAAAAATGAGAAAACCGTAGAGGTCACAGAAAAACTATTATATTTTAGCTAAAATATATTGTTTGTGAAATATACATCAGACTTTTTTTTTTTTTAATATACATCCTTTGAAACCCTTTGAACATCCTTGGTAGTAACGATCGAATAACTTTAAGCTCGTATGTGAAAACGAATTTCTGAGGAACTTCTTTTTTGCACGTCATATAATTGTGAACAATGTTGTTGTGGTGAATCAGCATCAGATAGTGTCACTGGCAAACGTTGATTTCCGGAGAGAACAGGAAGAAGACTCAATCTAAAGACTAAAGCAGTGTTAAAATTGCCCATCAACTTCAAGGAAAACGTAAAATAAAGGAGAACATAATCATCAATTCAATACTATTTCTTGCTTGTTTCTGTAGTTATTAAGGATAAAAAAATATTATATCAATTATGCATTTAAACTAAATTTGATTGTAAATCAACTGTCATGGTCCATTGAGTATTGTTTGAAAGCAGGTTCTGATAGGCTGCAGCAACATCTCGCAAAAGCGTTTCGTTTCCGGTATGTGTGCATGACCCGTCTTACTCGTCCGTCCTCTCGTCTTGTCTTATCATGCCTCTTGTTCCCCTAGACCGATTCTATGACTTTGACAGTCAATGACGTCATGGCAAGATATGAAAAGGATAGTTGTTAATATAAAAAAGAGAGAAGAGAAGAGTCATTGTTAGCATGTCCTATACCGTAAGTGATCAGGAACCTTATATCCGCAACATAAGGTATAATATTATAAAATTTACCTATATTTACGAACAGTCTCGTTGCTAGGTTACCGCTGGTGTCGTAACAGATGCTGAAATTGTGACAATTTGAGTGGTTCATTATGAATTTATGAATGTTCTGTCATTTGGAAGTTTAAGATGTTGCGAACAATTAGAACACGTAGATTGTGCCGATATTATTGAACACTTTGATTGTATCTAACAATATGGACACTTTGAACGCCACTAACTATATGCTGCTGACTGTACACATTTGCTATTTTTCCCGCGTGGCGATGAGATGAGAGTAGTGTCGGCGCGATAGTGTCGGCGAGTGTCCGCGCGAGTGTCGCCGCTATCGCCGCCGATCTGACAATTACGCCGCTTATGATTCATTTGGCGCTGGCCCACGTCCGAGTAACACAGTGAGTTATGCTGCTAATGTTAATTGTTTATTAAATGTGCTTCTGATTTATAATAACTGTGTTAGTTGATTGAATATTAAATACTTTCAAATTCGCTATAATTAGCGATGTCGCATTATCTTCTTAATATCTCACATGTGTAATAGCACACTCTGTATAATGTATTTTGTATAATGAATATTTTATCTACAAAGGAATGCAATGTAATTGTTAGATAACAAATATTTCTAAATTTTATTCGAAATCAGGGATCTGTACAACGTTAATGCTAATTGACATTAAGATATGATGTATTTCAATTGAAAGAAATTTATCATTGATTTAAGAAGGTTTTGGTTTAATTTTAAGCAGAAATAGCTCACTATCTCTACATCTCTAAATAGCTCAACATCTCTAAATAGTTGCAAAATAAAGTTCTAAGGCTCTGTTATAAAATCTATTACAACTGAGTCGTGCTTTGCAGTTTCACATTGTTACCCAAAGATGCTCTTAATATGGCCAACATATTTGCAATAGTGTCAATAATCTTAGTGACGTTGTATAATTGTTGTGAGGATCGGCGGCGAACGTCGGAGCTGAGCTGAGCTCGGCGCCAAAATTCCCGACGTCCATAAAAGATAACGGTAAAGCAACCTCTAGCGACTGCCGCTCACGAACAACATTAGGACTAACGTATAGTGACGCTTATAGCCTTCTACTCCCATCCTCTTCCACCTTTTGTTATATAAAAATATAACCTTTGACAATGTTGTAATTTGCCACTTTTTATAATTGATATAGAGCTGGAGCACACACAAATACACTTACATGCAATTAATCATTTATAATTATTTTTACTTATTATAGAAATTGCAAACGTGCATGCAGGTCAGTTAACAGTCTGTAACCATTGTCGCCAATTCCTGATTACGTCTAGTCAGCTCCAGATGCGGACCCACAGGATGACTAAGTAGCAACGCCTCGGATCAGTAGGTATGCCTTAATTTTTGAATGAACTTAATATATTTTATACTACACAAATAGAAAAATCAAGGTAATTACAAAAAAGTATTATTGCAATAAAAATAAATTTCTCAACGATTGTAATAACACACATTGTTTCAATAACTAATACTTCGGTATGCGTTGGTCATTACAAACATGTAGAGCTAAGCGAGTACAAAAAGTAGATAAAAATCATGTATGTTGTTATAATATAAATCACCGCTAGATAAGAGCTAACGACCGCGGGCTTCCCTCAATTGTTCGTCGAGGATTTGTATGCGAATGTTGCCAGAACGCCACGCACAAAGAGAAGCGGCCGGTGATTGATAACGTGGACGGTGGAAAACTATCATCTCTCGTCAACCCATTATCGTCCAACTGCTGGTCTCCTCTCAGATTGAGAAAGTTTAGGCCATAGCCCAATTCACTGGCCAAGTGCGAATCGGTGGACTTCAATCACCTTCGAGAACATTCTTTTTAAAGAACTCTCGGGTGTGTAGGTTTCCTCACGATATTTTCCCTCACCGAAAAACAGTGATAATTAATTTCTAATACGCACATAATTTTAGAAAAATCAGTGATGCATGCCTGAGTTTAAACCTCGGCCCTCCCGATCGAGATGGCAAGTTTCAAACACCCTCAAGAGCTTTCATAAGGATGTTTATATTTGTTACTCTTTTACGCAAAAACTACGGTTTGCTAATATTGTACAATACATAGTTTATGACCTATATTAATTTATAAACGTGAGAGACATGACCGAGATGGACGCAGCCGC
Source organism: Spicauda simplicius (assembly GCA_949699795.1). NCBI lineage: Eukaryota > Metazoa > Arthropoda > Insecta > Lepidoptera > Hesperiidae > Spicauda > Spicauda simplicius. The sequence goes on from OX453059.1 coordinate 23,708,125, forward strand.
GGAAATTACCTGCTTAAAAATTAGAGTTTTCTTTCTTTATCCTAAACTCTAAACTAAACTCTAATCGATTCAATCCAATGGAACCAGCACCACACCTATTTTTGTCTAGTGACAGCAATGTTAAGCGCTACTTTGTTCTATTTCCAAAGATTTGTGATGTTCCGACACAGACCTCAGGTGCAGCCTTTCATCTCTTGCATTGCACAACCTCGGGTAAGACTGATCTTTTCTTTTTTCTTTTGTTCTCGAGGGGGAAACCTTCAAAAGGTACCTGACGCCGTGGGAGCGACGCAGGGTTATGTTAGATTTTTACCGCACTAAAACCCCCACGGTGGCCGTCCTCGGCGCTATAAAGAGTACTCCGGGAAGTCGGACCGACCGCAACCGGGATCCACTGAGCGCGTTGCCCCATCGGGCTCCTCCTAGATGGGCGGCTGGGCCCACCGCCCCGTCTAGTCTACCGACCACATATACCGCCGTCCCGGAAGCCCCTTTTAGTCGCCTCTTACGACAGGCAGGGGATGCCGTAGCCCTATTCTGATCCCGGAACTACAGGGATGAAGACTTGACTTTTTTAGAGTTTTCATGAGCTTCGGTGGTCATTTCATATAAACTAGACTGCATGTTCGTTTCCTACCTTTTTTATCTGTCTGACGTAGCAAACGAGCATGCAGTCCACCTGATGGTAAGTGGTCAATGCCGACCATGGACATCTGTAATCAACTCCATACAGAACATGGGTTCTATCTAAGTTAATCACAGATGCGTTGCTAGTCCCGAGGACTATGATGGTTGCGTCATATAAAAGGTAGTCGGAAACCACATCCTTCCATCGAAAAAAAAATGCTTCACGCTAGAAATAGGTGTGGCGGTGATACTTCCCCGGTCGAACTACACTGGTCCATGCATGGCAGTGACCACTTACCATCAGATGGACTGTTGCTCGTTTGCTACTTCAGTGAAATAAAAAAAAAAACTTAGTGACAACCAATATATGTATTTCTTAATTCTTGAGTATCTAAACAATTGGTCCCTCGACAAATTCTATTGGCTTTAGATAAACCAACGATAGCTTAGGAAGAAATTGATGAAATGTGCAGTATCTATCCTTTCCCTAATTGCTAAGAATTTTTTGAAAAAAAGTACTAACTGTAAATATTTTGAAATAAACACTTACGTAAACTCCTAAATCCTTCAACTGTTTTGAAGCTCAATTAAAAACGTATTCCCAAAATAAAGTAGACCATGCACTAGGCAATGACCCTCACCTAAGGATTATTAGAAGTCAATATAAAATGTCGCACTGTGTTACTTTTTTTAAATGTTTGCCGTAGTTTTGTCAATTACATCTTCACTCATTACGAGAAGCCTTCTGTACGACGACGGCGTAACGTCTCCGTTATTTTCAAAAAGTACCAACTCGGTTACGTTGTTTGGAGCTTACAGCCTTATTCGTCGGGTGCAGGCCTTGTCCGAGACACAATGGCCGCGTACACTACGACAGGGCTGTCAGTCATTTATTTTTATTTTTCATTGCTATCGAAGTATAGAATTATGAAAATGAACATCAAAAGTCGATTTCAAATAGGACAGATATGACATTTAAAATAGTTTTAAGCGTATAGCTTGACATAATTTCTATTCATACTACATCACAAAATTTTTTGAACTAAGGAATATAAGTTATACATAGTCATCATTAGATAACACAGAAATGGGTGTCTAAGCGGTATCGTCGCAATTTCGTCTTGAAATGTTTTACTATCTTAAAGTTAGTAATACATCGGTATTGGTGATATGTCAATCGTAAAGAAAAACTAACCATACTATAACAATTAGGTTAAGTTATGAAAATGGATTGATTAGATGTCAATAACTTGAGTTGTGCGACCCTATGAATACAATATAATACAAAACAGTTCAGTTATTATCGTCGGCCGCGTGCGCACGCCGCCGCCGCTCGGCAAGCACGCGTTTTGTGACACCAGCTCCTCAATGTTGGGACAGCGGGCAAACACGGCTGGTTCCTGGTAGCCGCCCGACATGCCGCCCGCTTCGCACGTTACCGAACACATCTATAGACAATAGTAGCAACCATTGAATTCTAAGTAATGGCTCAAAAACTCGCGCAGCTCTAAGGGTGAATTTATTCGTACAAAAACTCCTTGCAAACTTGTGGTGTATTTATTACATTCGGATATCGACATTCGACAGATCCTTTCATTCAACATTTCAATTCTTTTTTCTGAACTTATGATACAACCATTCCAAATCCAAACAATTTGATGAGAACTTTAGTTTCCTACGTGGTTTTTGCACGAATTTCTCTCGACATTGTATCGACAGAAATGATGTCTATTCATAAGCGACTAAGGCAGCATGTCGCATAGCTTGTCCGAGTACCGGAGTATCGGATGATTTAGAATTCCCAACAATAAGTTTATTGTGAGTCGATGCGAAAGGAGGCATAAAAAATAGCGGGACTGCGGGAACGACGAAATCCTTCAAAAACAGAATCGGTCCATCGTTTAAGGACAGAGCGGACGAATCGTATCAATACGCTGATGGAACGTTTAGGGACGTATAAAATACGAAGTCATTGTCTTTTTTGCGCGTTCGGTTTGCGCGCGAGGCGGGCGCGGAATACCAACAAGCCGGCCGCGCGGTGGAATGCGCGCTCCCCGCGCCCTCCGCCGGACGCCGCGAGCGCCTCTCACACGTCGTTCACGCATCGCGATGCAATTAAAACCTTCCTCGCAGGAGCCAGGGCGCACGCTTTTGGTATGACCCCCGACCGGCAAAAAGCACCGAGTGCGGAAACGTCCCTGCGCAGCGTGCCGCCGCTCCGCCGGCCAGCACGCCCGCGAGCCCGGCCCGGCGACGCGACTTCCATATCATAACACGATAATTTCTTCATCGATAATATCTCGCGATCTAATTTTTAAGGACTATAGTCGATCGTGATGGAACGTCAACATTCATATAATTGGAAGTGATGACCAAATTAGCTGACAGCTTAGAGCAAGCTGTGAGAAATGAATATGGAAAGAGCATACTAATTAGCTGTTGTAAAATAACCCTATGTTGCACATCAATGGATTTAAAATAGGATAGACTTATTTTTTACATTCCTCTACCCCTCATTGTCAAAATAAAATTGTCGACATCAACAATCCAACAATGATTAAAGTTATGAAAAGCTGATTTTTATTGAAATCAGTACCTATTTGAAAAAAACACAACTGTCGCGAGTTTCGCAAGTCTCTCATCGGTATCACTCATCATTGTATTCACTTTCACTAGTATATTGGTTTTAAGATGTGAAAAACGATTGCAAATTTTAATATCTATCATGTCTTGGTGTGTGATTACCGTCAATTGCATGGCTGTTGGTATCGATTATAGAAATAAAAATAGTAATTTAAATAAGCCAGTAGCACTGGAAAGGGTGGTTTAGCCGGAACTGCAGATGGCGCGGGTGGTTGACGCAAGCTGCGCCCCGCACTGCGCGTGCGCAACATTGTATGCCCCGTGTCAATACGACGCGAGAAAGGCATGTGTTTGAAGGAATTACTGTTTTTGTTCTGGTGGGTTCAGCTAATCCTTTATTGAACATTGGCCTAAACAAAACATTATACTACATTATAATTAGACTACTATTAGTCGTCGTAGTCTATTAACGACTATTACCACAGGGTTAGACTACTTACCACCAATTCGCACTTGTCCAGCGCAGTGAACTATGGCCTATAACTCTCTCATTCTGAGAAAAGACCCGTGGCCAGTAGTGGGACAGTAATGGGTTGCCACCACATGATTAGACTACTACAAATTACAGAACCTATATTTACACAATTTTGCTATCAGAAATTTCACGCACCCTATATACGGTAGAGCTTTGTGTAATTAACATTAACAGAAGACCTGGGTCTTTGCTAATTAAAGGCAGAATCATACGAAGTATTTCGCTCCATGTAATTATATTTAAAATTGTTGATAGAGTCATACCAGTACTTTCTTCAACTCTACATAAGAGCAATAATTTTATCGCGTAGTAAATCTTTTTTAATCTACTTTCTACTGTCGTATACTAAATTAAGTTAAAAAATAATAACCAAAATCTGTAAGAGTGCAAATTATCAATAGTGCAACGGCTGTTTAGTTGTAAGGTTGTGTAAAGGAAACGCAATCGTCGAGCGAGCGACGGCGCGGGCTCGGTGGGTAGTGAGTGCTGACGGTAAGTCGTCGCCGACGCAGCACGGCTTCCCAAACTCTTTACTATTTAATAAAATAATTCTTATTTATTATAAATATATAATATGAGATGTAAATACATAATATTTAAATTTGTTACATGCCGTTTGTACATATATACATAGCATCGTATGTTGTCCGGCGTACTGTAAATTATTAATTACTTATTTAAATTTCACCTTTTTTTTATATGTTTTTGTTTTTCTTTTTTGTATATATTAGTAGTGATAGAAATAGCTATTTTTTTTTTTAATTCAGGAAGGGAGGCGCGCTAACTGATGATTTTTTTAGAGTAATATTAAAGAAAACTTCGTTTGCTTAATTATTTCCATTCGCTTCTTGTATTGTTGTGTAATGCAAATATTATGTATTTACATCTCGTAGGTATATGGATTACAACGGCATATCTGTTCATAATAACTGCCTTGACTTATGCGAAGGTATACTCCGAATTATGTATATGCATGTGTTATTCAATTTATTATCACGATACTTACGATTTCTTGCGCTGTATCATTTTTTTTGAGTTAAATATGCAGGAGTTACATTATACACAATTGAAAAAATGTGTACTTACTTACTTGTGCGTAATTTGATCAATTTGCATCAGCCGCTAAATTTAAGTATTTAATTATGTTTTCCACAATATATATTGCAGTACATGTAGGACTTAGATTTTTTTCAGAAATGGACGTCAATATTAAAAAATAAATGCGGCGTATAATGTTAAAAAGTTTGAGGAGTGTTAGATCGGAGACAAGAAAACGCACGTCCTCATTAGGCATTCCGCGCTCGTCTATACAATATTTATGTCACTCCGGCGTGTTTTTAGACCCCGTCCGTACGAGTACCACCGTACAGTACGCCGGACAACATACGATGCTATGTATATATGTACAAACGGCATGTAACAAATATCTATAAAACAGCAGGATACTGGAGCAATTTTTTTTCTTCGCGTCATAAATAAGATGTTAAAAAAAATCATTGCAAAAAAAATCGATGCATTGGCGACTCTCCTGGTGTTGCAAATGTCCATAGGCGACGGTGACTGCGTTCCATCAGGTGGCCCGTGTGCCTCATTGTTTGGCCTAACTATAAAAAAAAAACTAGAAAAAATTGATGATTTCAAAGAATAAATACAATCCGGCTGATTTTCGTGCCGGATCCTCTCTCCGGATCTCTTCTCAGTTGTAGTCGTGCTTACATCCCATGGTAGTGTAAGAAAAAAAATTAACTGACAATTTCGGCTTTCCTAGGCCTATACAAATGAAGATATTTTATTTAACTTGAAACAATATAATTTATAGTAGGGGGGTACAACAAATTCTTTGAATTTGTTGTACCCCCCTTTACGTTGTACACTAATGAGGATAACCTTTTGTTTCTTATAAATTTATACAATTGAAACCTTTTATGTTTTGTTATATTTGATAAATAAATATTAGTAAATAAAAGATAGTACTTTGTTACTAGTAATTTACCTAGCTTGTATATATAATGTAATGTATAAAATAATGTAATGTTAGGTATAAGTTTGGATACAATAAATAAATAATTTTACTATACCTAGTATGTGCAATTTTAATTTTTATCTGTCATCACTCTCATGTTAGCTTAATCCAAATTTTCTTATGGCAACATATTTTTTATGTACTAGATTATTCTCGTGACTCCGCCGGCGTCGGCCACATTCACCACGTAATGAGTATCCTGTGTTCATAAACTCCGTCTATAATATATTTCAGCGAAATAAAGCTAGCAGTTTCGGCCTGGAAGAGTAACAAACACCAGCATAAGCTTTCACATCTTCTTTTTTATAAAAATGAATGTTTGTCTGTATGTCGTAGAATCGTAAACCATTCATTTGATCATGTTTCGACGGTTTCTGATGTATTTTTTTTTGTGATAGCGTAGCAACGTGCGCAGAGTACAGCTAATTTATAAAAATATTAATAACATTGTCGACACCCATTGAAGTCTTTCAAAATTAAAATAATCATTATTTTTCAATATAAGATGTTATACTTATTTTACTGTTGTACTTCGGAAATATAAGACCTCTTTATACAAATGAACTATGTTACCAGTCTAGGTAAGTGCTAATATCATTAAAATTCATAATTCTAAAACGTTTCATGTGTGACGAAAAAACTATACACGTGTATCAAACTCACGGACGTTGAAGTAATTAAATCGTGAAATGAAATCGAGCTTCGACAGTGGAACTGCAAGTGCACTACCACCTTTAGATATCGACATCTACCTACAAATTTGTTGTTGAAATAAATTTAGAGAAAGGGGTAATGATAAGATAACACAACAGTTCTGGTGTATTGTTTTAATTGTTGCAGTCCATGCCTATATTTTGTCATTAACAATGTTTGAAATCTTAAGTGTATTTTATGGTATAATGTCAATGACCAAGATAGCTAAATAGACTAGCAGAAGTAAAAATATTAGGTGTATTTTATCGCATAGTGTCAATGTGCAAGATAGCTAAATAAACTAGCAGAAGAAAAATCTTAGGTGTATTTTATTGCATAATGTCAATGACCAAGATAGCTAAATAGACTAGCAGAAGTAAAAATCTTGGGTATATTTTATCGCATAATGTCAATGTGCAAGATAGCTAAATAAACTAGCAGAAGTAAAAATCTTAGGTTTACATTATTGCATAATGTCAATGACCAAGATAGCTAAATAAACTAGCAGAAGTAAAAATCTTAAGTTTATTTTATCGCATAATGTCAATGTGCAAGATAGCTAAATAAACTAGCAGAAGTAAAAATCTTAGATGTATTTTATAGCATAGTATCAATGGGCAAGATAGGTAAATAGGCTAGCAGAAATGAAGTCGTCACTATCGAACTTCAACTAAATTATTCTAAATAGATTATGAACTCTACCAGCGTCTAAAATAGTCATCCCGCTACTTCTAATAACTTTCTTGGCACTTTTCTCTCGTTCCAAATTAATCACACATAATATGGGACATGGAAGAGGTATTGTTAAACTTTACAACCCAGAACTAACACAAACTATCAATTTTTTTCCTAAAATGATGTGGGTATAAGAAATTAATCATAAACGTTTTTAATTATTATAAATGTCAAAGGTATCATCGTGACTTAAGTTACTCTAACTTAATACTTACAACTTACCCTCATAGTTTTCTAAAAAAAACTTCTGAAAAGTGTGTGTGAAGCAACCAATTCGCACTTTACCAGCGCGACGGACTATAGCTTAAAACTCTCTCATCCAGAGAAGACTTGTGCACAGCAGTAGAACAATAATGGGTTTACAACAATAAATGTAGTACTAGATCGATTTCACATATAATAATAATAATATGTAAAGTGATAGAACGTGTATGGTGCCACCGGGAAGGTACTACCGCCTCATCTGTGTCTAACATGAAGCAATCCATGCGTTTCGGTGGAAGGGTGTGGTTGCCGGCTTATTATGTGAGGCCGTGAGAAGTGTGAGGAGGAAGCAACGCCTCTGTCATTGACTTTAAATAGAACATTTGTCCTTTTTTTGCTAAGTTTCTACTACTACGGCAGTTGCGACTTACCATCGGTACATATGGTGAATTGCATACTCGTTTGCTATAGAGAAACGTAAAGATTGCTTTATGTCAGAAACAGGAAATTATAGTACCGCTGCAGTGGTACCACGGATAGTTGTGCCACCTTTAAACTACTCGTACACGTACGAGGTACTTTAAACAGTTGTGGCATATTCATATCACAATACGTGGCACAAAAATACCCATCGCATACGCTGTCCGCCACGTGACTGGACTGCCGATGTGCCCCCCCCCCCCCCCGGCGACAAACGAAAGTACAGTAGTGACTATTTAGAGGCAACATGTCGTGGTTGTTATTAGAAAACGTTATAAGTATTTTAAACATACTTAGGATAGTTCGTTCTCTACACTAAGATTTCGATAAGGTTAGGTTAGAAATAGGTATATTATGTTCAAATGACTATAATCTGTCATTGATAGCTTGGTCACAATTTGACAAATATAATATGTATGCTAATTGATACGAGAACAATATCTTACGCAACTGAAAATATCTTGACGTATAAAGTAGCCGTTTCGATAGTTTAAATAAAACAGTGTCTTGTTATCAATGGACGTTGAACTTAAACACTCCTATACGAGAAGTTCTACCTATATGAATCAACTTGCGTTAGCAAATATACAATTTTTTCAAAGTGTTATAAAGGTGGTAGAATTCTTTGTGGTTCAATATCAGTTCAGACACAAACGACGCACCTATATGTTTCTGCCTAATAACCATCGGGTTAATTGCTGTTGTGTTCTGATCTCAAAGTAAGTGAAACGTATGTACTTATCAGAGCAACGTGTCTGTGGCTAAACTCAGATAAGAGTGACCTTATCCGAAGTAATCAACCCCACACAGCAGAGGTCCATTGGCGGCAGTGGCAACTAAACATCGTTAAGAATAGTTGCGTCTACGGTAGGACATAGGCTCCCTCTGCGTGTTCTACCTGCTTTACAAAAGTGAGTGGTCTAAGGAACTTTTCACCTAGTGCCTTTCCTTGCCTTTTTTGGTCGAGCCGATCCATAGAGTATCTTGGCAGTGCCCCACGGTTTTTACCACGGACATGTAAGATGTTTAATAAACTTCCTCCCAGAATATTCCCAAAGTGCTGAAACATGGGGCTCTTCAAGAAAGGTATATACAAAACAGGTGGACGGCATGTTCCTATGATCATGTCATATAAAAAAATACGTCAAGTCGCCACCAATTTTTCCATTTCCTTATTTTATCGTTCTGGTCATTTTTCAAAGCTGCTGTTACCACATAAATAAAATAAAATATATTTGCTATTGTTCTCTTCGATTTGTCTCCTAGGCAAATTATGATGTAAACTACCCCGTGATGAACTGACAACAACTCGTGTACTATTCTGAGGTAATTGAGACAAAACTCCACGAAAACTCTTATTGTACTAACGCCTAGTGCTTAGTACTAACGCCTAAAGTATAAAAAATATAAAATTATCTTCAACACGTTTCTACTTCAAACAAATTTCTAAAATAGTAAGTAGGCTAAATGGAAAACTATATGGACTAGCAAAAATATTCCAATTATTTTTCAATCCCTAACAATAGTGGGCATTAGGATATTAATAAAAATGTATCTGTTACCATTAATTTATTAAACATAACTTAAAAGGTAAAATATGTGACAAGTTATATTCCTAAACAATTTATAATAAGGCCTAAGAGGACACTCACAGTCAAACAATTGTCAGTTACATTTTCAGAACCAGAAGTCTACACTACTTCGAGCAGACGAAATTACTTATTAATACATTAAAAATGTTTTAGATTTTTATACTAACCATTTTCTTATTTATGGTACATTTTCGGTTCTCTCTGGTGTAACAACCCATTATTTATTTGTCACTAGATATTATCTACTACAAATTTCTATTGAGGAAGTACAAAAGACTTAGCTTTTGTACTTCCTCAAAAATTTATTGGCAGATTGTTTAATTGCGTTGTCACTTCTTTCTACCGCAAAATTCATTTTCGTGTACGATTTAAACATCATATTACACATAAGCTCATCACAGTAGGTACCCAGTATCTCTGTTCCTCCGTACAGTCCGCCAGCCGACGTGACCCAACTCCTGATGGCGGCCGCTTGACGTGTTATGGCAGCGCACGGCGCTTGCCAAATTGTTTGGGTATTTTTCAATTGTTTTGAGATCATGCGAACCGATACGCCGGTATCTGGGTTAAGTGAGGACACTTTGAATAAACAACAAGCTACTTTATTGAATACGGTCCCTTCAACTTCGCTTCGTGGAACATTCGCTACATCGTGGTCATCGTAATGCTTTGTTTCCTATTTATTTCGCTAATACCGTGTTTTTATACAATTTTACTACTGACCTACAACTGTAGGTAAAAGGCAATTACCTAAAAGTTACTTTGATGAATTTCGTTTCGGTGGAATGGTGTGGTTCCCGGCACACATTTTTATGAAACGACCATCTTAGACTTCGGCAGTAGTAAGGTAACGATCTGTGATTGAATTCAGATAGAACCTATGTTCTATATGAAGTTCCTTACAGATTTGCCAGGGGCGGTAGTGAATACTTAGTATCAGGTGGACTGCATGCTTGTTTGCTACATCAAGTCGATAAAAAAATTGCAGAAATTCATTTTTACTGGTCAAATTATTTTTATTTTATTTTATACATCTATGTCTATGTTTAAGCCTTGGAAATGAAATTTTATGGTACAATTAATAGAACATAGAGCAGTTGTGATGCGATAGCTCAGATAGATAACTATGGAAAATTACTGACAATGACGGTCGCCAGTGCTTTAATAAAAGTTAGTTAGTTAAATATATTCACCATCCATTAGTGTTAGCTAAATCGAAGGTGATAACAGTCTACAGTACCATTTTAAGATTTCTGTTCCTGTAGTTTATGGTAATTATTGTTTGTTTAAAAAAAATATGTCATTTAAATTTTGTAGTTATTCGACTAGCTTAGTTTACTCGCAGGTATATTGAGTCTCTACCATACAATCATGATACTTATTCTTAGGTAGGCAGTCGTCTAATTTAACAAGAAGTAAAATATTATAATTTAAATTGTAAAAAACCATTAAGTACGTAAGAAATATGTATACTTTATTACCAATAGCCTAGCTAGTTTTTTATCCGAAGGTAAATAAAATCCGTAACATTTAAATGAGGTATTTTTTACTGCACTCCCGTTTACTTCATTATTTAGCTCTCCGGGAATAATGAATAACCAACAGTGCATGAAGTTTGTTAGGCCGTTACTCGAGTGGTCGCCACTCGCCAGCGACCCCCGTAACGAGACTAGGCCTTACGTAACTGCAAGAAAGTCACATTGTTCGTTCTCGTCGAGGTGTAAAAATTGCCCCTCCACTCGATGACGCGCCATTCAAAATAATGAGAAGTGCAAGTGTCGACCGCCACCTATCGCGGAGACGACGCAACGACAAACGACACCCACACAGCAACAGTACTCGCGATGTACGCGTACTGCTACCGAACGAGTCGGTTATAGCACTCCCAAGGTAGCCGGAGCCGCTTCGCCTCCCGCGCTGCACCACGTCGCGTGCGGCCGGACGGATGCGCTCGAAGCTCGGCGTGCCAAGTAAGGCTGGCGGGTGGTACAATGAGCGAGCTCAAGTGCTGGCAGTGCAAGTGAGTGGTATTGTTTTTCATGCGGTTTTTTCGTGTCGTTTCGGCGGCTCCGCGGCCAATGGCGGCGGGCGGCGGCGGCGCGCGGCGCTGATTGGCGCGCGCGCGAGGGCGGGCCGAGAGAGGAATCTTTGCGCCTTTTCGCGTACTTCGCGACGTTCGAATATTTGCAGGACGATTTCAAAATTGTCTTCGCGCTGCTTCCTCGCTCGGGAGGACAACCGTAAGACGCTATGACATAGCAAGCGTGCCGATTATTAGTTGGACAAATATTTTCTTTTTAACTCTATGGTATCTACGTTGTTTCATAATTATTTTGCAATTTAAAATATTGATCAAAATTAAAGTTGCCTGGTCTTAAGTTAACTACAAATCCCTCCTGTTTCTTTTTCTTTGGTATTGCATAGTAAAACAGTAAATGAATCCAAAATATGTAATAACAGTAAAGATATCAACTCATCCATACACACAACTTAAATGTAAATTGTATGTGATGTTTTTTTACTTATTAGCTGTAGGTATAGGTACTTGTTTTGATATGATTTAACTCAAATAAACCATGGTTATCGTTCAATCAGGTAGTTGAATCGCGTGTTCGTAAAACTAGGAGGATTCTCTTGCCAGTAAAAACCCAATTCTATCGAATACGATTACCCAAACAACCGCTAACACTCGTAAAATGGTTCTCTTGGAACCTATCCACTCTCAGATACGTTGGTAAGAAGGTAGGTACTAAGTAAACGATTTTTACCTACTTGATAAATCACTCCGTTATTTTACTTTCAACTAGGTACACATTATTTAATTGATTTTAACGTCTGCTCTGTTCCAATCTTGCACTTTAAATTTATAACCGACTTCCCAAAAGAAAGAGGTTATTATTACACGTAGCACTTTTCCACGTAGCGTCCTGTCAGTGAACAGTAAAACTGTATACCTAGTGGTCCAGAATCCTGTATTAACAACACATAGGCGAAATGTGCCAATTGTGTCAACTTTTTCATAAAGTTATAAAATTCCTATGTGACACTTAAATTAATATGTATGCGAAAAATTTATTTAAACAATGTCACAATAATTGAAACATTATTTCCTCATATTCATGCTGTTCTTCATCAACATAATGTACATACCTACACGTTGTAAAGTAAAACTTAATTAAACAAGAGCCGACAATGTTGACAAAACCTTTCAATTATGTGCGAGATAAATGCATCTGAATAACTTGCGGCGACTTCACAAGCCCTCAATATACATTATTTCAGTTTTTCTCATTCGGACAAATGACGACAAGTGTCGGTAATATGCCGCATAGCAATTTGTATGAAGCAAAACAATAAAGTACATTATAACGAGCCTAATAACAGCAATCGAATTGCAAATTTGGTCATTCATTTACCTACCAGCATTGAGTCAATAATCTTACTGTTTACATTATGTTAAACATACGAATATTTTGCTGATCCTGTTTGATACATTAATAATGTAATTGTAGTTACTTATCGTTGAGTGGCACTTAGTGCAAACACAAAATAATATTTTAGTGTATTAATACATCTATAATTTAAGTTGGCGTTGTAGTTTAAGTTGTTGTCGTCCCTGTAGTTACGGGATCAGAATAGGGCTACGGCATCGGTCGCATACCTATCATCATCGCAGCATCATAAAGACTAGACGGAGCGGTGGGCCCAGCCACCCATCTGGGAGGAGCCCGATGGGGCAACGCGCTCAGAGGATTCCGGTCGCGGTCGTTGCTAAATCTCGTTCCTCTTTATAGCGCCGAGGACGGCCACGGGGGGGTTTTAGTGCGGTAAAAATCCCACATAACCCTGCGTCTCACACGGCGTTAGCCGGTACCCGAAGTGTTTAAAAGGTTTCGCCCTAGAGAACAAAAAAAGTTTAAGTTGTTGTAGTTTAAGTTAAAGTTGGTGGCGACCACCGCCGCCTTGTCTGTTGATGGTGTATAGCCGCTGGCCAAAGTAAAAAACTTATGCTGTGTCTTAAAATGGACATAATCCACTGCATGATATTCCATGCTGCAGGATCTTTATTTTCTTTTCCATCCATCCATCAGCCCTTTGATGTCCACTGCTGGACATAGGCCTCCCCTAAATGGCGCCACTCCAACCGGTCCTGTGCCCTCTGAATCCAACGGTTTCCCGCTGTCTTCTTCAGGTCATCGGTCCACCTGGTAGGGGGGCGACCTGTACTCCTTTTGCCTAAACGATATTTTCTTTTAAACGACTTAAATTTTCTTTGTAACTTCTACACTGTGCCAACAGTAATCAGAACCCTAAGAAACTTTGATATAGACAGACCTTTCACAATCTTATTTCAAACTACTTTCTACATTACAAACAGCATAAACGTAAAACTTCACTTTTTTTCAGTGGTACTAATTCTCCAGTAGTGATACAGTAGCGATTCATCTGGTGTTGCAAATATCCACAGGCGTGGCCTGTCTGTCTTATCGTTAGGTACAAACACAAAAAATAAACTTGCGAATACATAGTACCATGAGACAAGTAATTTGTAACTCGACCTCTCAAACAAAAGTCCAAGATTTAAATCCCAGATCAGATGTGTCATTATCGTTTGTTTAAAAATGGTGTAACTGTGCCAAAACGTAAGCAAATAATAAACAAATATAGAAGTAAAAGTTTTCTAGGGTGTTAGACCTTGCCATTATAGACTGTAACACATGCCTACTGTTCCTCACTGAGAGAAAAGACAAGATTAACAACAACAGCAATATATACCTCATTTATTTGATATCTACACTAAATAATACAGTTTTATACAACTTAAAGTAGTCAACAAAACTGTACCGAATCGTATTTTATGTTAGCAATGGTGGGAAGTCAGTCCCTTTTCCAAATACGTCCTTCCTCTTTATCGGGTCGGCGGAGCACGTGACGGCCATTAAGCGCACGAGATAACCCGTTCACACGGCGTCGCGTCGTCCGGGCGTCGTGCGGGCATCGTGCGGGCGTCGTGCGCAGCGCTCGCCACCTGGGTGGCACACATACGTCGTGATGGCGAATGCTCATTGTGTTCAAACTGTACGGAACTGGTAAACATTGTTATTCATCTTAAAGTTTAATTTATAAGACGAAAGAGATACGAGAGTCTTGTTAATATTATAAATGCGAAAGTTTGAACTACCGGTCGGATTTTGCTGAATTTTGGCACACACAGTTCATGTTTAAGATTAACAGAGGATACTCATTGCCGCATAAGAGCAGTGATAGCCTAATGGTTGAAACGTGCCCTCTCAATCGGAAGGTCCGAGGTTCAAACCCAGGCATGCACCACTGATTTATGTGCGTATTAGAAATTAATTATCACTCCTTTTCTGTGAAGGAAAACATCGCTAGGAAACCTACACACCCTAGAGTTCTTTAAAAAAAATCTCGGATGTGTGTGAAGTCCACCAATTCGCACTTGGCCAGCGCAGTGGACTATGGCCTAAAACTCTTTCATTCTGAGAGAAGACCCCTGTCCAGCAGTGGGACAATAATAGGTTGACAACGACTCATTGTCGTAGTAGACGTGACCGTAGCGGGCGAAGGTGTGGGAATAATGTAACTTAAAATAGGATGAGGCTAAGTATATTAATAGTGCCATTTTTCTAGATAATTATACCACCATTAATAGATTACTTATCACTTAAAACAGAGTTGAAGTTTAAATTAATGCATAATGGTGACTGAAAAAATGAATACGTTGCAAATTTATTACAAATTAACATGCGGAATACCTAATAAAAACAATTTACATTTTCAACAAACACGAAAATGATAGTGACATTCTTACACATACCTGCAAGTGACGTCTGTTCAGATCATCTGCACATTTTTACTGGTTTTAATTACTTTGCAATTTGCACTTCCACTTGCATAAAGCCAATACATTATGTCGTTATGCGATGGAAAACTCTATATACAAAACATAGAGAGTGCTGAACAACATACACTAATACTAAGTACTCGTAATGACTCATTAACAAAGATAATTCTGTTATCGCTTTTTGTTGGAGCTCACGTTGTAGTATTCTGGAATTTATCTACACTTTACAACATTCTATAGAAATAAAGTCATACCAACCTATTTCGCGAGGCACGAAATAACTTTAATAGCCATTTGTAAGAAAAAACAAACAAGGTTTTTTGCTATAAAAGTAATAATGTCAAAGACATTTAAAATTCTCCGACATCTAAAATATTTGAGACGTATTTGTGTGTAGATAGATAGTGTATATAATGTATTTTTCAAACATAGTTCCAATTGTGTGCATGTATTAAAATGTTCACTTTATATTCACTATCTTAATGAAAAAAGTCTATGTTATTAGTGTTAAGTTTCAGCAATGACTGGTCCAAAACATCATTGTTAGATAGACAAATCGAACCCACAAGATTCTTGCCTTCGGAGAAAGAAATAAGATGAAGTCATCAGCGAGAGTATCAGCGTTTTTTATGTGTAGAGAGAATTAAAAATAGGATCGTACCATTGGGGAAACAGACATAGAGTGGGAGCTCGAACCGTTCGGTCAGGCAATCCCGGGAAGGACGGCGGTATGTGTGGTCGCATACCGTCGTAAAGACTAGACGGAGCGGTGGGCCCAGTCGCCGATCTGGGAATGGCCCGATGGGGCAACGCGCTCGGAGGATTCCGGTTGAAGTCGTTTCGAGATCCCGAAGTCCTCCTTTTCAGCGCCAAGGACGGCCACCGGGGGGGTTTTAGTGCGGGGAAACAGACATATTGTTCATAATATTATCTACTTTAAGCAAGTGATTCAGATGTTAGGCAGCCAAATGCAAGCTACTTGTGAACGATTAAAGCCAGAAATATTCAATAGTGTATTATTTTTCACGATACTTAAAAAATCTATCAAGTATTGTCCGACAGCCACACCTATAGAGTAGGGTGCTGTTCAAGAGTACGCACACCCATTTGCCAATGACAACGCAAGGTTTCCCGCGAAATTCAGTTGTCAAATGTCAATGCGCACAAAAAGTTAGTCGGTGTGTAAAAAAATAATGAATTCAGTGTATTTTGTGAGGATTTAATTAAGATTTTTTTATTTTTATTTCAACTAAAAGATAAAATATTATCGACATACCTACTGTCCGAGTAGTTTTTAATAAATTTTCAAGAGATGGCAGTAGTGTTATTATAAAGTTATTGAGTCAGAATTGTACAAGAGTGCGTAGAGATGCATTGTATAAGAGTAGGTACGCGCGTACTCTACCAAACCGTTGCAAATGCTATGAAAAGGTACAAAGTGCCAAATATTTTGCCCATTTATGATGGATTGTTTTCTGAAGTTGGCTAAAAGTCGACGACCAGTTTCACTGAATGACCAATCGAAATGTTCATCAAAAAAAAAACACCGAAAAAAAGATCCGGGTTATTCAGTTTATAAGGAACCCATTGCAGAAGACTGGATAGAGTGTACTTTATACAAAAACTGATGGCACGAGAATTGAACGTACTGTGGAGGTCTTGGTCACTACAAATGTAAAGTTTGCAAGTAATGCGCAATCTTGTCCGCACTACTACCTCAAGAGTACGCATTTTGGGCGCTGACTTTTTCCTAAATAATTACTAAATAAATACCAACATTATGATTGATTGATTATGATTGATTATGTTGCTTTAATATCATACATAGCATTTTTTCTGAAGCAATCAAACACAAAAGTGAGCACGCCTGCACCACCCTACCCTATACTTGTAGTTGTTGCGTTTAAATGGAAAAGTGTGTTACAAAATTCATTGTTATATGAGGCGGCCATCTTAGTCCTCAAAAGTAATAACACAACTGTGATTGACTTTAGTTAGATCAATTGCTCCATATCCATCTGTAAGCGGTTTTATATAGAGCTCCGTTACACCGCTCATGCAATCACATGGGCAATGCATGCTCGTTTGCTACTCTAACGTATACAATAAAACCGATAGACTGGCGGAAGTAGTAATAGGGTTCCGTGTTTCCCTTTGAGCACGGAACCCAAAAAATACAAAGGTACACAGTGATATTTCGCAACATAAACTTATTTGTAAAAGCGCGAAAGGAGCGCGCTGAGCTGCGTTTTTAGGGAATGCCTTAAGAAGGAGTTCCTAAGAAGTGATGTAGCAGCCGCGCGCTCCGGAATGCCGCGCGCTCGAACTGCCGACAAAACACTAGATTTAATGTTGCCATTAATTAGAAAATCACATTTCCCAGCTGTTCACTACTTTTTTTATTACATCGAAGCAAAAAATAAACATCCAGCAAACCTACCCCTGTGGTTGGTTTCGAGTTTTGACTATTATTCAATAAACAGATAGAACATGGACAAAGTTCTATTTGTTTATTTAATAATCGCATATAAGAATATCCCCAATAATTTTATTTCTACCGCGCAAACAAGCGTGGTATCTATTTTACTTATATTTACCTAATTATTGTACAACAATTGTAGAACTTTATGCAGTTAATTCATATTTTGCCCAAGTAAGCCATATAAAAAACGTTGCAAATATATGCCTATTGAGTTAAGAGGGTACTCCGACATTAGATTACGCTTTTCCTTATTGTAACGATATAAGCGTAATGACTCTCATGTAGTTTCACACAGAAGCAGTGTAAGAATCAGCATATATTTGCATTTTCGCCACTCCAGGTAGCGTCGAAGCAAAATTACCTAATCGCGCTTTTATTTCCATGTAGCTCCCCGGATGTTTGCCTATGCAAAGGCGCTCGTAAGGCGAGGCAAATAAAAATAAAAGCGTTCGGAGGAGCCCTCGACCCTCGAGAAGCTGCAACCGAGTTCCGCATTTAAATCAGCGCCGCCCTTCGTGAGACAAAACAAACTCAATATTGGAGTGCGCTCGAGTGGCGCCACCACCGAGCAGCTACCCTCTCCAGAGGATCACAGTCCCGAGCTAAGTGATGCGAATTCACTGTAAAAACCTTTGATACGACCACTGACAATTTTCATAAAATCAACTGGACTTCCGTGGGTTCCGTGTCCAGAGGCTTAAACGGAATTATATTGTTCTATAATAATTTCCGCTGTCAGTCAATAGTCAGGACTTTACCTATATCTTAAACTGCAACATAATATAACACTTGATATTTTAGAGTTAAAATATAATTAATACAAAAGAGGGTTTTTCATACAGTAAAGTATATTTTTCGGAGTTTTCCGAACTGAAACATAATAAATAGACATGTAACCAAGGCGTAAGTTTCTATAGCTGATTTAAAAAATACACGAAACTTAAAAAATGGTGACCTTCGGAACCCTCCGGATGGGAGAGCTTAACTCACCGTTTTGCAAATTGTATTTACATTTTGTCAATTTGGATTTGCAAAATTTAAATATATCCTATATAACCTATTATGTCTAATATCTACAATATTAACTAGAATCAGAAATTTCATAATTAACAGCTTTACGTACGCTAGATCACATTGATGGCATACAACAAAGTGCACAGGTCAACGGTTATATTTTGCCCAGTGTACATAATTATAGTAATAGATGCCTTACCAGCTATGCAGTGTCTTTCATTGCCCTCTCAACTAGAGCAGGGGTGCTGGCACAGGGGCGCTCATTACGCGGGGCGGTGTTTGCAATTCGAGCGCCCACTTGACACCTGTATCGCTTAATTGTCTCGTTTGCGACTCGCGCTCCGTTCAAACCTCACCGGAGACAAAGATTAAGTCTTACCAGTTGTTCGAATTGCTACAATTTTGTGTTTACTACTGGTGGTTTTTTACGAATGTATCTTTTTTTTGTTCTTGAGGGGGAAACCTTCAAAACGTACGCCGTGAGAGCAACGCAGGGTTATGTGCGATTTTTACCGCACTAAAACCGACCCGGTGGCTGTTGGCAGTCCTCGGCGCTATTAAGAGGACTCCGGGATCTCCAAAGATTGCTCGTATTGTGCAAGTCTACTTTCAACACCATAGAGTTTTAAAAAAGGCTCAACTTTATTCCAACACACATGTCATACCCTCTTGTAACAAAACTACAGTACATGCAAAACCTTGTTTACAACTATATTTCTGCCTACAGCTCAAACTTCAAAATTTAACTATGGTCAAGATTAAGATCATTTCTTCAGAACTTCTCTCAAGGATCATCCTGTCGGGGAGTAGATTTTATTGTAAGAGTGATCCTATCTAAAGCCAAAGACATATATTACTTTTTGTACAGGATTTCGATGTTCGTTTCATATAAAAGATAACCGCCATCCACACACTTTCATCAAATCGTAAAAGCTGATTTTCGCTTGAAATACGTTTGATGGTGTCTTTCGATTGAACCATACTCGTGCTACTATCATCTCTATCGTGCTATCGTTATGTTACCCATATACATTTATATGAAGAAAAGTTATTACTCCATTGAGTAATAACTGGCAGTCTTCTCGTAGTTTCTTCTTGATATTGTCTATTTGCGTACGAGAAACGCAAGATCTGTGTCACGTCGGGTTAAGAAGCCTTTGACACACATGCGCTTTGCCGCTCCCCGCAAAGAGCTTGCCGCATGCAGATTTGCGGTGGTGTCGAGTACCTACTGGGCTTTGTATATACTGTATATTTTTCAATATAGACGCAGCATGTAAAAGTAACTTCATAGGTATTCTTGGATGGATATGATAAAGGGCTTGGAAAGGAAGCCTTTAAAGGAAGGTGTTAAAAATATTTTCATAATTGTCAGTGACGTCTGACGACTCCTTTACGGCTTTCCAGAAGTTATAAATGTTTATAGTGAACCGTATCAGTTTTACATCTCATGGCTCATTTATACACCCTTTATCGCATTTTATTATATTAAGATTTATTTTGTTATATTAAGACTATGCAATATCTGGCAATTTGTATGTGTTACAATCATGTCTCTGTTTTTATTTAGTTAATTCCAGTCGGTACCTTTTTTTTTTTGTTTTCGAGGGGGAAACCTTCAAAAGGTACCCGACGCCGTGGGAGCGACGCAGGGTTATGTGGGATTTTTACCGCACTAAAACCCCCCCGGTAGCCGTCCTCGGCGCTGAAAAGGAGGACTCCGGGATCTCGAAACGACTTCAACCGGAATCCTCCAGTCGGTACCTAAGTATCCAAACCCAATGTACGATTATAATACTGCATTTTTATTTAAATAGTAAATACGAGCAAAACCAAAATTCAAATCATTCATTAATTGTTGTCTCGAAAAAGTAAACCCTAATATTAGAGATAGCAATCCGGCCTCATTTTCAATCCGGCCGGATCCGGTCTAAATTTTATCTATCCGACTGGATCCGGTCGGCATTGATAAAATCTAAGTTGATGTTAGTTTACGCTGTGTAAAAAATGATACATATTACAAAATCAATCAATCAATATTAAATTCCTTTTAAAATTAAAGAGAGCAAATTAAAGTAAAATATTTAAAATCTGAAGAAAAAAAACAATATCTTTAAAATAACGTAACGTGTGGGATTTGCTATTCAATTTTATATATGATTGAGTAACGAATGTTCTTAATGAATAGCACAACACAACACAATAATCCCTAAATAATCCGCATTTGATTTTATTTATAAATAATCTCGCTCACCGTCAAAAAAAGCGTGGGGATCCTGGGAGCTAACATCTCTTGTGACGTATAGTTTTGGGGTCATTTTGATGTCAAGATCAAGTTGGCAGCTAAGAAGTTGGGCGTCATGAACTGAGCCAATCAGTACTTCACTACATGCATCATCATGCATCATCTCCTTCTGCTTTATAAGGCACGAGTGTGATCCCACTTGGGGTACTGCTCGCATCTCCGGGCAGGGGAGAATCACGCGATTCAAATTGCACATGTCCCAAGGGTCAGCGATCGGTTAGAACCCTTGAGTCTACGGAGAGACATAGACTTCCTCTGCGTTTTCTACCGGCTTTACAATGGTGAGTATTTAGAGAAAGTTTTTGACCTGGTGACTACGTCACCCTTTCTCAACCGCGCCACTCTCCGAAAGATAAAGTGGCAGTCCTCCACAATTCGGTTTACATACTCGTTTTTGCCATGGACGTGGAAGATGAGGAATGAGCTTCCTCATGTAGTATTCTCGAAGAGTTATGACATAGGCTCTAGGGCTCTTCAGAGGTTTGAAAAAAGCTCTCCTTCAAAGCCGGTGATGCATTGGCGAATCCTCTGGCAAATACTCATACACAACGGTGACTACCTACTCTCCATCAGGTTACACGTCTGACTTATCGTCAGGTTTAAGTAAAAACACTTGACACGTACTTATTCTCTTTGAACAACTTAATTTAAAAATGTATTTGTTTTTAGTATTCCATTAAAATCATTCTTTTTAGTTTGTGTTACCACATGTTTTTACGTTACCATTTCAAAGTTTCATCTTATACATAAAAAGCAAATTTTGCTGAATTTGTAACGGTAATTCTTTGTGTAATCTCAAATCTTTGCCAAAATATGCAATCACCGGTATGTGCATATTGGTGTCAGATCCGCCGGATTACCGGATCCGGTTTTCCGGATTGCAATCCCTACTTAATACGCTACCACGATACCACGTTGTCCTCTCCATACTGTTTTTGTAGTATAGGACTGAACCTACTTCATGGTCTTCTACTTACTATTATTACCAACTATTTATTACTACACGCCAGTTTTAAAAAGATGCAAAGAAATATAAAGACCATTGATATATTTATTGACTCAGATTACCGTGAAATTTAAATTTGAATCGTTCGTTACGACAATAGATGCGGAATTAAAGACGGTCGCAATTAATTGCGCCGCAAATCTACAAGAACAAAGAGCGCGATTAATGAAAGGGGTATTGAGCGACAACAAACATATTGATTTCAATAGAAATTCGGTGGTTTCTAATAACGTGGTCGCGGACTACCTTCCCGCTGCGCCGCCGCGCCAGCGCTGCACCGCCGCCGCGCCGCCGCCGTGCCGCGTTGCTAACGCCTGCAATGTACCGATTGTTCCCTTTGTCAATATTGACAAACAATTCATTAGATCGACACGTGACTGCGCAATGATTGATCGACGCCGGCGCGGCTCGCCACCCCTTCGCGTTATTGCGTTTTTATTTGTGTACTTTTAGAGTAAACAAGTTTAAGGGTAGTTAGGGTAAGTTTGACTCCTGTTTGTACATCAAACAATGATATTTGTGACATATTATGTTACTCAAATACGTTAACCAAACAAATCATAAGTAAGCTTAGGTTTGAAACTCCTACTTGAGTCACCTTTAATTTGATATCAATGTCAGGAACTAACTGGTGGAGAATGCGATTTTGCTATGAAATAAATATTTGCTATGCCCCTTGAAATTAGTATTCACAATAAGGTGTGAGTAATTAATTGTGTAAGAAATACGGGATTTTTTTGGCTTTTAAAATTACCACCTAAAGTACCTCTCATAAATTTAGGGAGATACAAAATAATGTGAAGCCATATCACGCGGCGCCGCGCGTCAGCGCCGACGAGTGCAGCGCTTTGCATCTCAAACGAAGTTCCGCGGATCTGCTGCCACTTGAACACGCCCCACTCGTTACATTCTATCACACCGTCAATTATTTACACAGATACTTTATTCGTAACCACCGTATAAATACGTATATGCCACCATATTTATTTCTGCAATACCTTATAGGGTTATGTACAGCTTTGCAAATGACAATTAGGTATCTTAAAATATTGAGTAGTGATAGCCTAATGGTTGAAACTCGACCTCTCAATCGAGGATCCGAGATTCGAAACACAAGCACAACATACATTATCGTAAGCAATCTTACACACCTCAGAGATTTATTTAAAAAAGTTTTCAAAGATATGTGATGTCTACCAAATGGCACGTGGCCAGCGACGAATCGTGACCTATAAAACATTCGGACAGAAGGCCCTTGCCCAACAGTGAAAAAATAATGGTTGTCGACGCAAAACATTATACATATCGAAAATCTATGCTTGGTGATATATTTCAATTAAGTATCAATAAACAGACATTGACGTCGGGAGTCAGTAGGTTTCGTCTTAGTTTTTAATTTGTCCCGAGCGGTAAGCCGGGCGGGGCGGGAGCGACAGCAGGACAAAGGCCGATAGATGTCGCGCTAAATTAAACTATTGCGCATACATTACCGAGGGTGCGCTGTTTGACACGGGGACTAATCTTTGCGCTACGGATTTATTTAACCGATCTGAAGGTTATTAAAAGAAAACAAATATAATGTTGTTTTATATGTAAAAGTGCTTAAGAAAACAAACATTTTGTTTTGTTTGCAAAACTTTTCCATTTGTCTATTCTTTTCAACATTACTCTGAAGCTACATTGTACTCTTATTTGATGTCCTTGTATTCCATTGTTATGGACCTCAAGGGTAGAATAACTGTCATGAACAGCAAAGGTTTAATGTAGTAAATTGCATCGTGATTCATCTTCGCATTTTCCTTGCAGAATAACAGCAATGTTAACCTACAGTAATCTTGACTTGTATATTATCAAACTGCTCTGTTTTACGTAACGTCACTAACATTTATTCACGTAGGTACGGCAGTCTAAAGCCATTGTGTTTTTTTCTTAGGACTACTGTTCAAACAAAACATTATGTAAGAATCATAAATATCATCAAGAAAACATTTCAGGTACAATTCTGCAACAGCCCGTTATAAACTTGGAAGATGATCAAAAATAATAAAAAACAAAAGCGAATGTTGGTTGATTGAGACAGTGCTCGCGGATGGCGGATTTAAATGTCGTTATGTTTGTAATTAAAACGCGGCGAGGCGCAGCTCGAGGGCTCTTCGCGACAAGCACACGCGGCCGCGCCTGCGTCCCACCCCCGGGGACACCCTGACCTCACGACCAGTGTTTTTTCAATAAGCAATAGCATTCTCAAGCCTTTTAGCACCACTTTGACTATCCTGATTTTTTTTTAATCTGGCTGAAGTAGCAAACGAACATGCAGTCCACCTGATGGTAAGTGGCCACTGCCGCCCATGGACATCTGTAATCAATTTCATACAGAACATGGTTTCCATCTGAAGTCAATCACAGATGCGTTGCTACTCCCGAGGACTATGATGGTCGCCTCATGTGAAAGTGTGCCGACAATTACCTCTGTCAAGCTTCAAGCATTGCTTTAGGTCGTCAGTCCATCTGTGTTATTTTCGCTCAATTTGATATTGTGTATGACTCAACTTAACAATGCAATCCACACAAACTAGGCGAATTCCACAACCCCGCAACACCACGTCTTACGTCAATCTCAATTCAAGGGGACTTTTAAAATCGCACATTATTGAATGTTGCTAATATTATAGTCAGACTACATTCATGTCTATGTTCGGATCTCAAAAGCAAAAGTGATAGTAATTATTATATATTATTAACATTAATAACTTGTCATCAGTAACTCCAACGGAGGGAAACATCTGCGTGAAGGTACACTTAAGTGTTCTGTAATTTATCAACTGCTTATAAAATTGTGAGCCTAACGGGGGTACGCAATACTATAATGGTTTTACAAGGACGATGATGATAAGTTACTCAGATTTGTATCATCGGACTTAAAATTCATGTAAACTAGGCCCAAACAATTTATATACGAAAATCACTATATATATATACTTGTAGTAATATTATAACATATTCGTAGATATTTCAATCGACTACTAAAAACAATTTGACCATTTAATATCAGAAATATTACAACAGTGACCATTTCTAAGAATATCTAATCTGATTATATTCTGCGGTGTATGTGTCGTATATGGTATATTAAGGGTATTACGCATTAATTCAAAATTAAATCCAACTCCAATACGCGCCGGTGGCTTTTGCCATTGTGCAAACCGCATTGTTTGACTTCAGCGGCTCTCAAACTAAATCTCTAAGATCAAGTATAACGTACAATATTATAGACTAATATTATTCTGAACTCTGCTATCGCTAATAATTTCTTTGTAATTCCGTAAACAAAAGGAATATACAGTATAGTTAATGTTGTAGGAATACGGTTAATAATACTTTAATATTCTTAATAATACTGGATAATGTACCTTGACTACCAGATTTTTACACCTAAAACACGTCCCAGGATTTATTTTCTGACCCAAGTTTTGAAAAATAATCTGAATGTTTTACATAACATATATGTTCCATTTTCTTTAATCCTATAGACTGACTTATTGCATGAAAACTTTGAGAAATACTGTAATAATTAACTTTCGTGTGTAGGTCGAATCGTTGGCGCATCAACCCGGAACGGAGAGGTCCGCTACTGACAACTTTAATTAGCACATCGTAATCCTCCCATTGTGCTATCTGGGGTGGAATTCATGTCACAAAAAGTAATCTGCTAGCTGTCGCCCAGCTCCCGTCAAGCTTTTATACCGTTATCCCTGTATAAACTACATCAAACGTCGATGTTACTATTACTTTTTAAAAGAGCCAGCTTATTTTTCATTATAGGATTAAAAAAATATCAAGTCAAGAAGAGAAGTATTCTCTCTCTCGTACTCTCTTACTTATGGCATTCAACTCCAAGAATGTACATCTACTTTCATCAAAAAAAATGGATTTTTTAAGATGTTTCGAAAACAATATTATCAAGTGACCTATCACATAAATCAAGAGGAGACAACAGCGACCCGAGATGTAGCTGAATAGTCGAGCGTGAAGAATCGGCCAAAGGGTTCCACGGTGAGCATAATAGCGATATGATTTAGTGGCGACGCGACAAAAAGTGCGCGGCACAGGTGCTCCGGCGCGGCTCACAGATATTAACACGTCCACAAACACCTCGATCACAATTTATGCCCTCAGTATCTCTTCTTCAAATCAACAACTGCATAGTGCAGGTAGGTAGGAAAAATAATTTGGTTAGGTGATAATGCGATCTTTTAAATATAGGTACCAACATTTTGTAAGACAATGAATACACTCGTAATTTCATCAATGCTTATTACCTTTTGTATGCTTCCACAAAATCTCCAATAATGTTCCAAATAACAACGAAGCAACAAAATATTCAACAACTAGAAATCTGGAAAAAACCGTTTACCAATGTGGATTATTATTTTTTCCTAGCTTGAGACATTATCGTAACCATGTCAATTTAAATATGGATCAAACTAGAAACAATACAAGAATAATGCAACATATTGAAAGTATACCAACCTTGAATACACAATTCTGTTTCCTGAGTCAGGTGGAACTTGGATTTTTCATGTAGACCTTCTCATAATCTACTAAACATATAAGCAAAAAGATCAAAATGAATAACAAATATGATCGAATAATCATTCGTTTCGTCCGAGCATCGTGTCAAGACAAAAAGAAGAAAGCCTTTTGTTTGCGTTAATCTCAACAGCGATGGCTAAGGAATAAGCAAATAACACTTAAGTATGATAACGCATGAATAATGCAGGCAATCATGTAAGTGATGGATGGATGCGTGCGACAGGCGCGGTGTCGACACGGGCGTCACTTAGCGTAGGTCAAACGCATATCATTCGACATAATTTCGAAAAACACCAGCAATGTATGCAGAGCATATGCGGGGACGTAACGGTGGAGGAAATTTCGAGAACTCATCAATATTTGATCCGATATTTGGATTGTAGATGTTCCCCCGCGCCCCGCGCCCCGTAGCGCTCCGTCCCGCGCTGCCTCGCTCTCATTCTTATTCTTGTTTGTCAAATCAATCTCTTGTTTGACGAAAGTTAAATGATCCTAACGCTGCCGTTTAGTCACCTTTGCGAGATTACGTAAGGATCTCTCGATTCTATCAAAACATCCTCACATTTTTTTATATTCTGTTCAAACGGCGTATAGAAAATAAAAAATGTAAAGGTTGTAGAACACTTCGTGATTCCACAGCGCTGACAGCGTATCTCAGAGGTAACAACTTCCAAAACTCTATCCTGAATCGAAAGGTATATAATGTTTATTAACGACAGTGGCCAATACCATCAAATCACTTGAAGCCTTGAATGTTATATCTTAACAAAGTAATATTACTAAAATGTATAATTGTAATGTTTTTAAAATATATGCAATGTACATATATTTTTGCATTATGTAAATGTACATCTTGCTAAATTCTTAAGATTTTTTTACTAATTATGTGATAATGTTTATAAAATTGTTAATATCTCTGCTTGCATTTAGCTACCGAACCGAAATGTTAATAATAAATAAAGGTTTAATAGCAATAACATTAAAAACTCGTGAAGTTTAACGTTTTGAATGTATACAAGTGATATTAAAAAATAGCAGAAACAGAGGCAGCCACGTGCGGCGCGGCTGGCTCGGAGTTTGCTTAATGCCCATACATAAACATTGAGAGCAAAAAAGTGTTCGCTTGACAAGACGCATTGCAAATTATATAAAATAGAATTTTTAAAGATATTTTTGTCTATAGTCCACGGTAAAAACTTCACGATAAGTCTATTTTTTTAAAAGTCTAACCAATCTAAATATCTATTACATGCTTACAATGTACAAGTGAATTAATATTGAACTGTGTATCGTGTAAGAAATAATTGCTGTTTTGTATCATTAATTCCTTATTTATTAATTTTTTTGGAAGGGTTTGGTTGCCGGCACACTTTTATATGAGGCAACCATCATAGTCCTCGGGAGTAGCGATGCACCTGTGATTGACTTCAGTTAGAAGCCCATGTTCTGTATGAAGTTTTTTACAGATATGGACATCTGTAAAAAACTTCATACAGAACATGGGCGGCAGTGATCACTTACCATGAGGTGGGCTGCATGCTCGTTTGCTACTTCAATCTTATATAAAAAAAAATGATACTGTTTATACGTGAGTCAGTAAGAGTATTCGTCTTAGTAATCGCTGAAATTATTTTGATTAACTTTAAAGCACAAGAAATATTTACAAATAAATTATTTCGAGCGGAAACTTAAAACATGTGTCTGAAATATCGAATGTTTGGAAGCCAACACAATGCTCAATAATTAAGATTTCGGAAGATATCACGCGAACCTTCCAAAAAGCGTAGGAACTGTCATCAGCATTTTGACAGCGAACAATCGCACGCACGTTGAAGGATCGCTGTTATTAAATAACCTATTAACCAAACTAATGGCGAGATCCGAACCCAGGACTTGGCGAAACTTCGAGGAAGTTCAGAAACAAAAAACGCAACCCCGAAGTCCCGTTGTTACCTGCCTTTTAGATTAATCGCTGTCCTACAGGTGTCTATCTGATGTTTCGTGAGGTTTTTACGGCGAATACAGCGATGCGAGATCACTCTGGGTCTGGGAATTGCTGGGAGGCGTCAATTTGTACACGGTAGTCATATCTTCACACGTGACACACATACTGATTCATTTGCTAAAAAATCACCCTGCTTCAAAAAAATAATGTTGACAAAAGCAATGATAGTTCTCAGTAAGTATATCATAAATTCGTAAAGCAATAAAAATACGCATGTTACAAGTCTCAAATATTCCATTTGATGAAGAAATTTTAAGTAAAGAGATTTGGTAAATACTCGTCGGTAAATAATACATTTCTAATTGTAATAAACGTAATGGTCAGTACTGGATTTTTTAAACTTCAATGAAAATTCTCAACACATTTTTGGTATCTTAAAATAACTTATTTGTTCTGCATTTCATAATTATCTAACGAGTATAATAAAAAGTTGTGTAGTGATGAGTGGAAAGATACTACGAATTGGATGCTGGAATCCCTTACATTGTCGGATGGTGTCGGCGCACAAAGGGCGCGCTACAATGCGCGCTGCCACCTCACAATACAAACGGACACAAAAAACAACTAAACTCCTTGGCAGCCGCAATTTTTTGAACTTCTTTACGAATAGTCGTGATATATGGCGGTCGGCGGCTGATTTATGTGGCCACTACCGACCGGGGAATTCAATAAAGTGCCACCAGCTCATTTGCTGGCCGAGTTTGATTAACAGTTTGTAAATCACGCCGGTTCGTGCCGTCGTCTACATTGTAAACGTAACCTATTGTAGTTAAAGTATCCCTCGTCAAGGCATTATTGTCCCACTGCTGGGCACGGATCTTCTCTCAAAATGAGAGAGTTTAGGCTAATTGGGAGTTTGCTAATTGTTTGGACTGCCCGAATTGGTGGACGAAGTTAAAGTATAGTATTACCTTGATTAACTTTATCGACTAGACGACTATCGTACACATACTTTATCTTTCTGACAAATATGACTGAATCACTTCTAAAGCGTATTCCATGAAAATAGGTGAAAATACTAATAATATGTCCACCAATTCGCACTTGGCCAGCGCGGTGGACTATGGCCTAAACTCTCTCATTCTGAGAGAAGATCCGTGCCCAGCAGTGGGATAATAATGGGTTGACGAGAGACTAATAATATAGAGCACAGTCTGACGCTTCACGTCGATGTGCGGTGTTCAATGATCAATATCTAACCCGTCTATTTAAAAACAATTCTTACTATTTAGATTGAGATATTAATTAATTATTAGATTGATTTCGCATTTGCTAGTTTTTAAGCATAAGTAATTTATACCTACTTATAACCACAGTGTTGCATGATTACGCTACAGCGTTTAGGCATCTTTTGCATGAAAGTGAAGTGTTTCCTAGTATATCACGAAACCTATACAAAGAATATATTGCATCTAATACTCAAAACTTCACAAAAATACTAAAGAGTCAAGTCCAACTCCCCTCGTAACTCACACAGCCGTGACGTCTTTATTACGAAACTTTTGCCACTCTGTGACAAGAAAATCCTCTCAAAATCATAACCTGCTATTAAACATTTGATATAAATAACTATGTCAGTTATATTGGCATACCTATATAGCTTATTTTTATAAGAAACATGAACATGTAAATCTTGGTAGGTATTATTTCTATTCCCAAGTCCTTATTGTACCCAAAACTCTAAAACCAAAAGTATGCAGAAAATTAAATACGGATGGATTGTCGACTCTGATAAACAAAAATGATTTTGAACCTATTGTGTTCGGAGTAAAATTTGATTCCACTGTGGGTCCGTTTTTAAATTAAATATTTGTTTTTGTAGACGTAAAAATTTAAACGTAAATGAATCATTTTCTTTTATTTACCACCATTTTTTTTTTTATTTGACTGAAGTAGCAAACGGGCATGCAGTCCACCTGATGGTAAGTGGTCACTGCTGCCCATGAACATCTGTAATCAACTTCATACAGAACATGGGTTCCATCTGAAGTCAATCACAGATGCGTTGCTACTCCCGAGGACTATGATGGTCGCCTCATGTGAAAGTGTGCCGGCAACCACACCCTTCTATCGAAATGCAAGAAATGCTTCACGTTAGAAATAGGTGTAGCGGTGGTACTTCCCCGGTCGAACTACACTGGTTCTACCACCTTCAAAAAATTGTGTCATTTATTATATAACAATTAAATAAATACCTATTACACTCGTAACTCTACATCATAAACTATCAGTGGCGAGATTGCCGCCGTCTGTCATAGCACGCGGCCGGTGCCCACCTATAAATCACAAGGTCACCAATTAAGATAACACCAGTTAAATCCCCCTCCGTTCCCTCCCCTCTCCTGCACTAAGCGTATCTACGTCATAACAGCCATAATAACACGTCACCTTAATTGAATACGCTGGTAGATAACCATCTAATACATGTCCTAACTGCCCAGATATCACAGGATCTTGACTGAACCCAAGCCCCAGAATTATAACTGTTTTAAACAGTATTCAATGATCAAATTAAGTTCCTGATTGCAATATTTTCACAAGTCGAGCTTCTTCCCAGAAGAGATTCGTAGGACAGAAGGACATCAACGTTATGAAGCAACAATTGGCTACTTGTAAAAGAGAAATGTAGAAATGGAAAGTTAGCAGATAAGGAAAACTATATTCACAATAATTAAGTAGTCTGTTAAATCTAGCCAAATTAAGCATTCGCCAGCATAAGGCAATTGCAGGTTTTAAAACTACAAACAGACACATCAATTTTACTTACGTTTATAGTGAACCAGTCGGGAGTTCATAAATTTTGTATGACCGGCAGCGTTTTACAAAATGAGGTATCGATAGCGAGAGCGATTTTAAATATTACGAGGTATGAGTGAACAATCGACAATAGGCTAAAACAAAAGCAGTCGGGAGCGAGCGGGCGGCGCTCATTGTGCGGATAAGCCGGAGCCATAAGTTACAAGCGCGTGCGCGCTTCTTGCCAAATAAAAGGACGCGCCGCGGAACAATAGCACGGTCAATACGGTAGCCGCCATTTGCATATCGAGCATCGGCGCCCGCGCCGGCCCACCGGCCACCACCACTCCCCGCACAATATATCACCACCGCGCTGGCTCCCGCCGCACGCCGATATCAACATTATTACCGGCCGACACTGAAACTAAAATCCTCCAAGCGACCTCACCTGAACTTATGAAGTTGAGTTGCTAACCGTAAGTGTCCAGGGCGCAGCTACAGCATCTTACCAATATATCCGCATTTGAGTAGACGCCATAACCACACCAAAGTCGCTACTATTATTAACTAGAACAAAGCCTAAATTAAATTGAAAAGTTAACCGTAATAGCGAGTAACTTTTGTTGGTAGTCGTGCAGCTCTTGTCGGTTATTGTATCGCGTTATGCTAGCTTATATTCCACGGGAGAAATTTGCGGCGATATTTGCTTGAATGGAGCCGAGCGCTAATCTCCGATGGGCATGCATTACGAAGCCGCTTCTGTTCTCCGCTATGTAAATTTTAATTTTGCGTGTGAACTTTGAAATTCCAGATTGCATCCTTTTTCCCCGACTGCGGCAAAGCCTAAAGAAGTGTTATAATTTCGCCTGGGTTATGTACAAGGTAAAAAGCATACCCTATATATGTGGCATATGTTTTTTCTCACTATGTATCAAAATTTGGCGTATAAGATATTACTGGAATCGTCTCGATTGTTGTGACATTGTGCACTCTAGAGAGTATAAATTCATTGATAAAAAAATGTTTAACGATGTCAACTGTTGCTTGACTTATTGTAAGAGTTAATATTTATACTCAAGTTAAGATAGCCTATGACCAGGGCTATCCTGTGAACATTACTATAGCAATATATGTATTGTGAATATATCGAATAATTTCACCGTTTATGTAGTTTCTTACAAATTATCTATCTTGCTACTATGATCTACGCACTGAGATGATAATCTTCTCCTATGATAGAGCTAAATAGACTATGAAACGCGTAACTAAAAGAGTGGTTACCTACCTATAATTACTTCCTATATCTACGCCTTCTTGACTCTATTAATAAGGAGAGAAAGCGGTATAGTACTTTGCACTAATGATTTTAAGAAAAATTAATACTGTAGGTACCTAACAAACCACCTCTATGTTTGTGCCAACACAAGACAACCAGATCACTGTCACGTGGCCCCACGTGACACATTAACATCCATTTGAATTGAGTGACAGCGCGAGCGAGATTTTCCAGAATAATCCATACATTGACGCAGGCCTTCAGCCGGCCTATTTCCAACCCATTAATATGCCTCCGACTTCGAGCCTACTGTCGTCACTGGATCAATCTGTCGGCAGATTTGCCGGGAGGAGAACAGAAAAAAATGGTGTTTTTAATTTTTTTTGAAATAGCTTTTAAGTAGCGTAGCCTTAGCTCGCTATTTTTTTTAAAAATTGATGCCACAAACGACCATGCTAACTGATGGTAAGTGGTTACTGCCGCTCATGGGCATTCAATCATAGATAAGACGCTACTCAAGTGTGCCGGCAAACCGACCCTTGCGTCGAAACTCAAGATCTGATTAGTTCTAGAAATTGGTGTTGCGATATACCTCCTTGATCGAACCATGTAAATTAAATCATCTCAATATGTATTCCTTGCTAAGAACACTCCTGGACTTGATATTCTTATACAAAATACACAATAATAGTATTGACCGTCCCCAACTACTGAGCAATTTCAAATTTAGGATACCCCGTACCACTCCACGAAAGCCTGTAACTCTCTTTGTTCAGCCATTAAGATCCACTGTTTTAGGTAGTAAATCTCCCTTGCCTCGTTTAAGTAAAACCTACAATGAACTGTCCACAGACTCGCATATTGATTTGTTCTCACTTGAACTTCACCAATTTCGTAATCAAATCCTTAACATATAAAACTTTCCACAAGCCTAATATTGTAAATAAAATATTATTATAAACTCTGTTGTTTTGTATACTTGAACCTATCGCTGTGAAACTACGTTAGTTAGTTGGTTGATATCTATGCATCCAGTGTTTAGCTTCATGTATGTGTTGCATTCAGTGTTTACCTATAAGAAATTGTGTATTTACATTTTAATATTGTGTATATTTTATGTAATAATGTAACAATTGTTGGTAAACTAAATAAATAATTTAAAATAGAACATTGTTCTACCACCTTGGCACTTTACCAATTTAACCACGTTTGAATCATTGAACTCTACATGTCTTGTCTAAATTAACTTAGCCATCTCAACTTTAACAGGACAAATGTATAGGACAAAATTAAAATAGATAGATAGGTATTAAGCCTTGGAAAAAGTATGCTTAATGTTGAAGAAAATTTCTGTATTGAAATACGGTTAAAACGAAACAAAAAAATGTCTCGATCTTTTCAAATTAATATTTTGTTTGTAGGAAAATCGAATTTCATAACTAATAATGTAGGTATCATGTATCAGGTATCATGGTATGTATAATATAGTAGTAGTAGTAGTAGTACTTTTGTGTATAATTGTATAATTTTGTGCATTTCAACGTTTTTGTATTCTGTTCAAGTCGCTATATATGTATTTAATTATTTAATTAACTCAATTACTATGTTAATACATAAGGGTAATTAAAAATACAAACCATAATTTATTTTATTTTTACGACGTTTGTTTATCCAACAGAACTATAAATGCAACAATTATTCACACACGTGCTGGTTATCAAGCTAAACTCGTAATTAGCTATATTAAAACACTCGATAAAGTGGTAATTAGACCTTTTCAAGCCTTTTTTTCAGAAACAAAACAGAAAGATTCCTCAGTATTAGCATAGAGCACACTGACATTTGCGCGAATTACATGAATATATGGAGTCATTCCTTCCATGTACAGAATATACCTAGAGCGTATTTCACTAACTTCATTAAATGTAAATTAATAAACGCTCCCGATTGGTGGTTAAATTATACGCAATTCCTAGGCATCTGCACAGCGCTCGGTATGGGGCGCGTCCAGTACAATGCCTAATTAAGACCGAAACCATATTGATATGAAAAGTCCTTCGTAATTATTAATTAATCCTCCCGTGCAAGTTATATTACGGTTAATCGACGTATCCCGCGTCGGTCTCAAGGTGCGACACCAACTTCGTAGCACTTGGACTCGCATGTAGCGTAGGTATTATTTGAAAGGTCAAACTTGTAACGACATTTTCACTGAATACTTTTTAATTATCAAATGAGTAAGTTACATTTAAATAAAAGGCGATGTGGTATATAAATATGTACTTATCAAAATGAAACCAAATAAATGTTACAAAGGAATAAATAAAGTGAAAAAATATAATATTTGTTCTCATTTCATAAACACGTTGTTTGCATATTTATAAAGACTAGTCACCCGTCGCAACGGTAGAAATTCGACCGTAAGATAAATTAAAAAACTAAACTTTACATTGTCCAAAGTAGCACAAATATATCTCTAATTTAAATAATTTGAAGTTATTTTGAACGTACCCGTTACAGGTAAAAAGAGGTTAATTAACTAAGCTGCATTTAAAAGCAATAGTGGGTATTTTGACAAAGAAGTCATTTTTGACGTTACGTGTTTTCATAGTAAGACATAAAATGTTCTATTTCGTTTTTTAAGTATGTGTTTGTATCTAATGCAAGGTAGTGTGTGTGACGTGTTTTAGTTGATTTTATGTATGATATATGCATTATTTGAAAAAAATATTAGCACTCCGCAATGCTTCTCTACATCAACTATAACCGTGCGTAATTTCATACGCATCCGCCTGCGGCAAGTATCTTCAAAATGAATCACAAATTTTTGCTTCACGTATTAATATATAGAGAAGAAATTGATCTTTTTGGTCTGTAAGAAATTTAAAACTAGTCATTAAAATGGCGCACGCACTTCATAAAATGGTTCCACTACATAATTGCATAATCGAAAGTAAAACATCATTAACCTGATGTTAGCTACTAAATTATAATTATGAATTGCAAATGCGTAAACAACAGATGTCATACGAGAATTTTTTCGACGTCATAAAAAATTGAGATCCATTCACATGCTGTTATGCTCGGCCGTAATTGAATTTTCTTTTTTATTAAAACTTAGACAGTAAGACAGTAATTATTCGCGTATGGGTGAGCAAAAAGTTATAGTATATTGTGTGAAAATTCGCGTAGGCTTGAAAGATTCCAGTTGAGTCGTACTCGGCCCATCTGTCGGGTGGCTGGCGCGGCACCTGCCGCCCGGAGCCGCCTGGAACCGCGGCCGCGCTCACAGATATGTGGCGAAAAACTATATACGGACAACCACCTAAACTTGCTTCACCATAAATAAGTTATTCAATTACAACACTTTTTAATCTCATGCTGATCTGTAATGTTATATACATTATCAACGGATTTTTTTTACAACCTTCCCTTGTCTGTATTTTTTTGTTAAAATTATTCATAATTTTCTATAACGCATTTTATAGTTACTTATTATAGATTACTATTACGATATTGCTATTCTTGTTATATATTCACCGTATGATTTCTCATTTAATGTATATAATATTTAGCCCATCTAAAAGCTATCAGGACGCCATTTCTCTTCACAACTGGTTACCGATATACATATATACAAAGCTCCCAGAAGCCACTCACCTGCTTTTTGTTGCGAGAAATGTATGTATCGAAAAGCAGCGGTCAGGTGCACCTGTGTGCAAATAAATATTATCTTCATTCGTTATATAATATATTGTGAACTGGACACTACAAGCTTACTTCGAGATGTAAAATTGTATAGTATTAAAAGAATGAAAATGAATTATTGCAATGTTATAGCAAGAGTACACATCTGACTCTAGATTTTAAATTATCAAGAACTTTATACCAATCTTTTGCAGACAGAATTATATTGCTTTGCAAATAATATTATTTACAATGGTGAGTGCTCTGAGGAGCTTTTTGACCTGGTGCCTACGTCACCTTTCCTCCACCGCACCACTCGCCGAAGGATGAAGTTTCATCCACATCGACTGGACCCGTGGCGGTCCTCCACGGTTCGGTTAGCACGCTCGTTTCTGCCACGGACGTGCAAGACGTGGAACGAGCTTCTTTGTGAGGTATTCCCGGGGCGTTATGACATGGAGCTCTTCAAAAATGGTGCGAAAAGAGCTCTCCTCCAAAGCCTGCGATGCATTGGCGACTCCTCTGGTATTGCAAATGTCCATAGGCGACGGTGACTACTTTCCATCAGGTAGCCCGTCTGCCTTATCATTAGGTTTAAGTATTGAAAAAAATTTTTTTCTTTTTAATATGGAATATATGACTTGGGTAAAGGTGGTAAGGTACAGATCACAGCAACCGACACAGACAGATAAGACGTAGCACGAGCGCTTCCGGAGTTAAATCACAGGGCGTTCATATCATCTGCAAAATAAAACCATGTTAGAATTTAAAAAAAAACAAAATGTTCAAAAAATGAAATTGTTAAATAACAAAAAACAGATTGTAATATCCCAAAAGAAATCAAAGTAGACTATTATTAAATAATACTCTTACTCGCTGCAAATTGAGGTTTCGCCTACTCTTAGCTATTGAACTTTTTAAGCGCACGACAATACAGACGAATGCTCCGTAAAATAAACCAATTAGTGTTGTTAAGTAACGGGTAAGAGCGGCCAACGTACACACATTATGTTGTAAACATTATTTTCTGCTTCTTGAGTATAACAATGATATCATTTATAGAGACGTTTCAGTTGTCGCATCTTTTTAAGATAGAGTTATTTCGATCGATCTATGTGACAGCCTGTGTGAGCTGCATTGTAGTTTATCTATGACCAGATATTTAGCCATACAGGTATCACTAAACTTAATCAACAAATATGGTACAACCAGGGACGTACCACCGCTACGTCTGTATCTAGCGTGAAACACTTCGTGCGTTTCGGTGTAAGGGTGCTCATTTTCATATGAGGTGACCATTTAAGTCTTCACAACGAATCTATTATTAACTTCAATAAAACCTCTGCTCTATATGAAGTTGGTAACAGATGTCCACGGGTGGCAGTGGCTTACCGTCAGATAGACTTCTCGTTTGCTTTCATTGTTTTTTTACACAAAAAGTTATATGTAAATAACATAAATTAAAGTAATAATAAAGTAGGTGAAGAGGTATTGCAAAAAGCTATGTGCATCGTAGTATGTAACCGCATTACGCCGCTTCCTCAGGACACGCGTGCGTGCGCGCAGCAGTGTGCAGCAGTGTGCGACGGGCCTTATTGGTCGCGCCGGACCTCCACTGCCAAATTTAGCCTTTCCTTGTTCTCGTAACTTGCAACCAATAGATCCTGTATATTGTTAATTGACTTTTTTTTTTTTTTTTTTTGTTTTCGAGGGGGAAACCTTCCAAAGGTACCCGACGCCGTGGGAGCGAAAAGGGAGGACTCCGGG
Organism: Spicauda simplicius; assembly: GCA_949699795.1. NCBI lineage: Eukaryota > Metazoa > Arthropoda > Insecta > Lepidoptera > Hesperiidae > Spicauda > Spicauda simplicius. The sequence continues at coordinate 23,746,334 of OX453059.1, forward strand.
ATCTCGAAAACGACTTCAACCGGAATCCTCCGAGCGCGCTGCCCCATCGGGCTCCTCCCAGTTGGGCGGCTGGGCCCACCGCTCCGTCTAGTCTTTACGACGGTATGCGACCACACATACCGCCGTCCTTCCCGGGATTGCCTGACCGAACGGTTCGAGCTCCCACTCTAGCCGTCTGCAACCCCGGAAGCCCCTTTTAGTCGCCTCTTACGACAGGCAGGGGATACCGTAGCCCTATTCTGACCCCGAGGCTACAGGGACGATTGTTAATTGACTGCCAATATAACAATCAATTGCTTAGTTGAAGGTACCACCTTGGTAATTATAGCTTTAGTGGCATAAGTTTAACGTAGTAAACGAGCATGCAGTACCTCTGTCTGTACAGCGGTCACTGCCACCTTGGGTAAAACACAAGTACATTGATTTTCTTGAGGCCTACCATAGTCACCTCATAGGTAAGTGAACCGTTACTTCTCATGGAAGACTCGTGAAACAAAGCCCACTCTAAGCCAATAAAATATTTATACTCTTAAGGCATTAACACGTTTAAACAACTGATACACAGGTATTGTCGGAATTAGCTTTCCTTTGACGAAAGGCACACTGCTTCCGCTAAGACGAAATTTCTTTACTGAAACCCATAATCCTGAAGAATATAATCACACAATCAACACGGTATATATATTTTTACTCGACCGCGTAAGAAGAGTAATGTTTTATATATTTAAATTTAAAAAAGCTTCATGATCCTAGACTGACTAGTCTTTGGAAACCAGCAGATGACACTCTTGACTGCTTATAATTATTGGTTTAATGCCTAAAGTATCGGAGTTGTATCCTTGGGGAAAATTCGAACAATTGAAATGTTTCAATATGTATATTACTAGCCGTCGCTTCATGCTTTCAATAATTTTTACACAGTTTATTTTTATTTAATTAGATAAAATTGTTAAGGAATGTGTTGATTTAAGGTGGCGAGTTGACCGTCGTCGAAACGTGCTACTATTCACACTTAAATGTGCTTAATGTGAATTGATGAGGTGATTTGTATGCGAATGAAGTTAGCGTTTTAATTGCTTAGAATAAATAGCGCTTCCTTATGAGGTAGTTGGGTGTAACAGGATTAAACAATGTTATTGCATGCGGCGTGCATCGCTGATGCGGCGTGATGCGGACGGGGACTTACTTGGTGAGATCTATTACAAGTGAATGCGAGATGTTTATTTTGAAATAAAAAAGAAGTTGTCGTGTAATTTTGAATGCAAATTTTATAAGTTACTTCATTAACGCGGTTTTTCAGAACTAGCAGCACTTCTACTCGAACATTCTTAACAACAACTAGGATTGCTTTATTACCGACAGCTTGAAGAGCGATTTTCATACTGTTGTTTTAACACTGATTATTGTTCTTTAAAGTGAATATTGGAAGAAATGAAAGCAAAAGTCCAATAATTTTTAGCTTATTAATTTCGAATTGACAAGCGAGCGACGACGGCTGACAAAACTAAGCGAACGAATCTCTTGGCTGGAACCGAATCACTCATTCGCAAAGTAGCCTCAGTTTGCCTCTTTTTGTCCCGGAGTGTCCCAAGCAATCCCCAAAATGGCCCAACTGATGTTTAATTCAATTGATTTCATTAGCGGTAGTTTTTCAGCGGCGGCCGGGTCACAATACATATGTATAGGGTGCTCTAATAAATTGAACGGAGCCATGTTTTTGCTGGCCGGCCCTCTCGCCGGCTCACCTGACGACCACTCTTCAGTATTATCTTATTAACATTAGGAAAACATGTACTAACTGATTATTGTTATGCCTTCCAATTGTTAATTAGTAAATAAATTGTAAGCAAATTGAGTTTGACAATCAAATTTAAATTCGTTTATTCTTGTACATGTAAAAATATATATACATGTATGTGTGTTAAAAACTTATACACTCCCAAAACACAAGAGCTAAAAGTATACTATATTCAGTACCAGAGAACTCTATTAAGCGTTATAAAAATAATTATCTGTGACTGGAGGCCCCTCTCTTCAGCACCGAGTGATATGAACATTCATATTTATTTTACATATCTAGGTAAAAATAATATTTTTTTGAGTGATTCTATTTTGTTAATATACGCAGTTGAGCATAGTTCGTGATAATTTTGAAATAAGCAATTTGAGTGGTTGTTCTGGGTTCGAGTCCAGCTAGAGATGTAACTGAATGATTAATTAAGATTCTTGTTCTGGGTCTGGATATTTGTGTATTCGTCTTTGTGTGTTTCACATGTCACGCACGACACAGGAGAAACACTCCAGTGTGGAGCATTTATTTTATTTATCTTATGACCAATAGAATTGCTACGACTAAAGCTACTTTCATTACTTTGCGTGCTTACTCGCCCCGCATGAACTTTTGGCTGATTTAAGTCGTTGATTTAAACTAGAGATGCGCCGAATATTTGGTTGTTATTCGGTATTTGGCGTATTCGGCATCTTTTTTACTATTTGTATTCGGCCGAATTGTTCGCTTTTGGCGCCTAATATATTCGGTTCGAGTTTTCCCTATTTTCTTGGTTACATAAACTACGCTACGTAACGCTACGTAACGTATAAAACAAAAAGACAAGCCTTTTTAGGTATGATTTATGTTGTAAGTCAAAGAAATCCTATAGACTCTATTTATACTTTTATAGGTTTTATCACTCTATAGTATAGAGTGTGTTGAATAAAGCCTATAGGTAATATAAAGCAATTAAACTTCAAATCATCATTTTTTAAACTTTAATCAAATCCTCATTTTTTTCTAAATTCTTGCGTCGACATTCATTTTTAAACCTCAAATCAACATTTTTTTTTATGAACTCACTTTGGCAGGTGTTTCTTAATAAGAAATAGTGAACCGAATAATTCGGCCAAATATCCGGTTCGGTTAAACCGAATAGTATTTGGTATTCGGTTATTCGCTGAAACCACTATTCGGCGCATCTCTAATTAAATCGTTATTGATTTTTTTTCATGGTTCTAGCAACGGTATAATTGACTTCTACTTTAATCCGTTCCAGTCACCGGATCCGGTGAAAATGATGGCGGATCCACCGGATTACCGGATCCGGTTTTCCGGATTGCAATGAGCTAGTACGTATGTATGACCAGAAATAGATAACAACACGAAAGGTGCGTTCAAACTTCGATCTATTTACGGTTCGTGCCTCCTATTCTTAATTGACGATCATTTTTATGGAGTTGGACAGATTCCCCGTCCACTTGTGTTTGATATGGAGCAGCGGTCTAAAAACTCGTCGGCACTCAGCCGCAGCGTGGTCGTCGCGTCTCGCACACCGGCCGGTGTAAATGTCTCCATATTTAACCACCTGATACATATTGCTTAAATATTTGATATGGTTTTATTACTGTGACGATTTTATTTGTTAAGATGAACCTTGCCGTATAATTTTAGGGTTTTTCCTTTGCCCAAAAATTGTGTGTTTGTCGAAGTTGTGTGTAGCTGTAGAAGATGCGTAGAATGTGCGTATTGTCTATGTAATGGTATGTGGCATTTAGCTATTATTAACAACCCCAAATAGTACAGTAAATACTCTGAAATCGATCTCAGATGAGAAGGTAAAAGTTGCAGCCGTTTGAGAATAAGTAGGTACGGTCTTAGTTTAGGTGAAGCGGTGACATGTATGTATATGTATAAGTTCATTCATACTTTGACGTACTTCTAAAATATAATAAATACGTGCGATTTGGTTTGTTTGCAAATTAAGAGGCCCTTGCATGATAGATGTCGACTACCGTACGATAATAGTAAAAAATGCTCCCCCAATCAATAGGTCACGTGCCGGAAGTAGCAGATCATTAGGAGAGCACATTACTACTACGCATAAAAAATAACAATACCTACAGTTTTATGGCTCTAAGTAAGCTACACTTCTGAAGCATTCTACATAAGTAATTATAAATACACAAGTACAATAATGACTAAATACATTAACGACGTGACCGTACGTCGTTAATGTATTTACACGTACTGTCGGATAATACGTTACAGGCTTTACACCATTCGAATTTTTTTTAACAAAACTTCCATCAAACCCATCAGCCTTTTCAGGTTCACTACTGAACATAAGCCTCCCCAAATGCGAATTTTTGCTAATATATGATTTTAGACTAGTATTACCGAGGAATTGAAAATATTTTTTTGCTAATAGTCTTTCATTTAAAAGATAGATTAAAATAGGTCCCATAGTCATCCTTCTGCGAGATCCTTAGCAAGAGGAGATGTGATATTATTCAAAACCGAAATTCCACTGCACACATTTAATGTACACTCATTTAATTTATAACTAATATTTTTATTAACTTAAAAATATTTTATTTTTGTCAATGTCAATAACCAATGTTTTGATCTTTTTATTTGAATCATATTTTTCTTCTCCTACCCAAACAGTAATGATGTCATAAAAAGTGACATTAGCGGGCCGCGTCCGACGCGACTTTTTTACGACAAAAGAGTCGGAAGTTATGCTTCAAGGGCATTACGCACAGATCATTAAGCCCCTCTCCGCTCTCTAAGTGAAAGGCAACTATATTTATTGCTGTACGCTTTGACAACCCTGTCCGGCAGCGGCGCTTCGGGTGGAACGCCCCCATCTTCTATTTGTTCAGTGAATATTCAACTTCGCCCCAAATATATCTGAGTTCATTTTAACATTACATTCGGCGAGTTTAAAAGATGTGTTTGTCGGGGTTGTCAGAAGAGAGAATTATCTCGTGGAAAGTTATATTGTCATTATTTTATGACGTCTTCATCGGGGCGCATTGGACACGGCGCGCGCGGCAACGGCCGGGAAATGTGGAAATTCATACTAGAGTAGTTCCAAAGAGGGCAGAACGGGATTGCTTGTTTTATTTTCATTTGTGTTCAGGACATATCCAGCCGGCTGGGTGAATATAGGGATGATTTAATAGAAGCTAAACCGATTTGCCACGTAGAGCTCTTGGAACTGTTTATTTTGTGCGTGTGCTTGTTAATTATAAATAAGTCCTAATATTTAGCTACGTGACTGAGCTTTAATAACAATAATAATTTTTATTTGCCAAAAAATAAGTTACACAATTTATGTTAAATAAATTTACAAGTCCTCTTTTTTACCTATAAGGCGTGCAAATTTCATTTAAATGTTAATATTAAACAGAAGTCAAACTACAATATAAAATATATCTTAACTTAAAATGTCAAAAATATCTTTGAGAAGTGTTTCTACACCAAAATAAACATATACATTACATTACATTTTATAATGGAAAATTTTAAAAATGAGTTTAAAATCTTCTGCAACACTGAAGATAATTTACATAATGGCTATTATATTTATCGGTATTTTTGTATGTACCTACAATAGTATGTACAACATACATCTTCAAGCTAAAGGGTCGATAGAATGTTATCAATTTATTTTCATGTATATAAACTAATATGTAAAAAATGAGATGGCGCGTCTCCGTTTGATATTCAATCACGCAAAAATCTTGTAAAGCATTGATGTAGATTATTGAATTGATCAGTCTATAGGCTGTTTATTTACGTTCCTATCGCAGCACGGGTACTTCGACACGAACGTAGATACTACAACACTTAGCTATTTGATAAATAAATAGCTTGATGAACTGAGAATTAGTAAAAATAGAAATTTCTATATTTTTATATTTTTTATCTGTTTATGTGTGATTAAAATCATATCAAACCAGAAATTTGAGTCCAATTTTAAATGCATTTACAATTCATATCTTTAGGTTAACATTTACCTAGATTTAATTTCATAAAAACTACATCGCCAGTTTATTATAAAATAAACCCTTATAATAGTAGGTATTCCCAATTTTAAGATTCTCAATAGATACCCTTGTATATGCATTGTGGACTAACACAAAAACTGGTGAATGTTTAATTCTACGTTTATTAAAAATATATACAGTAAAAGTAAGTAGGTATGTAAGAACAAAAACAACTGGTACGTAGGTACATATATTAATATTGTCCCTGTTGTCTCAGGAAAATAGTAGAGCTACCGTATTACCTGCCTGTCGTAAGAGACGACTAATGAGGCGTTTTTGAGCTTAGACCTTCCAGCTAGCGATCCGAGAAAGATCACGGTACGTATAGTAGTGTACCGTCGCAAACCATTTGGTGTTTACGCCGGTACGAATACTCATCTGGGCGAAGACCGAAGAGGCAACGCGTTCAGAAGACTTGTATTTCTGTAAGGATCCCGGAAACGGTCCTCTTCACAGCGCCGATGACTCCAACCAACCTATTAAAAGTTTAGTCAAAATTAGTTCAATTTTCGTTTTCATAATAAATTCCTGTAACTGTAGGCCTCTACTATAGACAGGACAGAAAGCATAAAATAATTTAGCCTAAAAATAAGTTAGCGTAAAATAAGATAGTTTCCACTTTTGAAAAAACGAAAATAATGTTTATTTTATTTTAAAAACTAGTTATCCAACCTAATTTTTTTTAACCTGGTAACTAGTAACGTTAATGTCTGAATACATTGAAAGTCTCTAGTATATACATACATACATATATAAATAACCAGTACCAATAATTTAAGCTGCTTATATAAAACTAAATGAATTTTTATGCTTCTTAAATGTAGAGATCTGCTTTCATAAGCCAAAAAGAAATGTGAGTATTAATTCTAATATAACCGCTAGTTAAGAAAAAATGTCTCATAATTTGATATATTAAGTATTATTTTTTCCCTGTTTTTTCACTTTTTTGTCTATGGCCTTTAGTTAAACAAATTGCCTTGAGCAGATCTACAGCTCTACCCAGTGCAACGAATAATTTTGATAAAAGCGCCACCTATCGATGCTGTACAACACTATACTACAGTATAGCTTCACCCACAGATGTATTGTAGACACATAAAATATATCTGAGAATACAAAAATAGCAAAGTATAATATGTGCATAACAATGTTTTGATATGAAAATAAAGAAAAAGTTATACTATTTCAACATATTCATGCCGTGTAGCATTTAGGAACAACGCCATCTACACTAGTGTTTGTAAAATACAATAAAGTTCATAAGAGTAATGTACTAGTCCGTGGTTTTAGTTTCTTGATTTTAGTATAGATGGCAATAAACAATTTGTGTCAGTGTATTTATATTTATAGTGTCCTAAACTTATATTTATTAAATTAGATAATCCCGTAAGTAATATTATAACAACATTACGAAATACGATGAAATCTGTAACCGAATAAATTATCTCTCAAAAATAATTGATCAACAGCACACAATTATTATAAGAGGAATAAAAATAATTAGTTCCGTAAATTTACGAATTTATCATAGATAGATTCATTTTTCTACGATAGGCTTATCTCTTCACATTCAGTTTTATATTCTGAAAACTAAATATCTATACTCTAGTCGAGATTACGAAACAAAATATGATGCTAATTTTACATTACTTTAAAATTTAATTAAGTCTGATTGGTCCTTTATCTGAGATATTATTTTATTTATAAATATTCCTGAAAATTCCATGAAGTGACAAGAATTCCAGATAAGCGCTAACATGTTCATACTTACTCTAGTCATTAACACCTACTTCCTATCTATCATTAAGAAAAGAAAAACTTTAAAACTGGCCTCATCCACTACAATTTATTTATAAAACCTGTCATTGGCTACCTTACTGTCATGTCACGCAAGCCAATGACTAGCCGAAGTGGATGACCGGAAACGTGTATTTATCTATCACCATGACAACCGTAAGTACTTGTTAGAACATTCAGTGAGGTAAACACAACATTGTTGATCAGAACAGGCTTGTTAGTAGTGTGGGATCAAGTATTAATTATTAAATACGTTTAAATTACTTCAACGGACCTTTATGAAGGCACTACCATTCGTTTGTGAAGTAATGCATTAATGGATCATAGTAAAGTACTTGGCAAGTTCCATTTTTAAACATGTTTAGTGTCAGTACGTTCATATAGTGGATAACGAGTGACGGGTGCAATATATTGTGATAGTTATATTTTTATGTGTTGTTTCCTCATTGCCGCGTGCGAGGAGTGTTTCTTGTTGGTGGTAAGCGCCTGGCAAAAAGTTGCGCGCAATGAGCGTATCTGTACGCTCGGTGCTCGTCGAAGGTCCGCAGGCGCCGCGAGCCAAGGGCCCGTACACATATGCTAACACGCCACGAGCTCTCTATAACAATGCGAAGCTGAAAAAAGATCCGTCTTGGTAAGCATTTTAAAATACAAATCTATCTTACATGCACCGCAGATAAAACTTAAATAAAAAATGAGTTGTTCTTACGCAGAAAAGGAAATTCTCGGTAGACCTAGTTTCGCGATGTAGGTAGGTATTTAGTGTATTTACTAACTATAATAGTTAATTCAGTTATTTTTATAAGATAATGTCTTACCGTAAATCTGTGGGTATGCTCTTCAGGCTGTACTCTTCAGGATGCACGTACCTACCTTTATTACCAGGATCTAAAATCTTTACATAACACGCTTTCTACACTCACTCATAACGAGGAATGTTTCAAGAACTCAATTTTCCAACTGTTGCATCCCAATTTATATACGGAAAAATAATAATAAATTCAGTAAACGGTGTGACACGTGATATAATTAGGTACAAAGAACGTTCACAATTTCACCACACATTTTACTCGAACTCACAATTTTTTTATGTCAATGTATAGGTACCTAAGCTTTTAGATACCTAAGCTTTTATAATAATTTTCATATTTGAATCAGAAATTTATCCATTAACTAATAAAGTCCAAAGCATTAATTGGGACAAAACTTTGCCGTAAAGCGTACTTATTATAAAATTTCTGATTGCGTAGAAGACAAATAAGCTTGGCACTGGCAATACATTTCCATACCTAGTTAAATAAACGTCGAAGTGTAGCGTAGCTTTCCAAACAACCTTGTTTAGTCAAATGTAAGGCAATATACTGGAACTTACTTAAATTGCCAATATAGAAACACAAGGTCAAATCAAATATACAATTTATAAAGAATTTTGTGCCCCCGTTGGCCTATACCTACAAAAAATAAAAAAAAACATGCGTGCGTACAAAGTACACATGTCAGAAGTGAAACTTCTTTGGCGAACTAATTTATAAATCTTGTTTATATTTATACAAATCTAAAACTTTAATTTCCAAGATTAAGAGGAAGGGAAAAAGGCGTGATACGACGTTCGCTCTGTCTCACTTTTTCTCTCAATCTTTCTCACTCGCTTGCTCCCTACTCTCACTCCACGGCTAGTTGCTCATGCTACGTTCGCCCTGTCTTACTCTCTCTCAATCGGTCTCGATCACTCTCTCTCTCTTTTCCGACACTTTCGTTGCATACCGGCGTGACGTTTCATCTGTAAAAATGTTACCCTCATGCGCCTAAAGAAGTTTCACTTCAAAAAAATTCATACAAACTTGCTTCGATATGGAAGGTTTTTTTAAGTTATTTCGCGTAATGATTTACACATAGTTAAGATATTAATATCTAAGTCCAAACCAACTTATTTATCACGCAAAAACAGTTTTAGTCATCCGGAGCTTTAGAACATCATCATTGTATAGAAGCAATAGATAGAAACCCAGTGTCGCCAACCCATTATTATTCCACTAATGGCCACGATCTTTTCTTAAAATGAGAACTTTTAGAGCATAGTCTACCATGCTGGCTAAGCTCGACATAGGAAATTTTACACACCTTTAGTAAGTAGGTACCTTCTGATGAAAACATAATAAACGTTTGTTTTTTGAAAGTTTTTTTACTTTTAATTTAATTTTTAACTTTTTTGTATTATTTTATATCTTAATAAAACATTTCAATAAGTTCTATAATTACTGGTGAGTTGTTTGTAACATTTCTCTTTGTATCCTCATTTAATGCATCAAGATTATATGGTTTCTTTGAAGTCAAGTACAAGCAGGTAAATAAAATAAAAAAATATAACGTTTTTTTTATTTTTTTATTCGGGGCGCATATTCACGTCCACTAAATTATCTCCACCCATTAAAAACGGTCCACCCACTAAGACGAATGACACTCGACACGGTTGTGTCGCTTAATTACTGAGTTCCTATGGCCACCGTCCAGCTTGATCATCAGACCCTAGTAACCATCTAGCACCAAACAACTCTTCAAGATGAATCAAGCGAGACGAGCCGAGACACGATGGGGTTGCATCTTCGTTTTTCTGAGTTCCTATGATCACCTTCCAACTCCATAATCAGATCAGACCCTGGTAACCGTCTATAAGTAATTTACACATCAAGACGATTCAAGTGAGCCCAAAGATAATGGGGTTGTGTGTTTTCATTGCGACGTTCCTTCGACTACCTGCCAGCGCCATCATCAAATCGGCACCAAGTTATCGTAATATTGCATTGTCACGCTATTTACGTAATTATGTATACAAAATTACAGCTCAATCTGTAACCGGGACGTGGATCTAATTTAATTTGCAAGATTCCATGAGAAACACCACAGGTGAAATCGAGTAATACCTTGTGAAAATACTAAGTACCCAAACATATAATCGAATAAGACTTGTCATATCGCAAAATTTCAGAAAGAAGCCCCGAATCGAAAATACATTATCCTTCGTGTTCGAAGATCTTTTTTTTCGCCAAGAAATTAATATGCAATTGATGCAATTGCATACAGATGTCCATGGGCGGCAGTGACCACTTCCTATTAGGTGGACTGCAAGCTAGTTTGCTACTTCAATAAGATAACCAAATAATAATGACGGACGATTGCACCCGTCGTAAAGTGGCGAAGGTATAACTTATTTCCTACTATGAAAAGTGAAAACTGTTTTCGTATTATGATACTTTCATACGTACCTAGTCTATAGTGTGGTGTCATCTACACGATCGTGCTCTGGTTTATATTATAGTGTAGCGGCATGCGAGCAGTGGGTGCATCGGACCGAAATAAATAAATCGATTTGTCTACATTTAGGTATCTGTACTAATATTATAAAGAGTAAAACTTTGTATTTTATACTCTTTATGAAGTATGTAGCTTTATATTCACCTATCTTTAGCAAGTAGGTGTACAAGCATAATAGGTGTTACAAGATTTTTGGTAATTGAACATTTAACAATCAGTTTGTTTAGAAGAACCTTGAACCGCCGAAAGCGAGCACGAATGATCGCGTGCGCCGCGACGACACGCGACGCCGCGACACGCCGCCACCGACACCACCGCCACCACCGCCACCACCGCCTCGCCATCGCCACCGCCGTCGTCGCAAGGTCGCGCTGCAAGCGTCGCGACGCCTGCTTGGCGCTCTTGACGGCTAGCAATAGCAATATACAACCAATTTAGCAATGTTTTCATGTTTCTACAAAGTGCAATTTTAGCACTGCTGTTGATACTTGTTGATTTCATTCAGAAAAAATAATACGTATATTATACTCCGGTACTGAATATTTTATTATTGTAGAAATCCATTCATCCAATCCGTGACCTTCAGGAGTACGACTAATTTTAAAAGTCGAAGAAACCTAAGCCCCCTCAAAATATAAAATTTCGTAGAATCGATTATTTATTCTATACTCCCTTTTTAGGAAAATCTTATTTTTAGCAATAATGTTCCTAATAAAGAATTTCTGTTTGCTTTATATAACTGAAAGCAGCGGTCGTATAAAGCAAACAATAATTCTGGATTCGACAGTAGCATAAAGTAGGTACCTACCATGGGCATTTAATTAATTAGTTTCTGCACAACATGATATAATACCTTTCTCACACATTCTGAGTACAAACTTCCTAACTTACCTACTGTTAAACACGTTACTAGATTTAGGCATTTATGTTACAACAACTTTAAATTCTTACTAGCTGAACCCCGCAGCTTCGTCCGCGTTAGAAAATAGATGTATCGATTGTCCCGTGGAAATAAGATATTTTCCCACAATATAAAGTATTCTATATGTTAATCCAGAGTACCAGCTAACTCCCTACCAAATTTTAAGAAAATCGCTCCAGCCGTTTAGACGTGAAGAAGTAACAAATATACACACTCACAAACTTTCGCCTCTGTAATATTAGTATGATAATAAATTACTTGTATCATATTAAGTTAAAGATGCTTTTGTCACGTAGTTTTTGCAAAACTTATATTTCTACATCTTACATTAGCCATAAAATGTAGAGCCAAGCAGCCAGTCGCGATTGTTGACAGCGATAAGAGATAAGGCGCGTCGCTGCACCCGTAGCGGCTGGTCGGACACGGTCACGCGACTGGCTCGTGTTATATTAAGCTGCATGAAGCTTAAGCTTAGCGCCGCAAGATTACCTTAATTAATAATATTACAAACCGTCTGTTAACATAAATCCCCCCTTTTCCCTCCCCCTCCCTCTTTTTTACTATCGTTATCTTCATCCTTTACCCTATAGATTTTTTAAATACCTTATGAATATATATAATCTGAAAGCGATAATATGGGCCATGGATCTAAGGGGTTCTGTGGTCAACTCTAGTTTGGACAGAAATCAACTTATTAAACAAATATTACAATATACTAAATTGTATTAGGTAAATTATGTACATATATTTTACTGAACCCAGATTTAGAATATAATAATGTCGCGGAGGTGCCGCCGCAGTATAATTATTACAAGTACAATATAGGTACTATATTTAAAATATGTAGTTCGTTCTACAAAGTACTTATTGAGACGTGTGACAAATACTCATTAAATTTATTTATACTAGGTTTCTACTAGTGTATGAGCCAGTAATATGTTTCACCCTCTGCTAACGCCACAGCTCAATAACAACGGGAATACCCGATAGATTTTATCTAGCATACCCTTCATTATTACTCACAAGACAAAATTATACTCCAATCTAAATATAGAATTAGTCGTAAGCTGTTATGCACAAAACCTGAATTCTACATAACTGGCTACTTAATATTTTTTCTAAATACATTAACTTACCCTGTAATTTGTCTTATGACTCAAAGCCGGCTAACAGTAACAGCTTTTAATTCAGTATAACGATTTTTCATAACTTATTAGCATCAAGAGGATCAATGACCTTAACCTTGAGTGAAAGATATTAGGAACGTCGTCCAGCTAAGATTTTGAAGCTATAATTTGAATGTGTATCGTGAAATAGTTATTTTTATTCACAGTATTGTAACACTTTCTACACTCATAGCCCCACATTAGGATTTTCTCCAGTGCCGATGGCGCTATGAACACACATATAGACGAAAAACAAACATCCAGACCCAGAACAGAAGTCTAAATTCATCATCAAGATATCTATCTGACCGGGGATCGAGCCCAGGACCCACTGATATGGCGGCCGCTTCATCACGAGGGTCTTTATTAGAGTCGACAATTGATTTGCAACCGCGAATAACCCGTTAATGTAAAGTCAATTGTATATTAATACTTTATATTTTTGCTCAAACCTCAAAGTTGTTAGTAAGTATTGATACAAAATATATATTTACGAACAATCATACATTAATTGAAATGACAATTTAAGAAACGCTGAAAGCGATTACTCTTTGAATGTGTGGCGTCATAGCTAAATTTCCAACTTTCTACTTAAAATTAGGAAAGCTAGGCAACAGTATTTTAATATTGCAACAAGCCTATGCAGTTTAAATATACTAACAGTAGAAACAAATAGCAACGATTTCTAAGTGACATAATTATAATTATTCTTTCGGTAGATCACGTCCTTTATTCACGGGCGGGCACCGGGCAGCGGGCAGCGTTGCCCGGGCGACCGCCGCTCGCGCCATTAAACGAAAACATTTCTTAAACCAACCGAAAATTAACGTGACTAAATTCTTTATTTCTTATATTTCATTCCTTTATAGTTCTAACGCGATAACCGTAAATTATTTAAAATATTCACGCTACATGCAAGCATCGCGCTACTCGAGGACGTATTTTTAGTTTTTAATACGTAATAAATATTTTTAAAGAGAAATATTTTAACAGTACTGCTAGCTGCCAATCTAATTACCCGACTGCATAAGGAGGGTAATGTTTTTCGAGTGTATATATGTGTGTATGTTTTTATATATGTTTGAATGTATGTCCATTTCTTTGGCACTACAGCACTGCAGCCCAAATGGCTAGACGGATTGTAACACATGATATATCATTTAACACTAGAAGCGCGAAACATTTTGACACCCCTAGAAGCGCGGATATTTTAGATAAAAAAATGTGCATTGCATTTACGCGGTTGAAGTCTCTTGCACATAATGTACCTAATCATATTTCATGGAAAGTCATAAAACTTACGATTATACATATATACGAGCAGGAAGAACATCGAAGTGGGTCAAATTTGGGACGCCCGCACTTCTACTATTAATATTTTTGTATTTTTGTTTTATTTTCATATGTTTTGTTGTTTATTTTTTGTTTTACTTCCTTTGCTTCTCTATGTTTGTTATATGCTGTATGATAAGCCTGAATAAATGATATTTCTTTCTTTCTTACTGTTAAACGACGCAGTTGTGAGAATGGCATAAGCTATATAATTTTCCAATCGAAGCGGTCAGAGAAAAAAGGGAGGAGGGTCAATTATTAATATTTTTTTTTATTAATTATCATAATTTAATATAGGTCAAAATTTTATTTTCCAATTCCTTTCTCATCGGTTACTTGTTTTAATTCTTGTTACTGACGATTAATCTCCATAATATATATATATATATATATATATATATATATATATATATATATATATATATATATATATATATATATATATATATATATATATATATTTATAAAATTGGAGTATCAAATGAGCATGCAATAGGTACACCCGATGGTAAGAGGTGATTGCAGCCAACAGATTTTAATAATCAACCTAATATAAAACAGGGGTTTTATACGAAGTTAATACGTAAGTTATACGAAGATGTCTTGCTGTTCTTCAGGGCTAAAATGATTGCCTCGCATAAAAAAGAAATTATAGCCACATCAACTGAAACGCAAGAACCGAAAGCAGAAATAGAACTATGTATATAAGTATAGGTATATATACATTGCACCACCTTGTAAATTGTTAATTATTAAAACCGAAAAATTACTATAGGCTACTGCTTGTACGCATTTCTAGAATAAATCTTGGCTCTTGAAACACTAATGTATTAAAATACTAGTGTATTAAAATCGACGCAGGCTTATCACGAAATCCACCGTCGATACAAGATGGTATCGTAGCGCGGAGCCGCCGCGTAGCCGTCGCGTAGCCGTCGCGTAGCACGCAGCGCTCTACGACTGTTATTATGAGAGCTGACGCACATCCGGCCGCGCTGCCCAACGCCCTAGCAGACCTTCCCGACCGCAAGGTCAAGCAATCAATTTCAATAGCAAAAAAAGCCATTTCTTAAAAGTATATATTATTATTCAGCCTTCTGACGTCATACACCTGACTCGTCACAATTAAATAAGCCAGAATTGTTTTCTGGCGTATTGTTTTATGTGTGGTTGATTGTTATAATATTTTTCAGTAAATTATAGGATTAATTGTAATTATTCAGCTAGCTTTTGCCCGCACCTCTACTCGCCGTTTTATGTTCCATTTGTTCAATACCATTATCATTTAATAGAACTTCTATTACGAATATACTTCCTTGTATCTAACAAGGAAGTATATTTTGAAGTTTTAATAGTCTATATGTATTTCAATATTTGTCGTTAATCGAAATATAATAGTTATGTCAAAAATATTATATGCATATGGCACGCTTAGTCCAATGCTGACTTACTATAAATAAGTTCAAGTCCAGTTGAAATAAGCTCTATCTCGTGTATGGCTTGCTAAAGAGTCCTCGTATTAATTATGTCGCAATAGTCCAAACTACTAATTGAATTACAAAGAATTACTTTACATTATACTTAATAAGGCGTAGCGCATGACACATGAAATTACATTTTAAATTAATATCAAACTCATACACAACAGTCTAGAAATATTGATTAGAACTGTACATGGCATATAATTTAGAAGATATGTTTAACTGCTTCTATATAAACCTCCTCAAAATGGGCTATACGGTAATACTACCACGTTATGAATATTACAACCAAGACCAACGGACTAACAGTACTAATAATTGAGAATAATTGTTCCCGACTGTAAGCAAAGCGGGTCAGAGAGTCAGGTGCGCGTTCCCAGGCCGCTCCCGCTCTCTCGCTGCATCTGGGCGCGACGCCGACGCCCGAAGCGCTTTGCAAACATCTCTACACAGATTTAACTTCATTGTACCCTTACTAAATGCACCCTGTACGTTTTAAGCAAATAATAACAAAATCTGTTATAAGTATTTATCACGTTTTAATGAATATTGTTAGGCATTTAGCTTATGATTTATATAAAAAACATAAAATCTGCTATAAGTATTTAACACATTTTAATGAATATTGTTAGACATTTAGCTTATTAATTTATAAGTATAAAAATGTAGTACATTTATGGTTACGTGAAAAAGTAAACGTGTGCCCGGTTCGTGAAACTTGTCTACTACTTATACTACATACTTCGTATTGTCATAATTATAAGGTGACACGTGTGGAGAAGACTAGGTGCAATTTTTCTTGTATTATAAATGCTAGGGCATGTTTTCAACAATTCTCTTTAGCGAAATTGATATGACCTACAAGGGTTCATAGCATACCACTTAATATGGAATAACTATTATTGGTGATTATTTATGAAAGAACGAAAGAGTATTTAAATATTTTACTTTACTCAATACTAAAAATATTAAAATTCAAAAGCGTATTTCTTGTCCTTACTACTTAACTCACCGTAGCTCACCACACTACCACCCCTACCCAAATATCCAGTTATACTACCGTTATTGTTATAAATGAATAATTAAAATTGATTCTTAATAAACGAAAAAACAAATAATGTCTTATTGTATCGAAGCCGAAATCTAAATCCGAAGGGAAATAACCTTTTACCATAATTAATTATTTTTGGTTGTCAAAATAACATAAACCCTCCTACAAATTAACAGAAGTGTGTTGAGCGACGCTACCTTGAGATATGTGATCAGCCCATAAGTCAACTTCTTTGGTTCCATGTGCTCCGACTCTGAGACATGCAGTTTACGAGGTATTTGTTTCTACCTTACCCCAGTCTATCCTATTTATAAAAAATACATTACATTATATACGATGTAAATGAAAACGTGTAATTGCATCATGAATGCAATATGAAACAATGGTACGTAATTAACCTATCGTTAAGTCAAACAGTACTTATAACACAAGAAAATTAACGTCTCGGAGTTTTCTAGCAATGGTCATATGTTTACCTTCTTCAGTCCACGTGGGCGCCTGCGCGATGCATGCCGCATTAGCAAGTGGCGCCGGCGGGCGGTCGTAAGCGACGGCGGACGCTCTGGTACTTAGGTCCATTTGGCACCGGACGCCGACCACCGCTGACCACCGCTGCCACCACTCAGTTCTCGCCGGCCGCTCGCCGCCCGCCGCCGCCTGCCGCCACACGCCGCCACACGCGGCACGCGATCACGATTTAAACACGTTCTATGAAAAACAAACACCTACATTTATGTCTTGAAAGATGATTCGTCCAGTCGAACACTGAGCTTGGAGTTTCATTATAGTCATGCCTGCCATGTGACGCACGATGCCGCCAGTACACATTTCGGCCGACGAATCGAATGCGTTTACCGTTATCAACCATGAGGATAAAGCCGGCGCGGAGAACGCGCCGCCGCTTCGCAACGTAAACATCGTGAAGCCGTTGCAGCGCGATGACGAGCGCACACACCTCCCCAGCGCCGCCAAGGAGCAGCTGATGGAAAGAATGGTCGCGCCAATCGGACCTCAGACCATCCTCGATCCCAAGTTCTCTAGGGCGCTCGACTTCAAGTTACGCCGGCTAAAAGAAAAGGAGATTTTGCAGGCCAATCTCCGTCGACCCACCAGGTACCGCCCCCGCAACGGACAGATCAGTGTATCCAATCCTAACATAAGCCTAAGGGATCAGAAATCACCGTGCAAGAGTATCAGTCAATCTCATCCGAGAATCGATGTGGTCGCTTCGGAAATAGATAAAGCAAAATTGTTTTCGAAAATGGAAAAGTCTCCGCCATTGAGCAAGAATCGAATTCGTAAAATTTCGGGGTCCAACGATGGTGACAAGCCTCGGTTCGTGACTACGGTGAAGACCGGACAATTTCTACTTCCACCACCAGAGGTCGCCTGCCTATTAGGACTCGAAACTTTATATCCACCGCAAGAAAGGGAAAAGATTGTATACTCGTACTCCAGCAAACCGAAGGCGGTAGCCGGTCGAACGAAACGATCCGTCGGAGATAAGAAGGAAAACATTCCAAATGGGTGTCCCAACACCAACGTGACCGATCATGCCAAGAAAGCCCGCACCGGAGAAGTGTTCCGCGGCGTCCGCGCGCTGGCGGCCGGCGTGGCGGGCCTGCGACACCTGCTCGAGGAACACGACCAACCGTTAGTTCAACCATAATTAATATTAACATCATTTTGTCTCATACTTTACACTAATGAAATAACAAATAATAATTCACTTACTGACTGACAAAAATTAGAATAATTTGATAATTTTTGAGGATCAGGGTAAGTGCCGTAGAGTAAGTGAACGTTGTAGACGCGTACGAAAAATAAAACTGATGTCGTAAAAATATCTCCATTCAGGATCCCTTATCGCTTCATATCGATTACATTTACCGTACATGCTCACAATAACACGCTGCTCTAATCAGCAAAACACCACGACACGTTGTTGACGCTTTTTATCAAAAACACCGCTAAATAGCTTAGGTACGTGTCAACGGCCTCATTAACATTTTGTCATATTTTATTACTTAGCCTTCTTTTCTAAAATACTAAAAATTGTATATTTAGAACTTTCATTAAGATACAATTAAGAAGTCGGTGATTTATAATTTTGTTATAGCTTAAATGCCACCCGTCGACTATTAGACAACCCAAAAGTTTCGATCGGCAATGAATTCGGCTCCTAGATTGTTGGGCTGATAGGGGTGAATAATTTTTGACCGGCTCGCAGTCCAGCCCGGGGGCGCGCGGCTTAGGGGAGCGCGGCCTACTTCCCGACGCGAGGTCGGCTACCGCTGCCCGCCGATTTGTCACATTATCTCACCTCCACCAAAACCACCTCAGTGACCCGAAAAGACATTCGAACTTTACATATAACAATATGTATAAATGAGGCAATAAACAACACGCGCTTGTAAGGTACTCTCGATAATATGAGTATTATCTTAGATGCGTTAGTACCACTGAGAACTAAGTGTGAAGGGCTCAAGTAAGTTTATAGCAATATGAACATCGACGCTAATAAATCATAACTTTCACTGTCTAACTATAAGTCATATATATAAATCCTGCTATTAAACTTAAAATAAACTACAGTAGAAATTCCAAGAATATCAATTACAATTAATATGAAAGTTTGATAGGATCGCCCATCACGACAAGTGCACATATCAAACATCAATCCTCGACTGAGTCATTTATAATTTAAACAGAAAGCAAAACCAAGGCATAAAATATATTAACATATAGTTAGCCAGCGTGCCAACCGAAACGTAAAAATATTCCGCTTCAATCCTTAGTCTGACAAATACAGGTTATTTGAGTTGTAACAAAGTAACAATCTATTTTGGTCAGAGTGTTTGTGCAATCGTCTTCCACATTTTGTATATAATAATGCATAAACATGGTAATTTTTGAAATATATACAGCCTTATAGATATGTCTCTACTCTACTGAGCCTGCTACAACTTGACTTGTCATCACTTTCATTATAATAAGTGTGATTTCTTTCAACATAAAAGCGAACTCTTATTTGTATGATACTGTTATATACTTTTATGAGCATATGCTCTTATTAGCTATGCCGGGGATAAATTAATATATACCTATGGGGTAGAAGAGTTCTCGAATGAAGACCACGTCAGGGCAAAAGGAGTGCAGGCCGCCCCCCGAACAGGTGGACCGATGACCTGTAACCACTGCATTCAGATGGCTCAGGACTGATCGAAGTGACGCAGATAAGGGGAGGCCTATGTACATCAGAGAACTATCAGAGGCTGATGAATGGATGGATGATTCATCTCTTGGATGTAGGTTTATTAATAGAAGCATATTTCACACATTTCCTTTATCATAAACTTTGTGACGTGATGTTTCCCAAGTGGTCGCTAACGGCGAGCATGTTGTCGGTTGCAGCGGCAGCATGGCGGCGGGCGCGGGCGCGGGCTCGCAGTACTCCAACGTGATGCACGACAAGCGCGTGGTGCGCGGCAGCACCTTCGCCGCACACCCACACGCAGCGGTCAGTATACACACCAACAACGCCAAGCATTATGTATTTTATTTTTATTTTGAAGCAGCAAACGACTGCAATCTACCTGATGGTAAGTCGCAAAACAAAGGTTCTATCTAAATTAAATCAAAGATGCGTTGTTACTCCCAAGGAAAAAGATAGTCGCCTTATACAAAAGCGTGCCAGTTACTACTCCCTATCGCCAAAACACAGAAACTGCCTCACGCTAGAAGTAGATGTGGTGGTGGTTCTTCTCCGGCTAAACCAGATACGTTTTTAGTTCTACATCCCACTGTGATGCAAGGTTATCTTTTTGTATTGTAAAGGAAGTGACAAACGAGAACGCATGCATTGTGGTATCAGGCGGTAAGTTGTGTCCGATTTCAAACGGATTATCTATTCTCTTTCTAGTCACATTACCGTTACATCGTAATCACTAAATAGTATAAAAAAGCCGCTTCCCGCTGTCTGTACCAATCGCTGCTTAGATCTTTAAAACTACACTACGGATTCAATGCAGTTTTTTGTAATAGGTAAAGTGATTCAGGAGGAAGGTTTTTATGTATAACTAGCATACCCGGCCACGCGTTGCTGTGGTTAAAGAAATGTTACATAAACAAATTTTGTAAGTTAACAGATAACATTACACCGCCACCGCTAAAAAAATATTTGCAATTAAACCTATAAATTAAGATATAAACTATCCTATCTTTCAAGTTGGATCAAAATGCACACGTTGTGTAAATTTGATTACAATCGGTTCAGAGGTTTAAGAGTCCATTGCGGACAAATAAAGTGACACGTAATTTATATATATTAAGATATAGTGGAAAAACATATTTTTTACTTTTAGGCGAAACGAAATTCGCCGGGTCAACTAGTTTTACCTAATTTGAAAGCCACTCGTGCTGCTACAGTTCACTCGAAGTATTTATTATCTTTAAACCTTTCTTTCTCACAGTTTATTTTAGTATTGGTCGCAAAAATAAATTATAAAAACTATACTAAACATTAAATTTCTTTTGCCATGTTATGTGGATTTAGTATGCATATATTTTAATAGATCGCTCGCCTGTAATAAAACCACAGTGTGTCCCTGCCATACAAAGACTCTCAATCAAATTGCGTGTTTATTAACCACAGGGCGAAGTCGTAGCAACTAAAATTAAAATCCATCCAGAGTTTAATAAACTGACAATCTTTCATTCTGATCTAGTCATTTTTAGTCGAAATTTATACTTTTTGCTATTACCCATTAAATGAAATTCAGATCTATCAACAAGGTATATAATATAACATAATGGCTGAACTTTATTATTTATTTATCCGTAGTCTAGAACTGATTGCAGTTACACAGAAAGCGCATAAGGTCACCTTTCACCTGTCAGGCCATCCCCTCCCGCGGGCCCGGCGCGCTGACTGATTGGCAGCCTCGTTGTAAAGCCTCCACCATCAACTATGAATAGACTAGTTCTCAGAACGTGTCCGAAGGTCATAAAGTTGAAGGCAATGACACAGTGCCAGAATGTAAACTGGCATAAATAATAATTAGTTGCTATTCAGCATTATAGCACAGCTTACAACAGGCTTACTCACAATTATTTTTAAAGTATCATTCATCTATTATGTATAACAATAAATTAATGCAAATTCATAGGCATCTTAAGATTATGCGATAAGCGCCTGGCTGATTTCAACCATGATATATCAGCCAATGATTTTAATTAAAGCCAGACGGTGCACAGGAAATACAAAGCTCAGGCGAATAATAAATAAAACCGTTCTATTCATTTACAAGCTGAATTTATTTTTTCGTATAATTTTCCGGTAAAATTAAATATATTTTGAACACAAAGCATGCAGGTTAGTGTGACAGACAGAGCACAGCTCGCGGCATGCGGGCGGCAATCGATCGCGCTGTTGCTGGCGGCCGGCAGACCGCTGCTGCGTCTCAAAGCGCCGTCTCTATGACGATCGCACTGATACCTCCACTTACCCCAATGCGGGCCGTAATCGATATGAAACATACCAACCATCATACATTTTTACCTACTACTTCCTCGGTAATGCTATGTCATGGTTTTCAACCTGATGACTACCTTCAGCCTTTTTTCTAACATGCAAACGTTAAATATATAACGAAGTGAGAGTGATATGTGACGTCAGGATGGTCGAAGAGTCTTCATTATTTTCCATTCTTCAAGATTTCAAGTAAAACGCAGGCGATATTCTTTTCGATTTATTCACATTTGATCGCTTCGACGGATAAACAAGAATCTTTTTTACCGGCGTTCGCTCGCCTTTTTATAACAATGTTTGGTGGTGTGACAATAACAAATTTATGGAGGGTAAACTAAATTACAATTCTAAAGATCATTAAATGTTGGTAATTCAATAAACAAACAATTTACGATCTTTAAACTAACTAAAATAATTATTATCGGCGACGCTGGTTTTTTTCATAAATTCGCGGTGTCGCGCCGACATATACATACGACTAAGGACAAATAACTTTCTTTAACGATATTTGAATCAGAAGAACTTAGTGAGATTCCAGAACATAGCGTGGCAGATGCATATATATCTTGGACTGGTTTCTTAGTTAGTCCAGGTTTTCCTACGAGTTGTTTGTTTTATTAAGTAAAATTCTAAATCAATGTTACATCACATCCATTGTCGGATTTGTCTCAATATCTTGCCTACTCACCAAGTTACTAATAAAACACAGATAAAACTACTTTATTAAATACATTTTCATGTTACCTACTCATCAATAGTCTGAACAATGTACCCCATGAAAGACATTGGTAATTTTGAATTTTTAGTTTCTTGTATCCGTAGGGTTTGTTAACCCGAAGCCTAACAGTATATCAGTGGAGGCAACTAACAAGACGGTCAATGAAATCAATTATCTATAATGGGTAGCTCATTTCCTCGTTGAAGAAATTGCTGCAATTGATGAATGTGTGACTAATACGGACCTTGTATCGTAGACAGTTGAAAACAAAGTGCATCGCCGGATTCGCCGGGCGCTCGGTAGCGGCCGCGTGTCCGCTGCAATTTCTACTAGAAAGAGCTATTTGTCGGTTTTTGTTTACACAGCCCATGACAATTAGGTAAAGGTCATTTAAAATTCACCTTCTATGAAAGGCCTATCTATAATTCCACTTTCATTTATGGCCTTGTTTTATAGGAAATTTAATAAGTTACTTATAGTTAGTGGAATAGTCTAATGTATACACTGTCGAGTAAAGCAATGCTAATTTACCCTTCTAATAAGCCAGTATTTAATATAAGTAATATAAGTAATGTTTCTTTAAGTTAATTAAGTTGAAGTAATGAAAAGTAAAACAATGCATAAATATTAGTGCAAAACAAGTAGCAATCATAATATTAAAAACGTCGTACAACTGTGTCGAGCAGGTTGTTAGCATATTAATGTTAATTGACGCGGCTCTACATACTTGGTACACCATTAACTGTCAGCTCACTGAAGTTGAAAGAAATTGCATAAATAAATAAAACCAGGAAAAGTATACGCCAGCAAGCATTAAGCAACATACCTTTTTACTACGAATACGAAACAATTCATTACAACATACTTAAAGCATGAGAGTTACGCTTACTAAAGCCGGAGATTTGTTGACCATCTTTAGTATATATCATGAGACAATGAACTGTTATCTGATCCAAAAATTTTTGTGCAAAATTATCAATTTCGATTTCAATGGACCTTAGATACGCAACCGGAGATACTGTCCTCACCTTCCACCTCCTTAATAAAATTATCATATAATACGTTAACATTTTATCAGCAGGTGGAAGATTTTAAATCCAGCATAGGATTATAATTGTAGCTGGACTTCGAAAGAATTATCTCCACACCTACTTCTACCATATAACAACAGCGTTATGCGACGTGATGTGTGAACAATGATGTGTGATGTGGAGACACATTGATTCATTGCGTTTAAACTTGACGGTATGTCTAATATCGCGGATAAGAACAGAGTTCTTATCCGCAATATTAGATATGCCTTTTTTTTTTTTTTTTTCGAGGGGGAAACCTTCAAAAGGTACCCGACGCCGTGGGAGCGACGAAGGGTTATGTGGGATTTTTACCGCACTAAAACCCCCCCGGTGGCCATCCTCGGCGCTAAAAAGAGGACTCAGGGATCTCCAACAAACACCACCGGAATCCTCTAAGTGTGTTGCCCCATCGGGCTCCTCCCAGATGGGCGGCTGGGCCCACCGCTCCGTCTAGTCTATACGACGATATGCGACCACACATACCGCCGTCCTTCCCGGGATCGCCTGGCTGGACGGTTCAAGCTCCCACTCTAGCCACCTGCAACCCCGGAAGCCCCTTTTAGTCGCCTCTTACGACAGGCAGAGGATACCGTAGCCCTATTCTGATCCCGGAACTACAGGGACGAATATTAGATATACCTATGACGAATCATTTTAAAACAGACTACATCCGCAAGTAAAAATAAATTGCCGGGATTTTTTTACCTGCCAGTGCAAAAAGCACACATGTCGAAACCATTTTTTGACTTTTACTGAGTATATCAAGTTAAAAAAATGTATGTATGTTGAGTTGATCGATTGCTTGTAGGGCGACGGAGCGGAGAGCGCGGCGGCGCGTGCGGCGCGCACGCGGCGGCGGGCGCTGGCGCGGCGCGCGGCGCTGGCGCGGCTGCGGCCCGCCTCGCCGCCGCCCGCGCCCGGCCGCCGCCACCTGCCCGTGCAGACCGACCACTACCTGGAGGAGGTACGACACACACACAACTCTTAGTTGCCAATACAGAAACCCTCGAGATTTAGATAATGAAATCATTGCGTTACTCTTAAATGAAAAAAGATAAACCATTGAAAATGACTCGTAGCGATCCTGCACACCGCTACGGAGTCGCCATGTTAACTTAAAATATTTTTCTATTGCATTAACCGAATACTTTATGCTTTAATTCATTGCTCTACTGACAGCTATTTGAGAAAGGCGTTGAAATGGAGGTTGGCGTCCAGACCGACCTGTTCGCCGACCGCCCCGCCACGCCTATATACGTGCCCGCCAAGACCGGCGCAGACGCCTACACACAAATTTACCCCGGAGACGTAAGTACCGTTCAGTTAATCTATCTAAAACACCGCACATATAAAATGCTTACCACATTACTTTTATGTTTTGTTGTTACGACAGTTGTTCGACTTCGAGCTGGAGGTGCAGCCGATCCTGGAGGTGCTGGTGGGCAAGACGGCGGAGCAGGCGCTGGGCGAGGTGGCGCAGGAGGAGGAGCTGTGCGCGCTGCGCGAGCAGCAGCGCCGCTACCGCGAGCTGCGCGACGCCGAGCTGGCCGAGCGGCAGCGCCTCGCCGCGCAGGACGCTAGGCTTAATACTGAAAAGGTATACCAGTACCATGAGATATTTTTCATTTTGACCTGTTATCATTATTTAGTTTAGCGATTGCGCGTCGCACAAAAAAAACAAGCAAACGACAAATTTTGTCGATGCGACATCGTTACTATTTTATCTATGTCAACCGGAGTGTTAAAGAATCTTCCGGTTGTCCGGTTCTATAGGTATCTTAGGCCTGATTGGCAACGATTGACTGTTGATTCGACTTCAATCCATCCATCCGCTGCTGGGCGCGAGTCTTCTCTCACAATAAGGTATCCTTACGCCAAAGTTCATCACGGACTTTTGACAACCTTTGACAAGTTTTTTTTTTTATTACAGAACTCTCGGGTGTGTGTATTTTCTCGTTCGACTTCTGGCAGTCAATATGAATTTCTAATACGCTGACTATTTTACAAAAACCAGTGCTTGATTTTGAACCTCGGACCCTCGACTGAGACGCAGATTTTCAACCATTCGACTTCGCTTGTAACAGTGATCACTATCGATCGCTTAATCAACGTCAGCAGTTATGTACATTGAGTAGCTTGGTTGGTGTTGCGCAGAAGCGTCGCGTGGCGGAGGCGCGCGAGGCGACGGCGGCGGGCGTGGCGGCGCGGCGGCGCGTCGCGGGCGCGGCGCTGGTGGCGGGCTACGTGGCCGAGCTGCTGCCCGCCGTGCTGGCCGGCCTCCGCGACGCCAGATACCTGCAGCGACGCCTGCCCGCAGGTGCGCAGCGTCTAAAGTGTGTCAGCGGAGAGCGAACTTTACCGCACGTTTATAGGCGCTGCAGCAAAGCAAAAGTAAAGTTAGGCGGTAAGGTAAAGTTCACTGGTAAGTTGACGAATCTAAATTGAAGCTTTACACAGTTACTAAAGATATAGAATGGTTAAAGCTAAAGTGAGCATTCAATGCGATCGATAATATCATCCTTTGGATGATATCTACGTATCTATGATATCATCGTAAGTACGTAAAGTACCTAATAGGTATCATTCGTAAGATGGATATGTTAAAATCAAATATCAATTTTCAATACACACGTTTCATGGAGATAAATTTACAATATTACATAGGCTAGAGATTTATCTTGAAGCAAAAAACATGATGAATGACTTACAAAAAGTAAGAGTCTGTTAACTTAACTAACGTGGCACATTGTCGTTTTTATCCAAAAAGCAGAGACTACAGTCTACATCTACGTATTGAGATTTTATAAAGGAGGTTGTTATTTACGAGAAACTGAATTAATGAAGTAACTTTATCTGTGCGTGCTTGTTTTTTAATAGGTGTGGAAGAGGAAGCGATGCCTTGGCTAATATCAGAAGTATCGCAGGAGCTGGAAGCTATCATCACCAGCAGAGACGTCATCTCAGGTAAACTAACCTAACCAAGCAGTACACAGGATTTTACGTAGTTCTCAATAATATAATCTCTTTTACCGCAAGCGTCAACAATTCACACTTAAATCAGTTATTTATTTAATTTTAGAGTTAGAACTTTTCATGCCAGTCCTCAAGTTGTTTTCCTACATTTATTAAATACAATAGCAGATTCCCGTCCTAGTGGACTTTTGCACGATCCGAATTTTCACTTTATCTTGACATGTTTGACTGCGTAGCTGAAGTATCCAAAGTAAATACAGTGCCCTCTCCGCAGAGATCGTGCGCGACGTGGTGGAGGCGCGCGCGGAGCTGTACCGCGCCGCCGCGGAGGCGGGCGCGCCACCCTCCGCGCCCGAGAGCGACTCCGTCTCCGAGCTGGAGGAGGGCGACGAACATGAAGGTTGACCAACACTCTACGTTTTTTTTCATATGACTGAAGTAGCAAACGGGCAAGCAGTCCACCTGATGGTAAATGGTCACTGCACTCAGAACATGGGTTTCATCTGAAGTCAATCACAGATGTGTTGCTACTCCCGAGGACTATGATGGTCGCCTCATGTGGAAGTGTGCCGGCAACCACACCCTTCTATCGAAACGCAAGAAATGCTTCACGCTAGAAATAGGTGTGGCGGTGGTACTTCCCGGTCGAACTACACTGGTTCTGC
The DNA here is from genome assembly GCA_949699795.1 of Spicauda simplicius. NCBI lineage: Eukaryota > Metazoa > Arthropoda > Insecta > Lepidoptera > Hesperiidae > Spicauda > Spicauda simplicius. The sequence goes on from OX453059.1 coordinate 23,774,183, forward strand.
CACCTTGACTCGTACGTAGTTGTTAATCACATCTTGCTAAATTTGCACACTTATGCTTTCTACTTTTCCGACTAGAGGTACATAAACGAAAACTGCATCATTTTTAAATCGTCCGCAAGTGGCAGAGGACTGTCGCGTGCCGCCACCTGTTACCGCGCACCACACTCGTCACACTTTGATACCGATTCGATGCACCGACGCACGTGCGCGCTACGACGCGCTACAAACGTTTCGGCTGCCGCAGGCGGGCGATTGTGCGATTACATTTATACGCATGAAGTAAAAGGCATAAAGATTAAACATTTTTAGTAAATAACCAAGCTTTTATATTTAAAGTGATTAGCATTGAAATTAAAAAGCCTTATTATATATTAGGTACGCATAATAATATACTTCTGCAAAGGTAGAATATACCATCTATACCATAACTTTCGTAATCTTTTTAAAAGCTTTTTAATATTCAAAGGAAATTTTGTACACCTACATAAAATACAGTATGTGAATTTATTCATTTATTAATAACTTTACCATGAAATTACGACACAATCGTAAACGTGCGGGCGGCCTAACATACATGCATCTAGTGTGGAAATTCGCTACGGCGCGGCTTGAATGGTGTCATTAGAGCTCGATGTGGATGTGGCTCGTATTGGCGCGTCAAAGCAATCTGTTTCGTATTGCCAATGTATTGATACAGGCCGTGGTCACATTTGGGTTCCGTAGTACGAGATATTTTTTTTTATTCTAGAGTCATTTCTTTTTAAATATTATATGAACAAAAGGTTCAATTTCGTTTCGGCCAATTTAAGGCCTTTAAGGCCAAAGATACGTTCTAGATTCTCGAGTCAGGTTCGGCTGTACCTGCTTTGGCATTTGTATTTATAGGTAATGTCAACTTGATCTTTTCTGTACGCCGGCTGCTCGTGTTTTTACTGAGCCAGATTTTTGATTATATTTAAAAAATATTCCTACTTTTATACCTAGGAATCAAATTTATACCAAATATATTTTTTGTATTTTTCCTTTGAACGGCTTCTATCATTATGATGCCTGAATGTCTATAAAAAATTGTGAAATACAAACTGAAAATGTAAGGTGTATAATTTTGAATGAACAGGGATACGGAACCACACATCTATGTATGATGTTATCCGATTTTTAATCATTTTGTGGTTTATCTAGTAATGTTACCATAAGGGTGGCCGGGGCAAGCGCGGCGAGGGGCGGCCGCGAACAATTAAGATTGATACGGTGTGATGACATCGGACGAGGGCCGCGGCCCGCGGGGCGGCGGTCGCGCGGTCGCACGTGCGCGCACCGCTCGCAGTAATTCGCTGCGACATTCATGCGACAAGTGCGATTATACTGCTATTAGCTCCACTTTTTTAATTCGAGAGGTGACGGCATTAAATAATCACTTCAGAAATATTATATCGGCGTTGACACTTATCCCCACATTTAAATTGAATAAGCTCAATTATAAACTTATTTTATTACAAAATGTAGTTTTGTACGTTTGCTTTTATTATTATAGAACACAAATACAAAAATATTTCTTAACTGCAAATATATATTTTTGCTGATATATTATTGAAATAGTTTAATTAAATGCGAAAACTGAAACCCGAGCATTGGCTGGGTTCAACTTGGAACACACGCGCCACATCGCCGCCGCGCTCAGCGCCGCGCCCGGCTGCTCGCAGCGGCGCGATCTATGGCGACGATAACACTAACGTTAATTGTAAATTGGATACAATCATAAAAATGATATCTACTGCACAGAGGAAAACAAAATTCAACGAAACGACCAAATAACCGACTATATTTTCTGCAAACTATTTCAAATATTTACCAAGGCTTGGTTGGAGCTATAACTCTATAATAATATCTCTACATATCGGACGTGCAAGTTATAAGCTTCCTGCTAAGGTATTGTCGGAGTGTTCTGATACGGGGCTCTTGAAGAAAGATGCGAAAAAACCTGTCCTTCAAAGCTGACAGTGGCGATACCCCTGGTGTTGCAAGTGTCCATAATGACGGTGAATGCTTATTATTAATACCTCTCGTCTGCCTTATCGCTAGGTTAAAGTATAAAACAAATATCTACGATGCAAATAATTATGGACCGTAAATACTGTATGCCATTTTAATTATTCCGAGTTGCTGCTTGCATAGAAGTATTATTTTATTTTATTTATTTTTATTTATTTTATTCGTCACACCAACAAGATATACACTACAACATACAATAATAAGCAAGTATAATAAATTCATGCTAAGTGATACCTCTATTACAGGTGTAATCGACATGATGTTTGAGCGTATTATAAAATTATTATTATTATAAGTTAAAATTTATCACAAAACAAAATCAATCTATATTAAAATTAGTTACAATTGATATCTTTAAACACTTATATACAAATTTATCTCACAACATTGTATTATTAATAATAAATCTTATAACATTAAAAAGGGTAAAATTTACCAAAATAAATTAAGTAATCATTATGGCGTGGATTAGGCCGCGTCACACGTGCGCTGATCGGTGTGCGATAACACCTCAGGCCCCCAAAGTCGTGGGGCTTAACAAATCATTGTTAATGCATTAACTCAATATTTAATCAACTTCAGCAAGTCAATAAAATAAACAAAATGTTAGTATATTCATTGAAAAGATGTTGGTACAATTAAAAAACCAAAATTACAGAGTAAATTACAATTTCAACCGCCAATTATTTTCAACCACCGACTCTGTATTTCTTAATTGTTATTCTTAGTTTTTTTGCGCTGTACGTTATGCTATTTCCACTTATAATTAGATATAGTTATAATTAGACGAAATAGCATTTATCTAATTTCCCAAATAATGAAAAAATAAATTCCTTAATACAATAATATCGTATGTACCCTACCTATAAGTAGATATAACATCATAAAAAATATGAAATCACATATAAACCTTAAAATATTGTTATGGAGATATAAATCAGTTTTTAAAATAATGGCATTACCAATGTTTACTAAATTTAGTTTGCCGTCACCAAAAGGAAATGGTGAAGTGATAGGAAGATAAACAAAATCAATTAACCCTGGCCATTTGCAGAGCCTAATGGATGTTGCAATATCTAATTTCGAGAGGTTTCGACCCGCGGCGGCCCACAACGCCCGCTGGACACAAATATTGTTCCTACATTCACTGCATGTCAGTATTATTTGGAGACTGTATGGGATCTAACATTTTGAAACTGGTGAAACTAGCTGTAGTTCGACTTAAATAGTATCGCCGCCACTCTTAGTTCGGTCCTTTAATAGAATCTTTATGAAAAGACACACCAGGCGGTACATGGTCCACTGGGCAGTGACCCTTTACCACTATACGAACAAACCGTTCGTTTTAGATCCTTTTAGAAAATATCGCATATGATAAATTATAAGGTAATGATAAAACAATCAGTTTAAATTTTTACAATACCTACCTACTCAAATTCTTAGTAAGCAGATTTCCTTCTTTATGATCTGTAATGCATCGTATGGTAAATTAAGGAAAATCGTATTAACATAATAATGTAACTCCATATTTTTTTAAACTTGTTCGCTTCATTAAAACGCGATAGATAAAAGCTCTAAACGAAATTAAATCGCTGCGCCAAAATCTGCAAGTGCTTTCAATTCTAAACTGGAGCACTGTCACAATACGTGCTGAACAATTTTGTACCTTAATCAAAGCAAACGAAAGTGGATATATCGCTGCACTTGTATGTTTGCGCAGCTGCAAACTGCCATCGCCTCAGAACAATGCAACAATGATGTAAAGAGCTTAAACGATACCACTGGAGCACCGCCCCACCCCCGCCTCACCCCCCACCCACCGCCTCACCGGTATCGCCAAATCAAACTAATCCCATTTACAAATTATTTCAAAAGGATTACTACGACGCAATAAAAATATATAAAATATATCATATGTATCATCATATATATATTTGATCTATTTGAACTGTGATGAATTTTAATTTAATTGAAAATCTTAAACCCTACTCTCATGAAGTCAATGATGACACTGACAGATCCAGGACTTTCGTTTGAATACTCGACTAGTTAAGATTTGTGGGAATCAGGTCGTCCTATCCTTGCAATTTTGCTGTATTTTTTTAACGAATTACTCTTAATTATGTACTTGCATTTACATTTCGGAAATAAGAAATTTTCAAAACTCCAAAAATAAATATTTAATGTTTAATATTTTTATTTTTTTGTAATTACGAATTTCCTTCAACAAAGTTAAAACCATGACAAATATTTTAAACGAAATTATATGTACCTAATGATTATAAGTACAGCAAATAAAGTATCAAATCTAATAGATCGCACTATAGATTTGATACTTTAATAGAGCTCAGACAACCGGTGCGGTGGACACGCTTTTTAATACTCTCCCGTGGAGCCGCCTCTCACTGTGCAAACACCGCGCCGCTGGCGGGCTCCGCACCTGTAACGGAACAAGTTGTAATCGTATAAAAGTTTAGTGCACCCCTTGCACTTAAGTTGTAATAAAAACACATATTACTTTAGCAACTAAATATTAAAAAAAGCTAAACACTCCGACTGCTAATTCTTAAATTTGCAGTCCGGTATTTTGTCTTTTAACAATTTATTTAAATTAAAAAAAAATCGAAGTTTGTGTCAAAAAAGAAACATAAATGTGTTAAAATATTAATTTTTGTAATGTTTTATTTACTAGTTTTCATTTAGTTATCGGTAGATATATCCATATTGTTATGATCTTAAAAGAAAATCAGAAATTCCGACTTAATTATAATTAAGAACTGATTCTGACTCAGAATTATGCAACGCCGTAACTATTTCGGTCAGATTGTAGACACAGAGCTTTCCCACGCTCAGGCGCTACGCGCTACGACGTAGGCCGCTTTCGTAGACAGACCCGGTAGCCGGTGCTTTGTTTAAATGCAAAGAAATCAATTTGGTGTTTGACTTTTTTCAATTTATCTCTAAAATATCTAAAATCATATTTTGCTTATATTTACAGGGTCGGAGCAGTAACGTAGGCGACCGACGTGGTCTCTTACGCCCTTCAGATTCCATTTGACGAGTGACTGAAGCCCTATTTACTCAAATGAACTATAAATTATTGTGAAAAAAATACAATGCAATAACCGTCCAAACCAAAATGGTAAAATCGTTTGTGTTGTGCACTAAACTGTGTATGTACTTGAACAATGTATGTAATTTTTGTAGAAATAATTTCATTGGATTCCAGTGATATTGACCTACATAAATTATTCGAAATATGATTCTACTGACACTGAATATATATTTATGAAACCGTTTAAATTCTGAATCTGACTAGAAAAATCTTAGTGATGGTCATAAATTACAAATGTACCTAACGATTGTCGCTCTCTGACATAATTGTTATGAACATTATCTAGGCGTATTTGGTAATTTAATAATCGATTGTAGGCGTTTTTGTACATTATATAGTATTGTAGTATTATCTAGATTTTTAAATACACTTTATTGTTACTTCAAAATAAAATTATACAATTTATGTATTGTCCTCATTTCATGCAATGAAGCTCTATAAAATTAAGTTTTTAGGCATATTAATACACGATAATATTATTGAAGTAGCAAACGGACTTATTAAGTGGTATCGTAAAGTGAAACTAAAAGAAAAAGGGCTCTACAAACATTTATGTAAGTCTATTAATGTGTGTTAACTCGATTACATACGTGACGTTGTTTTAGTTATCGATTTCAACTTCTTTATATGCTTGTTGTCACTAAGTATTTTGTTATTTACAGCGTAATAGTTGTAATAAGATAATTAAGCATTTGTAGTAAAGTAGTTGTAGTAAATAACGCACGTGCCTTCACACGCCCTCCGCGTTCCGATGCAGGGCACGTGTCGGCGCGGGCGCCGGCCGCCCTACGAGGTACAAACAATACAGAAACATTATCTAGTCTTTATAGTGCTAAAACAATATCACTTCTTTGTTACATACTGTGTTGTAGATCACTTTGTATCGTAATATAATTATTCATAACCGTTTTCAAGCGCTTAATGTAATGTTTGTAACGGTCAAGCATATGGGTTAACACCGACAAGTACGTAAGTACCTACCTGCTCAATACTTTAATAAAGAGGAATACATTTTTGTTTAATTTCTAACATGAATAAAATAATTAACGGCTCATAACATCACCATGGACGCAATGTAACAATAGATTTGTAAATGAGCGGTCGATTAGCGGAGGGCGTTCCGGAGATTCGCGAAATTGAATCGCACCCTCCGCGAGGGATGGCATAAATAGTTGCGAGAGTTCGGCGCCGACGCATTCTCCCTCCGAGCCGCGAGCTGCGCTGCGCTCGCGACCTCTGGTGTCCTGCGTCCTCCGGCGACATGCGCGGCGGCGGCGCGGTGGCGCGGCGCGGGCTGGCGCGCGGCGCACACACTTGCAGCTTCTCCCTTGCAGAACTGGCCACAGCGCTCGAGAACCCACCCTCAGGCAATGTGAGTATTTACTCTGTTTACTTATACTTTTACCTTTTTATTAAAGTTAAGGACTTACACATACCTAATGATTTTCATAGCATGAAAAAAATAACAAGACCACTAGCACATACGGGGTCCGTACCTAATCTAGAATGGAGTCTCCATAGTCAATTTAGCACAACACTAAATGGAGGTTTTCATTTAATTCTGTGACCACTTCCATAACATTTGTTAATACTTAATGTTTTTTTATGTGATCAAACTAGCTAACGAACATGCAGTCCATCTGATGGTAAGTGATCATTACCGACCATGGGCATCTGTAATCAACATCATATGGAACAGGAGTTCTATATGAAGTAAATGACAAAAGTGTTCCTCCGCCGATGACTAATATGGTCGGCTTATGAAAGTGAACCGGCAACCACACACTTACTGCGAAACGAAAGAACTGCTTTACTGTAGTGATAGATGTGGTGATGGTACCTCCTCGGTCGAATCATACTAGTACCTTAATTTATAGTAATTTACTAGGTACTTATTAATGAACTGTATGAGTCATACTTAATCGATTACGTATTAAGGCGCTCTTGAATTAGTCGCATATCGAGCGGCTGCAAAGCAGTGGCGTAGCGTGGGTTAATGCAGCTCGGAGCGGAAGTAGAAAAAAATGTTGGCAGAAAAAAATGGTCGCCAACCCGACTCGGCTAATTGACGACCAAAATAAAGTGCAAAGGCTGCAAATCATTAATAATATTTTTACGCCCGCACAATTCGTCGCTCGAAGCGGTCCGCCACTCTGGCCACGAATGCTACACCACTGCTGCGTAGATGTCATCACTACTCTTCATTGACTTAAAAACTATAGTGTTTTCTATTGAAGTTCACAATAGGTCGCGATGAAGAAACGACGCAAGCATTCCATAAAGTAATATGTCACTACGCTTAATCACGCTGAGACCATGCAATATTCACCGACTTTATTGAAGATATCTTTTAATAAAGTGTTTAGTAAATTACGTATCCATATAGGTAGTGATGTTTCATATATCGATGTATGGGCAGGTGTACGTGGAGCCGGACGGCGCGGGCGGGCTGTGCAGCCGCGGCGGCGCGGCGACGCTGGCGGTGGCCGCGCGGCTCGCGCCTGCGGCTGCGGCGCGCGGCGCCGAGCTGAGCGCGGAGCGGGGCGCGGCGCGGCGCGGCGCCGGCCTGCGGCTGCGGCTGCGGCTCGTGGCCGACGTGCCGCCGCTGCACGAGCTGCTGCTGTGGCCCGACGCGGCCGCGCTGGCTGCGCTCGACATGCCCTTCCTCACTCCACTCAATATAGCTGGTGAGTCAAATACTACCTCTTTGAAACTCTCATACCATCCTACCACTACACTCAATCTTGATCGAGAATGGCTGCTAAATGTGTGAATTCTAAATCTAAAAGAATTATCTTCAACTGACATTGAGATAAATCATTCCCTTCAAAATATCCCTCCCACTTCCCGATTCCAGATCACCTTTAATAATATAACCATAATTACATAGGTCTTTAGTTGCCTGAAATAAATAAATGTTATTTTTATTTAATTTTATTTAAATTTTCATTTCGATAATATTTTCTTTAAATTATATTTTCTTCAAATCACATTTTTTAAAATGGAGTTCATCTGTTCATCCAACTATATTTATTTTTGTTTCAAATACTATTGAGCCTGGTCTACAAGTAAATTACTCCTGACGACTAAGTAGTACCTAACATGGATAGCTGATGATCAGTGCTCTAGAGTTTGTAAAATGTAGATCTGTGTTGGCCAGCATCCCGGTTCTAGATGAGGTTAGTTATTGAGATACCTACTACATGAGTGGCACTGGCCACTTACCATCAGATGGATTTCATGTTTTTTCTACTTAACTATGTATAAGATATACCTACTGTAAATGATAAAAAGTATACGTCCAGTTTATTATCGCTTTAATTCAGTAATGAATTTTGAATATATTTTAACGTAAAGCATCATACCTACATATTTTTGACAATGTCGTTTTATTTGTGGCTTCGTCAGTCCGAAGTTACATTTAAATTCAAATAGTAACAACATAATTTTTAATATATCATTTATCAAAACTCATTTTTTTTCTAAAAATAATTTATATTTTATCAGGTAGCAAAAACTACATATGTCACAAGTGCCGAACGGAGTTCGAACATCCCAACCCGCTCAAAGTTCATCTTCTCCTGGATTGTCGCGAATACACCTTCATCGACTTTTGGAAATACTGCTTGGCGAAATTTGAGCAGGTGACCTCGGAACCTTTCACCGAGGAGTGGAGCCACGTGCGGGAACGCAGTCCCAGCGGCCCCGCGTGGCTCCTGCCCGCCCCCGCTCCCGCGCCCGCGCCCGCCCCCGCGTCGCCCGCCGAGCTGGAGGCGCTGGCGGCGGCGTGGGGCCGCTCGGCCGACGGGCACGTGTGCGTGTACTGCGGCAAGCTGTACTCGCGCAAGTACGGGCTCAAGATCCACATCCGCACGCACACCGGGTACAAGCCGCTGCGCTGCCGGCACTGCCTGCGCGCGTTCGGCGACCCCAGCAACCTCAACAAGCACGTGCGGCTGCACGCGCAGGCGCGCGCCGACCGCGGCGGGGCGGCCCACGCGTGCGCGCAGTGCGGCGCGGCGCTGGCGCGGCGCCGCGACCTGGAGCGACACGTGCGCGCGCGACACCCTGAATCTGTCGCGCTCCTTCATTGCAAATCTCTAACGAAATGACTATCCCCGACGCGCGGTGCTGAACTTTTAATTAAGTGAAATGTTGTCAGTGGTATGTAATTAGATTCGTCAAAATACTTGAACTGCATTAGAGCAATGTGAAATCCCAAGGACACATAAAAAATATGTGCCTATTATAAATACCATAATTGTAAATATTTGGAATTTTATTGACCGTTGTATTAAATTTGTAAGATAATAAAAAATATTTATTATGTCCTTTTGTATTATTATAAAATTTACACTTCACGATAAATACGATTATTATTTTTAATGTCTACAACAGATAAAAAGTAAAACTTCGTGATCAGTAAAAATAAATCGTATTCATGTATCATTAAAATGAATCTAAATATCGCAAGAGTCGAAAATCGTAGCGACTCGCACTGAAGTCTTCAACAGTGCCGGCGTAAGGCGTGGACGGTATGCAACCTCCGCCTTAGACTTAGTATTAGAGGCCGGAGGATTTAGATTTGGTGACCTTTTTTTTGGTCACAAATTACAGATCGACTTTAATCTATGTATATTTGGAGAATTTTCTTTTAGGTTGTCAAATTTGTTTTACCTTATAATTGCTCGACAACCTGCAATTCGACTTTAATCAGATGCAATTCGACTTTAATCAGAGGGGCTTGCCCACCATCGATATAGAAAAACCCAAGATACACATTCAGCGTCTCACAACTGTCCAGTGAAATAGAGCGCTCAATTTTAAAATTAACGAATGGGATTGTATTGAACAAAAAATGAATTATTTATTTGGAGTGTGTAATTTAGTGATCTGGCATTACGTGGATATTGCTTCTCATGGACATTTGTTACGTAACCCTAACGCCAGCCAGCAGTCTGAGGAGCCGATGCAGCACCTCAAACGTCCCCACATATCGTAGGAATGGACGGCATTCCGAGCTCTCACATTGACTCAATTTCACACCTTTAGTTTTAAGTCAAAATGTACTTAGTTATATTTTCAGTTTATAATTTGTGACCGTCAGAATGGCCGGTCACTACCCACATTTTACATCGAAATAGTTACTAAAAGTTGGTACCTAGTTGCTACTATTCTTTAGATAATTGCTACCATTGAATTAAAAAAAAATAAACTGCTTATAAGGTTGCCATTCTGCAACAGGATGGCCGGTCACCAATAATAATAATAATAATAATAATAATAATCTTTATTTGCAAGAACACAGTAATTACATTGATATTATATAAATTGTATAGCTCAGTGTGTCCTACCTATTGAAGGCATGCAAAATATAAAATTCGTTATTAACATTTTTAATTTTTTTCTATTAAATTTACAATCATGCATTTTAGTTATTATTACTGTCACATTTTCTTTCAATGTTACATTCGAATAAAAGTTAATTATGTATTACATAAATCATCAATCCAGTTAGAACAATCTGCGCAAATGATTGCAGTCTTTTTTTAACCAACAGTTGCTACTAAATTGCTACCTTCATATATATCGTAATGGACATCATAGCTGTTAAGGATAAAAAGATATAGATTTACTATTTAGATGTCTAAACGCCCGTGAAATTAAATGAGCAATCCGAAATTTAATACAATATTCGTATTAAATAAACAGGCACTTTACATTTATAATATATTATTTTATCGTATAAAGCAGCTGAAAGCAAAGATAAAATGTCGTAAATTTGTGCAATTAGATATTATTTTATCACACACTTTGAATACGGTTGTTAATGGACGCCAAATATTTACTAGCAGACAGTGATGCATCTTGTATGACTATTAATAAACCTAACTAACAATACTAATAACATCACCAAACTAATTTCACAAAATTACGATATTTTATGTTTGTTTTCAGCTCCTTTATACGATTTAATAATATATTATAAGCATTAAGTGCCTGTTTATATAATACGAATATTGTATTAAATTTCAGATTTGCTCATTTTATGTCACAGGCGTTTAGACATCTAAAAAGTAAATCTATAATATCTTTTTATCTTTAACAGCTATGATGTCCATTACGATATATATGAAGAAAATCAATTTAGTAGCAACTGTTGGTTAAAAAGACTCAGATTGTTCTAACTGGATTGGTGACCGGCCATTCTGATGTCAGAATTTTCCGGTCACTTTAAAAAGCAGTTTATTTAAAGATTAGTAGCAACTAGGTAGCAACTTTTAGTAATTATTTCGATGTAAAATCTGGGTAGTGACCGGCCATTCTGACGGTCACGATATAATTTTGTGTCTCTGCTACCTCCGGCCGCCACTAATATAACTCATTAATAATAATGTTGAAGTTAGCAATAAATAGTAGATACTGGGATTACTGGTTAACGATTTCACAGACTTGAAGAAATTCAACTGAAGTTAAGGAATTCGTTAACATTTTTTTAAGTTAACTTAAAAGTTAATTTAAAAGGAAACATATGTTGCAGTGGCGCGGCTGACGCGCTATTTGCGACTTAATGTGAAAGCGCTTTTAAGTTATCGTCGGGAACTCAGTGCTTCTTTTTATACTCTTTCAATGCCTCTAAGATATCAATTACTTCAAAAATAACCATGGTGACCAACACAACCACTCTCTTCGTACAACAATAGTAAAGTGAAAATCCAAGTCTACGTAAGATAGCGGCTAACTCATAATAGTTAGCTTGCGAGGCACGAAAATTGATTTGAGTTTGCAGCTAACTACAATTTCAGTTCGCCACTAATTTGCGGCTCACTCAGTCGGTCGCGGACAGTTTACCTGCTGGGGGCACAGCCTTAGTTTGCTACGTCGTATTACATAAAACAAAAAATCACCACACATCTGCATAGCCAACTTGATGTATAAAATCATCAAAATGAAATAATAGCAACCTCAGACGAAAGCACATGTGTTTATGGTGTTAAATGAAAGGCATAGTAGTGGTTTATAGTTTATTTATAGGTCCTAAAGCTACTGCGCGGCCACCTTGGCGGCGATGCGCTTGTCGCGCTCCTCCGCGATGGTGAGGCGCACGCCCTTGCCGCGCGGCAGCGAGATGTACGCCTTCGTGCCCTTGCCGATCACGAACACGTTGTTCAACCTGCCACACAAAAACACTGTACTCTACTGCTTCCATTGCTAGTACCCAAAGGGCACAGGTAAACGCGATCATGTAACTGAGCCTCTGCCGTCTGTCTGTTGGGTCAGTCTTTTTAACTATAGATAAGTCTAATATCAGCATTTTTCGACGTTTCGCAGTATAATTTACGTCGACATGGGGGCTCTCTATTGTATAAATTAAACTTGCCCTTCGTCAGTTATTTATTTTTGTGTTTAAGCTAGCCAGTTGAATAAAAACAGAAGTGAACCTATGCAACTAATGCCCCTAATCATGTAACATTTTTTTTTGATCTTATAAAGATATTAAAGCAGCTTATTACAAAAATATCAAAAAGAAATAGATTTATATTTCTTTATTTCTGACACTTATTTAGTCTGATATTAGAATGAAAAGCGATAACTATAAAAAAAATATGTAGACTTCATCATATGTAATATCTGAGCATTTTTATAACATGCTAACAGAAATATTACTTAAATACAAAAAGTAATTAAAGGGACTTAATTTGTACTTTAGTGAAGGTTAAATAAATTTCTTTATGAACTATTGAAATAAAAATAGTTGCAGTATACCTGGTAGCGAAGGTGTGTCCCGTGGAGTCCTTCACGTGCACGATATCGAAGGAACCGGGGTGCCTCTCCCGCGACACGATGGTGCCCACTCGCCCCAAATTCCTGCCTCCCGTGATCATGCACAGGTTGCCTGTAAATTGAGACAAAAATGCTTACAATATCTGAACAAAATGCTTATAATTGAGAAGTAGTAGTAGTAGTAGAAGTTGTTTACTTTTATATTTATGCTTATTATATATTTTATATTCAAGCTTTCATATTGTTACAATAATAGTAATAACTGTCCCTTCCCCCAGTTTTTCCTCAGACTATCATCGGGCACCATACTTTAAAATTGTACAGTCCATGTCACTGACATCTAAGTTAATTCCAATGATGGTTCATTAGTTACAATCTACTTGGGCTCTAGCTCAGCAAAGAAATACATATAAAAATAGACATAATTATGTTCGAAAAACATTACTCTCCCTTTGGATTAGGGATGTAACAGAGGTCACTTATCGGAACCGAAGTCGGAATCGGAGTTTTTAAATTCGTTTTATCGGAATCGGAATCGGAGGTTGTATCGTGTTTTATTCATGCAAATTTGTACATGTGAAAAAAAACTGACTTAAATACTGTCATATCAACGCACAGCCCAAACAAATGTATTTAGAAATTTGCACTGTTCCCTTTTATAGTGTAGGTGAGCACCAGCACCAAGGAAGATTTTTTGTAAATTACTCCTTAATGGGATAAAAATGGAGAGTAAAGTTTGTATGAAAGTTCATCAATTTTGATGCAAATTTAATGAAACTTAGTATTTGGCTTTGTGGTTCAATATATTGTTGACTATTGACAAAATGGTAATGGATGAAACATATTGTGCGAAAGAAGTTGCGGGTTCTGCTGGTACATTCTTATGCTAGAAGAACAGTCCCCTCTTTCTAACGCAGTTTAATAAGAAAGGTGAGGAAGGAACGTTTTTTTAAATTAATCCACCATTTTCTCTTCATATTTAAAAATTATAGCTTATTTCATTCTGTAAACTGAGATGATTTCAATGATCCATCATTGAACTGCTAGTAACAACTTGAGATAGTAAACCTTTTCAACTTTAATTACAAAGTAAAAAAAAGTGTGTGTAACACGACGACAACAAGAATTGGTATGTTTCCTATTAACATTTTCCCATAAACAGTTAACAAATACCTAAATCAAATTCGCTTCAGACGACCTCCGATATAAAAATTTCGGAAGCGGAATCGGAATCGGGAATTTGTAAAATATTCAAAACTGCAATATCTTAAATAAGCATGACATTAAAGTTTTTGATTAAGATTCTTAATAAAAAATACAGCCACAAAACGAATTATTAGTTGGGTGATATGAAGCAGTGGGCAACTGACCAGACTCGAACTTCATGAAGTCCATGATCTTGGCGGTGGCGATGTCGAGCTGGATGGAGTCGTTGACCTTGATGAGCGGGTCCGGGTAGCGCAGCGTGCGCCCGTCGTGCGTCACCAGGAACGGCACGTTCTTGGGGCCCGTGCCCACCGCGCGCACCTTGCACAGCTTGTACTGCAACCAACACACTACTGATACACCTCACACATGCTGGGGGGACACAAACACACACACCTACAGCAAAAACCTTCACCTACACAGATTCCTGTCTAGCCAGAAATCCACCCACTGCATGGTAAAGTGACCGCTCTGCTAAGCAAGTAGTCACAGTACAATACTAATACCAGTATCCTTAACTAAAAGCTCAATACTGCCCATTGATGTCATTTGCAGTTAGTTACCCAACTCTCTGAGGACCAATATGTTCATATGAATGTAAATTAAACAATATGTATAACTGTCTATTCCAAAAAAAACCTATTTACTACATGGACTTTTGTTAAATTCAATCATTACGCCTTTTAAGAATAACACCTCATATAGTAACATGAAAATATAAAAATTTAATTCTGGTAATTATTATTTTTAAGAATCATTAACAAGCAAATTTTGAGCTTGACATATAAAGTTTAAAGTATTCAGTTATATATAATAGTATTTTTATGGCACTACTTTCTGATTTTTGCAGTATCAAAAAATAACAGATCTCCAGTTTTTACTGACAATAGTATAATAATACTACTGGTACTATCCACACTAACACTGCTAAGCAGATATAAGCGGCAGCTCTTCCAACAAAGTCCTTAACTCACTCAGCCACTTTGATCTCTGATCTCCCAACCCTATCTCCACCTACCCACAGTATTCCATAAAAACTCTCTTGTCTACTTTAATGGATTACAAACTATAAAACTAGATGGCGTTAATCATAAATTGCATTGACCTTCTGCCATCTGCTGTCATGCTGCTTTTTATTTTTACCATCATTCAAAGACATTAAATTTCCATGAATCAATTAAAAATCAAGTTAAAAAACACATCTATTAAATCCCTCTACTACTTCCATTATTTTACTACATACTATTCCCATAAGTTACCTTGGCCTCCTCTGGGGTGATGCGGTGAATGGTGAACCTGCCCTTGACGTCGTAGATCAGTCTGAACAGTTCATTGGTCTTCTCAATAGACACAACATCTACAATTAAATATAACAGTTTGTTAAAGCGATATAGGTGTAAGATTTAAACAACAATTATTTAAATTTCAGTTCCTTTCTATGATAAACGTAGTATGTGTTATTAATCATAGTCATGAAATATTTTTAGAATGCTCATTTAAAAAGATATCTAAAGCATGGCAATGAAATTTGCCTCAATATGTTGTAAAAAAGATGAGCCTCCAATAATGAGATGAAATCAAGGGTTACTTAAAAGCATAAATCGTCTATGTCTATAAGAACACAATATTCTCTTTCAATTTAAGATATTGTATACATCGAATTCATTATAATTTATTGGCCAACATGCATTTACAAATGTACACATAATTACATCTTTAAACATGCAAGCACTCTACCAGCAATATATTATAACAACCTACAACTAATAATTCTACTTTAATGCCACTGCCAATAATTGTACTTTCATTTCAATTCGAAGTTGCTGGCCTAATTGTACAGCAATTATTGTCCGAAAAATAATTACATTTACATAAATTTGTTATGCCCAACAACATACCTTGATGTATTCATGGGTTCGATCTTGTTTTGAAATAAAGTATCGTACAGCTGAGACTAATTTTACGTGCTGGTAGGACGTGATAAACTCACCCATGAAACCGGCGGGGTAGGTGGGGTCGGTGCGAACTTTGCCGTCCACCTTGATGAGGCGCTGCTTGACAATTTTGAGGACCTCATTGCCGGTGAGCGCGTACTTGAGGCGGTTTCGCAGGAAGATGACGAGCGGCAGGCACTCGCGCAGCTTGTGCGGGCCCGTGGATGGACGCGGCGCGTACACGCCGCCCAGCTTGTCCAACATCCATGCCTTGGGGGCGTTGAGGCGCTTCAGATGCTTCTTCGGTCCGCGCGCCTAACCAACACAAACGAATATAATCAAACATAACCTATAGACTCCCGACACTGGCGTTAACTTTCACAATTTCTTCTTCTTCGCGATCCCAGATTTATATTTACAATGCGTTGCATCATACTGTAACATATTTAAATACGAAACCAAATGAATAAAACTGTATTTCGCACGAAAGCCGATGACAAAATATTGAAGTCAAAATTATCATGTATGATCAAATCATTCAGAAAATACTTAACAAATTGAAACGAGTAGGAACTATACGAGATCCACGAAATTTATTTTCAAAAAATAAAATGTAATTTCACTGATTGCATTGGATTTTTCACAGATTAGGAACATCAACTCACCATGTTGAACACTAAGTTTCAAAAAGAAAGAACTTATTTTGCTGTCAACTTGGCAGTCTTGCCAACTTCCTGTCAAATCATTGCAAACTGTCAAATAATTTAATTGTCAAAAGACTAACAAATGTCGTCCTGGTTTAAGTTTTTCTTTTCTATAATTTCTCTTTGTCACAGAATAGATTATATTACAATTTATAGACTAAACCAATTGTTGTCGTTATGTTTAAAATTAAAAAATAATATTACATAATTCAATAATCGGTTTAACATTAAAACGTATGCATATTCATATGCTTATCAAATGCAATATGTTTAAATGTATGATTCAACTTTCTTTGTGTAGCTACTTTGTGTACACAGTAGGTAATGTTGTAATTCCTAAATATCTCAACGTTAAAAATAAATTTAGGTATCTAATGTTTTACATAATCTTAGCTACTATAGGTAATTACTTTAATTATCTTTAATCTGATACTATGTTGTGAATTTTTATTTTCAATTTAATTAAATACAATTAACAATACGGTTCATATATCTAGATTTAACAAAATTAAAAAAAAAACTATTTACAAAATGTACTATGAGAAAAGAAAAACAAAAACATGTAAATTAATTAATTAATTACTTATATCATTTAAAATGTGTACTTTACTTTAGATTAACATACATATCTATAGTGTTATGTTAGTACTTCAGTTATTTAGTCATAATTTATGCTAAAACGTTATTAATGCAACTTGTTAATTGACGTGAATATGATGCGGCATTATTTATTATGGCAACTTAATTCATCAATAAGAATGACAATATTAACAATTGACATGTTGTTTTTAGGTTAAAAATAACCTCAACGCTCATAATAACATAATGAATGGAGTTATCTTCTGATGATAGTTTCCTATGGGCAGATGCATCTAATGAAAGTTCAAACATGTAAGTATAGGTATTATTAATTTTACGTCGACTTCTATGAATTTATTTGCTCAATATGCATGTTATCATAAATTGAAATATACTGGCTAAGTATTCTGATTGTGCTAGGGTAATGGAATCTTAAACGATAACCATTAAAGCTGTATACATATCACACTGACTACCATATAATACAATTAAACACTATTGTTATAAATTACACAAGAGATATTTCCACATAACTATTTGTGATGTCTATTACTTATATGTATAATGTAATATGTACAAGACTGTAAGCTTAGTATGAGTTTATTATGTTTCTTCAAAACAAGGATTGCTCTTCTTTTCTCTCACACATTGCATACACACAACATTTTTGTTTTCAATCATAACTAGCAATGTACTTTGAAATGTTGAGTGGAAAACAAAAACAATGTTTGTTCTTAGGAAACATAATAAACTGGTGCTGTAGTAGTAGTGAGGTGGTTTTTTTAGGTTTGAAATGTTTATTGTGTTTTTCAATGAATAATATACCTTTGTTATGAAACAGTTGAAAATTTGTAAAAGTAGGGATCTGACTTCATATGGTAGTTGGGTGATAGAGCTCTTTTGCCATGATAATTTAAATTATGTGATAAGGGAAACACCTATACGGCAAACTATTAGTCCTCAAGTGTAAGCACATTTCTGTGCCTTACCCCAAATGCGACTTGTATTCTACTTGAGATCAATCACTGTTACCCATGCTTGCATGCATGTTCCTTTGATACTATTCCATATATTCATGGGTGAATCTGATTCTGCTTTCAGGGATCATGAAGGAGAAACTGCTTCTCTTGCTAGCTCTAAGCATGATGTGAATCAATCACATCAAGAAACGCACAATGACATTGGCATTGAAAAACATCGTAAAAATAAAAGTAAAAAAAGAAAAATATCAGAGAGTAGTAATATATCACAATCTGACAAAAAACGAATTAAAATAGAACCAGAAAGTGATGCAGAGCCTAAAAAGAAGAAAAATGTACGAGATAATATTATAAATGATACATCACAGAGCAATAATTTTAATGGTGATGATTACCTAAGTACAAGAATAAAACAAGAAGAAGCATCATTGATAGAACCACGGGTTAAAAAGTCAAAAAAAAAGGATAAGCATAGAAATACTAATTCTGATATTGAGGATGCAAAACAATCTTCTGTAGACATGCAAAATGATGATACACAAAAATATTTAGAAATGAGAGTAAAGCAAGAACAAGAATCTTTTGTGATGCCTGATGCGGAAAAATCGAAACGAAAAAAAAAGAATAAAAGTGTAGATTCTGATGTTGAAAACAAATATAAATCTCAGCTTGTTGAGGAACCAACAAGTGATGATACAGAAAGTCATTTAAACATGAAAGTAAAAGAAGAACAAGCATCTGCCCTAAAATCAGATACGAAAGTCAAGAAAAAGAAAAAACATAAGGTTGCCTATGCAGATTCGGTCACTGAAGAAAGTGAATCACAATTTGATACTATTGAAAACAATAACTCAGCTGGTGTAGAAGAAAATGATATGGAGTACACAGTGATTGAAAGTAAGTTTACTGCTGAAGAAACAATTATTAATAAACCGAAAAAGAAGAAGCACAAAAAGGATGACATGTCCAATGATCTTGATAAATCTTCAATAAATAGAAGTAATGGATCAATTGAATTAATATCTAGGGAATACAGTGAAGGAAATAGTGATAATGATATATCTGTACAACCTAATGATTTTAATAGTGGTAATATTGTTAGCTCAACTATTATTAATAACAGTACAATAGATACAATTAACAATAGACACAAAAAAGTTAGTATTACTGAAGATATATTACATAATGAAAAAAACTTACATAGAAGCACTAAAATTTCAGATAGAATTAGGTTTGAAGATGATGAAAGTTCAAGTCACCTTGATTTGAATTTGAATAAACAATCTGTTAAAATCGATGCTTTTTTGAAAGTGAATCCTCATTTACAATTATTTTCTCCAAGAACACAACACAATTCATCAATGACAGTAGATGATGAAATCTGGATACTGAGATGTCCACGTGAAATTAATCAGAAGAAATTGAAAAGCAGCAACTTGTCTCTTGAAGGTAAATTTAAGCTGAAAATTGATGGACAGTCCTATGATGGAATTCCAAATGAAGATATTAACAGGATCACTCATGTGGCATACCAGAATGGACAAACTTCTATTATTAATTTACCAATAAAGGGTTGTGTGCATTATCGAAAAAGAATTCCTAGAGCACATATACCAGAGGATATGAGTATGGTTAATAATCAGACAAACTTTATTCCATTACCAGAAACGAAATGCCGTCATCCACTATTTGGGGCAAATTATAAAAAAGCTATTAAAATACCAACAGTTGTTGCAGCACGTTTAGAGGCAGCTAAAGATAGACATAATGAAATATTCGAACATAACATAACCAAAAAGAAAAAACATAAAAAGGATAAAAATAAATCAATCAATGTTAAGACCGAGGAAGACTGCAAGGCAGAATTTGAGCCTCCTATGAAAAAAAGTAGGAAACGAAAACATGATGAAGACACTGATACTGCACCTAAGAAATCAAAACGCTTAAAGCATGACGCACATTCAGCTGAAGCATGGGAATCGGAAAAAGCAATAGAAGAAAATCTTTTTAACTTCTAAAGTATGTAATTACTTTCTTAATAAAAACATAGTCTTACATTAGTTATAATATAACAATAGCCCCATTCATTCAAATCGGAATGAACTTGAATAAAAATATATATATACTAGCCTGTATAAGTATGTTAATGTAAATAAATGAATTAGATGCTTCTGTCTCTAATTCCAAAAGAACTGCAACTGTCAGTGTATGCCTTTTAAAAGTTGAGAGTTGTTTTAAATACATAGTTTTATTTCTACGTTTTTTATTATATTGGTGATACTTATAGGCACCTTAGATGTTGATTACTGCTATGCATTGAAAAAAATAGACATAAAATGGAATAGTCGGTTAGTCAAGGTTTATTAGTAAAACTTTTTATATTCTGGAAAATATTTGGTTACGTGAAAATATGGGCTTATACCAACTGTGGAAAGTGCTGCTGTATATTGGTCTTGATGGTAAGGGAGTCATCCTTATCGCCCCAAGTTAGTCCTCTGCGACAGCAACGTTGAACAAATATATACGACAAAGATGGAAATGGTGATACGCAGGCGTGATTGCTTAGCCAGTTGTTGCGCTTCCAGCAGACGTCGCGACAAAATAATGTATTCTTCTATGCCGTAAATCGAAACTATTGACGTATGCTTGAGGAATGATGTCAAAATATGGCTCGATGAAGATCGAGGACTGCCTGTACTGAGTTTTCATTAAAATCCTAATGTGGTTTGATCCTTGATACCGGTGTCTGGTAAGGGCTTGCATGGTAATTGTTGCTTTTACAATTTATAGTGTTTAAATACTACCTCAAACTCTAAAAAACGTAATTTAGAAATTAAAACACATACTGTTTGTAGAGTAGATATATACAAACATATGAGGACAGTTGCATGTAGGTACATTATTGAATTAATGTAATTTTTATTTTTACTATTTCAAAATATGTATAACAATTTTAACCTTGTTACACGAAAACTTTAATAGTGTGTTATCAAAGGTTATTGGGGATATTGTTGTATTTTGTGATAGTGCGTTATTTTTTATTTAAACTTATTTGATGTGGGCACTAGATAGTCAATAAATAAATTAGTAATTTTATTTATTACGCTATAACAAACATTTTTGTGGTTGCCGGCATAGTTAGGCAGAGGTAACCATCTTAGTCCCTAAGGACTAACAACGCAGTTGCGATTGACTTCAGGTAGCGTCCATGGGCAGCTGTGACCGCTTACCATCATCAGGTGGACTGCAAGCTTTGAAGGTGATAGAACCAGTGTAGTTCGACCAGGGAAGTACCACCGCCACACCTATTTCTAGCGTCAAGCATTTCTTGCGTTTCAATGGAAGGGTGTGGTTGCCGGCACACTCACATAGTCCTCGGGAGTAGCAACGCCTCTGTGATAGACTTCAGATGGAACCCATGTTCTGTATGAAGTTGATCAAAGACGTCCATGGACGGCAGTAGACCATCTATCATCAGGTGGACTGCATGCTCGTTTGCTACTTCAGTTCGATAAAAGAAAGCTCGTTTGCTGCTTCGATCTTATATAAAAATCTTCTTAATTATCTTCTATTATCTATATATATTATATTATTATCTTATTTGCGTACCTACATACTTATAAACAGTGATAGTTATTTATTCATAAAAATCACAAATGCGCACTTTAACCTCTATTTAAATATATATATTATGATACTGTAATAAGTCAAGATATGAAATAACTAAGGAGTATGTAAGTCGAAGTTGTGTGATCTGTTTTTGAAATTTAAAAACTGCCTCTTCGGTTAATATTTTTGCGAGTGAATAAACAATAAAAGCCGGGTAAAAATCGCGATGTCGAGCAATATTTATAATTGTATAAATAATTAAAATAAATTGTAGTCGAAAATAATATGTAGGTACCTCCATAAGTAGCTATTTCTATATGTACCTATATATTATCTAACCGATAACATTGATTAACATATTAATAAGGTGTAATTACATAATTATTAATGTTATCAATAAAGATAGTGGTTTTGTAAACTACAAGACAAAAATCTCCAACTGTGACATAAACATATCGCACTAACCCTAAAATAGACAACGGTTATCGCTAATGTTGTTGTAATAATTTTCATTTCATCGTTTGCAAATCTTGCGATACATTGTGTAATTTGCTCTTCAACTTTTTTTAAACAGTGAGTTTCTGAATTTGTCGGAAATATGAATATTGTAGTAACTGGAGCGGCGGGATTTCTGGGCGAACGTATCGCGGACGCTCTGCTGGCGGAAAATTCTCAGCTACCCGTGAAACGTTTAGTCCTCACGGACACTGTAAGACCACGCAGCAGAGCCGACCCTCGCGTCTCCACCCTCGCTCTAGATCTCTCCGCGCCTGATGCCGCGGATAACCTGGTAGCGGCCGACACCGACGTACTATTTCACTTGGCAGCTATCGTCAGCGGTCATGCTGAAGCGGACTTCGATCTTGGTTTACGAGTAAACTTCGATGCTACTAGATCTCTTCTTGAAACGGCTCGTCGCGTTGTTCCTCGACTACGTTTTGTTTTCACGAGTACGGTTGGTGTTTTTGGCGGTGACCTGCCGCCCGTTGTCGATGACCTGACCTCGGTAACCCCACAGAATTCGTACGGAACTGCAAAGGCTATGAGCGAACTTCTTTTAAACGATTATGCTCGGAAAGGGTATGTAGATGCTCGTTTAGTGAGACTACCAACAGTGAGCGTGAGGAGCGGCGCCGCTAACCGCGCCGTCACCTC
Source organism: Spicauda simplicius (assembly GCA_949699795.1). Taxonomy (NCBI): domain Eukaryota; kingdom Metazoa; phylum Arthropoda; class Insecta; order Lepidoptera; family Hesperiidae; genus Spicauda; species Spicauda simplicius. Next base: position 23,797,302 of record OX453059.1, read on the forward strand.
TTTCGCTAGTGGCGTTGTGCGTGAGCCTCTGAACGGTGAACGATGCGTTTGTCCAGTGCCTCCGGAGCAGGAATTGTGGCTGACAAGTCCTTCGACTGTCGTTCACAACATTATACACTCTGCAACGATTCCAGCAGAAGTATTTGGACCGTGGCGTGGCGTTAATTTGCCTGGCATTTGCGTATCGGTGAACGAAATGCTAAATGCCCTGCGAGAAGTCGCTGGCGAGCAAGTGGCAGCATTCGTGACCTATGAGCCAGACGATACTATCGCTCGAATAGTCTCTAGCTTACCGAGCAAATTTGATAACACTCGAGCTTTGCGCCTTGGTTTCATTGTGGACAAAAATTTTAACGAAATAATTCGTGCTTACATTCGGAACGATTTGAAACGCTAACAATTGATTTTATTTTATTGAATGAATCCAAACAAAATTAAAATTAAATCAATCAACATATATATTTATTAAGTACAATATTTTTCTTGCTCCACGATTAATATCAATGTTTTATAAGTAATTTTAAATGAACTAGAAAATGATGTAACAAAAAGAACCATGTAACAAAATGATGGGTTTGACTACTTAGTAAGTAGTAGGTACCTACTTACTATAAAGTTTAATTTGTTTTTGTTTTTAAAAAATATTTTATTTTATTGTTTAATGCTCTTTTATTTCATACCTTTATTAGGTGGGTTGTACTAAAATCTGTAATCTTAGATTTTTTTGGCGGCCACCTTGGATTTGAATTTTTTTCGTGGTGCGTGTATTCTACAGATTAGGCCGTTTCGTTTGATACCCATATTGGGTGTTGTACAAATATATGTCATTTGATATCCATATAAGGTGGGTTGTACTAAAATATGTAATCCGCCATTTTGTTGCGACTGCCATTTTGGATTAACAACAATAATAAATAAATAATTATGGTTGCATTGTCATCAGAACTATACGTACTTATATTCCAAATTTCAGCTTAATCGGACTCTGAGGAGTGGGTTAAATTAAGGTTGTAAGATTTGACATAAACACACATACTTACATATTTACATACTTACCCACAAACATTGTAAGTAGTCCGGTCAAATTAGACATTCGGTGCTACATAAATTCGCAACAAGCTGAATTTCGGTACAATTGTTCAAAACACGATTTTAAACAATAGCTGAAAGTTCCCCATCATTCCCGTGTATGGAAAAAAAATTATTCAAGGTCAAATATCAAAAAAATGAGTTTTTCGCGATTTTCAGCAAAACGGTGAGTTTTATCAGAAAAATACCTCAGACTAAAATTGTAGATCATTAAATTATCTATAAAAAGTATATCAATACTTTTTTTCTCACGAGACACCGTTTCGGAGATATCGCAGTGTAAAAAATTGTAACAGTTGCAATTGTCATAAAATGCACACGTTTCCACGCCACCTATGAGGTAGTGTACTTAGCGCGTTTTTTTAACGTGGTTTCCCCAGTAGACCTACTCCACAAGTCAGTAATTATCCAGTTTAATTAAAACTATCGTAAATAATTGATATTAGCCAGAAAAAAAGCGATGTTGATAAAAAAAGTACAGAAGTTATTAGTCGGAGTCGTAATTTTCGAATTCTTCTCGATTTTCTCCTTGTTCTTCTTCTAGATTTTCTCCTTGTTCATTTTCTTCTGGTTCATCCTCGTCTTGGGTGCAAGTAAATTCAGCCAATAACGGTGTATCGCAAGTCGGCTCGTTGACGTCGAATGTATCATCAATTGTTGGTGATTCAACATTAGAGCACGACTTGCCTTGGCAACTTGTACACGCCATAGAACAGAATAGACCCACTTTTTTGCAACCACAAAAAATTGCGTTTAGCAATTTTTCCGGCGCAGGTGGAAGCAAAGTTGGAACTGGTTCCAATTCATTATTTACAAACTTCCAACCCCAGTCTGTTGGGTCTTTCTGACAACCAAGCCACACTTGAACTTGATAATATACCCGAAGAAGATGTTGATGAGCAGCAGCCGACGTTGGAGGAAGACAAGCTAACTGTACCTTGTTTTTTGCTTTTGGTGTTTTTGACGAAACATGCATACCGATGTTTATCTAAGGGGCCATCCACTAATCACGTGATGTTTTTTTGGCATTTTTTGACCCCCCCTCCCCCTTAGTGATACGTGGTGAGGTTTAAGACTAGCCCTACCCCCCCCATATCAAATGTATTTTTTCGTACCTGCAAATAATCTATTTTTTTATTTAAAAAAAATTACTGGTACAAGTATTTTTTTAAAAATAAAAAAATAGATTCTTTGCAGGTACGAAAAAGGCAGGCGCGCTTGCCGAAAAATAAGTACACGTGATTTATTACTTTATCCCCCTCCCCCCTTGTGATATTTCGTGATTTTTTTATGGACCCCTCCCCCCCCCTTTTGAGCCTCACGTGATTAATGGACAGCCCCTAAGCACGTAGTTTTTTTAGGACCCCCGTACATCGAAAGAAGAAAGCGAATGCCACTTGTGATGATCTCATGTTGAGTTGAATTACAGTTTTGACAACTTTAGCACAATTCAACATTGAACAGAAGACAGATGTTGTCCCAGGCTACACTTACGTATAAATGAAGGGACTGGGTTTCATTTTACCTGATATTCTTATATTTATAGCTGATGTATATTTTATATTTTAAGTGCAAGTTACAATGACCGACAGAAAAGTATTTTAACCTATACTACATAATATTACAACTCTAGGGATGAATATACGTGACGTACTCATGCATGTTATGACAATTGCAACTGTTACAACTTTTTACACTGCGATATCTCCGAAACGGTGTCTCATGAGAAAAAAAGTATTGATATATTTTTTATACATAATTTAATGATCTACAATTTTAGTCTGAGGTATTTTTCTGATAAAACTTACCGTTTTGCTGAAAATCGCGAAAAACTCATTTTTTTGACATTTGACCTTGAATAATTTTTTTCCACACCCGGGAATAATGGGGAACTTTCAGCTATTGTTTAAAATCGTGTTTCGAACAATTGTACCAAAATTCAGCTTGTTGCGAATTTATGTAATTTCAACCTAATTTTTTGGTCTAATTTGACCGGACTAAAGTTAATTAAAAGCTTTTATAAAATAAAAAACAGTCCTGCAACCAATAGGCTATTTGACAATGCGAAAAATTAAGTGTCAATTACTGTTATCAGTATATATTAAGAGTTTAAGAATGGTTATTTATTAACATAAGTTGAAAATAATAATTAAATTTATTTACCTGCCCCAAGTCGACACTATCATGGTCGGATTATTTTTCAAAAATAATTCTTAAACAAGTCTTATTGAAATCATAAGACTGTAGCTACATTTTTAACTAATATTAGGAAAAACAGCGGAAACATTCCATGTAAGTTGTACGAGAACAGAATGTTAAAAACATTAGAGGTATTATTTATAACCTCAAATCAATAACAAAATATTTACATTCTGAATGTAATTAATTATTTAAAACTTTAGATATTATGTTTACTTACATCGAAAAGCAGTGATAGCCTAATGGTTGAAACTTGCCCTCTCGATCGGGAGGTCCGAGGTTCAAACCCAGGCACGCACCACTGATTTATGTGCGTATTATAAATTAATTATCACTGCTTTTCGGTGAAGGAAAACATCGTGAGGAAACCTACACACCCGAGAGTTCTTAAAAAAAAAAAGTTCTCAAAGGTGTGTGAAGTCCACCAATTCGTCCTTGGCCAGCGCGGTGGACTATGGCCTAAACTCTCTCATTCTGAGAGAAGACCCGAGCCCAGCAGTGGGACAATAATGGGTTGACGTGACATCGAAATGGTCTTCACAGAAAAAAATATTTGTACTATTTGCTATGTCACTATAATCCCTCCGAGAAAGCTGCAACCACTTTCGGCGCACTTCGACGTTCTTTGGGACACTCACAAATAGTTTCTGCGGAGTTTTTATTGTCGTATTTACACATTTTGGCACTGCACACCATTTGTAACTAATTTTTTCACATAAAATTTAGACCCAATCGCACTTTCGTTTTTTGTTTACAACAAATGTACTTATTAGGGATGATATGAGCCACAGGTGACAATACAGGCAAGTGACGTCACCAACCCGCCATATTGTCAAAGTAGCGTTTTTGCGCGCTATTTAAATATTGAATTTTTAATTTGATATTTTTCAGCAAATATGTACCAAAATTAAAAAAAAAAAAACAACTTTTACTGGGTTCCTTAACCTCTGTTAAATAATATAAAATGGATTTTAAAAACCTGTCAAATAGCCCATTCTGCACTGTCCCTAATATTTTGACCACAATTTCCCTAATAATGATGTATGTATTTTTTTACTGTATGTAATTTTAGTGAAATGTGTAGTGTAATAGTATGGTCATTACCTTAATGTTTTTGATTTATTCGATTGCTATATCAAAACAGAATAACGCCGTCGCACCTAGTGTGGTAATCACTAAACATATAGTAAGAAGTAACAATATTCCTTTAAGAGCGACTGAAATACACATATTAATACCTTATAACACAAAAAAGATACGACGTGAGTGTTTTAGTGACAATAAAATCAGTTATTTATACGAGACCGTGTAATACATAGTATCCATAAGACTGCATAGTGCATGCATAAATGGAAACGTTATTTTAAACTCAACCTTAAATGTCAAGTCAAACAAAAGCTTAAACAAATTTATAATCTTTTCTAATACGCTTATTTTCATTCGTCTCCTTTAATTTTTTATTCTTTTTCTACGTTCAAAATTTTGGCACGTCTAATGCAGTCAAAGTGGAAGAGTACCAGCTGAGACATTATAGATGATGAATATCAATTCAATATCAACATCAACTAATAAATTTAATTAATAATTTTATTAATAACATCAACTAATAAATTTAACTAATAATTTTATTAGTTAAATTTATTGGTTGATGGTTATATTCATCATCTCTAATGCTTATTTTAATTTATCGTTATGCAATATTATGAATACAATTATATATCAACTCAATAATTTTAACACGATATTTATATTAAAGATAGTGTAGATATAGATTTAGACCCATTTATTTTAAAAAGTATGTCGAAAATTGTAGCGACGAAAGACGATTTAGTCAGTAATAAATCAGAAATGATCCAATCGCATTGTTTACTTTAAAAGTTTCCACTTAATTTTTGATTAAAAAGAACTGTCAGTCGGTGAAAAAACTGACAGACCGAGCTAATGACGTTGACGGGCCATAAGATCAATCAACTCAGCTGATCGGCTCTGTTCGAACGCACTCATGAAGGTCAAGTAAAGGAGAAAAATGTCAAAATGATTGTTATGTATACAGCGGCAGGGAGGGGTAGTGAGCAGATATTATTTCAAATTATCCATAATCGCGGCTGGCGATAAACTATCGGGATTACTTATCATTAATTGAAGTATACAATAATTCAGATTCTCCAGCCTCATAAGGTACAGTGTATGTAACACTCGTTACGTTAGTGCAAATGAATTGATACAAAATATCAGTTCCTAAATAGCTACTTCATTTTTGGGTAAGTGTAGATTAAAAATTTAAGCACATATTGGTAGGTAGTATGAAGAGTAACTATACTTTATCATTTATTTTTCATCAAAAATTTACGCACTTGTTTGTCATACGACTTCATAAATCAGGGTAACAACTACTACTACAAGACTACGATACCAACAGTGAGGCGATGTAAACTGCATCGACGGCATGAAAACACGGTGAACTTTATTTTGTATGTCATGGCCCATTAGCCATACAGAAAAAAATGTTTTTGCTACTGCTCGTGACAATATGTTTCATGGGTTTGTATATAGGTACTTAATGGGGCTGTTGTTGTAAAGCAGTCACCCTAAAATATATGGGTTTAATAACTTAACAAAAAAATGTCTATAGAGTATCTGGTACAAGGCAACATTCACGGAAAATTTTCAATATATTGATCTTTAATTGTAAGATTTTACATTACATCTTACGTTCATACATATTACATACGTCATTAATGCCTTTGAAATGTCTAGATTTTTCTAAAAATATAGGGGGCGATGTCTTTTCTTGTTAAGGGTAAAAAGGTTCTATGGTTTAAAAAGGAAAACAATATCAAACAGATAAATTAAAAACTCTCTCTCGTCAACCCATTATTGTCCCACTGCTGGGCACGGGTCTTTTCTCAGAATTAGAGAGTTTAGGCCATAATCCACCGCGCTGGCCAAGTGCGAATTGGTGGACAAAATTGAAAGATTAAAAACATTATTTGCTTATTTGTAAGGGTTTTTAGCATGTTACAAATGCCTGCATCAATCTAATAAGTCTTGATGGGTAATGCATGACTTAAGATTCCATTGTGACTTCGCAAATGTGAAACATGGGTATCACAAATTTAATTGAATTTCTGTGAAGCGTAATGCATCACTAATAGATGTGGTCTTATGCGGAAGTGGAAGTCAGTTATCCAACCTCTACAGCACGGGTCACATCAGTTGTGATTTTATAACGTAAACAATCAATGAAATAGTGGATTTATCTTACTAATTATGATCTGCTGCCTATCAAGACTTGCAAAGATCATACATAAGGAGGTATTAATATGATAATTGATGCTTTTAGATTATAGTTGCCATTTCTTATGTGATAAGTGATCACTGCCACTCATGGACATTTGTATCTAGATTAGAACTCAGAACTGAGGGTCTCCGTGAGGTCACTAATGAGGACTAATATTGGTTTAATTAATGCTTTTAATTAAAATATTCTCTTTCTGATTTAGTCCAGTACCTAATAACTAAGTACATTTTAATGTAAAAATGTATTAATGTTTTCAAGGGTGTACCACACCCACATCTATTTCTAGCACGAAGCAGTTGTTGTGTTTTGATGGAAGGGCACATGTTACCGGCATACTTTTATATGAGGCAACCATCTTAGTTCTTGGGAGTAGCAACAGTGACTGACTGAAGACTGAATCCTTACTCTATATGAAGTTGCTTACAAATGTTGATGGGTGGCTGAAACCACTTACATTCAGGTGGACTGAATGCTCGTTTTTCTACTTCAATCATAAAATAAAAAAATGTGCCTTAATGTTATTTTAAAATGATATAAAAAAGTAAGTGTGGACCGCTTAGTTAAGAACAAGGTTTTTGGTAAAAAATATGCATTAACTTAATCCCTAATCATAAAACAAAGAAATGAAAATAAGTCACATACCTATATCAGCTGCTAACCTTTTTGATGGTTCTTTTAAGCAAGTTAACTGCAAGATATCACAATGAATGAATTTATCAATTTAAGGAAAGTTTTTTGTGCAGCAGTAGATCAGTGCTTTATCTAGAGGCTGACCAGTGAATGTTTGTGGGGGGTTGGACTCTCAGGGGCGAATGTTATCCAAACACAGCCTATGGCCTATGGAGCATAAACATACAAGTTAAAATCTTTTTTTTTTTTTTTTTTGTTTTCGAGGGGGAAACCTTCAAAAGGTACCCGACGCCGTGGGAGCGACGCAGGGTTATGTGGGATTTTTACCGCACTAAAACCCCCCCGGTGGCCGTCCTCGGCGCTGAAAAGGAGGACTCCGGGATCTCGAAACGACTTCAACCGGAATCCTCCGAGCGCGTTGCCCCATCGGGCTCCTCCCAGATGGGCGGCTGGACCCACCGCTCCGTCTAGTCTTTACGACGGTATGCGACCACACATACCGCCGTCCTTCCCGGGATTGCCTGACCGAACGGTTCGAGCTCCCACTCTAGCCGTCTGCAACCCCGGAAGCCCCTTTTAGTCGCCTCTTACGACAGGCAGGGGATGCCGTAGCCCTATTCTGATCCCGGAACTACAGGGCGACAAGTTAAAATCTAGTGCTAAGATACATAAAAATAAAAGATAAATTTAATTACTATTGTTGCTCTTGCAAATAAGATCAGTGCAACTTAACAAACTGCATCTTTATCTGGAAAAAAAAACGGATTTGGAATAAATTGTAAGTAGGATCCTTGTCCCATTTGGTTAATACAGTCGGAGTGCAAGCTATTCACATCTACAATAGTATACTTACAATAAAAATAAGTTTTTCACGTACTTACTCCAAACATTTAAAAAGAGGATACTATATTTATGAATATAACAATAATTATTTATCTATAAAGGAATGACGATCTTCAACGTTGATTCCGAAAAATACCGGTGAAAAAAGGCTGGAGGTTCAGGAGCGGCTCCCGGGGTCGGCGTGAAAGGCGCGGTCGCGCGCCAGCGGGCGCCTTGTGCGGCACAAAGCGGGTAACCCGAGCCGGCCGCGCCGTCGCGTGTCGCGTCACGCCGCGCGCGCGCCGCCGGTTATAAAAGGGCGCGCGCGCGCGGCGGCTGCGACTACAGCGAGCGCGCCGCATCGCGCTCGCTCATCGCTCGACATGCAGAAGATGTTGACTCGCGAGAAGAGCGACTACGGCCGCAAGGTGCAGGAGAAGGCCGTCATAGAAAAGGTTACCGACCGCCCCGCTTCTCCCCACCCGCTCCTCTAGCGCGATGGACTATCTATCGAGACTGTTCGAATTCTTAGCGGGAAATGCCATCGCTTACCTTTTCGCGTTAACGGTACGGCAGATCAATCTCGTCACCATCGCCTCCCGGCTAGCGTTCTGGGGGGTAGTCTCGTCGCTCGTGCGGTAAAGGCACGCTCGTAGCGTTAATTATCGTTCTGGGGTCGGGATTCTGGGTGCTCGATTTGGGTAACGGCGTACTGTTGCGACATATATTAATGAGCGAGCGACGGAGACGGACGAGGTCTGAGTGTGTGGTGTGTGTTGCGCAGAGGCAGATGGCGCTGGAGAGGCGCGCGAGCGAGGCGCGCGAGGGCCGCGAGCGGCGCTCCAGCGAGGCGCGCGAGCGCGAGCCGGAGGACGCGCCGCCCGCCGTGCGCGTGCTCACGCTGCAGCACGGCGAGCACCAGGACGCCACGCTCTACCGGTGGGTGCCCGGCCCGCTCGTTCGGTGACCTGCTCGTGTGTTGTTCACACGTATTTGTATAATAGCGTTGCACTTTCAGGTTCGAGAAGGGATGCTATCTACAGTTCAGTCCGGGACCGACGCTCCTCGGGCGGAAAGTGTTTCTCTACACCAACTATGTAGTTTCGGATACCCGTAAGTGCTTTGCCCGATTTTCTTTATTACCGGTTACCGGGTCTAACGTGTACATAATCGTTGCGATGTAATATGCAGAGGAGGACAAGGGCGGCGAGCAGGCGGAGTTCGTGCGCAACCAGTACTACGGGCTGGAGTGGCGGCGCGGCGACGGCGCGGGCGCGGGCGAGCCGCTGGGCGCCGGCCTGCTGCTCACCGACACCGACGCCTACTGCGAGCTTCGCCTGGCGCGCGCCGGCTCCTTCCACTACTATTTTGTCTACGATAGTCCGTGAGTTACCACGTAGTATGTAAGCTGATGGAGCTCAGAATCAGAATTGCCGTCGTTACCGTGGAAACTGTCGTTCGCTGCAGGGAGTCCCGAGTGGGCCCGCAAGGTTCCGGCTGGTTCCACGTGGCGCCGACGCTGCGCGCGGGCGGCGAGGTGCTGCCGCTGGACGCCGTCATGTGCCAGACCGTGCTGTCCAAGTGCCTCGGGCCGCTCCCGCGCTGGGAACGTGTGCTACGCGTCGCCAAGGAGGCCGGCTACAACATGATTCACTTCACCCCGGTCCAGGTGAGCCGATAGCATCCCTTACTTTAATTTCAATTAATTCAATTTGACAATCGGAATTATCATTGTACATATTGATTTCCGATTTTTACAGGAACTTGGCGCTTCAAATTCGAGTTACAGTATCGCAAACCAGTTGCGGCTCAATCCTCGTTTCAGCGGCGACGCCGGGCGCGAGGCCACGTTCGCTGACGTGGAGAATCTCGTCGCCAAGATGCGCGCCGAGTGGAAGGTAAGGTGTGGCTATGCAGTGGCGGGGGTGCCGCACTCTTGTTAGGGGGTGTTGTAGGAACGAGCGATATTGATAAATATCGCTATTGACATCGAGGGACTATTCTTTTTCATCGTTTTGATAGAAAACTATTAACTATCTGTTCAAAATAAAGTAATTTTTAAATAGAATTTATGTGTTGCATAGACATAAATTCCAAAAAGAGTATTGTAGCTGAGACTAGATTAGGGGAAATTGTGTCCGTCAGGATGGCCGGTCACTACCCATATTTTACATCGAAATAGTTACTAAGAGTTGCTACCTAGTTGCTACCAGTTGCTACCAATCTTAAAATAATTGCTACCTTCGTATTTAAAAAAATAAACTGCTTTTTAAGGTGACCGGCCATTCTGACGTCAGGATGGCCGGTCACCATTCCAGTTAGAACAATCTGCGCAAATGATTGGAGTTTTTTTTTTACCAAGAGTTGCTACCAAATTGCTACCTTTTTTATACATCGTAATTGACCTCATAGCTGTTAAGGATAAAAAGATATTACAGATTTAATATTAAACGCCTGTACAACCAAATTAGCAAATCCGAAGTTAAATACAATATTCGTATTTTACACAGGCGCCACTTGCACTTTATATTTATATTAGGGTTGTAACGGAGGTCTCTTAGCGGAGGCCGAGGCGGATACAGAGGTTTAACATAGGCGGAGATGAAATTTTAAGTAGAAAAAAAGAATAGCATTGATTTATTACAGTAATAGATATAAACCAAAAATAATTCAAACAGATACATTGTACAGTTCTTAGCAAAAATTGAGTAATTACTAATAATAATAAAAAAATACAAACATTTTATAACATTATAACATTATTATATTATTGTACGATACAATAATATAATATAAATATAAAGTGCAAGTGGCGCCTGTGTAAAATACGAATATTGTATTTAACTTCGGATTTGCTAATTTAGTTGTACAGGCGTTTAATATTAAATCTGTAATATCTTTTTATCCTTAACAGCTATGAGGTCAATTACGATGTATAAAAAAGGTAGCAATTTGGTAGCAACTCTTGGTAAAAAAAAAACTCCAATCATTTGCGCAGATTGTTCTAACTGGAATGGTGACCGGCCATCCTGACGTCAGAATGGCCGGTCACCTTAAAAAGCAGTTTATTTTTTTAAATACGAAGGTAGCAATTATTTTAAGATTGGTAGCAACTGGTAGCAACTAGGTAGCAACTCTTAGTAACTATTTCGATGTAAAATATGGGTAGTGACCGGCCATCCTGACGGACACGGGAAATTGATATATTTATTTGAGGCCTTCGCACTTAGTCCCGCAGGGATAGTGATGCATTCAACATGAACCAAGACTGATTTTATTTGGGGTCGATGTACTTTCACTTTTAGGTGGACTGTATACTTAAAACAAAAAACAAAATCAAAATATTGTTTATTAGCTAAATAGATTTAAATTACAGGTGAAGTACAGCCCTGTTAAGTTCGCAGAACTTGTGTTAGGGGTGAACGCTTTCTCCTGAATGCATAGAACCTGTATTGTTAACAATATAATAAAGAAATACCATTTTATTTATTTATTAACAACAAATAAAATAAAAAAATAAAAAACAAAAAAAAATAAAAAAAAAAAAAATAATTGTCATCGATTATGTGCAATATCGAGGAGTGATCGTGTAACGCGTGGGTTCGTGTGCGCAGATGCTGTCGATCTGCGACGTGGTGCTGAACCACACGGCGAACGAGACGGCGTGGCTGGCGGCGCACCCCGAGGCCACGTACAACTGCCACAACTGCCCGCACCTGCGGCCCGCCGCGCTGCTCGACGCGCTGCTGGCGCGCCTCTCCGCCGACGTGGCGCGCGGCGACCTCGAGCCCGCCGTGCCGCGCCGCATCGACCACAACGACCACCTCGAGGTGACCCCGCGCCGCCTTTACACTAAACCAATACCTTACTCAATGTTCGCTAATGTGATAGTAGTCGATGGACGATTACTCTTAGACCTGCAGGTTATGTGTATCTGTGAACATGTAAAATTAATTTATTTCCTTGTCACAACTAATAAGTAAATTTAGAAAACTGCCTCAATTTGATATAGAAAATATGTATGTCAGTAAAATAAATAATATAATTAAAATTTCATTAAAATCATTATAAGTTCAAGTAACAATTACAATTATTATTTAAGTTGCAGAAAACATGCATACTAAATTTTAATTAAATATAAATATAGATGGTAGTAATTGTCTATAAATTATTTTTAACATCATAAGTTTTAGTATAAAACCAATGAGTACCGGTGACGTGGTGTGTGCGCAGGCCATCAGGCAGGTGGTGCTGACGCAGCGGCTGCCCGAGGCGCGCCTGCACGAGATGTACATGTGCAACGTGGACGACATCGTGCAGCAGTTCTACTACATGGCCCGCAACAAGTGAGTCGATATGCTTCTTACACTATATAAGGTACATATTAGTAAATACATGAGTAATTTAAGAAAATATATGTGCTTGATTTTTATTTAAGCCACAGCCGCCCTTGGACATCTGTAATCAACTACATACAGAACATAGGTTTCATCTGAGGTCAATCACAGATGCGTTGCTACTCCCTAGGACTATGGTCGCCCCATGTGAATGTGTGCTGGCAACCACACCCTTCTATCAAAACGCATGAAATGCTTGACGCTATAAACGGTATGGCGGTGGTACTTCCTCGGTCGAACTACACTGGTTCTACCACCTTGAAAAATATTAGGTATATAATTTGTACGGCATCGTTTTTATGCCGTCCGTGTGCGTGTGCGCAGGGTGCCGCCGGTGAAGGCGGGCGGCGCGGGCGCGCGCGCGGAGCTGCGCCTGCTGCCCGACCCGCAGTTCCGCCGCCTGCGCGCCTCCGTCGACCTCGACCTGGCGCTGCAGACCTACAACATCTACAGGTTACGTATCTACTTTACTTCAACCCTGTACGCAGTTAACTATTTCGAAAAGCTCGATGCTCTATTTTTGTACATTCTTTTAAAAACAAAATTTTATCCATGTGAACTTTTTCTTTTACGACATTATGTTTCCTCAAAGATTACACCTTAAGAAATTGTCATACGTAATTTACATCAATAAAAAGAATTCATAAAAGAATCACGATCAAGTATTTAAAGAATTTTGCGGCGGACGATCTCGGAGGTGGGAGATGGCGAAGGAGGTGTAACGGTCGGTGTCGGGCGGCAGGTCGGAGTGCTACGACGAGGAGGCGCGGCTGAAGCGGTGCTGCGAGGAGCTGCGGCGCAAGCTGGACGCGCTGAACGAGGCGGCGGCGGAGGGCGTGCGCGACCAGCTGCGCGCCGCGCTCGACAACTGCGTGGCCGGCATGCGCTACCACCGCCTGCAGGCCGACGGGCCGCGCGTGCCCGAGGTCAGCGCCAAGCACCCGCTCGTGCCGCGCTACTTCACCTACCCGTGCGCCGTGGGCGCGCTGCAGGACATGGAGGCCGTCGTGTACGGCGAGGCGGGCCGCCTGGTCATGGCGCACAACGGCTGGGTCATGGACGCCGACCCGCTGCAGGACTTCGCCGCGCGCGACCAGCAGGGCCGCGTCTACCTGCGCCGCGAGCTCATCGCCTGGGGCGACAGCGTCAAGCTCAGGTGCGCCGCACGATGGATCCCACGAATATCGATATTGTAATTGATTCTTATAATAACGCACGTGTTGCGTGCAGGTACGGCGACAAGCCCGAGGACAGCCCGTTCCTGTGGGCGCACATGCGCGAATACGTCGAGTTGACGGCAGAGGTGTTCGATGGGCTGCGCCTCGACAATTGTCACTCGACGCCCTTGCATGTCAGTATAACTATTCTTTCCGTTTCGAATGTATGCAGCGCACAAAGACTGGTGTCATATATAAATTTTTGTTTTTGACAGGTGGCAGAATACATGTTAGATTGCGCACGTAACGTGAAACCCGACCTGTATGTGGTAGCGGAGTTGTTCACCAACTCCGACCACGTCGACAACATTTTCGTTAACCGACTCGGGATCACGTCTCTCATCCGAGGTAAAGGTCGCTTCTTAATACAACACGAATTATTTGCTTAATCCCAACTGTCGTCCATGTCAACTATAATATTTTATTAAAAACAGATTCTATCTGAAGCTAAAAAAAATCATACCTTGTACTTTACCGCAAACATACAATATGTTTGCGGTAGAGTACAAAATGTATGATTTTTAATCTCCCTAGCAATCAAAATCATCAGTCGTAAAAAATAGTTTTGAAATGTGATATATTTTATATGCATGAAATGAGCCGGAGCGATGTTGATCGTGTGGTATGTGCGCTATGTCCGCAGAGGCGCTGAGCGCGTGGGACTCGCACGAGCAGGGCCGGCTGGTGCACCGGTTCGGCGGGCGCGCGGTGGGCGCGTTCCTGCGCGCGCCGCGCCGGCCCGCGCGCGCCGCCGTGGCGCACGCCATGCTGCTCGACCTCACGCACGACAACCCCTCGCCGCTCGACAAGCGCTGCGTGTTCGACATGCTGCCCTCCGCCGCGCTCGTGGCCATGGCCTGCTGCGCCACCGGCAGCACGCGCGGCTACGACGAGCTCGTGCCGCACCACGTGCACGTCGTGGACGAGGGCCGCCTGTACGCCGAGTGGGGCGACGCGGACGGCGAGGGCCGCGTGGGGCCCGCCGCCGGCATGCTGGCCGCGCGCAAGGCGCTCAACGCGCTGCACGTGGAGCTGGCCGTGGCGGGCTACACGCAGGTCTACGTCGACCAGATGGACGCCGACGTGGTCGCCGTCACGCGCCACGAGCCGCGCTCCCGCCGGGTGAGTGCGACATTCTATTGAACAATATAAAACTCATCGTTTGTTCGAATACATTAAATTTGATCATTTGTAATTTTAACATATTTTTCTAAATTAATACTCATTGTATTATACCTTGCCTGCAGTCTGTGATCCTAGTGGCGTTTACGGCATTCAGCCCGCCGGACCCCGCCAGCGCGGGCCGCCACGTGAAACCGCTACGGTTTGAGGGACAATTGGAGGAAATCATATTGGAAGCGAGCATTCGTCATCAAGATCACAGGTATTTTTTTTTCAGACTTATTAATTATTTTTCACTTTTCATAACGCTTCTGTTGCATGGTTGCCTTCAAGTGATAATTTACAACTCGATTCCTAACTCACATCGAGGGTTCAATAATCGGATAAATCTAAATATAAACTAAACGTCGCAGGAACAGCGGGCGGCCGTACCAGCCGCCGAGCGCGTTCTCGAAGCACGCGCAGTACATCAACGGGCTGAGCGAGTACGAGGTGTGCGTGCGCACGAACGTGCAGCTGGCGCAGTCGGGCGTGTTCTCGGGCGAGCGGCGCGAGGGCCCGCTCACGGTGCTGGAGTTCCAGGCGCTGGCGCCGGGCGGCGTGGTGGCGCTGCGCGTGGCGCCGCGCGCGCCGCAGGCCGCCGCGCTGGCCGCGCTGCGCCGCGCCGCGCCCGCCGCCGCCACCGCCGCGCCCGACGCGCTGGCGCTGGCGCCCGCGCTGGCCGAGCTCGACCTGGCCGACTTCAACACGCTGCTCTACTGCTGCGACGCCGAGGAGCGCGAGCGCGGCGCCGGCGGCGTCTACGACGTGCCCGGCCACGGCCCGCTCGTCTACGCCGGCCTCCAGGTGATCCCACCTCTTCGTGCTTGCTTTGTCGGATTGAGATCGAAGAGCTTTTTCTCGATGCTTTAATTTGATGGACGAATAGAAAAAAATCTACATGTGTACTTCTAATAGTAATTTTACAGTAACGAAATAGTGAAAACCTTTTTCACTTTAGTATATTACGGGAACTCACGATATGCGTTTTCTAAATTGTATATTCCGATATTTTGACCAAGGCAAAACTAAGGTGACAGGAAAAAAAAAGCACAAGGTTTATTTACGTCATGCAGTATTATAGCATAAACATGAACAATAACATAAAACCTTAATTCTCATATCATGTTATGATTTAGAAACGAATATCTTACTACAGGGCGTGATGTCGCTGCTGGACGAGGTGCGCGCCGAGGACGACCTCGGGCACCCGCTGTGCGACAACCTGCGCGCCGGCGACTGGCTGCTGGAGTACCAGTGGCGCCGCCTCGAGGCCGAGCCGCGCCTCGCCGCCGCCGCCGCGCGCCTGCGCGACGCGCTGCGCCCGCTGGCCGACCTGCCGCGCTTCCTCGTGCCCGCCTACTTCGACGCGCTCATGCGCGCCGCGCACGCCGCCGTCACGCGCGCCGCGCTCGCGCGCCTCGCCTCGTGGGCGCGCAGCGACGGCTTCGTGCGCGCGCTCGCGCTCACCAGCGTGCAGCTCGCCGCCGCCGTGCCCTCCGCGCCGCTGCCGCCGCCCTCGCCCGCCCTGCCGCCGCCGCGCCCCACGCGCTCCGTCACGCTCTCCGCCGGCCTGCCGCACTTCGCCGTCGGCTACATGCGCTGCTGGGGCCGCGACACCTTCGTCGCGCTGCGCGGCATCTTCCTGCTCACGGGCCGCTACCAGGTGCGCATCCTCGACCCGCCCCGCGTTCGCCCGCTCGACTCCCCTCTCATCCGTGGTTTCTGACGCAGGACGCCCGCTTTCACATCCTCGGGTTCGCCGCGTGCCTCCGTCACGGCCTCATCCCTAATCTGCTCGACGGCGGCCGGAACGCTCGCTACAACTGTCGAGACGCGGTCTGGTGGTGGTTGCAGAGTATTAAACAGGTGAGTTCCTTAGCCGACGACTCGATATCCCGGTCGCTCCAGTGGGACATCCGAATGAGTATTGCATCCTTTCGCAGTATTGCACGGAGGCGCCTCAGGGCTACGCGCTGCTGACGGAGCCGGTGTCGCGGCTGTTCCCCAAGGACGACTGCGAGCCCGCGCCGCCGGGCGCCGCCGACCAGCCGCTGCACGACGTCATGCAGGA
The DNA here is from genome assembly GCA_949699795.1 of Spicauda simplicius. Classification (NCBI taxonomy): domain Eukaryota; kingdom Metazoa; phylum Arthropoda; class Insecta; order Lepidoptera; family Hesperiidae; genus Spicauda; species Spicauda simplicius. Next base: position 23,814,192 of record OX453059.1, read on the forward strand.
GGCGCTCGATCTGCACTTCCAGGTGAGTACCGGCGCGCCATCGTCGCGCTCCCCGTCGACCTCCGCCTGACCGCCGATCCTTTCTTCGCAGGGCCTGCTCTTCCGCGAGCGTAACGCGGGCCGGCAGATCGACGCGCACATGTCGGACAAGGGGTTCAACGTGCAGATCGGCGTGGACCCCGAGACCGGGTTCCCGTTCGGCGGCAACGACGCCAACTGCGGCACGTGGATGGACAAGATGGGCTCGTCGGAGGCGGCGGGCACGCGCGGCAAGCCGGCCACGCCGCGCGACGGCAGCGCCGTGGAGCTGGTGGCGCTGGCCTACAGCGTGGCCTCCTGGCTGGCCGCGCAGCACCGCGCCGCGCGCTTCCCCTACCCCGGCGTGGCGCGCCGCCACCGCGACGGCAGCCTCACCGCCTGGACCTACGCGCAGTGGGCCGAGCGCATCCGCCACAACTTCGAGCGCTACTTCTGGGTGCCGCCCGCGCCCTCCGCCGCCGACCTGCGCCCCGACCTCGTGCACCGCCGCGGCATCTACAAGGACTCGCACGGCGCCTCGCGGCCCTGGGCCGACTACCAGCTGCGATGCAACTTCGTCGTCGCCATGGCGATCGCCCCGGACCTCTTCGACCCGAAGCGCGCCTGGCTCGCGCTCGACAGCGTCGAACGCCTCCTGCTCGGTCCGCTCGGCCTCAAGACCCTCGATCCCGCCGACTGGGCGTATCGCGGCGATTACGACAACTCGAACAACAGCGACGACCCTAGCGTCGCGCACGGTTTCAACTATCACCAGGGTCCCGAGTGGGTCTGGCCTCTCGGCTTCTACGTCCGCGCGCGGCTGGCGTTCGCGCACGAGAACGGACGATACGCGCGGACCGTCGCCGCCGCGTACTCGACTCTCGCGCCGCTCGTGGCCGAGATCCGCGCGTCGCCCTGGCGTGGCCTGCCCGAGCTGACCAACGCGGGCGGCGCGCCCTGCTCGTACTCGTGCCGCACGCAGGCGTGGAGCTCCGGCGCCGTGCTCGAGGCGCTGCACGAGCTCGAGCTGGCCCGCCGCGCGCGCCCGCTGACCGCCGACTGACGGCCCCCCCGCGGCCGCCCGCGCCGCGTGCGCCACGCGCCGCGCGCCGCCTCGCCGCGCCGCCTCTACGCCGAGCCGTACGAGCGCGCGCCCGCCGCCGGCCGCCGCGCCGCCGCCTCCGTGCGCCGTCTGCTGCGCCGCCGCACGCCGCGCGCGCTGCGCCTCGAGCGCGCCGTCTACAACCTGCTGCAGGGCGGGGCGCCGCGCGCCGGCGCGCTCGCCACCGTCGTCTACAGCGACCGCTACTTCCGCTACGGGCTGGCGCTACACGCGCGCATCGCGCCCGCGCGCGCGCTAGACGCGCGGCCGAGGCCGGCGCGCCCGACGCACTTCGTGCCGCTGCGGCCCGCCGCGCCCCGCGCCGCGCCGCGCGCCGGCCTGCTGCTGGACGCGGCCGCGCGCCTCGTGTCGCCGCCGCCGCGCTACGCGCCGCTGCGCCGCAGCCGCCGCGACGTGCCGCGCGTTTTCGCCGTGGCGGCGCCGACTCGCTTCTGGGAAGCGCCGACGAGCGAGTACCGCGCGCGCGTGCAGCGCCTGGACTACCGGCAGCCGACGGGCGGCGTGGAGCCGTGCGCGTTCGACGCGGCCGCGAGCGAGCGGCGCTGGCGGCGCGAGTCCCCCGCGAGCGCGCGCTCGGCGCCCGAGGAGGACGCGCCGCGGCCTGAGTTCGCGCTGCCGGACGACGAGCCGGCGCCGCGGCGGTCCAGCGCGAGCGAGTCGGCGTACGAGCGCACGTACGGCGCGCTGGCCAAGGAGGCGTCCGTGGACGCAGCGAACGTGGCGGGCGAGCCGGCGGACAAGGCGGGCGGCAAGGCGGGCCCGCTGCGGCGCAAAGTGCTGAACACGGAGCGGTACAACAACGGCGCGCGCGCGGCCCCGGCGCGGCGGGGCGGGGCGCGGCGACGCGTGCGGGCGGCCGTGCGCGCGCTGCTGGCCGCCAGCGGCGCGCTGTACGCGCTGGCGCTGCTCGCCTTCTACTTCCTGAGCCTGGCGTGACGTGACGCGACGCCGCGATGTTTGCCATTGTTTTGTTAGAGTGCCATACTTATGTAATGTAGACCGGCGGCGCGCGGCCCGGCCGAGTCGGGGCCCGCGCGGCCGCTTCGGTCGTATAGGAGCTATACTATATTTTAAGGTCGTATGCTTTATTTTGTAAGGGTAGATACATTTTAAACTTACCTTTCGGTCTCTATGTTGCGTAGTCTTGTAAGATTCGTGATCGTTCGGATGTAGATGTTCTGTAAAACGTGCGGCTAGGCGCAACACCTACGGAGATATGACGGTTCTAATGATACTAATGTTCTCTTTGTAATTATTAATAAATAAACTTAGAAATATCTACTGCACTACAGAGTACGCTGAACTGTAATTTACTACTGTGATTTTGCTAAGAGATTTTGAAAGGAATTTTATATATTTTGTTACAATAATTGTGGTTAAATTTGTTTATTTACATCTGCAATAAAAATGAAATTTTCATATAAATTTTAAAATATTTTGTGTAATTTGATATACATTTGATATACACATTGAATAGTGTAATGAGTGTTTAGTCTCTTGAAATGCTATTTTTACGAACGTATCTGCCTCAATCGTTCCTTAATGCATAATGTAATTGTACCTAACTGTTGCTCTTTAATAAATTTTCATTATTCAATTATAATTCTTTTTCATTTCAATCGATATGTATGACCGACCGCCGAGACACCTTTTTTGTTCTCGAGGGGAAAACCTTCAAAAGGTACGCGACGCTGTGGGAGCGACGTAGGTTTATGTGGGATTTTTACTGGGCTAAAATCACCCCGTCCGCCGTCCTCGGCGCTACAAAGAGGACTCCGGGATCTCCAAAGGAACGCAACCGGAGTCTTCTGAACGCGTTGCCCCATCGGGCTCCTCCCAGGCGGCAGGTGACAGGGCCAGCGGTCCGACTGGTCTCCTACAGCTGCTCCCCCCCTAGCTGCCCGCGACCCCGGAAATCCCTTAGAGTCGCCTCCTACGACAGGCAGGGGATATCGTAGCCGTATTCTGATCCAGGAACTACAGGGATGGACCATAAACACACCTGGTTCTTATTTAAAAATATACAGTCCCTACTATCCCTACTAATATTATGAATGTGAAAGTAACTGTTTGTCTGTCTGTCTGTTACTTATTCACGCCTAAACAACTGAACCGATTTTTATGAAGGTGGGCACACAGATAGTGTTAACCTCGAGAAAAAGCATAGGCTACTTTTTATCGAAAAAAATGGGTTGAATGCATTAAAATCTCGCATAAATGTTGTCAAAGAGAACAACTGTCAAGTGTTGTCAAAGAGAACATCGTATTAAAATAGCTCGTAAAAATAAATCGTGAAAAGTGGTTTCGAGGGACTTGTTTACGCGAATAAAGTGTCAGGTCGATGTAATAGTCGATTGTGTACCAAGTGAAAGTATTTTTTGGGGGCTTATAGTGTTTTTTGATTACGAAAACGAATATAATAACATTGATCATTTTCGTACGCTTTCTAAAGTACCCTCAAAATTTTGAGAATTATCTGAACCACGTCAATTTACGACGCTAATTGAAAACGCCTGAAGAAATCTATTAGCAATTTATATTAATAGCAAGTTTTACTTTTTTATTAAATAAGTAAATTAACCGATAATAAACTGCATCTTGATTTAAGATAAAAATGTCCGCTTCGAATTCCAACTTAAAATGTAAGGCTTGTAACAAAGTCTCTAAGGGAAGCAATGAGATCAAAGTACCCTGTGCACAGGAAACTATCAATAACAATGTCTAGGAATAACCACTGAAAACTTCAACAAAGAGTCAAAACGGGCGAAAATTAACTGGAAATATCCTGTTTGCAAGAACTCAACTAAGTTTATCCCCAGTCTCCGGCTCTACAATGGAAGATCTTAAATCTTATTTTGACAAAAATCTAAAGGAAGGAACTTCGACAACATTGGCGCATGTGAAGGAGCAAATCACAGTCGAAATCAAAGCTATTAAAAAAGTTATTGAAGAGGTCAGATCCAGTATGAATTCTATGTATGCCCAGTATGAAGAACTTAATAAGGTGGTAAACGAGAAGTCTCAATTGACTGAAAATCTTCAAATTGAAAATGCTAAGCTCCAATCACAATTAAATACTTTTAGCAACCAGATCAACTCGATGGAACAACAATCCCGGGCATGTAACATAGAAATTCAATGTGTTCCGGAGAACGGGAACGAGAAATTATTAACAATTGGGTACTAAACAGTTGGGAAAGGTTATATCAAGAGAACTAGACGATAATGATATTATGAACTTCCATAGGGTACCAAAAATGAACAATGAGTCAAATAGACCCAGGGCAATAGTGGTAAAATTTATCAGTCTTCGAGTACGCGATGAGTTTCTGGCCGCGGTACAGAAGTTTAACCTCTCACATGGAAATGATAAGCTGCACACTGGACATCTTGAAATTATTGGTACCAAGCAACCTATTTTTGTTTCTGAACATTTATCACCGGCAAACAAGAAGCTTCATGCAGCGGTAAGGGCAGCAACTAAAGGAAAGGAGTATCAATTTATTTGGATTCGTAACGGAAAAATATTTGTCCGGAAGAATGTTACGTCATAATCTATGGTGATTAGCAATGAAGATGCGATTAAGACTTTAACGTTTATATATGTTATAAAAGTAGTTTTACCTAATAAACAAATATCTATCTATTATTAAAACGTAAGAGGACTTACAACAAAATGCGAGGAATTTTATGTAAGTGTATTACAGAATAATTACGTTTTAATTTTTGTAGAAACATGGCTGAACACCACCGTTTATATTTTTGGACGAGAGATATAACATATATAGGCGAGACCGTAGTTCTACTTCTTCTTTCTCACAAAAAAAGGAAGGTGGTGGTATATGTATAGCAGTAAAAAAATGTATAGACGTTTTTCGAAAACAGAAATGGGAATCGACATGTGAAGATCTTTGGGTTAATATCAAATTAAGGCTAGGCGTTGTAACTTTCGATATAAATATTTGCGCGGTTTACATACCACCACCAGTTAATCCGGAATATTGGAGCACATTTATCACAAACTTGTCTAACAACATCAGTAATACACCCAAATCAACAATGACGTTGCTGGTTGGAGATTTTAATATGTCCAATATCGTATGGGAATATGATCCCGATCTACTAGCCTATAGTCCTCAAACTAGTAATAATACAATAGATAATATATTTATAGATGAGATAATATTTAATAACTTAGTCCAATGTAATCGTATATGTAATGAAAACGGTAAAATGCTTGATCTGATTTTAACCAACTCATCAACTAATTTAGAAATTAACGAATGTCAATTTCCCTTAACAAGTATTGACACACACCATCCGGCCCTTTTAATATATATGAATACAATTCAAACAAAATGTTCACTTATAAGAAAAACAACACGTGTATTAAATTTTAGTAAAGCTGACTATAACACTATTAATGAAAAAATATCCAACGTGGACTGGATGGACATGTGGAAAGACGTTGTTGGAGTTGAAGATATGGTAGTTAAATTTTATTCATTGCTTAGAACTCTAATAGAGAATTACACACCATACTATAAACATCGGAGTGAAAAATATCCTAGTTGGTTTAGTATACCTTTACATTTCATACATATATTTCAATTTCTATATGAGTAGTATGATATGATATTTTTGGAGGTCACGGGGCTTTTTATTAAAATGATGGAAAAGTGCATCAGGCTGACTGGTCACCAAGAAGTTTGGCATTGCAAACGGAAGTATTTGTATATATTTTCACCTGTAGCTATTACTACAGATAAACAATGATTATTATTGATATTTAACAAATAACATCAACCTAACATCATAAAAAGATATAAAGCCAACGTCTATTGAAGACGCAGATCGTATCATGATATGTGACTCACGAGTGCAAAGGAGCACGCCCGAGGCAAAAATAAAGGCACCAAGTGGGTAGGTATACCCTGCGTTCGTTATTGGGGCCTTTATATCCTCTTAGCTTCACATGTTAAGACTGTGTCACTGGAATAGATTACAATCTTGAAAGCCAATTGAACAATAAACATCATTTAAAGTATATAAAAACGTAAATCAGGTTTCCACACTTCGGGCGCGGTACACTGAAATTTTATCTAATAGCGGCCCATTTCGAATTCGTCGGTATTGTGCATCTGGCTCGTCTCATACGGTTATATTAATTCTGAAAGCGATAAGAAGCGGTGTTTATAATATTTTAACGTGCTTATAATATTTTAACATAAATTGCAAAATTGACTTAATACATTTATTAATTATACGATACATAATAATACAGGATTACGTACCTCCATCATTACGACACGTAATAGCGGTTGTGCGGACAGCCGTCCGAGCGGCCCCATGTCAAAGGGCAAACAGAATATCAGTGCCATGACGCTGCTTATATGCGCATGGCTTTCGCTGAGTTTGACCCCTTACGTGGTGGTTACAGCACATAACGCGCTTCAGAACATTATATATTTTATATTAGTATATTTATGTATATATATATATATATATATTTCATATTTTATCGTAAAACTGTCTGTATGTATTAAATGTATATTCAAAATACCTATTGTTCTGTTGTGTGTCTTTCGATAGTATTTGTTTATAGTTTAGTAATACCTATTATGTGTTGTACCTACTTATCACGAATAAACTTATTTTTTCTTTTCTTTTTTTTTAAATTCTTTAAAGTTATGCTTACTTCCTAAATACAGCATTAATGTAGGGCAACTAATGTAAAAAATAAGATTAAAAATCATAAAACAACTTAAATAAAATAAATAAATAAATAAAAATAGGTTTATTCGTGAAAATTACAACACACAAACGGCACAACTAAAGTGGACTACATTAAAACAAATATTATTATAACACATAGGAGTACAATAGATCATATATGAATACGCAAAATTACAAATTGGAATGTTTAAAATAATAATAATAACAATAATAAGAAATAAATAAAAAATACAGACGAATTGATAACCTCCTCCTTTTTGGAAGTCGGTTAAAAAGTGATAAAGTGTATAAGATCTACTTTTGCTTGAGAATGTATCTTTAAGTAAAAGACGTGTTGCTTGCTCAAATTTGTAATTGACACTGACTTATAATATATTTTTAAATGGTTTTAACATACCGCCCACCAAAAAGGGCCTAAGACCTTTTTTTTAAATATAGTAAATTGTTCTTGAAATTGTTACAATCAGTATTTAAATTAAATGTTTTACATAAAGAAAGAACATTGAATCAACTTAATAATTAATTGGTAATGGACATAAATTTGAAATGGATCTTTGAGTATTTTTTCCACCGCAGCGTACAGTGTACACTCGGGTAATGTTGTCTGGTCCAGGATGTTTCTGCATGACTCTTGCTAATGCCCATTTTGCTGGAGGCATGATTTCATCTCTGAGTAATACAACGTCACCAATTTCAAATTCAGGTTTTTTGTGGAGCCATTTAGGGCGTTGGTTCAAACGTGACAGATATTCAGATTGCCACCGATTCCAAAATGTCCGAACCAATCTTTGGGTGTGTTGCCATCTTGACAATAGATTAATGTTGGTATTAGTATAGTCACGATCAGGGACTGTTATGAGTGCTTCGCCAACAATAAAATGTCCAGGAGTAAGTACTTCAATATCCTGAACCAAATCTACATCTGTGTGTATCGGTGTCATGGGGCGTGAATTTAGGCATGCTTCTATTTGCGTCAGGACTGTAGCAAATTCTTCGAATGTTAAATTTGAGGTAAGTATTTTCCGTAGATGCTGTTTGACGGATTTTACTCCAGCCTCCCAAAGGCCACCGAAATTAGGACTATATGGTGGTATGAAATGCCACTGCGTACCGTCATTTGCTAGTTGTTCAGCTGTATCATTGTATAAATTAAGTCCGGCATCTTTCCACATGGCATGAAGTTCTTTGTTGGAGGCAACAAAATTTTTTCCATTGTCACTCCATATCTCTTTGCATCTGCCTCTTCTGGCAACAAATCGTTTAAAAGCAGCTATGAATGCGTCGGACGTTAGGTCGCTCACCAGTTCAAGGTGTATTGCTTTCACAGCCATACAAATAAAAATACAAATGTAGGCTTTACTCGTTTTTGCTCCTCGTCCTTTAGAATTTAAAACATAAACGGGTCCAGCGAAATCAACTCCACTTCTAGAGAATGGACGTGAGGGTGTCACACGAGATTCTGGTAAGTCACCCATCATCTGTTGTTGTCTGGTAGCTCGTTGCCGTGCACACGTAAGACATTTGTGTATATATCGTTTAACTAAACTCTTGCAGCCCAATATCCAATATTTAGTCATAAGGTAACTAGTCATTAGATTTATTCCACCATGCATTGTTTTCAGGTGTGCATCAGCTAATATGAGCGTCACTAAATCATTTCGCTTGCCTAGTATTATAGGATGTTTTATATTTTCAGTGACTTCCGCATTCCTTAATCTGCCGCCCACCCTGAGAATGTTTCTGCTATCAAGGAACGGGTTTAATGTTTTTAAATTACTGGTCATTCTTACTGTTTTGTTTTCTTTCAGTCTTCGTATGTCTTCAAAAAATTCTTTTTCTTGAACTTGTCTAATGCAAATTTCCAAAGCTTCTTCTATTTCTTCTGTTGTAATATGTTCTTTTAACTTCTCTGGATTCCTTTTCATATTCAAAAATCTTCTGCATATCGCTATTACTCTTACTAATTCTATAACTGATTTATATTCTTCTATGTTAATGATATCTCTTTCACATTCTGTCATGCTTACATAACATTGTATTTCTTTCTTTCTTTCTAGGGTTGTCAATTGTACTGGCGGTTTAATAAAATCGATAGTTTCATTGCTAAGCCATTCAGGTCCGTGCCACCATAGGCTATTATATTGCAATTCTGAGATAGATAATCCTCTAGAAGCTATATCAGCAGGGTTTAATTTTGATTGCACGTGAAACCAATGTGATGTGTTTGTTTGTTCCAAAATCTCAACAACACGATTAGCAACATAAGGTTTCCAGCGATTAGGTTGTCCTGAGAGCCATGCTAGCACTATCGTAGAATCTGTCCAAGCAAAAACATTTTCTGATGAAATCCTCATCGCTTGGCCAACTTTATGCAACAACTTCGCCAGCAGAGCTGCTCCGCTTAATTCGAGTCGAGGTAATGAAATTGTTTTAACCGGAGCTACCTTTGTTCTGGAAGCAATAAGGTAAGTTTTAATGCCTTCTTGTTTGGTTACCACCCGGCAATACACTACTGCGGCATATGCCTTCTCAGATGCGTCGCAGAATCCATGCAAAGAAATTTGATTCTTTTCAGTGCTTAATGTGTTCAGCCAACGTTTAACTTTAATTCTATTTACGTTTTCTAGATCTTTTCTAATTGACTTCCATTCTTCTTTTAATTCCTCATTTATTTCTTGATCCCACAAGACTCCTTCTAACCATAATTTCTGAATTAGTATTTTAGCTGTCACAATTGCCGGTGCTATCCAACCCAGCGGATCAAATAATCGTTGCAAGTCTGAGAGTATAGTCCTCTTTGTTATATTTTGAGATATTGGTTCCAGTTGTAAGTGATATCTAAATTCATCCTCTCCGAGATTCCAAGACAAACCAAGTGCTTTGATCGTACCGTCCAGTTTTAAATCAAAGCTTGCCTTTGTGGTGATTTTATCGGCATCCAAAGATTTTAAAAAATCTGTATTATTAGAGGCCCATTTTTGAAGTTCAAATCCCCCGCGTTGTAAAATAATTTGTAACTCACGACTTATTTTGACAGCCTCTTCTAATGTATCACAACCAGAGATCAGATCGTCAACATAAAAATCTTCGCGAATAATACGGGTAGCTTCAGGATAGTTAGCACCTTCGTCATCTGCTAGCTTCATCAAGGTCTTAACGGCAAGGTAAGGCGCTGATGCTGTACCGAAAGTAACTGTTCGCAATCTATAATCTTTTATCTCTTCAGTTTCTTCGGTAACATGTATTTGTGCAATCTGTCCCTTTTGTTTCCTTCGCCAAAGCAATCGGTGATAGTCTGTGTCTTCTTTTCTCAATAAAATCATTCTGTACATCTTTATGATGTCGCTCACGAAACAGATCTTATGCATTCGCCACCTCATAATTATACTGCGTAAATCTTCTTGCAATTGTGGTCCAATCAGAAGTTCGTCGTTCAAAGAAACTCCATTCTCACCCTTGCTAGAAGCGTCGAAAACTACTCTGATTTTTGTTGTTTCTCTATCCTTTCGAATTATTGCATGATGTGGTAGATAGACTGATATGTTGTTTATTTCATTCTTCGGTACTTCCTCCATGTGGCCCATTGATAAATATTCTTCTAGAACTTTGTCATACTCTTCTCTTAAATCTGGTAATCTCTCAAGTCTTCTTTCTTGTTGATTTAAGCGTTTCAGTGCAATATTTCTTGTATTCCCACTAGATGATAATGGGTTATTGTAACGAAATGGAAGTTTGACGACATATCTTCCTTCATTGTTTCTTTTATAGTTTTCTTCGTATATAGTTTCACACAATTGTTCTTCTTTAGTATATTTTCTTTTCGAGTCTTGATCTACTTCCCACAATGTTTTCAAAAAATCTTCTTCTATGATTTGATGATGCATAACTACTATCGAGCTTGATTGTTTCACTTCTTCTAATTTTCCAAACAAAATCCAGCCAAGGTTCGTTTTATTAGCACACGGAGACCCTGGCGGTCCTTTAATTAATTCGTTTTGGATTATTTGTGCATATACATCAACACCTAAGAGAAGATCTATGAAACCGGGCTTGTAATAAGTTGGATCAGCCAGAGCTAGCCCTTCTAAGTGAGGCCAGTTGCTTGGTTTGATTAGTCTCGATGGTATTTTTGTAGACAGTTGCTTAGACATGACATAAGCTTTAACGTCAAGGTTAAATGGTTCGTATCTAGATATTATATTGATCTGAACTACGTGCTTGATGTCTTCCTTCGTCGATCCCACACCGACTACTGTTCCCTTGATGGGATATCTTTTAGCATTTAGTAGTTGTGCTGCTCTTTCGGTAATAAAACTTGCTTGGGAGCCTTGGTCGATTAAAGCTCGAAGAGTAATCGTATAGTTGTCTTCGCTTCTTACTTGCACTAGTGCTGTGGCTAGTAGTGCTGTGCTTGGTTTGGTAGCCACATGAAACATTGTGATATCAGAATCCTCTTGCTCTTGTATCTTCTCCATGTTTGCATGCAATGTCACATTGGGTTGTTCTGGTTGCTCATTGTCGCCCGCCGTGTCGTTCTCTTTGTTTTCATGAAGAAGAGTGTGGTGACGTCTTTTACAAATCCTACATGATAATGGTACTCGACAGTGTCTTACAGAGTGTCCGGATGCAAGACAGTTGAAACATAAGTTGTTTGTTTTGATGTATTCACTTCTCTGAGTGGGTGTATATTTGCCAAATTCTTTACAATGACTAAGTGTGTGGTTATCTTTACATTTTGGACATATCTTTATTTTCTCGACGTTTGTTGCGACATGAAATGATTTTTCTCGTATATAAGCTTGATTTGTTTTTGGTTTTGCTGGTTCTATGAGCTCCAACGTACGGTAGCGGTCTTCTAAAAATTTCCGAAACATATCAAGGGATGGTAAACTATTAGGTTCGTTCAATTTATCGCTAACATATTCCTCCCAGTATTTATGAGTTTCTGAATCTAGCTTTTGCACTACAATAAATATAATAAGTGGGTCCCAGTTATTAGTTTCCACATTCAAATTCTTCAGATGATGTAAACAATCGAACGTAGTATCTAATAAATTTTTAATCTGAACCGAAGTATTTATTGTCATCTTTCTTTGTGAAAAGAACTTCTTCATAATAGCATTGACAGTTAGTCTCTTGTTACCATACCTTGATTTCAATAGTTCCCATGCATGTACATAATTACTATCCAATACTTGAATATGGCTTACAATCGAAGCAGCTTCTCCGCTGAGACTGGTCTTTAAATAATGTAATTTTTGTACGTTGGAAAGGGACTCATTGTTGTGCACCAATGTATTAAACAAATCATAAAACGATAACCATTCTTCATATTGTCCATTATACGTGGGTAATTGAATCTTGGGTAGTACCACGCGCGCATGCTGCGAATCACTAGAAGTTGACTTTGTAGAATAGCTGGAACTCGAACTTTGTGGCGTCGATATCAAATCCTTCAGATCAGTTATTAGAGAGATGTATATTTCTTCATGTTCAAAAAATTCTTCATTTGCGAAGTATGGTATTTTGTCTCGCTTATCCTTCGGCGTGTTGCGTAATACTTCGCTGTAAGCTTGCTTGTAATCCTTCCAATGTTGCTCAATAATTTTCACTCGGGCTTCTATGTAATTTGCTGTTAATCGCGACTTAGGGCACTTCTTTAAATTAATATGAGTCTTCTTCAATATATTCACGACTGATTCTATTATATCAAACGCTTTTTGCAATTCTTCAGCCATTGTAAATTCGAAATAATGAGAATGAAATAATGAAAATGAAAAAACAATTATGGCGTTCACTTATATTCGGCTCGAATCTGGACCATATGATAAAGTGTATAAGATCTACTTTTGCTTGAGAATGTATCTTTAAGTAAAAGACGTGTTGCTTGCTCAAATTTGTAATTGACACTGACTTATAATATATTTTTAAATGGTTTTAACAAAAAGTATTAATTATCTAAAGTGCATTATGTGCTGTAATCAGGGGGGGGGGGGGGGTACACTTCCATACATTGTGACATTTTCATTTCGAAGTAACGCTATCTATATTTTATCGCGCTACATTTCTATCCTGAGTTTAATAAATGCATAACAGATGTCGCTTTGTAGAAGATTTGTTTCAAATTCATAATTTTGGGACCGAGAAACAAATGAATTGTATCAACAGATACTTAAAAAAACTTTTAGGGCTATTGAAATAAATATATTAATTAAATATGTCCTGAACATTCATTTCAAAATTATATGATTACAAGTATAAGGGGCATTTGCGTACAGGCAATACTGTCATTGCATAATAATGTCGTGTTGACTGTTTTGTATTGACATAATAAAACTACAAAATTTAATATGGTGGATGCGAATGCGTGTGCGCTAGTATTTGTTATTTGCTATAATTTGTGACTTTAGTGCCGGTTTCACTGCCTCAAATCTCCAGCTAGTGTGTTTAAAATTGTTTCAATGCAAAACATTACGGAATCTTTTTTTAGTACAAATAACGTACGGAGACATAATTACTTTGGCTAATTAATTACTCTTCCATTCAAATGTTCGGAACAAAATGAAATTGCAGGAATATTTTGTCTAACACTATTAATATTTTGTTATAAAGCTGGCATAGGTCAGTTAATATATATTGGCAGTGAAGATACAATGGTATCGACGAAACCAAACTTGTAGCACAAAGTTATTCTGTTAAACACAAAAACAATAAAAATAAAAAATGTGCTGATTATTAATTAAGAGTTTAGTTTTACAATCCTTTTTAATACTGACGTACAAGTAAAATAAGTATTCGATTACACTATAAATATACAGTATACACCATATTATCTATCTTGGTCTATCTTCTATCTTCTATCTTCTTCTATCTATACTATAATAAATCTGTAAGAGGTCGCTGTCTGTACATGGAATAAATTTAGGTGAAAACCATTTCTAGAGGTATTTAATACGATATAGAACCCAAAATTCCTGTTTGTCTGTTTATCTGTTTGTCTGTTTGTCTGTGTGTTTGAAAACGCTAATCTCAGAAACGGCTAATTTAATTTGAATATAATTTTCACCGATGTGTTGTGGGAAACTTCACTTAACATTTAGTGTTTATTTTATGTAAATCGGTTTACGAATAAAAAGTTATGTGAATTTAAAACTACGCAGTATTTATTCTGTGTTCGATAAGTGTTTAATAAGATAAGTAACTGCATAGTTGAATTGGTTGAAACTAAACTAGTTATTATTATAATAGGAATGTGTATTTTTCATAAATACTAATTTTAGTATATATAATATTATATATAATTTTAGTAGTAATTATTATAATAGGAATGTGTGTTTTTCATAAATACTAATTTTAGTATTATTTTGTTAATAACCAGTTCATTTTTAAATATTATTTAGTATCGGAAATGCAATGCTTTCGCCAGCTTGGGAATCAGTGTGTCACAAAGTTTATATGAAATTAATACAGGTTTAAACGTACATTCAAGATTTGTAGCGACGATTTCTCTAACATTTGTAATATTTCAAATCAAAGGAATACTTACTGGAAAATCAAAGCGGAATTGTTATTTGACTATTTGGGATGAAGTTTCTGTGCCTTCTACTTTACAAAGAACAATGTGGGTTTTACGCACAAAAATAGCCTGATGGGTGATTGCACCGATTTGTTCTCCAAAGACTTTGACAAATTTAGCCCATAGCCCAAAGTCAACGCATGTCTTAAAAGATTTTATCTTTGGCCACATGTAACAAAATAAGGACTTAAAACAAATATTTCACTGTCCAGTGGAAGCAATAGGCAATTTTCTAACGATTTACTTCAAATAGATAATATTGTTTTCCAATCCGGAAAATTTAAAATCATCTTTATAATCGATACGTCTTAGTTTACCTATGAAATATGTGGACGAGTTGGTTGAAAAAAAATATGTCGATATTGTTGTTATTACTACTAAGACTATAAATATTGGTTCAAAAAGATGGCTATATTGGCACCTACCAACGAACGTAACGATGTTTTTTTGTCCAAATTTGAAGCAGCATCACAAATCTACTATTCGGTAGATACAGTCATCGAGATGGAGGACATTATCCAACAAAATTTTTGAATTCCTTGAAACCGCCTCCCGAAACTCCTCCACACAAACTTTTTTTTTTTATAAAAATACGTTTTCTACACTCATAGCCCCAAACTAGGATTTTCCTGTGTCGTGGATACCATGGACACACAAGACGAATATACAAACACCGAGACCCAGAACATGAATCTAAACTCATCATTTAGATACGTGTCTGTCCGGGAATCGAACCCGGGACCCATTGTGCGTCAGACCGGTATGGTAACCGCTCTGCAACGCGGGTCGTCAAGGTTGTCAAACTAATGTTAAAAGTAGGTTCACTTATAATCTTACTCAGAAATTTAAATCGACCAAAATTACTTAAAATAGTATTTTTCAATTCAGAAAAGTTAAAACCAATCTTTATAATCGATGCGCTTTTGTTTAAATGTGGAGGCGTTGTTTACAAAAGATGTATCCCTATATTGTTAATGTGACCACTAAGACTGTAAATTAGTTCAAAAAAGGGGTTTACGATATTTCAATTCGTCTTATTTTTAAAACATTATTAGATAATAATATGCACCTTCTCACAAATATACACTTAAAATTTGTTTTTTCACTCTGTGTTTGCTCGGGTAATGCTTGACTGGCTAAATCGATTTTCATTGGACTTTTACTATAGAAAATGTTATGGAACAACTTTTATCGCAGTTTTCCCACTGTGTCGAGATTTGAATGAATGAATGAATGCTTTATTCACAGTAACTACATGTTGCACACAATATAAAGCGTTTTATAGAAACACAAACACAAAAAGAAATGGCTATAAATTGTATAAAGTAAGTAAGATAAAAAGTGACAATAATTGAATGCAACACAATCAGTGACTGCAAACAGGTACAGACTCAGCGAATACCACAGCTAGGAAGACCATGCCGTGATGCTGATTTTCAGTCTGTCCTTTTGTTATAGAGTAACTTGGACGGCTGTTTCAAGTTAATTTCGTTTTTGTTGTTGTGACATGTTGTTCTTATCTATTCAAGTCATATTGTTATTATCTATTTAAGTCACCTGGATGCTTAAGTTGCGTATAAAGCAAATACATAATGAAATAATTCAACACAATTTATTTAGTGGTAGTAGTAGATATAAATTCCTCTTTACCAAGTCAATCCCGTTGTAAATTATATAAATGATATTCTGAGATTATATAGATGATTTCTGTTCTTCTAGTAATAGTCGTTTATAACATATTTTAAAGCCATATTCTGTTTTTAAACTGCGGAGAGGTGGTGGGAGGTTATTCCAGCACTTTGTGGCTCTGTATTTATAACTGCCTCTGAAAGCCGCCGAACTATAAGAGGGATACCATAACTTATCGGGGCCTGACCGGGTGTTAAACAGGTTATATTGTTTGGCCCATATGAGTTTGTTAAAAAGGTATAGAGGTGCTTTATTTTTTATAATCCCAAATATTAAAGTGGCATAATGTAGCTGCCTGCGACTATCCATTTTGAGTATATTTGCACGGTTGATAAATGGAGTGACATGCGTTCGTGGCGGTATCTTGAAGCAAAAACGTGCACAGGCATTCTGCACCCGTTGAATAATTTTTTTTGTGCGCACTAGAAGACGCGGTCCAATAAGGGTGTCACCGTAGTTAAACTTTGAAAGAATAAGTGATTCGCATAAATTTATTCTTAACGTCACACTAAGATAATCCCTAATGCGGTAGAGGACTCGTAATCTGTAAAAGCAATTTCGTGCTACTTCTATTATGTGTTTTTCAAAACGTAGATTTTCATCCATAAGAACTCCAAGGTTTCGCGCTTCTGACACTCTGTCTATTATTTTTCCATTCAAAATAAGAGTGGGATGTTTTGCAGTAATTTTACGAATCTGCGTCGGCGATCCTAATATTAAATATTTAGTTTTTACCGGATTTAAAATCAAGGAGTTACAGTGTGCCCATTGAGAGATGCGTTCAAGGTCCGAGTTCAATTTTGTTACTGCCACGTTGGATTCACTAGGTTTAAATGAAATATATATTTGCAGGTCATCTGCATACATGTGATATCTACAAAATTTTATATTATTAACAACATCCGAGCTGTACAGCGTAAATAGCAAAGGCCCTAGAATAGATCCCTGCGGCACGCCACGGCTAACTTGACGGCTCGCAGACTCATTTTTTGTTCCATTGGGATTGAATTCCAATTCCACCCGCTGAGTACGATGTCTGAAATAGCTAGCAAACCAATTTACTGCTTCTACACTGATTCCATAAAGTGATAGTTTGGATAATAACAAAGAAATGTTCAAGGTTTCAAACGCACGCGAGAAATCGAGAAGTACTAAAAGCGTGCCCTCTCCGTTTGCCTGCGATGTCAAAACATCATCCACCACTTCTAATAAGGCTGTAGTAGTAGTGCTATGCTTCTTTCGAAACCCAGATTGGTAAACAGGCAATATGTTATTTGACTCCAAGTAGGCTGTTAATTGATTACATGCTACTCTTTCCAATATTTTAGATATGCATGGTAAAATGCTAATCGGGCGTAAATCAGAGAGTACAGATGGATTGTTTACTTTAGGTATTGGCTTGATTAGCGCTTGCTGCCACGCCTGTGGGTATACATTTGTTTCAAAAGACCTATTAATCATAGCTGTAATTGACGTGACAGCATTGGGAAGTAACATTTTCAACATCTCGAGAGATATACCATCACATCCGATAGCATTCGACTGCAAAGAGTTTATAATTTTTGAGACATCTTTTTCAAAAATCAAATTAAATTTAAACGAATCTTGAATTTTTTTGTTAAATTCGTAAAATGTGAGAAGAGAAATTGGGACCTAATTTTCACCGGGGACTTGAAAAAAGTGGTCGTTAATTACATTAGGGTCGTTAAAATGTGCTGTTAAGGAGATATTATTGCTTTTAACTTGTACATGCTTTTTAATATGCCCCCACATAGTCTTAGGGCTTTTAATATTATGGTTTATGTAAAATTCAAAATAACCTTTCTTTTCTGATTTAATTGCTATGTCAACTATATTCTTAAGTTGGCGGTAATAATCCTTATGCGAGTTGGATTTTGTCTTCCTAGCTCTTATTTTAGCCTTGTCACGTGTCTTCATCATACATTTAATCGTGTAAGTAATTCATGGATAATTATTATGATCTTTTGTGTACATTGTTACACTCGGTGCATGTACATTAAAAATGTTTATAACTGCGTTATTAAACTCTGTAAGCATACTATCAACATCATTAAGTGAAGAAATGAGGTCCCAGTCTACGTTGTTTAAATCTATATTGAAAATATCCATATTGATATTTTTCAGTCGCCTGACTGAAATCCAGTTACGCTTTAACCGCACTTTAAATAAATCTATTTTACACGTCACCATTGCATGACTACTTAAATCTTGTATAAAGTCTACATGAAGACAAGAAATGGGCACATTAGAACATACTAAGTCAATAAGTGTTTCACTGTTCTCGGTGAAATGTGTCGGAGTTTTTACATGTTGAGTAAGATTATGGCACTCTAAGAAATCCGATAACGTTTTGACATTCGCGCTATTTTTATTTAAAACGTCTATATTAAAATCACCCATAAGGATAGCATAGTCGAAACGTGCGAAAGAGCCCAGTGACTCACTCAATGCATCGAAAAATTCCTGCACGGCCAACCACTGGGGCCGGTAGGCAGTTCCTAACAGAAGAGACTTACCGTTGGCTTTTACGTTTAACCATATTTGCTCCACATTTGGACAATAGGGGTGAATAAGTTTAAGTGCTTGTATTCCTCGTTTTATGTAAAATCCCACTCCTCCGCCGCGCGCACGTATTTCAGGTGGTCGAGGAATATGTTGCAAACTATATTCGGGTAAAAACGGCGTTCGACCCTCCTCGCCTTGACGAAGCCACGTTTCATTAATTGCCATGACATCCACCGAGTGACGTGACATTGCTACAACAAACTCTTCGTGTTTTGTACTTAAGGGTGTAATTTGCACGGGACAAACTTTCCGATACATTGATTTGCACGCGGGCGAAGCCGCGGGTACAGCTAGTAGGCTATTTAAGTTTAAATATGGTGCCTGGGGTCAGCGAAAAAGTCTACTCCGGTCATTCCAGTCACTCCGCTCAGTCCGCAAATTCCTGCCACTACGCTCCTTGCAGTCACTCCAATCATTTCGCTCATTCCGGTCATTCCGCTCACTCACTCCGGTCACTCCGCTCATTCCATCTCTCGACTCTGGGAACTCCGGTCACTCCGGGCACTTCAGTCAATCCGGGCACTCCGGACAACCCGGTTACTCTGGGCACTCCGGTCACTCTGTGCACTCTGAACACTCCGGTCAGTCTAGACAATCCGGTCACTCCGTGCGCTCCGGTCACTCTGGGCACTTAGACCACTCTGGTCACTCTGGGCAATTCGGTCACTCCGGGCAATCTGGTCACTCCGGGCAATCTGGTCACTCCGGGCAATCGGTCACTCCGGGCAATCCGGTCACTCTGGGCACTTAGACCACTTTGGTCACTCTGGGCAATTCGGTCACTCCGGGCAATCTGGTCACTCCCGGCAATCTGGTCACTCCGGGCAATCTGGTCACTCCGGGCAATCGGTCACTCTTGGCAATCCGGTCACTCCGGGCAATCCGGTCACTCTGGGCACTTAGACCACTCTGAACACTCTGAGCGATTCGGTCACTCCGGGCAATCTGGTCACTCCGGGCAATCTGGTCACTCCGGGCAATCGGTCACTCCGGGCAATCCGGTCACTCCGGGCAATCCGGTCACTCTGGGCACTTATACCACTCTGGTCACTCTGGGCAATTCGGTCACTCCGGGCAATTTGGTCACTCCGGGCAATCTGGTCACTGCGGGCAATCGGTCACTCCGGGCAATCCGGTCACTCCGGGCAATCCGGTCACTCTGGGCACTTAGACCACTCTGGTCACTCTGGGCAATTCGGTCACTCCGGGCAATCTGGTCACTCCGGGCAATCTGGTCACTCTGGGCAATTCGGTCACTCCGGGCAATCTGGTCACTCCGGGCAATCTGGTCACTCCGGGCAATCGGTCACTCCGGGCAATCCGGTCACTCCGGGCAATCCGGTCACTCTGGGCACTTAGACCACTCTGGTCACTCTGAGCAATTCGGTCACTCCGGGCAATCTGGTCACTCCCGGCAATCTGGTCACTCCGGCCAATTTGGGCACTTCGACGACTCTGGTCACTCTGGGCAATTCGGTTACTCCGATCAATGTGGTTACTCCGGGCAAAACTGAGCACTCCGGGCAATCTGGTCACTCCGGGCAATCGGTCACTCTTGGCAATCTGGTCACTCCGGCCAATCCAGTCACTCTGGGCACTTCGACCACTCTGGTCACTCTGGGCAATTCCGTCACTCCGGGCAATCTGGTCACACCGGCAATCTGGTCACTCCGGCCAATCTGGGCACTTCGACGACTCTGGTCACTCTGGGCAATTTGGTCACTCCGATCAATGTGGTCACTCCGGGCAAAACTGAGCACTCTGGGCAATTTGGTCACTCTGGACAATTTGGTCACTCCGATCAATGTGGTCACTCCGGGCAAACTGAGCACTCTGGGCAATTTGGTCACTCCGGGCAATCCGGTCACTCCAGGCATATCGGTCACTCCGGGCATTCCGGTCACTCTGGGCACTTCGACCACTCTGGTCACTTTGGGCAATTTGGTCACTCCGAGCAATGTGGTCACTCCGGGCAATCTGGTCACTCCGGGCAATCGGTCACTCCGGGCAATCCGGTCACTCTGGGCACTTAGACCACTTTGGTCACTCTGGGCAATTCGGTCACTCCGGGCAATCTGGTCACTCCCGGCAATCTGGTCACTCCGGGCAATCTGGTCACTCCGGGCAATCGGTCACTCTTGGCAATCTGGTCACTCCGGGCAATCCGGTCACTCTGGGCACTTAGACCACTCTGAACACTCTGAGCGATTCGGTCACTCCGGGCAATCTGAGCAATCTGAGCACTCTGCGCAATTCAGTCACTCCGGGCAATCCTGTCACTCCGGGCACTCGGTCACTCTGGGCACTTAGACCACTCTGGTCACTCTGGGCAATCTGAGCACTCTGGGCAATCTGGTCACTCTAGGCAATCTGAGCACTCTGGGAGATAATGTACGTACAGTAAATAGTTTCACGTCTAGTTTTAGTATATAAGTAACATCACAATAGAGAGAGTTTCATTATTGGTTGGTTGGTCGGTCGGTCGGTCGGTCGGTCGGTCGGTCGGTCGGTCGGTCGGTCGGTCGGTCGGTCGGTCGGTCGGTCGGTCGGTCGGTCGGTCGGTCGGTCGGTCGGTCGGTCGGTCGGTCGGTCGGTCGGTCGGTCGGTCGGTCGGTCGGTCGGTCGGTCGGTCGGTCGGTCGGTCGGTCGGTCGGTCGGTCGGTCGGTCGGTCGGTCGGTCGGTCGGTCGGTCGGTCGGTCGGTCGGTCGGTCGGTCGGTCGGTCGGTCGGTCGGTCGGTCGGTCGGTCGGTCGGTCGGTCGGTCGGTCGGTCGGTCGGTCGGTCGGTCGGTCGGTCGGTCGGTCGGTCGGTCGGTCGGTCGGTCGGTCGGTCGGTCGGTCGGTCGGTCGGTCGGTCGGTCGGTCGGTCGGTCGGTCGGTCGGTCGGTCGGTCGGTCGGTCGGTCGGTCGGTCGGTCGGTCGGTCGGTCGGTCGGTCGGTCGGTCGGTCGGTCGGTCGGTCGGTCGGTCGGTCGGTCGGTCGGTCGGTCGGTCGGTCGGTCGGTCGGTCGGTCGGTCGGTCGGTCGGTCGGTCGGTCGGTCGGTCGGTCGGTCGGTCGGTCGGTCGGTCGGTCGGTCGGTCGGTCGGTCGGTCGGTCGGTCGGTCGGTCGGTCGGTCGGTCGGTCGGTCGGTCGGTCGGTCGGTCGGTCGGTCGGTCGGTCGGTCGGTCGGTCGGTCGGTCGGTCGGTCGGTCGGTCGGTCGGTCGGTCGGTCGGTCGGTCGGTCGGTCGGTCGGTCGGTCGGTCGGTCGGTCGGTCGGTCGGTCGGTCGGTCGGTCGGTCGGTCGGTCGGTCGGTCGGTCGGTCGGTCGGTCGGTCGGTCGGTCGGTCGGTCGGTCGGTCGGTCGGTCGGTCGGTCGGTCGGTCGGTCGGTCGGTCGGTCGGTCGGTCGGTCGGTCGGTCGGTCGGTCGGTCGGTCGGTCGGTCGGTCGGTCGGTCGGTCGGTCGGTCGGTCGGTCGGTCGGTCGGTCGGTCGGTCGGTCGGTCGGTCGGTCGGTCGGTCGGTCGGTCGGTCGGTCGGTCGGTCGGTCGGTCGGTCGGTCGGTCGGTCGGTCGGTCGGTCGGTCGGTCGGTCGGTCGGTCGGTCGGTCGGTCGGTCGGTCGGTCGGTCGGTCGGTCGGTCGGTCGGTCGGTCGGTCGGTCGGTCGGTCGGTCGGTCGGTCGGTCGGTCGGTCGGTCGGTCGGTCGGTCGGTCGGTCGGTCGGTCGGTCGGTCGGTCGGTCGGTCGGTCGGTCGGTCGGTCGGTCGGTCGGTCGGTCGGTCGGTCGGTCGGTCGGTCGGTCGGTCGGTCGGTCGGTCGGTCGGTCGGTCGGTCGGTCGGTCGGTCGGTCGGTCGGTCGGTCGGTCGGTCGGTCGGTCGGTCGGTCGGTCGGTCGGTCGGTCGGTCGGTCGGTCGGTCGGTCGGTCGGTCGGTCGGTCGGTCGGTCGGTCGGTCGGTCGGTCGGTCGGTCGGTCGGTCGGTCGGTCGGTCGGTCGGTCGGTCGGTCGGTCGGTCGGTCGGTCGGTCGGTCGGTCGGTCGGTCGGTCGGTCGGTCGGTCGGTCGGTCGGTCGGTCGGTCGGTCGGTCGGTCGGTCGGTCGGTCGGTCGGTCGGTCGGTCGGTCGGTCGGTCGGTCGGTCGGTCGGTCGGTCGGTCGGTCGGTCGGTCGGTCGGTCGGTCGGTCGGTCGGTCGGTCGGTCGGTCGGTCGGTCGGTCGGTCGGTCGGTCGGTCGGTCGGTCGGTCGGTCGGTCGGTCGGTCGGTCGGTCGGTCGGTCGGTCGGTCGGTCGGTCGGTCGGTCGGTCGGTCGGTCGGTCGGTCGGTCGGTCGGTCGGTCGGTCGGTCGGTCGGTCGGTCGGTCGGTCGGTCGGTCGGTCGGTCGGTCGGTCGGTCGGTCGGTCGGTCGGTCGGTCGGTCGGTCGGTCGGTCGGTCGGTCGGTCGGTCGGTCGGTCGGTCGGTCGGTCGGTCGGTCGGTCGGTCGGTCGGTCGGTCGGTCGGTCGGTCGGTCGGTCGGTCGGTCGGTCGGTCGGTCGGTCGGTCGGTCGGTCGGTCGGTCGGTCGGTCGGTCGGTCGGTCGGTCGGTCGGTCGGTCGGTCGGTCGGTCGGTCGGTCGGTCGGTCGGTCGGTCGGTCGGTCGGTCGGTCGGTCGGTCGGTCGGTCGGTCGGTCGGTCGGTCGGTCGGTCGGTCGGTCGGTCGGTCGGTCGGTCGGTCGGTCGGTCGGTCGGTCGGTCGGTCGGTCGGTCGGTCGGTCGGTCGGTCGGTCGGTCGGTCGGTCGGTCGGTCGGTCGGTCGGTCGGTCGGTCGGTCGGTCGGTCGGTCGGTCGGTCGGTCGGTCGGTCGGTCGGTCGGT